>OX415242.1:15872652-16472652 GCA_948330725.1 Sherardia arvensis
TGTTAAAAGTCATTGTGTATTGAATTATAGAGATCAACGAGTTTCGAATTTTATAAAATGCATCCAACTTTATTTTGAAAGGGTCCCAATTTTTTTTCAGGTACGAAAATATCTATTTAAATTATTTAATCAATTGACAATTATCGAGGTTAAAATATTTCTATTTTAACCATTTTTAGGTTAAAATTCATTAACGATAAACTCCTTTCCATTGCATTCTCTTACTTATGATTCTTTATTATTTTTGTAATGATAATTCATGCACCATTTCTTTCAATGAATGTATGAAATTATGAATCGTATGGGAAACTATTATTTATACTTTCACCCAAAAGCAAACAACCACCACCACAATCATCCCCTTTAAACACCTACCAACTTTGATACCATATTTCTTCTTGAACAAGCTATTAAGGTGTCAAAAAGACCATAATAAATAAAACATTTAAACACGGTTTAAATAATAGTATTTGTTTTATCAAAACACTAGAGAATATACAACAAAAAATTACTAAATGTACTACAATATTATTAATAAAATCAAATTTTAAAAACACTGACATTATTTAATGGACA
Organism: Sherardia arvensis; assembly: GCA_948330725.1. Lineage (NCBI taxonomy): Eukaryota > Viridiplantae > Streptophyta > Magnoliopsida > Gentianales > Rubiaceae > Sherardia > Sherardia arvensis. The sequence continues at coordinate 15,873,229 of OX415242.1, forward strand.
TTTTATAATTAAATTGTCAAGATTTTAATAATGTTTCACGTACTAAAAAATTTGTATACATATTATTATTGATGAATAGAATAATTGTTTCCCAAATTAATATATAATAATAATTTCAAAATAAATATCCGTGCATGGGCACGAGTATTATACTAGTTACCATTTATGAGCAATTATTCCTCTATCATCATCATCATCCTATCCTTCATGATTGATTCCATCTGTTTCATCACTAATTCCTTGATTTCGATTCGATAATCCTATGAGAACATTCTCTAATCAGAGTCTCTCGATTTCTCCTCAATCATGTGGCTATGACCGGAATGAAGGGTACGGTGGCGGAGAGGTGGCTGGGACGAGCCAGAATCGTCAGTGGCGGCGGCAGCGGGAGCAAGTCGAAACCGGGAATAAGTCTGTGTCCAGAAACCGGCGGATTTGTTAAACACCGCTCTATCAATTTTTGGAATTACCAATTCATCGCACTGGAGCGAGTCGAACCGGATGCGGTGCAGCGGGATAGTGTATATAGCTCCGACTGGGTCAGCTCCGCGGAGATCCATCATCAATAGGTGTTCGATGTGGATTCGCTTCGGCTCGGGGTCAGGCGCAGTGGCGGCGAAGGCCATGAAATGAAGAAACGGCGACTGTGTGTGAGTGTGTGTGACTATGAGAGTGTGTGTTTTGGTGTCTCTGGCTTTCTCCTCAATCATGATAAGCACTATATATACTCTTACTCTATAGCATTTGAGAACTAGTTTGGGTAATATTTTGTACCGAAGTCAAGAGTTTTAGAGCTAAATCATCCATAGTAGTTTAGAAATGAATGTTGTGTAATTTAATCTTAATTTGCACTTGTAATGAGTACTTGGATGAAAAGAGTTGAAGACCTTCTATGATCATACCAAAAAATCAAAGATTCGATGCTTGGAAGTTGATGAATTGGTCACAGAAGTGGTGTGAAGGCCACCTTTCCTTAGGTGGTAAAAGGTGCCCAAAAAAGTGTCGCTCGTGTCCAGAAAAGCGTCGCTTGTGCCCAGAAAAGCGTCGCTTGAGTTTAACGAAGTGTCACTGAAGATGAAGAAAGTGTTGCTCGTGCCCAGAAGCGTCGCCATTATACTGACAAAAGAAAGTGTCGCTAAAAGTGTCGCTAAGCTAGCGGCCCCCTTGCCTCCTTGAGCTGAATTTTGGGGCTATAAATACCCCCTTGTCTCCCCCCATTTGGAGGACGGCCTCCCATGATGTAGAACCATAGTTTCCTCTTCTTCTTTCCATTTTCTTGCTTTTAATTCTAGTAGATTAGTAGTTTGATTTCATGAACTTTAGTCGAGCTTAGTTTGATCCGGAGCATTTAAATTCACTTTCCATTGAAACTTTGAGGGCCTTGTATGCTTAAACTTTGGATTTTGATTATCATTTTATGAACTTGAATTCCTATGCATGAATGTTGTTCAATCTTGCTTAATTTGTTGTAGGTTTTGTGTTTTATGTCAATTGCATGCTCCATAGTCATTAATTAGGGTAGTTTAGTTCGAGTAATCTAGCATGATGATGGTGACTTAGTGTGATGGTAGTGTAATCTCTAGTTTTTAGACTAATGCCTATGGAAGGGTTAGAGTGATGACAAATTCTTCCCTTGTTGTGTGATTGTAGATAAGGAATTCCATGATAAGTACAAGTTTTTGGAATTGGAAATCTTATGAACTAGCATGATTAATCAAGTATGTGCTTAGGTAAGGATATAATGTTATCATTGGTCCCCCTAATATGTGATTGTATACTTGAGCTGAAGATTCCTTGTTAATGTATGATTGTTATCAACGAATAGCTATATTTGGGGGTCAAACGTGATCGTTTACTCCAATATCACAAAGTAACAAGTACAAATTGAGATTCGTATGTGATCATCGTCTTAGTTCGTCTTAGTTATCAAATGTCTTATTTGTATGCTCTCGTTATCGCGGGTGTGTGAGTCAGTTTGTCACACTCTACTATTAATACCATTGTTGAGTTATATATGATGTGATCAACTAGGTAAATCAACAATGAGAGCTTTTGAGTGGTGTGATCATCCTCTCTAGCTACAACTAAGAGAATAGGATGCTTTCATCCTTGACAAATGGTCTAAACTCCCTTGTAATTGCAATTGCACGGTGATGAGTCGATAGTTGGAAATAGTTAGAATCTTCCCTTTAGCTAAGCTAATAATAGTATAGTTTCCCTTCGTAGTTTAAACAAAAACCAATCCAAAATCCCCTTATATTTACACCGCTTTTTATATGAGTATACTTATTATCTACTTTAAAGCTCTTACAAGTCCCTTAACCTTGTAGTTTGACTCCTACTTTCCACTATCTACTCTCTAGTATTTAGTAGTTGTAGTTGATTTATAAATTTTGTTTGATCTTGCGACGTCTTCATTTACGACTTGGAAAAATCGTTTGTCAAATCACATGGCTATGACCGGAGCTCTAACGCAAACGATCGCTCCACTATCTCTGCCATCCTCTGTGCACCGGCAACAACGTTTTCCTTATCCTTCATTTCTAAAAGGTATGGGGTCAGATTTTTGATCGCCAAATTTCCGATCACCACCATAACCACGCCTGCAACTTTCTTCGGCGGCTCTGATCGGAGCTCCGACGCAGGTGATCGTTCCGCTATCTCCGCCACACTAACAGGAGCAACAGCCCAACACCACGGCCCTCAACTCACCCCCGGGACACCAGCTCTACGAGGCAACTCACGACTTGAAATTGGAGAGATTTTCCGGCTAACGTCGGCGTTCTGGCTCAATCCAACCGCTCCACCATCCTCTGTGCATCGGAAGCAACGTTTGCTCATCCTCCCTTTCCACGACACTCAACTTACAGCCCGGACACCCGCTCGACGAGGTTGCTGTTTCTTGAACAGTTCTCTACTACAATGAACAAGATGCTCTTATGGCATTGTTCTAGGCTCTCAAACTGGGCTGGAATTCTATCTCAAGGTCTTTTTTTTTTGTGCATGTTTATTATACATTGGGAAACTGATACTTACGACTAGAAGTGTTCTTTCTAAATCATCAGGTCTGAGAATAGCACCTGTCACGGGCTATATTAAGTGCAAACACCATCTTTGGCCACAGGTGAATCCTTAAATCCCATGGAAAAACAAACAGAAGTGTGTCGAGCAGCATACCGAGGAGAAGACCAAGTAGGTTTCGAGCAATCCGAGAAAGATGTATGGAATCGTCTGCTGCCCGCTGAAGAATGCAAGGCCTGGAGCAAGAATCACCCTCATATCAATTGATTCCTCCTCTCAATTCCTGTGTTTGATTTTCTGGGTTTTGCGTTAGTCCCTAGATGGGTTCATTTTTTATAAAAAATTGTGACTTTGTGTTCATTTGGGAGATGATGTTGTTTTCTGTATTGAATTTTGGGTGTGGCTTGTGTTTGTTGCAGGGTTTTGTGGTGAAGCCAATGACCTGTGCTGACGGGACAGCCAATTTGATGGTGTGGAGCAGCACCATCCCGGTCGGAAACATCCCGGTGGTATACTCTTGACCTACATGTATGAATTGTGTGATTGACAAACTATTCATTGTTTCATAAACAAACCCATCCTACACTGTGGTCCAAAAGTGCAAATGACTGCTATGCTTCTCAATCTGCAGAATATAACGAAACGACCTTGCCATGTGAAATCCATCTATCACTTTGTTCATGTGTACAGATTCACAGTACTTTTGATTTGCATAAATTGTTCTCTTCCTCAATGAATTTCATGTAACATGTAGCATATAAACTGACCGATTAATCCTCTAGGTTGCTCTTTGGGACATGACTAAGGCCCTGTCAAGTTCAGTTTAAATTCTGCACATTTCAGTTAAGTTAAGTTGACTTCAGCGGACTTCAGCAGATTTCAGCTGGATAAATCCTTATTATTGTTTACAATGTGGAGCAGGTCAAGATGCACTATGTCTTGCACGTGAACTTCAATTACCGAGTTTAGATATAACATCTTGGAAATATGGATTATGGTTCATCAATTACCGAGTAAATTATGATTGTGGTTCATTTAGACGCCATACGGATGGCCAGAAAATGGTTCAAATAGGCTCAGTTAAGTGCACCAATTAAGTAGTGCTCTCAAATCTTATAAAGGCCAGCACTTTGTGTAATTTGGTTTGTTTTCAAGGGATTGTTGTACTTAATTTATGTAGTTGAATAATCTTCATTTACAAGTTGAGATTTTCACAATTTTAAAGCATAGTTATGGTGTTGGTGACTATTGGTATTTAATTTGTGCATTTAGTCACCCTTTCTTCTTTCTGGCCTGCAATTATTTTATTAAAAATTATTAAAACTTAACATGCACCATAACATTCCGTGAAATATATAGTAAAGCACTTAATCATCCTCACAAATTCTTTATTATTTTTGTAACGGTAAAACTAAATTGTAAAACATGCATCATAACGCTCCTTCAAATAAAAACTACACTTAATTAATCATCCTCACACATTCTTTCTTATTTTCGTAATTGTAACTCATGCACCCTTTCTTCTTTATAGTCTGCAATTATTTCGTTTAAAAATGATTAAAACTTAATTTTAAAACATGCGTTGTAACGTTTTCTGAAAAACTGCAGTTCATGATCGTCACAATTTATTTTGCTATTTTTATAAAACTTAATTTTAAAATATGCTTTGTAACGTTTATTGAAATAAAAGCTGTAATTAATCGTCCTCACTAATTCTTTGTTATTTTTGTAACGGTAATTTATGCATCATTTCTTCTTCATAGCTTGCAATTATTTCATTAAAAATTATTCAAACTTAATTTTAAAACATGCATCGTAACGTTTCCTGAAATAAAAACTGCACTTTAAATCGGAACAATGAGTTACAACTCTTTAACCTTCAAAATTTTTGATTAGCTTAAAAACGCTTTTGACATTCAAACGTGTATGAAATTGATGACTAATCATTAATTCCATTCAAAATAAAAATAAAAGATATTTACATGATCTTTTCTCAATATTTTTTAAGGGAAAGTCTCTGATAAGGCAACCTTACCATAAGGCTAGGAACTATCTAAACCCCCCTTTCAACTTGTTTTGGGTTAGAAACATTAATATTATACATTCGGCGCCATAGTGAAATAACCCAAATATATAAGGGACTAATGTGCAAAACTCACACAACTTTCCCCAATTACCCCTAATTATCCCCAATTTCAGCACACCCAATTCATCAAACCCCCAATTCATCACAGCCCGATTCACACCTAGATTCATCAGAGCAATATCATTAAATGGAATTCATCATACATCATGGATGATATGGACACGCCGGATTCGAGTTTGAATCAGCTAATCATCGACGAAGATCAAAGCCAGTTCATCAAATCGAATTCATCAAAACTCATGGAAATTATGAACAGGCCGGATTCGATTTCGGATCTGCTAATCATCAATGAAGCGTCGAAAGAGAATCTGGACAGTTCGATAAAACAGCCAAAAGAACCAATGGATATTTCGGCCGTGATAGGGTATGGGCTGTAAATCCCATACAAGCCGAGATGGCCCATACAAGAAGAGCACCCGCAACCTGTCTTACAGCTCATATAAAGTACATACACGTGATGTCACATAACAAACATGTGAGGAGCACAAGTAGGAGCACAACGGAATCTATGGAGCTGCCCACACCGGATGAGGCTCCCAGCAGGTATAAAGGAAGGAGAGCTTCCTCTCTCTTTCTTTAGATTCTCTCAACCTGTCACTCATATTTCATCCATCAATACACCCAAAACTAACTTGGGCGTCGGAGCGGGCGTAGGCCGAACGCCGCCGGCCTGAGCTCACTTTGCTCGTTGTGCAGGTTCGAGAAGAAGGATGTCACCTTGCTGATCATCCGGACTACGCCGAAAATCTCAAACCATATCATTGGCGCCGTCTGTGGGGAGCGTTGTTGAAACTCGCTCACGTAGCTTAATCCACTAAACGGAACCCAATGGAGGAAAACCCAGTCGCAGAGGGGACCATCCTCGACGTTACGCCGCCGGCAAATCCACCCGTACGGCACACCAATCAAGAGCCCATGACCCCTAAGATGTTTCAGGTCATGATGGCTCCATTCTTAGCATCCCAGGATCAGGTGCTGTCAAAGCTGAAATCCTTAGAAGAAAAGGAGGAGGCTTGCCAGCTCGGCCAGAAGATCGCGCCGACGAAGCTGAATTTCAACGGCGAGGAACAAGAAGTGGCGTCGCACCTCCCGGCGAGGAAGCAGATCCAGAAGAAGGGCAGCAACAACGACGTCGCCAGTTCAGTTGGGCGCGGATCCTGCCAATACGGACGGAAAGGCCACGATCCAGATCGCCATGACTGGAAGTCGGGGCATGTCTACTCCAACGACGGAGAAGTTCACGTGGAGGACAGGGGGCGAAAAGAGTATGAAGATCACCTTCCGGAGATCGAAAAAGGGTCACCATGGGTGAAGAAAATCCGGCTAGCCATGGCCGACTCCAAAACCAAGATCCCTCAGAACTTGGGCACTTACAGTGGTGTTGTCGATCCTGAGGACCACATGCGCACGTTCATCACCAACATGTCGATGTACGCCATCCCGCAGGCGATCTGGTGCAAGACGTTTGCTACCACCCTCACTGGAGCAGTGCGTCTATGATTTAAGGCTCTACCAGATGGCAGCATCGTCAGCTTCAAAATGTTTGAGGAGAAGTTCCTGCGTAGGTTCATGCAGAGGAAGCAGTTCACTAAGGAGTTCACCGATATCATGTCAATTCACTAGATTAGAGGAGAAAGCCTGTTCGAGTACTGGGAGCGGGCCTCTAGCCTTGCCAACCAGGTGAAAAACCTCACCGAGAAGCTGATGATCGATTCTTTTGTGAAGGGATTGATTCACAAAGAGATGAAGCAGGAGTGCTATCTCCGCAAGGTGAAAACCCTGGAGGAGTTGATGCAGCGCATCGAAAGCTTCTCATGTGTAGACGAGATGAACCTGGAAGGGGAAGATGGCGGTTATGTCGCACGTAGTAAGAACAAGAAGAACACCGTTTCCAACACGCAACCATCGAAGAAGGGTGGCGGCGAGAAGTTCAACAGGATGAAGGACACCTCCTTCACCCCGTTGACACAATCACCACTTGAGATTCTCAGTCTGGTAGCTGGCAAAGACCTGTTGGAAGCTCCGAGCAGGATGAAGAAGCCAGCCAACCTGAGAAACAAGGCATACTACTTTGAGTGTCACAACGATCATGGACACGATACCAATGATTGCTACCACTTGCGTGCTGCGATTGAGAAGTGTGTGAGATCCGGAAAACAAAGCCACCTGGTTGACTGAGGCATCCAGATAGACTGATTTTCGAAGATATAAAAGAGGAAGAGCTCGGAGTCCAGAACCCTCTTGTCCCAGCTTCAAGGGGAAGGAGGTGGCACGAGTAGGGAGGTATTCAGAGGATGATGATGACCACTACGAGGAGCGACATCGTACAGACCGGGAAGACATCCCGAACGACAGCAGAAGGAAGTCAGCCATTACCAACATTTACACCATCATAGGTGGAAGTGCAGGTGGCAAGACGGAATTTCAGAGCAAGGCTCGGTGTAGGAAGGTACCGGAACCAACACCGAAGGAGAGGAAGTTGGCAGAAGATGAGGTCATCATGTTCAGCTCAAAGAACCCAATTCCAGATCGTCCTGCTGGCGGTGACGCGGTTGTAATCCAAGTCTAGATTGCTGACAAGTTCATTCACATGGTGTATATGGATGGGGGCAGCTCATCCGAGGTGATGTATTGGCACTGGTCACGCTACTGGATGAGGACATGCGGAGGAAGCTAAGCCGACTTCCACCCCTCTTGTAGACTTTACGGACAGGGAGGTGTGGCCGGAAGGTACGATCTACATACCCATAACTTTTGGTGAACACCCATATAGAAAAACCATAGAAGTGGTGTTCATTGTGGTGAAAGCCAACAGTCCCTACAACATTGATATGGTTCTGGATTTCCGGTGTGGATTGGACTTCCAGAGAGGTGATGACCTTCTTCTCATACCTGCACAATGAGCAACGTGAGCTCAGGCGGGTGGCGTTCGGCCGACGCCTGCTCCGACGCCCAAGTAAGATTTGGGGTGTTTTAGAGAGAGGAAATCTAAGTGACAGGTCGAGAGAATCTGAGGAAAGAGAGAGGAAGCTCTCCTTCGTTTATACCTGTTGGGAGCCTCATCCGGTGTGAGCGTCTCCATTGATTCTGTTGTGTTCCTCCATGCGTTCTGCACGTGTTGAGCACGGGGTCTCACGTGTGCGTACTTTGTGTGAGCTGTCAAGCAAGGCGGGGGTCCTCATCTTGTGTGGACTACTTGACATTGTATGGGCTTTATGGCCCATACCCTATCAAGTCCCCCTAGTCCTGTCCATGGTTCTCATGGTGCAGGACTATTTGCTGCGTTATTATAGGCATCGGTATGATGTTGTAAGCGGCTATGGCCTTGTGGAACTCGTGATGAAGCTTCTAAACATGTTGGAGTAGTGAGACATGTAGATGTGCTTCATCTTGATGTGACGCGTCTTTTCGTAATGAAAAGGCACGCTTCTTTTCAACCTATTTAAGCTGCCTTATTCAGCTTTTATTTCTTTCTTCTTACTTCTGTTTTCTCTGCAAAATTTTACCTTTCTTTCTTTCGTAACGAAGAGCACCATTGAAACCCTTTTCTGTACCACCACTGAGGTGGAGTTGTCACTTCTTCGCTGTCACTGCGAATTTGTGGCTTCTGTGCAAGCCAATGCCCTTCTTCCTGAGGAAGCAGACCCTGTTCAGGCGGATCTTGCCGACTGTTTTGTGCCGGCGGCTGATGTGTCAGCTGACCAAGATCAGCATGGGTTCTGCGTGATTTACTTGGAATGCTTTGACCATTGTGGCCTGCATTTCCCGCTTTCCCTCTTTTTCCAGTCGGTCTTAGGGTTTTACGATCTGAACTTTTCACTGCTAACCCCAAACTCGGTCCGCATCTTGGTGGGCTTCGAGGTTTTGTACAGGGTCCACAAGGTTAGGCCAACCCACCAGCTGTTTCGTGCCTTTTACCACCCATGCAAGGAGCCACCAAGTTGGTTCATTCTGAAGAATTGGAAAGGTTCCAGGGTGATAACCGAGTTGCCGACTCGGATTGATTAGACTCGCAAGTTTGCATTTGTGAAGAAATCCTTGGTTTTTGGGGAAAATCAGGGCATCTATCTGCCAGGGCCTCTCCGCAGCCGCACGAACTTTCCTGATGAAGGGGAGATGGTCCCTTTGCGTGCTTCCGTCGACTTGCTGAGGAAGAATCCCACTCCTGCTTACTATCTCTGCTACAATGCCCTCCTGCAGGGATCTGGGATGTCCTTCCTTCCCATGGCTTGCGAAACAGTGACGGAGCCTCTCATCGTGTGTAAGCATCTCACCTTTGTGTTGTTAATGTCCTTGTGTGGATATTAGGTTCTTATCTTGTTCTTTCTTTTTGTAATGTAGTTTCTCCCACTCAAGTTGAACCTCCTGTCTCTACTGGAACCAGACGCCGGCCGTCTCGCCTGAGTCGCGGCCTTGGCAGAGGAGCAGGAGAAGGGTTGCATGTTGGGGTGATTGATTTGACTAGCGACATACCATCTCACTCCAAGAAAAGGCCCTCCTCTTCATCAGATGCTGGTGTCAAGCAGGCTTGTGCTAAGACAGAGAACACGCTGGATGAGTCCAAGGTGCAGGACATGTCGGAGGCCACCAAGTCAGAGGATGTGGCGGAGGTGGATCAGGGTGAGATGCGTCACCCTGTTAAGGATTCTCATCTGGAAGAATGTATAGCCTCTTTGCTGGGAGGACTTGGGCATGTGTCCGGGGAGAAACCTTTGGATCCTGCCCCCGAGACACAGGTTTGTCCTACTGCCTCCCTCCGTCAGCTCCTGTTGCAATCCATCCCTGATGACCATATGCAATCTTGGCGCGCCAACCCACTCATCAACCTGTCGGGGGTGAGCAGTATAGGAGATAGGATTGCTGCTACAGCTATGGAGGTATCCCTTGGCTTCTTCTGTTTTACTTTGTTTTGTTCTCTCTGTGTTCTTGTTTCTTACTTCTTTTCTGCTTGTTGCACAAAGTATGTGTGCTGCTGTTGCCATTTAGGCCTGGGAGATGGATCTTGGAGGTGACCTTGGCAAGGCGGAAGATATGTTTGAAAAGGCTGATGCCAACATTGCTAGGATTCACGAACTGGCCAGGGAAAAGGATCTGGCTCTTGCCCAACTTTAATCGGATAAGGAGAAACTGCTCGAGACCAAGCTGGGTCTGAATGAGGAGGTGGTTTGGCTTGCTGACAAGAATAAAGAGACGAACGAAAATCTGAACATGGCAATGACGGCCAACCAGGATCTGGCGGCCAAGATCAAATCCCTGGTGCAGATTTGGAGTTGGAGCGTGGGGTGAGTGCTTCTCTGCGCGATCAGCTGGACCAGCGTGACTCTGTCATTGGGGAGCATCTCAGGACAAGGGTTTGGCTCAGAGATGAGGGTTTCAGCAAGATTAGGGCAAGTGTGGATCATAGCCCGCTGGCCAGGCGCCTCCTGGATGAGGCCCTAACTGAAGCTGACCACATCATGGCCAATGTGCCAGATGATGCTGAGATGAAGGTTCAACTTGGTCGTGTGCATGCTCCCTTTCAGCAGTATGACTTCTAAGAATACTTCTCCACCCTTGGTCCTGACTTGGTCTTAGAGGACCTGATGAAGTGGCAGCCAGACCACCAACTCCCTCTACCCCTGATAACAAGTAGAAGAAAAAATGGTGAAGGCGTTTGACTTTTCATTTGCTTTTCCTGGACTTGCTGATGAGCTTGCATGCTCTTTTCTTATGGCGTTTGTGCCATCTTTTTATTTCCCTTTGAATATTTTAACGTATTTCTGGGATATTTTTTAATCAGCACAAGCGTTTATTACTTGTTTGTTTTTTCGCTTCAATAAGATTTTTCTAGTGCAAGTTTATGGGCATGATGGACGTCTCCATCATGTAGCCCTTTGCACCATGTGACAAGTTGAATTTAGTCTTCAACTTGTTTTTATGGCTAAGGCATCATAGGCCCTTTTTAGATGCAAGTTTCTTTTCTGAAACTGTTTGCATTTATTTTGGGTTCTTTTTGTTTTTTGAACTCCATTTTCTTGTACTTCTCTTTTTAGACCTTCAAGCAATATTTGCTCTTGTTGTCGCTGCATTTTTATGAAAGAGAAAACAAGTAGAATGAACTCTACCAGTTGACTGGTTCGTGTCAGTGCATAATGAAAGAAAAACGAGAAAAGAGACATCTACCAGTTGACTGGTTCGTGCCTTGGTGAGATATACTTAAAAACACTTCTCATTGCATTCATCTTGTAAATTCTGGAACTGCAAAGGCCACCCTCAAGATCATCTTGCAAACCCTATTAGGCTGCCTGACCTCTGTTGGGGGCTTTTTAATTTCATGACGTTTCCCTCAAGATCATCTTGCAAACTCTAATGAGTTTCCTGACCTCTGTTGGGATCCTCCACTGCATCAAAAAGAAAAAGAAGAAAACGAAGGAAAAATCACAAGTAAGGCGAGGAGACGAGATCCATGTTGCGCCTTAAATGTAATACTTGCGGAGGTTTTTCATGTGCCAAGTTCTAGGAACTGGTTTCCAATCCAAGTGCTCCAGCTTGTACGCTCCTTTTACCAGTTGCTCAACAACACGGTAGGGGCCTTCCCAGTTGGCATCCAACTTGAGTTGTCCTTCCACTCTTGATGCTTCATTCTTTCTCAAGGCCAGGTCGCCAACCTTCAGACTGCGAGGTCGCAGCTTGTTGTTGTATCTTTGTTCCATCCAGGACTTGTAGGTTGCCTCCTTGAGCGATGCTTTCTCCCGCTCGTATTCTAAATCCTCCAGGTTCTGCCTCAAACCTTCGTCATTTTTTGCAATTGGCAGAGGATCTTCTACTCGCAGGGTAGGTACAAGTATATCAGGTGGTATAATGGCTTCAGTGCCAAAACACAGTTTGTAAGGAGACTCTCCTGTGCTGGTTCTGGGGATCACCCTGTAAGACCACAACATGCTGTGAAGCTCCTCTGTCCATGCTCCCTTGCGTTGCTCGAGTTTCTTCTTGAGTCCTTGCACGATGGTTCAATTTTTGACTTCCACCTGCCCATTGGCTTGTGGGTGGGTCACTGATGTGAACTTCTGCTTGATGCCCAAGTTGCTGCACCAATCCTTGAACACTTCTCTTTCAAACTGAGTGCCGTTATCACTGACCAACACTTGTGGGATTCCGAAGCGGCAGATCACATTCTTCCACACAAAAATCGTCATCCTTCACCCTGTTATGGTTGCGAGTCCCTCGGCTTCAACCCACTTGGTGAAATAATCAACTTCTACGACAAGAAAACGACGTCTTCCTGTTGCAGCTGGAAAAGGACCGACAATGTCAATTCCCCACATTGCAAAGGGCCACGGAGACTGTATGGGCGTCAGCTTCTCACTCTGCAACCTTGGTACATTTGCATGTGTTTGACATTTCTTGTAGCTCTTGGTCACCTGGTTGATATCTTCCTTCATGCGAGGCCAATAGTAACCTGCTCTAGGAAATTTGAGCATGTATGCAATTAGGAATAAAACCCCACAGCTTCTACATATATTTTCCACCTTATATCGATTATATCGACACCCCTAGTGAACCCCGTTGAAACCTGAGCGTTTCTTTGTTATTATCCTACTAAATATTATAAACCCAAAGCCTTCAGCCTTATATTACCCCTATGAGTGTATGCAAGTTATTTATTTTCATGATATGTTGAGTTTGAATGCATGGGATGATTTTATAATTTGAAGTTGTTGATTCCCATACTTTCTGCGGAACAAAAACCAAAATCTGGCAGCTGAAACTCGTGAAGTTTTGAAAAGAAAAAAAGAGAGAAAAAAAAAATCAAGACAAACATCGAGCAGCTGACATTGAGGTTATAAAAAGAAAAAAAAATCATAAAAGTTCGCAGAAAGTGATGATATTTATATTTCGGTGCTTATCATTGTTGCATCTATATCAGTTGAAGTATCAATACAGTTGAGAAACATTATCGTGAATTTAATTGCTTGCATGTCTCAGATTATTATACCTCATTTACCTTATATCCTACCTTTACCCCAAGCCAACCTTATATAATTCCTAATTATTATGCTCAAGTATTTATTTTATGTGGTTGAGAGAGTGGCATTGCAATTCCTATTGTAGAATGTGCTGATATGTGATGTTTGTGACTGTCCCTATTATTTGGGAGATAATGAGTGAATCTTGGTGAGGCTGGACTTGATTGCACATTTTTGACTAGGATATGAGGATGAAGTCGTTTTATAAGCAAAGAGGAATGGTTTGTGGTAAGATGGTTGGTTCCATAGTAGATGTTGCTTGGTTTGGTTTTGTGGGAATGTTTTATTTTGCCTATTATTTTATGGTTACATGCTTGAGGGCAAGCATGATCTAAGTGTGGGGATATTTGATCAGGCGTATTTTATGCATCTAATTATATGATTTTATATCTCTCTTTTGCCATTTGATGTGCACGAAGGTGTTTTTGGTGCAGGTTTAATATAAGAATTGGAGTGAAACAAATCAAATGGAGAAGTGCTGAAAAAGAAGCAAAATCAATCACTTGGAGCCATGGTGGGGAGCTAGACACTATACTCTTTTTCCGAAAGGTTTTTTAATGAGGTAGTGTGCTCCAACGGATAGTGGATCGTTACAATTCCATTATTCCAGGAAGAAGAATAAAACGACCAGAAGAAGGCAATTTCTATTACTGGTTTTTTTCTACGAGCTGCTAAGTTGTGTTTCGACATGTCGATCACTAATCAGCTATGCGTATTGTGAAAGATCGGTGCTAGAAGGTGGACTGAATTGTACATGAGAGTCTACTTAATTTTGGCCTTAATTAGTGGTGACAATTGTAATAATTAATTAGTATAGAATATTACAATTAATAATTAGTGCACGTGTGTTTGTGCATTAGGTTTGGATTTTCCTTTTTTAATATTTATTAGCATTAGGGTTTAGTTAAACCCTGTTAGGGTCGGGCATCTCACCATCCCGCATGGTTCATCCCGACCCCTCATCCTGCATGACGATCGGGCCAGACCCGACAGCAGATGGCAGCTTTACCTAACCTGGCAGAGGAATCTTCCCAGACCGCCTAACGGCGCGGTCTGATCATACCAGGTCAGCTGTCAGCACCATATATATATCTCTTTCTCCCAAGAGAGAGGTAAGGGAACTAAACACAATCAATCACATCCCAACTCTCCGATCAGTCTACTGACTTTAGCATCGGAGCGGGAACGGCAATGAGCCGCCCCGCCCTGATTGAGAGTTCCTTGATTCTTAGCAGGTACTCCTCATCGTGCCATCGCGACGGATCATCAAGGACGCACATTGCGACCGTAACATTGGCGCCGTCTGTGGGGATATAACCAAGTATCTTCATAGCCCACGCACTGCAAATGAGCAGAGAAGGACAAGACCACGCTACCCTCATCGACGAGGTAGTGTTCACAGATCTGGGCGACGAAGGGGCTGGAGTCCCGTTCACCCCTTCAAACCCAGCAGCCACTCCGATCTCGGCGACGCCTGAGCAGGCTCGGCACCCAGGCGCGTCCCCATCTTTCACAACGGAGGATGGTGATGTGCTCCGCCAGATACTGGAGTCACAGGCTACCATTAACAAGCAGCTGCAGGAGCTGCGAGATACGCCGCCGAAAGCGCGGCGTCTTGAAGGTTTGGCGAAGACGGTCACACCGACTAAGCTCTTTGCCGAGCCTGCACGAGCTAAGCGAAAAGCCCCCATCCTCACAGAGCTGGATGATGACGGGAATGAGATTCTGGAAGATTCAGACGAGGAGTGGGGAGATCCGGGCGAGAAAGAGGCCAACCCTAGGTCTCATCCTGGGGAATGGGCCATGACGTATGTTCACAAGCCAAGTGTCAAGCCGAGGGTGCCGGCGAAGCAGAGGTTGTCGGTGTTTTACGAGGCCCCGGATTGCCAGAAAAGAGGGAGTCCATTTTCAGAGGTAATCACGGAGTTTGTCGCCAACCCTCGTCTCCGGATACCACCAAATCTAGGTACGTATGATGGCTCGTCGGACCAAGCAGATCATTTGCATACGTTCACAGCTAACATGTCAACGTACGCTACGCCCGAGCCCGTGTGGTGCAAAGTCTTCGCCACCACGCTCAAGGAGGCGGCAAGGGTGTGGTTCGCCAACCTGGACAACGGAAGCGTATCCAGTTTCACGCAGCTCGAGGAACTTTTCCTCATCAGGTTCATGCAGAAGAGGAAGTTCACCAACACGACGCAGGACCTGATGAAGATACGCCACAAGGCGTCATCCGGCGAGAGCCTGATGGAGTATTATGAGCGCTTCATCGAGGAAAGCAACAGGGTAGTGCACCGTGGCGAGCCGCGGTGGTTTATCGAAATCTTCATGCATGGTCTGGATCACGAGGCTCTGGATTCGGAGCTCACCCTTCGTGCGGTACACACGCTGGACGAGTTGCATATGGTGGTGGAGATGTTTCACCGAGCCGACGAGAATGCCAAGAAGAAGAAGTTGGCAATACAGAAAGAGGCTCGACCTTACTGGTCAAAACAGAAGCCCATCCAGGATGGGCAACCGGCTAAAGCAGAGAAAGCGTCATCGGTGAAGGACAGGCTAGGACCTCGAGTTGCTCAAGAAAGAGTCTTCACCCCGTTGACAAAGACGCCCAGAGAAGTCTTCTTGGCAAACCGCGACGTCATCCCACCCCCGCGTGCCATGAAGATGCCTCCCAACAAGCGAAAGTTGAACAAGTTTTGCGAGTACCATGACGACCACAGCCACGACACAGAGGATTGCATCCACCTGAAGAAGGCCATCGAGTCATGCCTGCATAAAGGGCAGTTGAAACAATTTGCTGCCACCGCCAAAGCTCACAACAAGGCGACATATGCCAACAAGAACGGCAGCCAGGATCAAGGGGCCAACAGGGCGCGTGGTAAAGGAAAGGAGGTGGCGCGGGCCGAGCGACCAGATGAAAAGAGAGCAAAGTATGAGGAGGAGTCGTCACCAGAACGAGAACCAGCGAGGCGCGCGAGCAATGATATACTCACTATCATAGGCGGGAATGCCGGAGGGAGCTCGGATTCACAAAGAAAGGCTAGATGCAGGATAGCCCCAGAACACACCCCGACGAGCAGGAGGCTGGGTAGAGATGAATTGATCACGTTCGGTGCTGACGATCCCATCCCGGATCGTCCGGCCGGATGCGATGCGGTCATCATCACGGTTCAAATAATGGATAAGATGGTTCATCGAGCGTACGTGGATGGGGGCAGCTCGGCAGAAATAATGTATTGGCATTGTTTCGAAAAGCTGGATGACAACACAAAGGCCAAGTTGATCCCAACAAGCACACCGTTGGTGGATTTCGCGGACAGAACGGTGTGGCCAGAAGGAACAATCACACTTCCAGTTGGGGTCGGGGAGAGGCCGACCAGGAAAGAGGTTGACATGGAGTTCATCGTCATCAAAGCTCATAGCCCGTACAACCTAATACTGGGGAGGCCAGCGCTAGCCCAGCTCAAAGGTATTGTCTCAACCCTCCATCTCCTTTTGAAGTTTCCAACCAAAGGAGGGATAGCGACCGTTCGAGGCGATCAGCAAAAGGCGAGAGAGTGCCACAGAATCGCATTAAAGAAGCGGAAGCGTCCAGATGACGAATCACCACCACGACGTCCGGTCCACATGGTCCGGTCAGGGATCCCAGACCCCAAAACCTTGTCAGCATCATGCATGCCCATGTTCCTTGACCAAGGCGGATGCCGAGGAGTCCAAGTGGGATCCGAATTGCCCGACGCAAGTCGTCAGGAGGTTCTGGAGGTCCTGATCAAGCATCAGAAGGTCTTTGCATGGAAGGCGACAGACATGACGGAAGTATCACCCGAACTCGGTCAACACGCCCTCAGAGTGGATCCTTCACACCCACCAATCATGCAGAAAAGACGGCCGCTATGCCCAGAAAGGAATGACGCGGTAAACAAACAGGTAACCGAGTTGGTGAATGCAGGTATCCTACGGGAAGTGCCATACCCCACGTGGTTAGCCAACCCGGTCCTGGTCAAAAAGTCAGATGGGAGTTGGCGAATGTGCATCGATTACAAAGCGTTGAACAGGGCATGTCCCAAGGATTTCTACCCGACACCCATCATCGATCAGAAGGTGGACGCGTTGGCCCCTTTCCCGATCAAATGCTTCCTAGATGCATACAAGGGGTACCACCAAATCACGATGAAGGAGGACGACATCGACAAAACTGCCTTCATCACGGAGAGGGGAGCCTTCGCGTACCGGATGATGCCGTTTGGCTTACGCAACGCCGGTGCCACTTACCAGAGGGTGGTGGACAAGATTTTCAAAGCACAGATCGGCCGCAACATGGAAATCTATGTCGATGACATGGTCATCAAGAGCGTATCATATGAAGGTCTAGTGAAGGATCTAGATGAGACTTTGGGAACCTTAAACGCGGCAGGTATGATGCTCAACCCGGCCAAGTGCCAGTTCGGAGTGGGGGCCGGGAAGTTCTTGGGCCTCATGGTGTCCAACAACGGTTTGAAGGTCAATCCAAAGAAAGTCCAAGCCGTCTTGGAAATGAAGCCTCCAAGGAACGTTAAAGACGTGCAGAGCTTGAATGGAAAGCTGGCGGCTATGAACAGGTTCTTGTCACGAGCCGCAGAGAGGTTACTCCCGTTCTTGAGGATCCTCAAGGGCAGCGTCGGGCCAAAATGAGCAATCCAATGGGGCCAGGTCGAGGATGAAGCATTCCTCAAGTTGAAGGATCATTTAAAAGACCTACCAGCCATGTCTCCTCCCGAGCAAGGTGAGACGCTGTACTTATACCTTGCCGCTGGGATGGAAGTCGTGAGTGGCGCGTTGGTTAGGGAAGTGAACAAGATCCAGCGTCCGGTCTATTATGTCAGCCGAACGCTGCAGGGGGCCGAGTTGAGATACAGCGCTCAGGAGAAGCTGGCCATGACATTGGTCCATGCGGCGAGACGCCTCAGGTCATATTTTCAAGCACACCCCATCGTGGTTCTCACAAACGAGCCGCTCAAAGCAATTTTGACCAGGCCGGAGATGTCAGGAAGGTTGGCCAAGTGGGCAATAGAGCTAGGCGAACATGCCATTGAGTTCGCCCCAAGGAAAGCCATCAAAGGGCAAGTGATGGCTGATTTCCTGGCAGAATTGCCATCCAGGATCGAGGAGAAGGATGAAGTAACCATCGACGCACCAAGCGAGCCAGCCGATAAAAAGTAACGACGCGTTGACAGGACAGGATGGTGGAAGCTGCACGTGGATGGCGCATCCGGCGTGGAAGGATCAGGAGCAGGTCTGATCGTGACCGACCCCGATGGCATGGAGACGACGTATGCGTTGAGATTCCAGTTCCCAGCCACGAACAATGAAACCGAATATGAAGCATTAATTGCAGGCATGGAGTTAGCAAAAGCGTTGGGCGCGACCAAGTTGGATGCATACGGCGACTCGGCTTTGGTTGCAAACCAGTTCAATGGGTCATACGCAGCCAAGGAGCCATCAATGCAAAAATACCTGGCCAAGGTAAAGAGTCTAGCCACGCAGTTCGAAGGATTTGAGGTGACCCGAGTCCCCAGATCCGAGAATACAAGGGCAGATGCCCTCAGCAAGCTGGCCTCCACGGCAAGTAGCCATCTGTCCAAAGGAGTTCTAGTGGAAACACTGCCGACAAGATCAACTGATGGCATGACGGTCGCTGCTATTGAGGCCGAGCCGCCATGTTGGTTGACACCAATGCGGGACTACTTGCTCAGTGGAGCGTTACCACCCGATCAAAAGGAGGCGAAAGCCCTAGAGAGGAAGGCGCTGAATTTTGCGTTCAGGAACGGGGTGGTATACAAGAGAGGATATTTACAGCCGTGGTTGCGATGTTTAACGCCCAGACAAGCAGAAAGAATCCTGAAGGAGCTCCACGAAGGAAGCGGCGGCAGCCATCAGGGGGCCCGGACACTGGCGCTGAGGGCATCCCGAGCAGGTTATTACTGGCCCAATATGAGGGTCGATGCCGACCATGTGGTTAAAACTTGTCATCAGTGCCAGATACATGATCGGGTGTCATCTCAACCCGGCCAGCCCATGAAGAGCATCACAGGCCCATGGCCGTTTGCAAAATGGGGCATCGACATTGTCGGTCCTTTCCCCCAAGCGACCGGCAAGAGAAGATTCTTGGTGGTGGCCGTTGACTACTTCACCAAGTGGGTTGAGGTGGAGGCATTGGCAACCATCACAGGCAAGAGGATGACAAGTTTCGTGTGGAGGAACATTGTCTGCAGATTCGGCCTGCCCAAGACAATCATCAGCGACAACGGACGCCAGTTTGAAGGAGGAGTCTTCAGAGACTGGTGTAACCAGATGGGCATCCAGCAGAGCTTCACATCAGTAGCCCATCCGCAGGCCAACGGTCTCACCGAGCGAACCAATGGAACGATTGTGCAAGGGTTAAAGAGAAGGTTGGATGGCGCGAAAGGGAACTGGGTAGATGAGCTCCCATCGGTGTTGTGGGCATACAGGACAACGCCCCGAACGGCCACAGGTGAATCACCTTACTTTCTGTGTTTCAGCAGTGAGGCCATCATCCCGCCTGAGCTCATCATCCCGTCAACGCGATCCGCCATCCCGGATGCCGAAGAGGACAATAACCAGCGTTTGAGAGAGAGCCTGGAGGACTTGGAGAGAGCCTGAGAGCAGGCCACAATCAAGGAGGCGGCCTACAAGTCATATGTGGAACAACGCTATAATGCTAGAGTCCGCGTAAGAAATCTTAAGCAAGGCGAATTGGCCCTCCGAAAGAATGAAGCCAGCCGAGTTGAAGGCTTGAAGAAGTTAGATGTCACGTGGGAAGGACCATACGTGGTCGCAGAAGTGCTGAGGAACGGCGCATACAGGCTGCAGACCATGGCAGGCGAAGCGGTACCAAGGACGTGGAACATGGAGAACCTCCGCCGTTATTACGGTTGAGCAGCACCAGACCCATGAGAAAGGTACCAATTAGTTTGTATATAATGGGGAAATGCTTTTGGAGAACGGATTCCTGATCGGATCGCGACTTTTGCCCTCATGAGGGATGCGATCTTGAGGAAATCCAGTTCTCCCGCGCAAAATTGTATCTTTTGTACTCCCCCTTTTGTTTTTTAATGAATTCCAAGTGTCAAGTTCAAGAACACATCATCTCTTTTTCTGTTTCATTTATGCCCCTTTTTCGAAAGTCGAATGACATGATCGGAATCGGTGATAATGGACATTAAGAGAGGCAGTTCAGGCCATCGCTCCGGTTACCCGGACAAAGCATTAGAACACTCGACACATCCCTCACTTAGGTTGTGAAGCATGAAGGGCGCATCTTTGCCGAGCATCTCAGACATATGTCTGGAATGGCAAAGTTGCGTTCAAGTGTACTTACACCAATGGGCAAGTCGGATGACACGATCACGATCGTGACCGCCAGACCGAGACTGAGGCTTAGCCGCCTTTTTTTGAGTACTGAACATAGGCGTGGTTTTTTGTTCAAATGCGGACGGGCAAATAGAACAAACCATATCCTCTCCAAACTCGGATAGCTACCGGTTTGGAGAAAAGGTGGGATCTTTTCTTTAAGAAAAACCCATGTCGGACACGGACCGATTAACAAGGATCATAGCTTAGCAGCTTTGGCTTTGAAGAAAAAAACCAAGGAAAGGTCTAGGCCCATATACCTTGGTGGCTTGGTCAAGGTTTAGCGACCTCCAAGTTGACAAGAAATTCAAGCCACATCGTGGTTCGCCCCGGTTAGTTCATCCTGCTGACTCATCCCTCTTCGTACAGAAGGATGATGAGTCGCCACCATGAACAGGGGTGAGCAGAATGGCAAGGTATCAACCAAACATTAAGGCAATAGCCAGTAATGCAAATGCACAAACAAGAGTTTCATCAAGTAGCAAACAGCCAAACCGCTAAGGCAATAATATATGTTGTCAAAGCAAGAATTCAATAACAATGTAAAGCAAATGTAACCCTTATGGGTCATTACAAACCAAAAGGAAATTATTCAAAGGAGTTTAGGAGAAATCCAGCAGAAAGAAAGGAAAGGAAAGAAGCAGAACTAATGGTTCTGGGCAGAAACTTGGATATCGTTCCCAGCATCCTCCAAATCCTTCACCAGCCCTTCCTCAGCAACAACTTCACCGTCGACCATAACAGGCGGAACGGCAACATCTGGCTCCCATGCGGCAAGCTCGGCCGGAGTCATCTCACCGGTCAGTGTGGAAAAGTACTCAGGGAAGCCATAGCCAACGAAAGCATCTGTGAGCTCAGAAAGAGCGGTGGCATAGGCAGCAGAGTCTTCATACACGTTATCCAGCGCATAAGCCCGTCGAAGGAAAGCAGAAGTGCGCGCGACGGCGCGTTCTGATCGAGCTACCTTGGCAAACACTTCACGCACGCCGGCGGTCAGCACAGACTGATAGTCAAGGGCGAGGCTGGTTTTCTCCTCCAGCGCCTTCTTCAGTTGACTTTCGGACTCGGCAAAGCGAGCTTGAAGAGCGGCCAGTTCGCCAGATACCTTCTCCGCCTGATCAGCTCTCACAACAGCCTCATCTAGACGTTTTTGCAGCTCAGTGGCAGATATCTGGGCATCTAGTAGGGCAGCGTCGCTGGTCTCCTTGGCTATTTTCAGTTCCTCACCTTCTGAGATGGCAGACGCCAATTGAGCGTTGACAGCGTCCAGTTGTTTCTTCAGCGCCTGCTCGGTTTCCATCCAGTCATCAGGTGACCACTCAGCATCAGCATCTGCTTTGGCCTTGGCCTCATCTTGAAGCTTGACTATCTCGGCATCGGCGATGGCCAGTTGCCTCTTCACGTCTCCGAGCTCGATGAGGGTGGCGTGATGCACCTTCTGGTCAGCCTCATGTGCCAAGCACAAAGTGCTAAAGTCAGAGATGACGGCGAGGGACGAGCAAGCACCCTAACAATACAACAGTTAGGAGGACAGAGTTGGGAGAGGAAGTTAAGCATGAAAGGAGAGACAAGGAGATGAGACTTACATCGAAAACAGACGAAATCAGATTGTCTGTGGCAGTCCTGACCCCATGAAGGTTTAGCGCCGGATTCTTCACCCAAGCCCTGAAATGGTCAAGGGGCATCACCTCCTTGAGATATTCCAAACGACCGGAGGGCGAGTTGAGGAAGACGGTGGAAGAGTTGGTTTTACCCTTGTCAGTTTGAAAGCCACCAGCGTGCGGAGGGGCCCTCCCACCATGCTGCGGACCAGTCGGCTCAGTGCTGCTCTTTAGCTTCTCGGGCACTTGGGGTCGGGACGAGGCATTCTCGCGACCGCCGACCCCCATCTGGAACAGCTGGTCAGGCTTCAGCAAACCCCTTGACGACCCCGTATCCTGATAGGGAAGCGAGGAACCTTCAGCATGGCCGTCCTGCCCGGTTTGAAAGGATTGACCATGCGACTGAGTGGACTGGTTTGGGCCAATACTGTCCTCCAACCTCCTACGTTGCGAGGGACGGTTGAACTTCGTCACGTCAATGGTTGGACGGCGGCGAGTCATATCTGTTGTAAACATACGACATGAAGAAAATACAGTTGAGGCAAGAGCAAAAGGTCATGATAATGCTCAAGAAGGGTGAAAGAGAGGGCCAAGTGGGATCCGACATACCTTTATCAGGGCTACCAATCGGAGCGTGTGCCAGAGCAGCAGGAGGGCTGAAGAGATCAACACTTGGGGGACCGTTGCCCTCGTCCTGGATGGGCTTACCATCATCTGGGATGACAACATGCTCATCCTGGATGGCAGGAAGCACGCGACGGTGAGGCAGGCCGGAATCCCGCAACCTTTCATCCAACTTCAAGACATCCCACCTCTCCGGTCTCTCCTTCAGAGCCCTGATGGAGGCAGCCAAGCGATTCTGGGATACGCCATCTGGAGCGCGGCCGCGCGTATCAGGATCACCAACAGATTGCCTTGGGCGAGAGGCGGCAGGCCCATACACGACATCTTCATCGACAAACATGAACTTTACCTTCCAGTTGGTCGTTTTGGGCATGCCAGTCAAGATGTGCAGGTCGGCTTTGGGGCGAACCTTGATGTGGCCCCAACCGTCCTCATCACCGTCACCGCCGGTGTAGAAGAACACCCGGAACAGGGTAACGGAGGGAACAACCCCGCGAGCACCGCACAGGGTCTCGAAGCCAATAATGTTGCGCACAGCGTTGGGCGTCATCAAGCCCAGAGTCATGTCAAAGTAAGACAGAATGGATTGGCAGAAAGGAGTAAGAGGGAACCTGACGCTGCAACGAGCCAGATGCTCATAGTAAACAGGAACTTTGCCCGCCGGGGCAGCGTTGATGGTATCGCTGGGTTTGGGTCGAACGATTGACTTGGCCAGATCCGCGATCTGGAGGCCCTCGGTGTCGCGGCAGATCTGAACGAACTCAGCCGCTTCTTCATCCGTAATCTGGCAAAACGCGTCGGAGATAGGGATGTCGGCCATGATCAGAACAGGCAAGACACTACAGAGGCGGAAGAAAACGAAAAATCAAAGTGAAACAGGTACACAGGCGTGTGCAGAATATCTAAAGTTGTGAGCAATGAATTCGAGAATAAGATGAAGAAGGCAGAAATGAGGAGCAGTTTCGTATTTGAATGAAGAAAGGAGGGGAGTTATGCGAGCAGTTAAAGTAATAATGGCAGTTACAAAGACTAAGTTTACACGCATCCCTTCGAAAAAGTGACGACACGTGGCAGACATGCAGTTATATCTGACGGCTCACTGTCGCGCGGATCCTAGAAACCCAGATACAGTCCATCACGCGAACCGTTGCTCCGCGCTCGGACTTGGGGGGACTTGTTAGGGTCGGGCATCTCACCATCCCGCATGGTTCATCCCGACCCCTCATCCTGCATGACGATCGGGCCAGACCCGACAGCAGATGGCAGCTTTACCTAACCTGGCAGAGGAATCTTCCCAGACCGCCTAACGGCGCGGTCTGATCAGACCAGGTCAGCTGTCAGCACCATATATATATCTCTTTCTCCCAAGAGAGAGGTAAGGGAACTAAACACAATCAATCACATCCCAACTCTCCGATCAGTCTACTGACTTTAGCATCGGAGCTGGAACGGCAATGAGCCGCCCCGCCCTGATTGAGAGTTCCTTGATTCTTAGCAGGTACTCCTCATCGTGCCATCGCGACGGATCATCAAGGACGCACATTGCGACCGTAACAAACCCCATAAATACCCGAACCTAATTAATATTAGGTGTGGCCGATTGTGTGTTGTTTTTGGCCGGCCGCCACCCTGCATGCTTTCCTGGACACGAATTCATATATTTATTTTATAGTTTCATCATCAAGATTATTGTTTTGTTTCATCTTCATATTTATTAGTTGAATGTTAGTTTATTATATTAATTGTTTGATTGTTTTTAATATGCTTAGTAGCTAGGTTAGTTTCCGGTAAGGGTTTTGAAGCATTAACTATGATTCATATGTGAGGCCTAAATGTGCTTGATAATTATGTTGTGTGGATTCCTTGTTATTCTCTGTGTATCCTGTTATTTCTGAATTGCTTGAGATCTGATCAGTCTTGTGTTATTTGGAATAGTGTCAATTGAGTTCCTCTATTTATCTGTAACTAGGGGGTAGATTCAATTAGTGGCGAAACTATACGCCAATAGTTGGGAATATAGGGTAGATAATTTGTGACAACTGTTCTGATTATAAATTATCTGAATCGGGTTTCTTTGGTGCATAATGTTGTTGAGGTATTAAATCTAGGTAGGCTATTCCGGCTAGGTTGTATCTTGATTAGAGAAGTAGTCAGTTTAGCTATTCTTGCCGGCTTTATCGACAAAGAAAGAAGAAATTAAATTGGGTGTGCTATTCTCGAAGGTCTATAACCGATTGGTTTATGCAACTTAATAAATTACTGAGCCAGTGATCGAATGAATTGTTAATGTGGATTTACCCATTACCGGATTGCATCGTGTGAGTGTCTTTGTGTTCTTTGCATTGTTTATTTTAATTGTTATTTGCATTCTTAGTTTAGTGTAGTTTAGTTCTTAGATAGTTAATACAAACTCTTTCAACATAAAAGGTGGTTACCAACCAAAAGCTGCATCTTTAAAAATAAGAATCTGACTGCACTGTTCCTCGTGGGATCGACCCTGCTTACTCTCTATACTTGAATTTAAACCTAATTGTTTGCAGGTTTATTTGGTAGAAAAACGACTTATCAAGTGCTCGCCAAGTTCCACTGCCCATTTAACCAACCGGCCTGATGCTTCTGGTCTGGTGAGGATGGCCTTCATAGGGTGGTTTGTCAACACCACCACGGATGCGCCTGGAAGTAGTGTCTGAGCCGTCGAGCTGCATGTACTCAGCCAGGGCCAGCTTTTCTTCTCCCGTGTATCTTGTTTCTGCTCCCTGCAAAGCCCTACTTACAAAGTATACGGGTTTCTGTACCTTGCTTTCTTCTCGTACAAGGGCTGCACTGACGGTCTCCACTCCAGCCGACACGTACAGGTAGAGGGTTTCACCTTGTTGAGGCGATGTCAACAAGGGCAAGCTTTGCAGGTGCTTCTTCAAGTCGCTGAAAGCTTCATCTTAATCAGGTCCCCAGCTGACATCTCCCTTCTTGTTGACGTTGTTCTTCAACGCCTTGAAGAAAGGGAGTGCATGCTCAGCCGCTCTCGACAGGAAACGGTTCAACGCCGCCAACTTACCGTTCAGACTTTGCACTTCCTTCACTGTCCTTGGTGGTTTCATGTCCAACACCGCCTTGACCTTGTCTGGATTCACTCGTACCCCCTCATTTGTAACCATGTGACCCAAGAATCGACCTTTTTGGACCCCAACTGGCACTTGAGAGGGTTGAGTTTTAGACCTGTGCTTCGAAAGCATTCCAGGGTTTCCTTCACATATTAAGTCAGCGTGTTGAAGTCCTTGCTCTTGATCACCATGTCGTCGATGTAGACCTCCAAGTTACGCCCTATCTGCTCCTTGAAAATTTTGTCGACCACACGTTGGTATGTTGCTCCAGCATTCCTGAGTCCAAACGGCATCATCCGGTATCCAAATGCTCCTCTCTCCGTAATAAAGGCTGTCTTCTCCACATCCTCCTTCTTCATGGGGATTTGGTGATAACCTTTATACACATCAAGGAAACATTTCACCTTGTACCCTGCCAATGCATCCACCTTTTAATCAATCATTGGCAGCGGGTAATAATATTTAGGACATGCCTTGTTGAG
Organism: Sherardia arvensis; assembly: GCA_948330725.1. Classification (NCBI taxonomy): domain Eukaryota; kingdom Viridiplantae; phylum Streptophyta; class Magnoliopsida; order Gentianales; family Rubiaceae; genus Sherardia; species Sherardia arvensis. The sequence goes on from OX415242.1 coordinate 15,899,620, forward strand.
GCTGGTGTAGTCAATACACATCCTCCATGATCCGTTTGGTTTCTTAACCAAGACGGGGTTCACTAGCCAGGTGGGATACTTCACCTCGACCAGGATACCCGACTTGATTAACTCATCCACTTCCTTGTTGACTGCTTCGTTCCTGTCCTTGCAGAGTGCTCGCTTCTTTTGGACGATAGGCTTGTAGTCTGGTGAGATCTTGAGGGCGTGGCACCCAATCTCCTCCGATACCCCTGTCATGTCGCTGGACTCTAATGCAAACACGCCTGCATAATCCCTTAGTACTACGGCTAATCTCTCTTTCACATCCTCCGGTAGAGATACTCCAACCTGTACGACCTGGTTTCCCTTGCGCCCCGGTTCGACAGGTGCAGTCTCGCCTACCGGGTCTCCTTCCTCGCGTAGTGCTGCGGTCGTCACCATGGCCACAGCACGTCAGCGGTAACCTGGTCTCGCTTTTTCACCCGTGTCGTCCACATTCCTCTTCTTGTTGCTAAGAGCAATGCGGTGACACTCTCTTGCTTTCTGCTAGTCTCCTTTAACAGTAGCGATGCCCGCCTTGGTTTGAAACTTGAGTAACAGGTGCAAGGTCGACACTATCCCCTTCATGAGCGCTAGTGCAGGACGCCCAAGTATCATGTTGTAGGGACTGCTGGCTTTCACCACAATGAACTCCACCTCGACGGTTTTGCTATATGGGTGTTCACCAACAGTTATGGGGATGTAAATTGTACCTTCCGGCCACACCTCTCTGTCTGTGAAGTCCACGAGCGGGGTGGCAGTAGGCTTCAGTTTCTTCTTCATGTCCTCGTCCAGTTGCATGAAACAGTGTCAGTACATCACCTCGGCTGAGCTACCCTCATCCACATACACCCTGTGAATGAGCTTGTCTACAATCTGGATTTGGATTACCACCGCATCACCTCCAGCAAGACGATCCGGGATTGGGTCCTTTGAGCTGAACGTGATGACTTCATCTTCCGCCAACTTCCTTTCTTTCAGTGTTGGTTCTGGTACCTTCCTTCACCGAGCCTTCCTCTGGGATCCTGTCTTGCCACCTGCACTTTCACCTATGATGGTGTAAATGTTGGTGATGGCTGACTTCCTTCTGCAATCATCCGGGGTGTCTTCGCGGTCTGTACGATGTCGCTTCTCGTAGTGCTCATCCTCATCCTCCGAATACCTCCCTACTCGCGCCACCTCCTTCCCTTGAAGCTGGGACGAGAGGGTTCTGGAGTCCGAGCCCTTCCTCTTGTATCTCTTCGAAAATCTGTCCGTCCAGATGCTTCGGTCAACCAGGTGGCCTTGTTGTGGGCTCTGGCCTCCTTGGCAAGGTGGGCGTGTTGACTTGATCTAACACACTTCTCAATTGCAGCATGCAAGTAGTAGCATCATTGGTGTCATGTCCTTGGTCATTGTGGTACTCACATTAGTACGCCTTATTCCTCATGTTGGCTGGCTTCTTCATCCAGCTCGGAGCATCCAGCAGGTTCTTGCCAGCTACCAGAAGGATCTCACGTGGTGATTGTGTCAGCAGGGTGAAGGAGGTGTCCTTCAAGTTGTTGAACTTCTCACCTCCACCCTTCTTTGATGGTTGCGTGTTGGAACCGGTGATCTTCTTGCTGCGTGCAACATAACCGTCATCATCCACTTCCAGGTTGATCTCGTTTACACGTGAAAAGCTTTCAATACGTTCCATCAACTCCTCCATGGTTTTCACCTTGCGAAAATAGCACTCCTCCTTCATCTCCTTGTGAATCAACCCCTTCACAAAATAATCAATCATCAGCTTCTCAGTGAGGTTCATCACCTGGTTGGCCAGACTCGAGGCTCGCTCCCAATACTCAAACAAACTTTCTCCTCTCTTCTGGCAAATCGACATGATGTCGGTGCACTCCTTAGTGAACTGCTTCCTCTGCATGAACCTGCGCAAGAACTTCTCCTCCAGCATCTTGAAGCTGGCGATACTGCCATCAGGTAGAGCCTTGAACCACAGACGTGCTGCTCCATTGAGGGTGGTAGAAAACGCCTTGCACCAGATCGCCTGCGGGATGGCGTACGTTGACATGTTGGTGATGAACGTGTGCATGTGGTCCTCAGGATCGACAGCACCGCTGTACGTGCCCAGGTTCTGGGGGATCTTGGTTTTAGGATCGGCCACAGCGAGCCGGATCTTCTTCACCCACATTGACCCTTTCTCGATCTCCGGAAGGTGATCTTCATACTCCCCACGCCTCCTGTCCTCCATGTGAACTTCTCCGGCGTTGGAGTAAACATACCATGATTTCTAGTCGTTGAGATCTGGATCATGCCTCTCCCTCCATGCTGGCAGGATCCGCATCCATCCAATCTTGCAGCCTCGTTGTTGCTGCCTTTCTTCTGGATCTGCTTCTTCGCCGGGAGATGCGATGCCACTTCTTGCTCCTCGCCGTCGAAATTCAGCTTCGTCGACGCGATCTTCTGGCCGAGCTGTCGAGCTTCCTCATTCTCTTCCAAGGACTTCAATTTTGACAGCACCTGCTCCTGGGATGCTAAGAATGGAGCCATCATGACCTGAAACATCTCCGGAGTCATGGGCTCTTGGTCGGTGTGCCGCACGGGTGGGTTTGCCGGCGGCGTGACATCAAGGATGGTCCCCTCTACAACTGGGGTCTTCTCCATCGAATTTCAATCAGTGAATCGAGCTGCGTGAGCGAGATAGATCAGCGCTCCCCACAGACGGCGCCAATGACATGGTTCTGGATTTCTGGTGTGGATTGGACTTCCAGCAAGGTGGTGACCTTTTTCTCGTACCTGCACAATGAGCAACGTGAGCTCAGGCGGGCGGTGTTCGGCCGACGCCCGCTCCGACGCCCAAGTAAGATTTGGGGTATTTTAGAGAGAGGAAATCTAAGTGACAGGTCGAGAGAATCTGAGGAAAGAGAGAGGAAGCTCTCCTTCCTTTATCACATTGGGAGCCTCATCCGGTGTGAGCGTCTCCATTGATTCTGTTGTGTTCCTCCATGCGTTCTGCACGTATTGAGCACGGGGTCTCACATGTGCGTACTTTGCGTGAGCTGTCAAGCAAGGCGGGGGTCCTCATCTTGTGTGGACTACTTGACCTTGTATGTGCTTTATGGCCCATACCCTATCAAACATGATACTTGGCGTCCTGCACTGGCGCTCATGAAGGGAATAGTGTTGCTTGCACCTGCTACTCAAGTTTCCAACCAAGGCGAGCATCGCCATGGTTAGAGGGGACCAGCAGAAAGCAAGGGAGTGCCACCACATTTCTCTAAGAAACAAGAAGAGAAATGTAGGTGACAAGGATGAAGAAGCCGATCCAGGCTATCACCGACGTGCTGTGGCCATGGTGACGACCGCAGCACTGCGCGAGGAAGAATACCCGGTAGGCGAGACTGCACCTGTCAAACTGGGGCGCAAGGGGAACCAGGTCGTATAGGTAGGAGTATCTCTACCGGAAGACGTAAAAAAGAGATCTGCTGCAGTGCTAAGGGATTACGCACACATGTTTGCATGGGAGTCCAGCGACATGACAAGAGTGTCGGAGAAGATTGGGTGCCACGCTCTCAAGATCTCACCAGACTACAAGCCTGTCATCCAGAAGAAGCGAGCACTCTACAAGGACAGGAATGAGGCAGTCAACAAGGAAGTAGATGAGCTGATCAAGGCGGGCATCCTGATCGAGGTGAAGTACCCCACCTGTCTGGCAAACCCCGTCTTGGTTAAGAAACCATATGGGTCATGGAGGATGTGCATCGACTACACCAGCCTCAACAAAGCTTGTCCAAAAGACTGCTACCCGTTGCCAATGATCGATCAAAAGGTGGATGCATTGGCAGGGTACAAGGTGAAATGTTTCCTCGATGATGCCATTCGGTCTGAGGAACGCTGGAGCAACGTACTGATGTGTAGTCGACAAAATCTTCAAGGAGCAGGTATTACGCAACTTGGAGGTCTACGTCAACGACATGGTCATCAAGAGGAAGGACTTCAACACGCTGGTTGGAGATGTAAAGAAAACCCTGGAACGCTTTCGAAGCACAGGGCTAAAGCTCAACCCTCTCAAGTGCCAGTTTGGGGTCCAAGAAGGCCGATTCTTGGGTCACATGGTTACAAACGAGGGGGTACGAGCGAATCAAGACAAGGTCAAGGCGGTACTGGACATGAAACCACCAAGGACAGTGAAGGAAGTGCAAAGTCTGAACGGTGAGTTGGCGGCGCTGAATCATTTCTTGTCAAGAGCAGCTGAACGTGCACTCCCAATCTTCAAGGCACTCAAGAACAACGTCAAGAAGAAGAGAGATGTCAGTTGGGGACCTGAACAAGATGAAGCATTCAACGATTTGAAGAAGCACCTGCATAGTTTACCCTCGTTGACTTCTCCTCAACAGGGTGAAACTCTCTACTTGTACGTGTCTGCTGGAGTTGAGAATGTCAGTGCGGCCCTTGTGCGAGAAGAAAACAAGGTACATAAACCAATATACTATGTAAGCAGAGCTTTGCAGGGAGCGAAAACAAGATACACAGGAGAAGAGAAGCTGGCCCTGGCAGTGGTACATGCAGCTCGATGGCTCAGACACTACTTCCAGGTGCATCCGGTGGTGGTGTTGACGAACCATTCCATGAAGGCCATCCTCACCCGACCAAAAGCATCAGGCCGGCTGGCCAAATGAGCGATGGAACTTGGCGAGTACTCCATCGAATACCCACCAAGAAAGGCCGTCAAGGGCCAAGTTGTTGCTGATTTCCTAGCAGAGATGCCACCAGAAGTGAAGAAAGCAACACCCTCACCTGAGACCAGCGCGGATGGAGAAAAGAGAAAACATCCTCCAAGCGACGAGCGGCAGCTACACGTCGACGGAGCATCTGGAGTGGAAGGTGCCGGCGCGGGTTTGGTTCTGACCGACCCAAGTGGAGTTGAAGTCACTTATGCCTTGCGATTTGAATTCCCTGCATCAAACAATGAAGCTGAGTATGAGGCTTTGATAGCGGGAATGGAGATAGCAAGAAAGCTGGGAGCAAGGAAGCTGATGGCACATACCGACTCGATGCTCGTGGCAGAGCAGTATGAAGGGGCTTACGTGGCAAAGGATCCCTGTATGATGAAGTACAGGGACAAGGTGAGATCACTGGCGTCAGAATTCGAGGAATTCGACATCACAACGTACCCAGATCCAAAAACACCAGAGCTGACGCCTTGAGAAAGCTGGCATCTTCAACACGAGCCCACTTGAACAAGACAGTTATGGTGGAAATGCTCAAACACAGATCAACTGATAACAAGATGGTGGGAGTTGTCGATGCTGTAGATGAAGCAAGCCGGGTGAAGCCAATGATTGATTTTATTGCAAGTGGAACGATCCCTGAATCCGACAAGGAATCCAGAAAGTTGAAACTCAACACCCCCAACTATGCGCTAAAAGACGGAGTCTTGTATAGACGTGGCTTCTTAGAACCGTGGTTGAATGTCTCCCTCAGACGGAAGCAATGCGAGTGGTTCTAGATGTGCATGCAAGATGCTGTGGAAGCCATCAAGGTGGCAAAGCACTCACATTGTGGATCACCATAGCAGGTAACTACTGGCCTCGCATGAAGGAAGATATCGACAAGGTGGTCAAAAGCTGCAAGAAGTGTCAAACACATGCTAATGTTCCAAGGCTGCAAAGCGAGAAACTGACGCCTATGCAGTCTCATTGGCCCTTTGCAATGTGGGGAATTTATATTGTCGGTCCCTCTCCAGCTGCAACAGGAAGGCGCCGTTTCCTTGTCGTAGCAGTTGATTATTTTACTAAGTGGGTTGAGGCTGAGGCCTTGGCAACCATAATGAGGCGAAGGATGACAAGGTTCGTGTAGAAGAATGTGGTCTGCCTTTTTGGAATCCCACAAGTGTTAGTCAGCGACAAAGGCACGCATTTTGAAGGAGAAGTGTTCAAAAATTGGTGCAACAACCTAGACATCAAGCAGAAGTTCACGGCAGTAGCTCACCCACAGGCCAATGGGCAAGTGGAAGTAACAAATCGTACCATCGTACAAGGACTCAAGAAGAAGCTTGAGCAACACAAGGGAGCATGGACTGATGAGTTGCACAGTGTGTTTGTGGTCTTACAGGGTGACCCTCCGAACCAGCATAGGGGAGTCTCCTTACAGACTATGTTTTAGAACTGAAGCCATTATACCACCTGAGATACTTGTCCCTACCCTACGAGTAGACGACCCGCTAGCAGCCACAAAGAACGATGAAGCTCTAAGTCAAAACATAGAAGAGTTGGAATATGAGCGGGAGAAAGCGTCGCTCAAGGAAGCTACCTACAAGTCCTGGATGGAACAAAGATACAACAACAAGTTGCATCCTCGCAGTTTGAAGGTTGGTGACCTAGCCTTGAGAAAGAATGAAGCATCAAGAGTGGAGGGTCAACTCAATTTGGATGCCAACTGGGAAGGCCCCTACCGTGTTGCTGAGGTGCTGGGAAAAAGAGCGTACAAGCTGGACAACATGGATGGAAAACTAGTTCCAAGGATTTGGCACATGAACAACCTCCGCAAGTACTACATGTAAGGCGGGACATGGACCTTGCTTCTCCATCCTACTGGTGATTTTTCCTTGTTTTCTTTCTTTTTGTTGCAGTAAAGGATCCCAACAGAGGTCAGGCGACTCAATAGAGTTTGCAAGATGATCTTGAGGGAAGCCTAACGAATGAAAGAACCCCCAATAGAGGTTAGGCAGCTCGATAGGGCTTGCAAGATGATCTTGAGGGCGGCCTTTGTAGTTCCAAAATTTACAAGACGAATGCAATGAGAAGCGTTTTTAAGTATACATCTTGCCACGACACGAACCAGTCATCTGGTAGATGTCTTCTTTCATGTTTATTTTACTATACACTAACACGAACCAGTAATCGGGTAGCTGTGTTTCTACTTGTTTATTGTTTATGACAAAAAATACAGCAACAACAAAGACAATGTTGCTGACAATCTAAAAAATGCAAGAAAATGGAGTTCAAAGAAAAATAAACCCAGAAAGAATGCAAACAGTTTCAAAAAAGAAACTTGCATCTAAAAATGACAATAAAAGGCCTATGATGTCTAAGTCATACAAAAGAGACAAGTTGAAAACTAAATTCAACTTGTCACTAGTTGCAAAGGGCTACATGATGGAGACGTCCATCATGCCCATATACTTGCACTAGATAAAGCCTGTTAGAGAGGAAAGAAAAACCTCAAAAAGGAAAATAGCAAAGACAAAACAAGTAAGGCCCTGTCCAGTTCAACTTATTGCAGCACATTTCAGCACAGCACAGCACTCATCAGCACAGCACAGCACTGGTCAGCACAGCACCTATTCAGCTCAACACATTTAAGCTCTAAATGAACACTATTTTTATGTTTTGTAAAAATAATATTAATTAAGTGAACTTTTTAGTTCTTAAGTAATAAACATTGTGTTTTTTCTTCAACTCAAATGAACACTATTCAACACTTTCAAAACTATTCAGCACAAGATCAGCACAGCACAGCACTCATCAGCACAGCTCAGCACTCAGCAGCACAGCACAACACTCATCAGCACAGCACAGCACCAAATAAGTTCAACTTGACAGGGCCTAAGAAATACTTGAAAAACTAAAGATTATCCCAAAAGAGCGGCCAAATATTAAAAAGAAAATAAAAATGGCACAAGCGCCACGAAAAGAGCACGCAGGCTCAGAAGCACCTTTCAATCAAACGAGGCCTAAACCGCCGAGCCACCATTTTCCGCAACACCATTGGCACCAGCAGGATGGATCATCTAACCTGGTCGCCACACCATCATGTCCTCAACAACAAGATCTGGACCAAGCGCATAGAAGTACTCCTGGAAGATATATTACTGAAAAGGGACATGCACGCAGCCAAGCTGAGCCCTCATCTCAACATCATCCTTAATAGTAGTCATGATATGATATGCTTCTGCCAAAGACTCACTCAGGAGACGCTTAGCAACTAGACTTTGATCCACCAGCATGATCTGACTAAAGCCCCTGTCACGCAGCCAGTTTCTAACTCTAAGGTGCTCACGGATGCACTCCTCGTGCAACGCCAACTGACTGCGAAGAGACGCGCTCACCCCGCGTTCTAGTTCCATATCTCCATCATGTGCAGCAAGCTTAACCGTCAAATCCTGGTTAACCTCCATTGTCTGGTTCAGCTTCTCTGCTAGCTCCTTGCTCTTGGCTGAAAGCCTAGCCACCTCCTCAGCAAGAGTCAACTGGGACTTGAGCAAGCTCTCCTCGTCAGACTGGAGTTAAGCCAGAGCAAGATCCTTCTCTTCACCCAACTTGCTGATCTTTGCAATGCTGGCCTCAGCCTGATCAAACAACTCTTTAGCCTTGCCAATGTCCCCACCAAGTTGTCTCTCCCAAGATTGGACAGCAAAAGCAACGCATAAGCCCTACACAAGAAAAGGCAATGAGTATAATCCACGCAAACATGTATTGAGAACAAATAAAAGATAAACAAAATTACCTCCACAACTGAGGCAGCAAGCCTGTCCCCCAAGTTGCTCACCCCTGACAGGTTGGTAAGCGGATCATTAAGCTAGGTCTCCATATAGTGCGGCGGGATCGATTGCAACAAGAGGCGATGCAGTTCAGCAGGAGAATTACTCTATGGCTCAGGAACAGGCAATGTGCCCTCAGTAAGCACCGGACCAAACTTCAGGGCGGTCTTAATCTCCCCCGCAGGCGAAAGAAGGTCAACCATAGCATCTAGTATCTCCTCCATCTTGAGGCGTGGACCCTTGACATCATCAGCATCATTACAAGGAGGAGACGGCTGCCGTTTCCTCTCATTGAAAAAAACATCCGCAGTCAAGTCAATTACCTCACTGCTACTCGTTACAGGGAACCCCCTGACCCTCTCACTTAGCCTTGGTTCAAACGTGGTGGCCTACGGCCAGATCTCACAACGGGGAGAGGATCTACATGAGGGGTGGCAACTACAAACCATATATATAAAGTAGAAAAGAAATAAACAAAACCCCAACAAACAACATGAAAGGACAACAACAAGAGAAACAAGAAGAGTTCATCCAAAATACTAACCTACAACAGAAGGCCCCTTCACACGCACACAACCCATGGATAGATATGACATCCTAGATCCTTGAAGGTTAGACACATTGGACAGCAGATGAAAAGGTGCAGGGTCAGCATTTAGCAGATCGAAGGCAGCCCGAAGTGGAATCATCTCTCCATCGTCTGGGGACTTGGTGCGGACAGGGCTCGGGAGGAAGGTATCCGTATTATCCCCGAACTCAAGAGACCTCTTCACAAAGACAAAATTTCGGGTCCATTCAACCCGGGTTGGCAGATCCGTCACCACCTTCAGCCCCTCCCAGCTCTTAAGAAAATACCAGCTCGGCGGCTCCTTGCATGGATGGAAAAAGGCCCTAAACAGCTAAGGAGTCGAAGTCACGCGATGAATTCACCATAGCACCTCGAAACCCACCACGTTCCAGATAGTGTTAGAGATCAACAAAGAAACGTCCAGTTCATAAAACCCTAGAACCGACTGGAAGAAGGGCGAAAGAGGGAAACGCAGCCCACAGCTGTCGAACCATCCCAGGTAAATCATGCAGTCACCCTCTGGGACCTGATCAGCAGAGACATTGGCGGCAAGTAAGGTAAAAAAGCCCGACAAATCAACATCGACAGGATCTTCCTTGGCCGGGCGCAGCGCCGTGGCCTGAGCGGAGGTAACCACCTCACAAAGACGCTGGAAAAGAGACAAATCCTCCACAGTAACTGAGCTGAACAGAGTCTCAATGGCAGGCTTCGTGGCTGGAAAGAATAAGTGAAGGAAAGGAAAGGAAGAACAGAAAAGATGAAGGCAAACAGAAAGGGATGGAAAAAGGAGATGATATAAATAGGCAAAATAAATCATGCCTTTTCAGAATGAAAAGACATGTCACATCAATGGTGAATTGATGAGAAGACACGTCAGTCAATGATGTTTCCCCTCGGGAATAGGTTCATCTTTTCTTAAAATCCCGCCAAACAATACGATAACACAAAAAGATTAAAAACTGAAGAAACTGAAACGTCACCAAGGCAAAATACTTCAACACGATCAAGTACTTCTACATGTTGAAGTCAAACGCAACATGTTAGATTCCAGCACGATCAAAAACCTCTTCAAGCAAAAAACTAAGCTTAACATGTTGAGGCAAAGTTCCACTAGGCCACAAACGCCTATCTCACCTACCGATGCCTACAACGACAAAGTAATAGTCCTGCACCATGGGAACCATGGACAGGACTAGGGGGACTTGATAGAGTATGGGCTGTAAAGCCCATACAAGCCCAGATGGCCCATACAAGAAGAGGACCCCCAACGTGTCATACAGCTCATACAAAGTACATACACGTGATGTCACATGGCAAACATGTGAGGAGCACGAGTAGGAGCACAACGGAATCTATGGAGCTGCCCACACCGGATGAGGCTCCAAACAAGTATAAAGGAAGGAGAGCGTCCTCTCTCTTTCCTTAGATTCTATCAACCTGTCACTCAGATTTCATCCATCAATACACCCAAAACTAACTTGGGCGTCAGCCGAATGCCCCCTGCCTGAGCTCACTTTCCTCGTTGTGCAGGTTCGAGAAGAAGGACGTCACCTTGTTGATCACCTGGACTACACCGAAATCTCAAACCATATCAGGCCGAATCACTAGTTAAGCGCACCCAAATTAATCATTTGATGAGGTTGAAAGGTAAAACAACGACGATGTTGTGTTTTTTAGCTTCTTTGCTCAAAATTAGGAGATGATGTGCAGTGAATGATGAACTCTCAGTTTTAATTGACTTTCTGTTCAGATAAATTGATAATTGATTATCAGCGTATCTGGATTGATGTTGTTTATATAATGAGTTGATAATAAGTTAGCTTTTGTTTTGATGTGCAGTAGTTGATGAAATCACTGTTTAGAATGAATTGCTGATAAAATAATCAATAATTGATGATCAGTGTATATAGATTGATGTTGTGTAATTTTGGAATGATTTGTATTCAAAATCAGAAAACCTGATCATTTCTAATGGTTCAGATGAGATAATAACCAGGATGGAAAGTACTTGATGATCTTTCTGTTTTGAATGATTTATGTCAAAAATAAGTTGAATTTGTGAAGTGTTTGATGATAAGTCTCTGTTATTTTTTATTGGTATGATTAGTTGTAACTTTTAATTGATGATTTGTCGTTTCTTGTGATCAACAGTTGAGAAAGACGAAATACAAGAAATCAATGTGTACGAGAGCTTAACTGGTGTCAAAGCTAGAACTATACAAGAATTGCGAGCAGTGTATGTTCGTCAAGAAAATATTACTGGTTTTTATGTGTGAAACCCCACACCACGAGTGAAGGATGGTGTCCTGAGAGAGAAGATCTTTACACACTTGTTTGGATCCCAGGCACCAAACCCACACTTATTCTGAATTTTTTGTTAGTTGCATTTTGATGAATTATTGTAATAAAGTTCTGGAACTTGTTCAGACTTGATTATCTACCACATTGTTATTGATGTTTTTTATGCTTCTGAGTGAGATTGATGATGATATATGTTTGTGTGATGATTGATATGGTTTGAGATTTCCGGTGTAGTCCGGGTGATCAGCAAGGTGACGTCCTTCTTCTCGAACCTGCACAACGAGCAAAGTGAGCTCAGGCGAGCGGCGTTCGGCCGACACCCGTTCCGACACCCAAGTTAGTTTTGGGTGTATTGATGGATGAAATCTGAGTGACAGGTTCCGAGAATCTAAGGAAATAGAGATGAAGCTCTCCTTCCTTTATACATGTTGGGAACCTCATCCGGTGTGGGCAGCTCCATAGATTCCGTTGTACTCCTACTCGTGCTCCTCGCATGTTTGCCATGTGACATCACGTGTATGTACTTTGTATGAGCTGTAAGACAGGTTGGGGGTCCTCTTCTTGTATGGGCTTCTTGACCTTGTATGGGCCATAAGGCCCATACCCTATCAAGTCCCCCTAGCCCTGTCCATGGTTCTCATGGTGCAAGACTATTGCTATATCGGTGTAGGCGTCGGTTAGTGAGATAGGCGTTTATGGCCTAATGGAACTTTGCCTCAACATGTTGAGCTTAGTTTTTTGTTTAAAGATGTGTTTGATCGTGTTGAAATCTTTCATGTTGCGTTTTAACTTTGACATGTAGAAGTACTTGATCGTGTTGAAGTATTCTGCCTTGGTGACGTTTCGGCTTCTTCAGTTGTTGATCTTTTTGTGTTATCTTATTGTTTGGCGGGATTTTGAGAAAATGCGCGTCTATTCCCGAGGAATAACATCAATGACTGACGTGTCTTCTCATCAATTCATCATTGATGTGACACGTCTTTTCATTCTGAAAAGGCATGATTTATTTTGCCTATTTATATCATCTCCTTTTTCCATCCCTTTCTGTTTGCCTTCATCTTTTCTGTTCTTCCTTTCCTTCACTTATTCTTTCCAGCCATGAAGCTGCCATTGAGACTCTGTTCAGTTGAGTTACTGCGGAGGAGTTGTCTCTTTTCCAGCATCTTTGTGAGGTGGTTGCCTCCGCTCAGACCACAGCGTTGCGCCCGACGGAGGAAGATGCCGTCGATGTTGATTTGTCGGGATTTTTTACCTTACTTGCCGCCAATGTCTCTGCTGATAAGGTCCCAGAGGGTGACTGCATGGTTTACCTGGAGTGGTTCGACAGTTGTGGGCTGCGTTTCCCTCTTTCGCCCTTCTTCCAGTTAGTGCTAGGGTTTTATGATCTGGATGTTTCTTTGTTGACCCCTAACTCTGTCCAAAACCTGGTGGGTTTTGAGGCGCTATGCCGAATTCGTCGCATGACTCTGACTCCTCAGCTGTTTAGGGCCTTTTTCGATCCATGCAAGGAGCCTCCGAGATTGTATTTTCTGAACACCTAGGAGGGGCTGAAGGTGGTGACGGATCTGCCAACCCGGGTTGAATGGACCCAAAAGTTTATCTTTGTGAAGAGGTCTCTTGTGCTCGGGGATAATCCGGATACCTTCCTCCCGGGCCATGTCCGCAGCCACACCAAGTCTCCAGACGATGGAGAGATGATTCCACTTCAGGCTGCCTTCGATCTGCTAAATGCTAACCCTGCACCTTTTCATCTGATGTCCTATGAGTCTAACTTTCAAGGATCTGGGATGTCATATCTTCCCATGGGTTGTGTGCGTGTGAAGGGCCTTATGTTGCGGGTTAGTATTTCGGATGAACTCCTCTTGTTTTTCTTGTCGTTGTCCTTTCATGTTGTATGGGGTTTTTGTTTATTTATTTTCTACTCTATATGGTTTGTAGTTGCCACCCCTCTGGTAGATCCTCTCCCTGTTGTGAGATCTAGCCGTAGGCCACCTCGTTTGAACTGAGGCTTAGTGAGAGGGTCAGGGGGTTCCTCTGCAGTGAGGTAATTGACTTGACTGCAGATGTTTCTTTCAAAGGGAGGAAATGGCTGATGTCTCCTTCTTGCAATGAAGCTGATGATGTCAAGGGTTCGCACCTCAAGATGGAGGAGATACTGGATGCTATGGTTGACCGTCTTTCGCCTGCAGGGGAGACTAAGGCTGTCCTGAAGTCTGGTCATGTGCTTGTTGAGGGCACATTGCATGTTCATGAGACATAGAGTTGTTCCCCTGCTGAACTGTGTCTCTTCTTGTTGCAATCGATCCCGCAGCGCTATATGGAGACCTGGCTTAGCGATCCGCTCACCAACCTGTCAGGGGTGAGCAACTTGGGAGACAGGCTGCTGGCAGCCTCGGCTGTGGAGCTAACTTTGTTTATCTTTTATTTGTTCTAGCTATATGTTTGCATGGATTATACTCATTTCCTTTCCATGCATAGGGCTTATGTGTTGCTTCTGCTGTCCAATCTTGAGAGAGACAACTTGGTCGGGACTTTGGCAAGGCCAATGAGTTGTTTGATAAGGTTTAGGCCAACATTGCGAAGATCAGCAAGTTGGGTGAGGGGAAGGATCTTTCTCTGGCTCAACTCCAGTCTGACAAGGAGAGCTTGCTCAAGTCCAAGTTGACTCTTGCTGAGGAGGTGGCTAGGCTTTCAGCCAAGAGCAAGGAGCTAGCAGAGAAGCTGAGGCAGACAATGGAGGTTAACCAGGATTTGACGGCTAAGGTTGCTGCACATGATGGAGATATGGAACTAGAACGCGGGGTGAGCACGTCTCTTCGCAGCCAGTTGGAGTTGCGCGAGGAGTATATTCGTGAGCATCTTAAAGTTAGAAACTGGCTGCGTGACGGGAGCTTTAGTCAGATCCGCATGCTGGTCATATAATTGCCGAGCGTCTCCTGAGTGAATGTTTGGCAGAAGCAGATCATATAATGACTACTATTGAGGATGATGTTGAGATGAGGGCTCAGCTTGGCCGCGTGCACATCCCTTTCCAGCAGTATGACTTTCAGAAGTACTTCTCTGCACTCGGCCCTGATCTTGTCGTGGAGGACATGATGATGTGAAGGCCAGGTCAGGTGACTCATCCTATTGTTTTGAATGATGAAGGAACATCTGCTGCAGGAATGGCGGTCCAACAGTTTGACCAAATTTGATCAAAGATGGTTCTGAGCCTGCATGCTCCTTTTCATGGCGCTTTTGCCATTTTTAATTTTTCTTTGAATATTTTGTCATCTTTTGGGATAATCTTTAGCTCTTCAAGTATTTCTTACTTGTTTTATTTGCTGTTTTCCTTTTCTGAGGCTTTTCTTTTCCTCTCTAACAGACTTTATCTAGTGCAAGTATATGAGCATGATGGATGTCTCCATCATGTAGCCCTTTAAAACTAGTGACAAGTTGAATTTAGCTTGTTGTCTTTTTTGTATGACTTAGACATCATAGGCCTTTTATTGTCATTTTCAGATGCAAGTTTCTTCTTTGAAACTGTTTGCATTTTTTCGGGGTTCATTTTTCTTTGAACTCCATTTTCTTGTATTTTTGAGCTTGTTAGCAATATTGTCTTTGCTGTTGCTGTATTTTTTTTCCATAAACAAGAAACAAGTAGAAAGAAAGCTACCAGATTACTGGTTCATGTCAGTGTATAGTAAAATAAACATGAAAGAAGACATCTACCAGATGACTAGTTCGTGTCGTGGCAAGATATACTTAAAGACGCTTCTCATTGCATTCATCTTGTAAATTATGGAACTACAAGGGCCGCCCTCAAGATCATCTTGCAAGCCCTATCGAGCTGCCTGACCTCTGTTGGGGGTTCTTTCATTCGTTAGGCTTCCCTCGAGATCATCTTGCAAACTCTATTAAGTCGCCTGACCTCTGTTGGGATCCTTTACTGCAACAAAAAGAAAGAAAACAAAAGAAAAATCACTAGCAGGAGGTTGTTCATGTGCCAAGTCCTTGGAACTGGTTTTCCATCCATGTGCTCCAGCTTGTACGCTCCTTTTCCCAGCACCTCAGCAACACGGTAGGTAGCTTCCTTAAGTGATGCTTTCTCCCGCTCATATTCCAACTCTTCCATGTTTTTCCTTAGAGCTTCATCATTTTTTGTGGCTGGCAGCGGGTCGTCTACTCGTAGGGTCGGGACAAGTATCTCAGGTGGTATAAGGCTTCAGTTCCTGAACATAGTCTGTAAGGAGACTCCCTTGTGCTGGTCCGGGGGGTCACCCTGTAAGACCACAACATGCTGTGCAACTCCTCCGTCCATGCTCCCTTGCGTTGCTCAAGCTTCTTCTTGAGTCCTTGTACGATGGTACGATTTGTTACTTCCACTTGCCCATTGGCCTGTGGGTGAGCTACCACATTCTTCCACACGAAAATTGTCATCCTTCGCCCCGTTATGGTTTCCAAGGCCTCGGCCTCAACCCACTTAGTAAAATAATCAACGGCTACGACATGGAAACGGTGCCTTTCTGTTACCGCTGGAAAGGGACCGACAATATTAATTCCCCACATTGCAATGGGCCAAGGAGACTGCATAGGCGTCAGTTTCTCGCTTTGCAGCCTTGGGACATTAGCATGTGTTTGACACTTCTTGCAGCTCTTGACCACCTTGTCGATATCTTCCTTCATGTGAGGCCAGTAGTAACCTGCTCTGGTGATCCGAAACGCGAGTACTTTGCCACCTTGATGGCTTCCACAGCATCCTGCATGCACTTCTTGAACCACTCGCATTGCTTCCGTCTGAGGGAGACATCTCAACCATGGTTCCAAAAAACCGCGTCTTTACAAGACTCCGTCTTTTAGCGCATAGTTGAGAGCATTGAGTTTCAACTTTCTGGCTTCCTTGTTGCATTCAGGGACCGTTCCACTTGAAAGAAAATCCATCATTGGCTTCATCCAGCTTGCTCCATCTACCGCATCGACAATTCCCACCATCTTGTTATCTGTTGACCTGTGTTTGAGCGTTTCCACCATAACAGTCTTGTTCAAGTGGGCACATGTTGAGGATGTCAGCTTGCTCAAGGCGTCAGCTCTGGTGTTCTTGAATCTGGGTACGTTGATGATGTCGAATTCCTCGAATTCCGACGCCAGTGATCTCACCTTGTCCCTGTACTTCATGATACAAGGATCCTTTGCCATGTAAGCCCCCTCATACTGCTTTGCCACGAGCATCGAGTCGCTATGTGCCATCAGCTTCCTTGCTCCCAGCTTTCTTGCTATTATCATTCCCGCTATCAAAGCCTCATACTCAGCTTCATTGTTTGATGCGGGGAATTCAAATCGCAAGGCATAAGTGACTTCAACTCCAATTGGGTCGGTCGGAACCAAACCCGCGCCGGCACCTTCCACTCCAGATGCTCTGTCGACGTGTAGCTGCCACTCGTCGCTTGGAGGACGTTTTCTCTTTTCTCCAGCCGCGCTGGTCTCAGATGAGGGTGTTGCTTTCTTCACTTCTGGTGGCATCTCTGCTTGGAAATCAGCAACGACTTGGCCCTTGACGGCCTTTCTTGGTGAGTATTCGAGGGAGTGCTCGCCAAGTTCCACCGCCCATTTGGCCAGCCAGCCTGATGCTTCTGGTCGGGTGAGGATGGCCTTCATGGGATGGTTCGTCAACACCACCACCGGATGCGCCTGGAAGTAGTGTCTGAGCCGTCGAGCTGCATGTAGCACTGCCAGGGCCAGCTTTTCTTCTCCTGTGTATCTTGTTTCCGCTCCCTGCAAAGCTCTGCTTACATAGTATATTGGTTTCTGTACCTTGTTTTCTTCTCGCACAAGGGCCGCATTGACAGTCTCAACTCCAGCAGACACGTACAAGTAAAGAGTTTCACCCTGTTGAGGAGAAGTCAACAAGGTTAAACTATGCAGGTGCTTCTTCAAATCGTTGAACGCTTCATCTTGTTCAGGTCCCCAGCTGACGTCTCCCTTCTTGTTGACGCTGTTCTTGAGTGCCTTGAAAGTCTTCCAGGGTTCCCTTTACATCTTCTGCCAGCGTGTTGAACTCCTTGCTCTTGATGACCATGTCGTCGACGTAGACCTCCAAGTTGCGTCCTACCTGTTACTTGAAGATTTTGTCGACTACACGTTGGTACGTAGCTCCAGCATTCCTGAGACCGAATGGCATCATCCGGTACTCGAATGCTCCTCTCTCCGTGATAAAGGTTGTCTTCTCCACGTCTTCCTTTTTCATTGGGATTAGGTGATAACCTTTATACACATCGAGGAAACATTTCACCTTGTACCCTGCCAATGAATCTACCTTTTGATCGATCATTGGCAATGGGTAGCAGTCTTTTGGACAAGCTTTGTTGAGCCTGGTGTAGTCGATGCACATCCTCCATGACCCATTTGGTTTCTTAACCAAGACGGGGTTTGCACATACTCCAACCTGTACGACCTGGTTCCCCTTGCGCCCCAGTTCGACAGATGCAGTCTCGCCTACCGGGTCTTCTTCCTCGTGCAGTGCTTCAGTCGTTACCATGGCCACAGCACGTCGGTGATATCCTAGACCGGCTTCTTCATCCTTGTCACCTACATTTCTCTTCTTGTTACTTAGAGCAATGCAGTGGCACTCCCTTACTTTCTGCTGGTCTCCTCTAACCGTGGTGATGCCCGCCTTGGTTGGAAACTTGAGTAGCAAGTGCAAGGTCGACAATATTCTCTTCATGAGCGCCAGTGCAGAACGCCCAAGTATCATGTTGTAGGGACTGCTGGATTTCACCACAATGAACTCCACCTCTATGGTTTTGCTATATGGCTGTTCCCCAACAGTTATGGGGATGTAAATTGTACCTTTCGGCCACACCTCCCTGTCCGTATAGTTGGTCGGCTTCAGCTTCCTCTGCATGTCCTCGTCTAGTTGCGTGAAATAGTACCAATACATCACCTCGGCTGAGCTGCCCCCATCAACATACACCCTGTGAATGAGCTTGACTGCAATCTGAACTTGGATTACAACCGCGTCACTGCCAGCAGGACGATCCGGGATTGGGTCCTTTGAGCTGAACATGATAACTTCATCTTCTGCGAACTTCCTCTCCTTCGGTGTTGGTTCTGGTACCTTCATACACTGAGCCTTCCTCTAGGATTCCGTCTTACCACCTGCACGTCCACCTATGATGGTGTAAATGTTGGTAATGGCTGACTTTCTTCTGCTGTCATCCGGGGTGTCCTCCTGGTCTGTTCGATGTCGCTTCTCATAGTAGTGCTCGTCATCATCCTCCGAGTACCTCCCTACTATTGCCACCTCTTTCCCCTTGAAGCTGGGTCGAGAGGGTTCTGGAGTCCCAGCTCTTCCTCTTGTATCCCTTCGAAAATCAGTCCGTCCGGATGCCTCGGTCGACCAGGTGGCCTTGTTGTGGGCTCTAGCCTCCTTTGCGAGGTGAGAAAGTTGTCCGGATCTCACACAATTCTCAATTGCAGCACGCAAGTGATAGCAATCGTTGGTGTCGTGTCCATGGTCGTTGTGATACTCACAGTAGTACGCCTTGTTTCTCAGGTTGGATGGCTTCTTCATTCTGCTCGGAGCCTCCAACAGGTTCTTACCAGCTACCAGACTGATGATCTCACGTGGTGATTGTGTTAACGGGGTGAAGGAGGTGTCCTTCAACCTGTTGAACTTCTCACCGCCACCCTTCTTCGATGGCGGCGTGTTGGAAACGGTGCTCTTCTTGTTCTTACTACGTGCAACATAACCGCCATCATCCTTTTCCAGATTCATCTCGTCTACACGTGAAAAGCTTTCAATACGTTCCATCAACTCCTCTAGGGTTTTCACCTTGCGGAGATAGCACTCCTGCTTCATCTCTTTGTGAATCAACCCCTTCACAAAAGAATCGATCATCAGCTTCTCGGTGAAATTCTTCACCTGGTTGGCCAGGCTAGAGGCCCACTCCCAGTACTCTAACAGGCTTTCTCCTCTCTTCTGGCGAATCGACATGATGTCGGTGCACTCCTTGGTAAACTGCTCCCTCTGCATGAACCTACACAGGAACTTCTCCTCCAACATCTTGAAGATGGCGATACTACCATCTGGTAGAGCCTTGAACCACAGACGCGCTGCTCCAGTGAGGGTGGTAGCAAACGCCTTGCACCAGATCACCTGCGGGATGACATACGTCGACATGTTGGTGATGAACATGTGCATGTGGTCCTCGGGATCGACAGCACCACTATAAGTGCCCAAATTCTAAGGGATCTTGGTTTTGGGGTCGGCCACAGCTAGCCGGATCTTCTTCACCCACGGTGACTCTTTCTCGATCTTCGGAAGGTGATCTTCATACTCCTCACGCCTTCTATCCTCCACGTGAACTTCTCCGGCGTTGGAGTAGACATACCCCGACTTCCAGTCATGGAGATCTGGATCATGGCCTCTCCCTCCGTATTGGCAGGATCCGCGCCCATCTGATCTGGCGGCGTCATTGTTGATGCCCTTCTTCTGGATCTGCTTCCTCGCCGGGAGGTGCGACGCCACTTCTTGTTCCTCACCGTCAAAATTCAGCTTCGTCGGCGCGATCTTCTGGCCGAGCTGGCGAGCCTCCTCCTTTTCTTCTAAGGACTTCAGCTTTGACAGCACCTGCTCCTGGGATGCTAAGAAGGGAGCCATCATGACCTGAAACATCTCAGGGGTCATGGGCTCTTGATCAGTGTGCCGCACAGGTGGATTTGTCGGCGGCGTAACGTCGAGGATGGTCCCCTCTGCAACTGGGGTTTCCTCCATCGGGTTCCGATCAGTAGATTAAGCTGCGCGAGCGAGTTTGAACAGTGCTCCCCACAGACGGCGCCAATGATATAGTTTGAGATTTCCGGTGTAGTCTAGGAAATCAGCAAGGTGACGTCCTTCTTCTCAAACCTGCACAACGAGCAAAGTGAGCTCAGGCGGGCGGCGTTCGGCCGACGCCCGCTCCGACACCCAAGTTAGTTTTGGGTGTATTGATGGATAAAATCTGAGTGACAGGTTGAGAGAATCTAAGGAAAGAGTGAGGAAGCTCTCCTTCCTTTATACCTGTTGGGAGCCTCATCCGGTGTGGGCAGCTCCATAGATTCCGCTGTACTCCTACTCGTGCTCCTCACATGTTTGCCATGTGACATCACGTGTATGTACTTTGTATGAGCATTAAGACAGGTTGGGGAACCTCTTCTTGTATGGGCTTCTTGACCTTGTATGGGCCATAAGGCCCATACCCTATCAATGATCTTGTGTTATCCATTGAAGTTGATGATCATTCAAATGAGGGCGATGATCTATTGAATCTTGAAACATCAATACTATTAAACAAAAAAGATCAACTCATGTTTTCAATTCAAAGTTGAACTTGAAAAATTTTTAGTTAGTTAGATCTTTTAAGATCGATCGAATTCGAGGATATTCAAGTAGTTGAAAGGACTTTATAATATTTGAGGAGTTAATACACTATTTCCTACCCTTAAAATGAAGTCTGAAGACTTCAAATATGAATTCAAGTCACTTCAACATCTTAATATTCTGCAAGTGCTTAAAATATCATGTAAAATCCCTGGAAAATTAATTCAAAAGCACTAAATATCTGATGAATCTGAAAGTACTTCAAACATCCATTAAAAACCATGAAATATCAATTCAGGGGCCAAAAGGCCTAAACATCTAAAGTGTCTGAAACACTTCAAAAACATCCAGTCAAATTCCTAGAACATCAATTTAAAAGACATAAACATCTACTGAATCTGCAAGTGCTTCAAACATCGATTTTAAACCCTGAAACATCAATTTAGGGACCAAAAAGACCTAAACATCTCCAGAGTCTGAAGCACTTAAAAATAATCTAGTCAAATACTAACAAACATTCATCTATTTGTTGCAGCACTTCTTCTTGTCATTCTTCTTAAAAAACGTCTGTTGCTGGATGAACATATGGACCAAAGTTTGAATTATCCAAACCTTCAATTCCAATAGAAAAGGATGGAGAAGTACTGACAGCTGAAATTTACTTCCTCGTCGCCTTTCTCACTATTTCATCAAGCTCTAGGATAAACAAACCTATATCATCAAAAACAACAAAGAATTCATCGAAACACAAATAAAATCAACTCAAATAGCACTGGACATCAACAGATTGGACTAGATGAGCAACAGCAACAAGTAGACCTAGACCATCAACAGCTCAACCCAAATATAGAACAATAACATCAAAACTCAACTCAAAATTGAACTGCACATCAACATATAGGACTAGATCATCAAAACTCAACTAATATAGCACTGGACATCAACAACTAGACCTAAATCATCAAAACAACAAATAATTCATCAAAACACAAATAAAATCAACTCAAAATAAAACTGCACATAAACAGATAAGACTAGATCATCAAAACTAAGCTCATAGAGCACTGGATATCAATAACTAGACATAGATCATCAAAAACAACAAATAATTCATCAAAAACACAAATAAAATCGACTAAGATAGCATTGGACATCAACAACTTGACCTAGATCATCAAAACTCAACACACATAGCACATGACATCAACTAGTAGACAAAGATCATCAACAACTCAATCCAAAATAGAACAATATCATCAAAACTCAATTCAAGATAATATTGCACATCAACAGATAAGACTATATCATCAAAACTAAGCTCATGAAGAAGTGGATACCAAAAACTAGACCTAGATCATCAAAAAACAACAATTAAATCATCAAGAACACAAATAAAATCGACTAAGATAGCACTGTACATCAACAACTAGACCTAGATAATCAAAACTCAACACATATAGCACAGGATCAACAAGTAGACAAAGATCATCAACAACTCAACCCAAAAAAACAAAACTCAAGTCAAAATATAACTGCACATCAACAGATAAGACTATATCATCAAAACTAAGCTCATATAGCACTAGATATCAAAGAACTAGACCTAGATCATCAAAAACAACTAATTCATCAAAAATACAAATAAAACCGACTAAGATAGTACAGGACATCAACAGATAGGACACGATCATCAACAACAACAAATAAATCATCAAAACACAAAATAAAATCAACTAAGATAGCACTAGACATCAACAACTAGACCTAGATAATAAAAAATAACAAGTAACTCATCAAAACACAAATAAAATCAAATAAAAACAGCATTGGACATCAATACATGGGTCTAGATCATCAACAACAACAAATAATTCATAAAATCACAAATAAACAACAGAAAATCATCAAAAACAACAAAGAACATCATAAACCTTAAGCTTTGGCCTGAGCTTCCGTCTTAGCGTTGACCGGAGTTTCACCGGCAGTTTCGGCCAAAGTTTCGCCGGCCGGAGTATTTGCTATCTCCCGTGCAATGAGATCGTATGACGCCTCAAGCTCTTTGAGTTGTTTGCTTATATTGTCCTTCCCCATTCCAATCTGATGAAAAAACACAGAAAATCGAAATCAATCATTACGCAAAAGAAATCAATCATCAACGAATTGAGATCAAGTAAATCCTCAATCAAATTGAGTTTTAAGACATGTATTCGCCGGATCCGCAGCGCAACCGATTTGTGAGAACTCTAGGACGAAAAAGCAAAGATCGAACAAAACAAAGATGAAATAAATCAATACGGATATTGAGATCGAACAATCAATCACAATAATAGCTGGAAAATGTCACCGAAAACCGCCGTCGGAAGACAGCTTTCAAAACCATAAATCGCGAGAACGTCACCGGAGCGGTTTTCTGAAACGGATCGTCGCGAGAATGAGGAGAGGAGAATTTAATGAGAGGTATATGTAGGGAGAGATACTTTTCACTTATTGCACAAAAGGGCCCGTGTTTGTTAAAAGTCTTATTATGGGCACCGCCCACAATTATAAAGGCTTCCTTATGGTAAGACTGCCTTATCTAATTGTTATCATTTTTTAAAAGCTTAATCTAAATATTTTTAATTCAGTTCTGAATTCATGAAATTTAACCTTTTTTTTAACTTTTAATACATTTGTTTTTATTTTTATTTAACATAATTTATCTCATTATTTTTCAAATTAGTTCAGCAAAAACAAACCAATTGATGGAGCTCCCCGATCGATAAAAACATGCATGAATTACTGCTAAAAAAATAACAAATAATTTGTGAGGATGATTAAGTACAGTTTTTATTTAAGGGACCGTTGCGATGCATGTTTCAAAATTAAGTTTTACTATTACAAAAATAAAAAACCATTTTTAGAGCATCTCCAATGTGAATGTAAATTTGATAAATATTGATTGACATGTCATTATGATAGACTTTCCACACAAAATATTTCCTCCAATGCAAGGATCATTTAAAATAGTCAATCCTAATGTTAATAACAACTTCTATTTCTTGACACTCAACTTGACATTGATCGGACATTAATTATCAAAAACTTTCCTTTTCTTGTGAATTTATCCAAATTTAAATTGTTAAAAACCAACATAATTTCAATGTAATAATATTTATTTTAATATATTTTATGTCGTATAGCATACTATTTTGTATAAATTTCAATTTTTATGCATATGTTACTTGAATATTTTTAAATTGCCAATTTATTCTAAATAAAATTACAGTAACGTATTCTAGTTATATTTTACTGATAATTTAACTGAAATCGAGTTTCAAAATAAATTTAAAATCACATGTATGTCAATAATGTACTATATAAAATTTGTAACAAATTTTAAGTAATATTATGTACTAATCTTACTAATTTAAATTTTATTTAAAATGGACACTTTAAATAAATACACGTTAAATGGTTAAAATATCGATTCAACATTACTAAAGAAAAGTTTGCATTGGAGATCAAAAATTTCAGAATGTCAAAACTCAAAAGTCACGTGCTTATGTCACTTTGAAGTTCTATAAAAACATGACATTTGTCACCTAAAAATATGGGATGACATCCTTGGCATTGGAGATGGTATTAGGTTAAAATTTACCGTCCATAAACTACTTTCCATTGTATTCTCATTCAGAGTTAGAGTTTTAGAGATCGTTTGGTTCATGTGGGAATTAGAATCATTCATTAATCTGCGAATCATGTGATTTACTTCCCACATCAAATCACTCGTATTAACTCTAAATGTGTTGGTTGCGGTTAGAGTAGTTAGTTATTCCTGGAAATCACTTTACTTCATGTTGTTCGGTTCACCTCATCTATTTCCTACCGCACCTAATGTCTCTCTTCAATTTATCTATTTTTTATTGTAATAACTATTGGTAAAATATCAACTAAAATTATTTACTCTCCAAAGCATTTTTTAGGAAAAATCAATTGAAAAGAAATTGACTAAAAAATAACTTTGATGTTAACATCGAGTTGAAATAAAAAATATATATATTAATATAGCATATAATAAATTTAGTTTATGATAGAATACGTGAATCAATATAATACTATCAACAAAAATTTATGAAGTTAATTTCTTGTTTTAAATTTCGAGAGACTTATAATCGAACTCAAATAATTTTGTCATTTTTAAATTTTAAACTTGTGACAATTTTGAAGTTAAAATATAAATATAGAAAAATTTTGTATTCTTTCACCTGATTGAAACTATTTGTATGATTATCTTTATGTAATATTGTAAGATCATAAATATTATTATTTGATTATTGATACGTTTGTGGGGTTATTTACTTATTGGTACGTTTGTGGGGTAGATGGGTAAAATTACAACCAACTAACGAGGGAGGTATAAATTACATAGGGGATACACGGTCGGAGAACTCCCACGTTTTGTAGGAACTGTATTTTTTGTGTAATTAAAAATTATTAGATAATGGATAGATTATGCGAACCAAATAATTGGAAGCATATCAAACTCTTGGGAATTTATATTTTCCTACATCAATCCACGCGTACCAAACGACCTTTTAGAAATTCACTAAAAATATCTTAACCAATTAAAACATTTATGTTATACACGTGTCATATTTTTATTGGTGTCTGATAAGGGATATATCGGGATCATCCAGATGAATTTTATCCTCTATTTATACTAGTAAACATTTATCAACAATCTACGTGCATCGGCACGGGGATTATATTAGTATTATATATGCATTGGAAGGATATATATTGGAAGGGATCAAGAGACTCCCTTAGAGCATCTTCAACGATAAGCCACACTCTCTTATAGCTTAGGTTGACACGTCATATTTTCAAACAAGTGGCTTATCAAGTTAGTGTTTATATTAGTGGTAAGTTACCTTAAATGTTGGTTATTATGGTCCCACATATACACAATATCAACCAAATTCTATTGAATTAGTGATGTAGGACCCACAAAAATTGTACCAAGCTAGTTTCTTGTGAAAGCAACCCTTCCTTGAGAAGGCTAATGACGTGATAAAAAAATGGTAAGCAACTGTTTCACTCTTCACAAATATTGCATAGCAAGTCCAAAAACTGACCATTGAAGTTGCTCTTATTTACTCCATCTTCACTCCAAATCCTCACCATTGATATAATCTAATCTAAACTGTTGATCCATCTATTTTTGGTTCTTTAATTACTAACTGACTTTTACCATATTCATGCCAAATAGTAAAACCCTCCATCCCCAAATCTCAAACTAGAGGCATCCGCAAGAGAACTGGAGCAGGAAGAGAAACGAAAATTAAATCAGGCTTGTGGCTACCAAAAGGGGATAACAAAAACCCAACATCTCTACCTTCGACTTTCCCTGACGGTTGATCATCTAATGCTATGGAATGTTAACCTTGTTCGGAACACATTTGCCGAGAAGAAGCTGATGGAATTGAATAAATCTAATTTAGCGGAATATCAATTACCAAACAAAAGATCGCATGCATGTCAATAATATGAATCTGAGTGAGTTTTTAGAATTACCTTATGAACAGAATAAATCTGTGCGGAGCAAAGGACTTTCTTCAACCGTGTTCTTCCTTCAGGTACAATCCACTCCGGAGACAAGAACCTCAAATGTGATTCCTCTATAAGTATCCACACAGCACGATCAGAACGCCTACACCGTTGTTAGCTTAGAACAGATCAGCAAGCAGGACCGGCGACTGCCTTCCTTCTTCAGATTTACGATGAGGTTGTGTTATGAGAATTCAGGTTTTATTTATTCTGCTTGTTCAACACATGAACTATAGAAATAAATTATTAATTCTTTCTAACCCAGTACCATCTATTTATACTGGTTAAACTGAATTAGTTTCCAACTTGAATTATTCCATGTAATCCCAATCCTGTTGGATTAGATAATCCTAATCCAGTTAAATCAGATAATCTCTTTCCTACTGGATTAGATAATCCTAATCCGATTGGATTCCATGACTTATCTCATATAATTACAATTAGACTCTAAGTCTAATTGATAATTAGTTTTTCCCAATTTCATGTCTTGTGTGTGACCCTACTGGTGATCAGTCATAATAAGCTGCTACTAGCTGATATAAGCGGTTTCCAGCTAAACATTCTAATCACTTAAATGACTAAATTAATTATCTTCGTAATTAACGTAACCTTCAACTATATTAGGAAAGTGCACATTGATTAAAAGACATAATTCCAGCAATCTCCCACTTGTCCTTTTAGACAAGTGTGCACTCATATTCCTTTGTCCCTTAATGTCTTCATTCGAACATAAGGTAAGATAACATGTTATCCTTATCAATTTCATGCCTTGTGTGTGACCCTACTGGTTCAGTCATAATAAGCTGCTACTAGCTGATAGAAGCGGTTTCCAGCTAAACATTCTAATCACTTAAATGACTGAATTAATTATCTTCGTAGTTAACGTAACCTCCAACTATATTAGGAAAGTGCACATTGATTAAAGGACATAATTCCAGCAATCTCCCACTTGTCCTTTTAGACAAGTGTGCACTCATATTCCTTTGCCCCTTAATGTCTTCATTCGAACATAAGGTAGGATAACATGTTATCCTTATCAAGTTCAAATGCATTTCTCGAATTCCTGAGTGAACTGTTAAAGACAGATGATTAATCCCTAATCCATCTGAGCATGGCCATGCGTTTTACAGTCTCAACTCTCCGAGAGGCCTGTAAGACAACAATCTCATGTTAATGAGAGGACAATCCCAATCTTGTACATTCAATTTTTCTCTACTTGATTCATGGCAATCCAATAGCTGTCTTTATAACCCCCTTTTACGACAAGGCGTTTGACAGAAATTAAAATGTCCAATCCACAAGTAAGTAAACAATGAATTACTCAGGTCTGAGGAATATGTTCACATAGTCAATGAGAGATACTTATAACATTCCATATATCTTAAAGTATTCTTATGGTGGGTCTGTCCAATACAAGTTCCCGACTTGTATCCATGCAATTGATTCATACTTCTCATGTCCTTGAGCCCAAGAAACAACGCTATGAATTACCTTGCAAACTAGTCTTCCTTAGTCATTAGTGTCCACTCTCAATGACCTGGACTAGGGACTCAAACAATTTTACATTCCAGTTCACTTAATAGGGTTTCATTATCCAAGACCTTATCTTGATAACCTATTTGGAATTGTAAATTGTTGGACTTTCATTTAACACTAAACCAAGTTAAATGAATAATAAATAATAATCTCGTAATATTTCAAATTGTCCATTCTTCAATGTCTAAATTACAGAATTGTAATAACTAGAACATCAATGAAATCACAGCCACTGTCCAAAGTGCTTGATTCCTATCACAAATATATGAGCCATAAACAATTTCTGTGGAAGAGGTTTAGTTTATGGATTAACAATCCATTCTTGCATTTCATAAAAAAATTTCACCATTCTCAATACACATTTGAAGAACGTGAAATTTACCAAGTACAAAGTTTGACTTTGATGTCCGATTGACTTATCTTGTCTAAGCAATTACTCTACCATTTTAGTCATCGACTTGACTAAGTCAAGAACCACCATACACAAACTAGTGATAAATTCCAAATTCAAACACTTTATCTTGCTGCTTCTAAAGCATCAACATACTCAATTTAAATGTATAATCAACAACACTTTTCACAACCAACTCATTTTCACCATAGACATAGGAATCTATCCATAATCCTTTTCAGGCACTATGAAATTTTGTTGGACGCACACCATTGCACCATTTTCCAGTCTATTGTATTTGATATCCGTTATACTCTAAGAATATGAAATATCATTGTAGGTACATATCATAGCAGACATGATAGACTCCATTGCCGATGCAGTAGCAGTCCTATTCATTCTCTTTCGATCATCATGTCTTCATAGACACTGAATCTTGCTAAGAGTCAAGCCATGAATCTTGGGTTGAAAATCTTTTACAATCTTTCATATTAAATATATCAAACACACTACCCAGTAAGTGTTTACATATGTCAATCATCAATTTCTATCTATCTTAGATACCGATGACCAAGATGAACTGTACATTTCCTCCTAAGTCCTTTATTGCAAAATACTTTCTAAACCAAGTCTCCATGAACTCTAGTTGGATTTTCATTTCCAATATATAAAATGTCATCGACATAAGGAACTAGGAATTCAATATTGCTCCCACTAACCTCCTTGTATGCACAAGATCACATTTCTTTGAGCGTCAGTTTCTAAATGATTCATCGAAATGTATTTTCTAACTCCTTAATACTTGCCTCAATATCCATTAATAGATACTGAAACTTGTATTCATTCCCAGCATTATAAAAGCTCTCAGACTATGTCACATACACATCTTCTTCCATAATCCAATTAAGGAAGGTATATTTTGAAATTTGTGTACTAAATTTCATAATCACAATGAGCTGCTTTTTCCAGGATTTAGAATGGACTCAAGGATTCCAATTAGAGTAAAGGTCTCAACACAATCCATCACATGGATTTTTTTACACTCTTTAATTACTAACCTATCCTTTCTTTGTAACTCAATCAAATTCCAAACTTGATTTTCATACATAGAATCTATTCCGAATTTCATGGTCTTAAACCACTTTGCGGAGTTAGGGATTGTCAAAGCTATAACTGTAAGTCATGTATAGGTTCATCACTTTCTAAAAGTATGATTTCATAGCTTTCAGCTGCAAGGACATAATGTGCCTTTGCATGAAATCTATGCCTTATTGGCTTACATGGCGCTTGAGCAACTTCAATCATCTCCAAGACTTTTCCATATTCATCTTCACCACATCTAAAGAAGGGATCAATGTTTATAGTTTTGATTGTTTCTCACCTCGAAAGTATCGAGGTCTAAATTTCTCCCACTTGTCATTTTGGAAAGAGGGCACTTCTCCAAAAAGACACATCTCGAGCAACAATATATAGTTCTCAGAATATAGAAGAAAAACCCCTATCTCAATATATCCATAAAGAGACAATTGTCAGATTTGATGAAAAGCTTACTGGAACCATCCCACATATGCTTCACAACCTCAAATCTAATAAGAAAAGACATTTAAGGAACCAATCCTATCCATATGCCATATGGTCTTTTCTTAAACTTCTGACAAGGCCAAATTTAGTGTGAACACTATTATTAAGAAATATATCCATGAAAGATTGGCTTGAACCATCATGGAAACTCATTTCCAATAAGATAGTCAAAAAATTTCTGGCTCAAATATTCACCACCTCAATCCAATTGAGCGTTTCAATTTTCTTGCCAAATTGATTCTAAACTTCATTTTTGAACTCCTAAAATTTTATTAAGGATTCAAAATTTCCTCTCATGAAGTAAACATCCATATTTACTCAAATCATGATGAAACTAATGAAGTGACATATTTACCTCTTCGAGTTGAACCCATCTACAAACCACTTTTGTAAATAAAACGTTCGTTTACTCCCTCATCCATCACTATGAAGGGTTATTGTCAATTCTCAACACAATAACTTGAAAGTATCAATTGACTCCAAGTCAAATGATTTCACAGTTCCCTCCAACTGGAGTAACCATCTATGCTTAATGTCACTGTGGCCTAATTGACAGAGGTATGCCAGACTTGAATCATTTGTGTAGCCCTTTTGATATTTACATCATAAACTTGTTTATCCATAGCTAGCAAATAAAGACCTTTGTCCAATTTTGCAAACTTGCAACATAATTGAAATATTTCCATGTCCAACATAGAAATGATGATTATGTTGTTGTGCCACTAAGATCAAAATAACCATTATATCATCTAGTGCAATATCTTAAGGTATAGATAAACTCCTACAGTCAATGTAGCAACTATTGCTTCATTACACTGGTGTAGTTTGACATCTCATTATCTAACTCATACTATGGTGTCTCTTTCTAATTACAAGAACCATATGGTATCCAATACCAATAAGTATTGAGTTACAATATAGATAGTCTATAATGTAGATAACTACAGTATGAATATCATTTCTAAATGACATACACCAGTGCAGTAGAAGTGTTAGAATATAAGCGCACGGGCACACTGATTGTCCTTGCCCTATTTCACTTCCTCAATCTTCCATGTCATATTCAAATCCATTTTTTTTCACTGCACTAATGGAACCTCGTTCACAGTCTCAGTTTTGACTAACATATTTAAGCATCTCATGCAGTTCAATCAAATTGTATTCATTTCCACTAAAATGGTTCAAACCATATATGAAATGAATTGAAATGATGTCAAATCTAGCTCTCAGCCATGAGCAAACCATTAATCTCCATAATTTTTCAAAATAATCCAATCAATTTTCAAAATATGAGATCACTTTTAAGAATAGTCTCAGATGGCTCAAACCTCTCAATCATAGACTGCTCCTGAATCACATTTCAGAGCTCCATATTGACGTGGTAAGTATTCGAGTTCAAAACTTGCCTAGCAATTTTGTACTCAACACTATTCATCATAAGACTCTTGACATCAATGATTTGAAATATAACGACATACTTCTTCTTTACTTGCAATCGAACAAACTTAAGTTCCTTTGCCAAGTTACTTTCATTCAATTCATCCTTCCAAAGGATTGAACATAGATTAGAAGAGTTGTTGTTTGTTGTCAACTTGTAAAACATGATTTTTATGACATAAATAAATGCAATAAAAACCATCTAAACAGAATAACATAAAGAAAAGCACACAAGAAATCAAAGTTATTCAACATTTTATTCATAAATTTTGTCCCGTGAATAAAATGATTCCAAGATCCTAAAATCACAAGAATTTAAGCATGCTTTGGCTTGTCTTGAATGCTTTGATTTTTAGGTAAGCAATCCCATTGCTAATAGTATCCAATACTACTCTTGGTTGATAGAGTATACATCCCATGTAACACTATCTCCTAATGTCTCAACATCCGAGGACTCCTCTGCCGATATTGATGAGCAAACCAAAACTAACATGTAGACCCCTTAGTCTAGGTCTACCCGCATTTGTCCCAAGATTAAAAATGACACCATCGCTTTGGTGAAATCTATCACTAATGATCGAAGGATTAATGGGTGTTACTTGTTTCGGAAAGACAAATTATAGCTCATTATTTTTTCGGGACTTGGTTCATAATGTTGGTTTGATTACTAGTGAACAATCGCATTATCATTCCACACACATAAACCAATCACATGCATTCAACATATAAATCACGTAATACATGTGACAAATAAATACACATAAATATATGTTGAATTTATTTCATGCATTCCCAAATATTTGCAGATAATATCATACAATCAATCATGCAATAAAATCAATTATTAAACTTAATGTTACTTCTTAATAATTCTAAATTATTATAACATATTTTGATATTAATACCTAAATAATTCTCAACATAGAATAATTAAGTTCATCAATTTCCAAAATTATGAAACTTTATTATTTCTCTATGTCACATTTTAATAATTCCAAATTATTAAAGAAACTTATTAGGTAATTGAAATATCAAATAACGTGGGATGAAATTACATAATAAAACATGCCCAAGATAATTAAGTTAACTAATTTCTAAAAGTGTTAACCTTAATTACATTTCACAAATTTATAATTTCGATAATTAAGCGCATCCAATGCCTTAATTAAAATTATTGTGTGCACATTCTAATTTTTATAATTAAGCACATCCAATGCCTTAATTAAAAAAAATATAATCATTTATAATTAAGCACATCCAATGCCTTAATTAAAAAATATAATCACTTATAATTAAACGCATCCAATGCCTTAATTTATAAAAATTCATTTAAATTTTATTTAAGTTGATGAATTAATAAAGTTATCAACCTCAATTAACATTCATGTTCATAAACTTTAATTTTGCATTTCCAAAGTCAAAATTACTCCCACTCAATTTCAGAATTATTTTAAAAATTTTTAAAAATTTAAACAAAATTATTATTGCATTGGAAAGCCCAGCCCGGCCCAGTTCGGCCCGCCTCTGTTCAGCCCGGATAGATCTGAAGTTTGTTGGGCAAATCTTATCCAACCAAACTATTAAAACCAAAATCAGGGATGGGCCTAACCCAATGCCTAAAATTGGCCCAACAAATTAGAGTTTCTTGAACCCTAAATCTGTCCACTACTATTCATCGTTACTGTAGCAGCGCCCAGCACCTCTATTTGCCGCTACTGACCATTGGTAGTGCAATAGTAACATCGGTGATGAATAGTAAATAATAATTATAATAATGCTGAAAAACTTTTGAGTGGAATAAATCAAATCAAATCATCCAATAATTTATTTGATTTAAAATTATGAAAATAACATAAACACCCAATCTAATTCACATAATCATAGATCAAATTAATACGTGCAAGTAGCTCATGATACCACTGATGGAATTGATTAAATCTAATTTGGCGGAATATCAATTACCAAACCAAAGATCGCATGCATGTCATTAATATGAATCTGAGTGAGTGTTTAGAATTACCTTATAGAACAGAATAAATCTGTGCGGAGCAAAGGACTTTCTTCAACCATGTTCTTCCTTCGGGTGCAATCCACTCCGGATACAAGAACCTCAAATGTGATTCCTCTATAAGTATCCACACAGCACAATCAGAATGCCTACACCGTTATTAGCTTAGAACAGATCAGCAAGCAGGACCGGCGACTGCCTTCCTTCTTCAGATTTACGATTAGGTTGAGTTATAAGATTCAGGGTTTATTTATTCTGCTTGTTCAACACATGAACTATAGAAATAAATTATTAATTCTGTCTAACCCAGTACCATCTATTTATACTGGTTAAACTGAATTAGTTTCCAACCTGAATTAGTCCATGTAATCCCAATCATGTTGGATTAGATAATCTCAATCCAGTTGGATCAGATAATCTCTTTCCTACTGAATTAGATAACCCTAATCCGATTAGATTCCATGACTCATCTCATATAATTACAATTAGACTCTAAGTCTAATTGATAATTAGTTTTCCCCAATTTCATGCCTTGTGTGTGACCCTACAGGTTCAGCCATAATAAGCTGCTACTAGCTGTTAGAAGCGGTTTCCAGCTAAACATTGTAATCACTTAAATGACTAAATTAATTATCTCCGTAATTAACGTAACCTCCAACTATATTAGGAAAGTGCACATTGATGAAAGGACATAATTCCAGTAGAAGCAAGTTTAATCTTGTCACTTCCTAGGGAAGGGTGTTCAAACAACCATGATCAGTGGATATGACACCCCTCCCTGGACGGTAAGTATACGGTAAAATCTAGATACAGTGTCGGTATTAACTCTACAAATATGGACATGCAGGAAACATGGCTACAGGAAGCGCGGGACCGGCATTACATTGGAAAAAGCTACAGGCCTTGAGAATTCAACCGAAAACCAAGCATTTCATGTGGAGAATGTGCAAGGATAATCTACCAACGGCAAAGAATCTACGTCAAAAGAAAGCACAAGGAGAGATTCAATGCTTAAGTTGTGCTATGGATGATACCTCCTCAGGGCATATATTTTTCCACTTCCCATCAGCTCAACAAATTTGGTTTGCAACTGATTTACATGAGAGTGTGTTTCGTTGCCAACAACCACATGCAAATCTATGGGTCCAAGATTTAATAATGGAACTAAACGATAATGAGATGGCTCGTCTCTTTATTGCTATATCAATTATGGACACACAGGAACAAGCTACTTCATGGGGAGACTCACGAGCTTATCTCTCAACACTGTGTCAGCTATGCCACTAGGATAATAACTGAGATGACATCAAAACCGGAGAGTACATTGCATTCTCACTCTCCCAAAAGTCAAAGCAATATTCCTTCTCTAAGTGGGAATACTCTCTTTTTTTATGCGGCCATGTCCGAGAATAGCAGTTGCCTAGGATGGTATATCAAAAATTCTGACATGGCTGGATTTATGGGAGTATAAAAAAGAATCTCGGGCATTTTGGAGGTAAAAGATGCAGAAGCTATCACTACTACAATTTTGCAGCATTTAAGGCGGTTGGTCCTTCACGTTTCAAGGCAGAAGACAAATGCCTTCTCTGGTATTGCCTTAAAACCTGAAAAAGCTTTAAGGCGGTTCCTCTTCCGCCTTAAAATATTTCAGTTTTAAGGCATATCTTCCGCCTTAGAAGTATGTCATTTCCGCCTTTATGACGTGTTGCGAGCTCGCAACAACTACTAAAATCAAAACCTAACTGACCAAGTGGCGAGTTCGCCAGCTTAAACGCAAGGCTGAAATTATGTGTGAGTCTGACTTGTTACGACGGCTGTTGGCGAATCGCTAAACATTTATGTAGCGAGTTCGCTACACTACATATTAGACAGGGTTTATGGTCTAGGGTTTAGGGCGTCACTTGATTAGTTGCGACCCCAACAAGCGATCGCAAGTAATATTCTTGCGAGTCCGCTAGTTTGCCTGGACAAGATGTTAGATAGTGAACGAGGGTACTAGCGGTGTCGTTTGAGGCTCGCCTAAAACTGTCCTAGCGAGCTGGCTACGCCATCTCTTATTATTTTGTAGCGAGTTTGTAAGTGTACTCTCAGGCATGATTAGACGACGTCGTATTATCTGAGATTAGGCGATTTTAGTAGTTTATTGGCGAGCTCGCTAACTTGCTCGGCAGGCTTGACGAGTAGACTAGCGATCTCGCAGGGTCGGAGACTGGAGAGGCAGTGGCTAACGAGCGACAGAGTTGCGAATACGCTAGTAAACTGTGATTGGGCTTGATTTCTGATGATTTGTGGCGAGCACGCTTGTATATTTCGCTAAGCTTGACGAGTCATGTTGCGATGGCGTTAGACATAATATTGGTGAGACAGAGTTCAACCTAGCGAGCTATGTGGCGAAACCGCCACCTGAGCTTGACTACTTGCGAATACACATGTAACTCGCAAAAGTGATTTGGTGCTTAACGAGAAAGGTAACAAGCTCGCCAGAAAAAAAAGCCTAGTACATTAATTTTTGATTTTTGGTAAATTTCCCGCACAAATAGTATAATTGGCATATCTAAACCTGTCAATTGCAAGATATATGTAGTCCACTAAATGGCAAACACAAAGAACTCATAAATTATAATCCTTTGCATGTATAACAAATGTAGAAATACGACTTAGGTTTTACATGCATCCTTACGTGGTACGTGTGGT
Organism: Sherardia arvensis; assembly: GCA_948330725.1. Classification (NCBI taxonomy): domain Eukaryota; kingdom Viridiplantae; phylum Streptophyta; class Magnoliopsida; order Gentianales; family Rubiaceae; genus Sherardia; species Sherardia arvensis. The sequence continues at coordinate 15,935,598 of OX415242.1, forward strand.
CTAGATATGAATCGAGCTCTAACGATGACCAAGTGCTTTGCAAATCTATCTCTCCCCAACTCTAGCTCTTTTTTAGTGTATGCCGATTGATTTTCCTCGAGTATCTACGAATGAGATACATTTATTAATACAAACTAAGGTAATTTGTAGGTAATAAATAGAAACTTTCATATTGTAAGAGTACTCACGCGATGTAGTTCCAAATTGTCACTTGTAAGGGTCTCAATGCACTCGTAGGCATACAACATCATGTAGTATCCACACTCCCAGTTGGACAATTGCTTGCGGTGCTGAAATTGAAGTAGTTTAACATATGGTATGTAAATGTATTTAGCTGCAAATACGTAATAAAGGAGTCGATATTTTAACCTGAATTTGAATAAGTTCAAAGTTAAGGAGTGTGTCGTCATTCACAGCATGCATAGCAATCTCCAATAGATCGGCGAATTTTGTAGATGGAGCGAAATGTAGTGGATCAATCCAATAGACACGCTTCAATGATGGAATCATTGCAACAAAACTCCAATGACAACTATATATTAAACAACATGCACCTCAGACTATAACATAGATTATGTAGATTATGTGCAGTTGAAACTAATATCTACTAATCAAACAATTAGTAAATACATACCCCTCTAGGTATGGCCCAATGAAAATGGTTTTGCTCTTGTCGTTTAGCAACTTTGTAAGGTAAGCAAGCCTCACATTATTACCTTGTTGGGCTTGTTGCAAGCAAGTCGGGTGCAAAAAACCGATGAATGTCTTGGTCACGCTCAAAGAGACGTATTGCATGAACCTACAACAATCTTAGAGCATAAAGTATCGGAAGAGGTATATAAATACGGACACAATAAAGTAACACATAAATACCACTAGGTTAAACAATAACACTTACATTTGATGTAGGATTAGTATAGTATCGGGAGGGTTTGTTTGTGCCAAAATAGGGCAAAATCTTCCCAAGGAACAACCACTTCCTTTGCCTCGCCAAAAACCTTGGAATTGACTACAAAATAGTACACAGATTCACGGCTATGATGACCTAGCATGTCAAATAGTGTGCGAACAAAACCCGGGAGAGCTTTCATGAAACCCACACACTCATTAGAGAGAGGAATCTTAGGGATTGGGAAATTAAGGTCGGAAATCTCTGTTGGTTGCTTTGTGTTCTTGGGGATGCATGTTGAATTAGCATCTACAACCAACCACGCGGGCCATACGAAAAAAAATCCCAAACCTTGACCAACTGTAGTGCATTCATCATCCTCAGTCACCGGCAACAAGGCATCTTCTACATACACCTCAACTATGGATACCCTTACGAAACCCTTAGGGACTTTTGATTTGTGATGCAAAGTCATATGAGGATAGGAATTCCCATTAGCAACGTGTATTGGTTGAGAATTATTACCTCTAACAACGTACAACTTGCAAGAATGGGAAATCTACATTCAAGAAAAAAAATTAGTTTGTTATTATAGTATTTTCAAAAAGAAGTAGATGATTAAGCGTAATTAATTTGAATGTAAGGCTTAGACTAGGGTGATAACCTAACCTTTGTGGTTGGTTTGGGAAGTTGTATATCAACTTGCGGAAGTTGTATATCAACTTGAGGTTGGCTAGGAGCCAATGGCGTGCATATGTCGATGTGGTCGAGTGGAGGATTTGGTTGGTCAACCTCAGCTTGGGGCGGGGATGGATGGGAGCCTCTAGATGATGGTCCATTACCTTGATTTGTTAGACACAAATCATCGGGAATAGGATAATTCACAAAAGCACAAACATTGGCTAAGATGGCTTTCAAATTCTTGACATCTTGCTCGGATTTTTTAGCTTGGCTTAAGGCTACTTGGAGTTTAGAGGGTTTAGGATTTTTGCTACTACGTTTGATCCCAAAAGCTTCAATTTGGGTCGCATATCCACCTATCCCCTTTGCTCTTCCAGGATGTTCATCCTTACCTAGTGCTCTATGCAAGACATCATGTTTTCCCACCGGGATGAATAAACCCTGTTCAACTTCAAGCCCTACCTCATCCTACTCACAATAATAATCAAACAAATTGGTTGTCGTATTTTAAATACACTATGATGTTCTATTTTAATTTTAGTAACATTAATAGTTTTGAGAAGTATGTAAACTTATATAACACGTACCACTCGTCCGGCAATTCTCTTTGCCTCGTCGCTTGAGAATTTTCCGTCGGCCTTAATTCTACCAAGCACGAATAACTGTTCTCGAGTATATTGTGTTGGGTCTTCGGCCGTGACTTGGTTTTTTTCCTCTTCTAGGGGGGTGCCACCATCTACTAGTTCCTTAACCTCTTTATCGTATTTGTTTTTAGATGTCTTCTTCCCCACACCCAAATATCCACACCGTCCACCGGTGTAGGGCATATTATTAGCAGCAGCTGCTTTACGCTTATCATCACCCACACCCTTTATGAATTATATTGGTTAGTAAGGATACACTAATTTAGGGAACAATTAAAGGTGTATAGGAAAAAATATAAATTAAGCAAATTGAATGTTAGTACTAACCTTTAAATCATTTTCTAGCCATCGTGCCTTGAATATCTCCCAAGTGAGTGGGACAATGTGATTGTAACGATCCTTAGGATGTTGACCAAACCTTATGCCCTTTGGGTTTATGTACTCCTTCGCAAGAGTATATTTATGCTCGCGATGCGACTTTGATGCAATTTGTAATGCCTTCTTCTTCACTTGATCGTACGATTTGGCTTCGATCACAAAGGGTCGCTAACATTGATATAGTATAGATGGTAAGTCCTATTAATAAGGTATTACTAAATGGAAAAAAATAAAAAAGTGAACTTCACCTTGCATTCCTTCCACACACCCCTTTTAATAGCGGGGTCTAGAAGCCTCCAATCCGTAGTGTCTAGCGGCACATGAGTCCTACCTATTTTCCCACACCAACTAGACCATCTCTGGGCATCATCGTAGGGCGCAATAGCTACACCGATGTCATTAAATTTGACATGTGTTAGAATTTTATTGTCGATTCGTGTCTCTATCTCGCGACAATGGGTCCTCATTTGTTCTTCTTTTGAAGCGCGACTAAGCTTCCTTGTTTTACGTCGTCGCGAATCGCGAACAACATTTTCTCCACCACTAGATGAGTTGGAAGAAGTCGAGTTTGTTGGTTCACTCATTGTCCTTTCCTACGTTTAGAGACCAATTTGTTAGTGGAAATGACAAAACATTTATATAGTCCACATTCCCCAATCAATGAATGCCTACAAACATGGTCATGAATATGCATTTACACACAAGTTAAGTATAATTTTGTTTACATGGACACAAGTACCTAAAACAAATAAAATGTAACAATTTAAATGGACCTAGTGGTGATTAATTAATGATGAATCATAACTTTAACACTCCAACAAATATATAAACCCTAATGACCCTTAAAACTCACAAAATAAGTGTAATCAACTAAAAACCCATACCTTTGCAATTATCAAATAGGTAGATGTAGAATTGATTGTAGTGTTGAGGATGGGTCTACCTTGTTTGTCCTTCTCCTACCCACATAAATTGTGCTACTAAATTCCAAAACAACAAGTACAAAATCATAATGGCAAGCATATGGGTAGAGAAACAAATAGTGGACAAGTAATTGAAAAGCTTAGCAAATTGCTTACACTTTGGATTGACCCACTTGAGATGTAGTTGAATTTATGGAAGGGTTTGTGTAGATTTGATGGAAGATTGATGTGGAAAGAGTAGAGAATATGTGAAAAGAGAAGAGATTTGGAAGAAAGATTCGACCATGAAAAGTGATAAGATGCCAAGTTTGTGGTCTTCTTGGCTTGGAATTATGTTGTTGACGACCAGAGGCGGGCCGTGTTGCGAATTCGCTAGTTATACGCTTTGGGTTTCTAGCACCATGCGAGCTCGCTAGTAATGAAACTCATGCATTCAATACCTTCAACATTGTGACTTGCGAAATCGCAAGAAGTCCAGTTCATAAATTTGGACCCTTGCGAACTCGCAACTGTGGATGCATAATGTAATTTTCTCAATCATCTGCCATTCAGTTTGATAATACACTTGTTAATTACCACGTCTAAGAAAGTATGAAAGTGGTGACTAGAACGTAAAAATGACATTGAAGTTATTTAATTAGTTTCGTTATGGTAATTAACGCGGAATAAGGTGTATATCAAATATATTTCGGCGTTGCAAGTATGTTTGATAATACACTAGTTAATTACCACGTGTAAGAAGGTATAAAGTTGGTGACTTTAGCGTAATATTGAAGTGGAGGTTAATAGTTTAGTTTCATTATAAATAAGTGTGAAATAAGGTATTTAATTACTTGCGACTATGGCATGCAGTTATCAATCTATTATTTGCAGGTGTATATATGTATGACTATTGAAAAGCATATCGTACTCTGAAGTCCCAAATGTTCATCGTATATTCAAAAGTTATTATGAAATAGCTTGCCAGGTACTAGCTGGTTGTGACAACATTAATGTGAATATAAGTGTGGAATAAGGTATTTACTTGCGACTATGTCATGGAGTAATCATTCGATTAATTGCAAGTGTATATATGTATGACTATTGAAAAGCATATCGTACTCTAAAGTCCCAAATGTTCATCGTACATTCAAAAGTTGTTATGAAATAGCTTGCCAGGTACTAGCTGGTTGTGACAACATTAATGTAATTAGGTTCATGAACTTGATAATCAATGGGAATATATTATGGTAACCATCGAATCATGTAATGCAAAAAAAGAATTAGATCATCCTCATTAACATTGTTGTTGGTAAATACTGCGTAAGTGTTCATAACCAGTAGTCGTCACGTACATGTAATTTAGAACAAAGTACTATTAGTGTTGGATGTAATAAATGTACAGTAATGACTGATTAGTTCAAATGAAGTCAAAAATTAAAGTAAAAACATAACAAGTTCGACAACTTTTGAACGTAACTTTGGCTATTAAATCGCACCTGTGACATAAGATGAAATGATTTTACAAACATTTATGTTTTTCACTTCCACAACTCAAGTTTCATGGGCAAAATTATATTAAATTAAAGTAAACAATAAACTCTTTCATAAATTTTTATGTTACAAATATATATAAAATATGTACAATTAACAAAAATGATTTGAGATAGAAAATTTATACATGAACCTGAGTGCTTGCGAGTTCGTTAGTGTCAAGGTTGGTGGTATAAACCCTAAACCCTAAGCCCACAAATGAACTGGCGAGTACCTTGCGAACTCGCTAGATTTAAACCCAAAAACCCTAAACCCAAATTACTGACCCTCCATGTGCGAGCAAGTGGCGAACTCGCTAGTGTGTATAACCACCAAAAACATTTGGGGGTTGGGCCTTAGTCATTGATGGGCTGTAGGTGGTAGTATAGTGTTGTATATAGTATAGATTGGGCCTACTTGGCCTGCATATCAATGTGTGTGTTTCATGTTCAGTTTGCGTGGGTCGGCGACTTATCGAACCATTCAGAAAACTTGAGCAATATATACTGAAAAACTGACTCTTGATTTGGCGATGTGGGAAAACTTCAAGCGAGCAGGGTTGCGAGTTCGCAAGTAGTGAAATTAATTTTACAACCAAGCGAGTAAACTGGCGAATTCGCAAGCATGTGAAGTATATAAAAATAAGCGAGCATGGTTGCGAGTTCGCAAGTACTGGAAATTAATTTTAACAACCAAGCGAGTCAACTGGCAAATTCGCAAGCATGTCAAGTATATAAAAAAAATTAAAGGTCGGGCAAAATTATTTTTGCCCCAAATTAAAAACCCTAGCCGAGCCCTCTGCGATTTCGCCGGAGATCTAGCAATGCCGCCCAAAACCAGAGGATCAGGCCGTTCGCAGGGGAGTGGGAGAGGCCAGGCCGGTGCCGGATCCAAGAGGAAGCGAGTGGACGATGAGGAACAGGTCGAGCCGCCATCCAGAGGTGAAAACCATGGAGGAGCAAGTGCCCGCCGACCAGAGGAAGAGGTGACCGCCGGAAATCCGCCGGGACAGGGCGGCGAGGAGGTGGATAATGCCAACGACGAGCCACAGTTCTTCAATGACAAAGCAAGAGCTAGGTATGCCCGCTTAAAGTCTCGTTCTGTAATTCAGAATAAGGTGTTTGATAGTACCACTGTGCCTGCTTTGAAGCTTGATTATGTGCTAGATTATTTTAGGGAACAAAACCTAGATCACCTTTTACAGCTTCCCGATGCCATCTACTATGAGGAATTCTTGCAATTTTATGCTAATTTAGGGTTAGAGGAAGGGGTCGATGAAATAACCACCACAGTTAGAGGGGTTAAGTTTAAGGTTGATAAATTCATGATAAATAGTGTGTTGAAATGCCCCTACAAGAGCAGTGAAGATCTTAGACCAACCAAGCCCGATGGCCCATACGAGGTTTACTATGAACAGCGTTTTCCAGCCACTAGCCCTAGACAGCCACTGAATGTAGTAGAGATGGCTCAAAAGTGGTTTAAAAGGACCTCGAATAGAGCGGGTAGAGCTAGGGCATGCCCAGTGTATAGACTAAGCGAGGAGCATCGGTTAGTCTTTGAAATGATATGTGGGAATGTGCTGCCTACTCTAGGCCATGCCTGTGAGCCATCGATTGCTTCTTTGACGCTGTTTTACTATATCGTGGAGAAGATGAAGATCAATCCCGGCTTCACGATCCTTAGCCACATGATGAAGATGGCAAGGCATAAGAAAGCCGCAATTCCGTATGGGGTTTGGTGACTGCCTTGATCAGAAAAGCCGGTATCTTCCCAAGGGGTAGGCCAATGCAGATTGTTTATTACGACAATGATTGGTTGCGTAATAAAAGGCTGGAATTGAAGGCGGATGGGAAGTACGGGAAGAAGAAGGAAGCTGAAGCGGCAGCGAGAAGAGCTAGGGGTGGTGTATCAGGTAATAAAAATTTTAGCTCGTTTTAAAAACAGTTGCATAAGTCCATTCATAACTGATTCTATGTTTTATTAATTGCAGACGCAGTGTTTGAAGCTCGTGGTCGGTTGATAGTCAAAATTGGCAAGCTGGCCAATGAGATTGAAGTAGCGCAGCAACGTTCACGGGCGAACAACGACGCACTCAATCGACTTCTTGAAAGCGGAGCCATCGACTGCGAGTTGAGCGATTCTGAAGACATCCCAGATTTTTTACAGCAGCTGCGTGATGAGGTGAGCGCGCCAGGGGGTAGCGAGGATAAAGGGAAAAGCAAGGCCACAGATGGCTCTGATGGAAAGGTGGCGGGCCGAGAAAAGGATGATGAGGTTGATGATAGTGACGATGACGATGATGAAGAGGATGACCTGTCAGATGGCGAAGACGCAGCGGAGAAGGCTGAGATGCAGAGGAAGGAGGCAAGAATAGCAGAGGAGGTGACGTTGGGGATGAAATCGACAGCTCAAGAAGATGCTGGCACAAGCGCCACCAATCAAGTCGAAGGGACTCAAGACATTGCCAAACCGCAACCTAACACCGATGCTTCGCAGAACATGACTAGTGAAGAACTACATGATGTTCTAGTTAAGGGGTTGTGATTTAGTTTAATTTCTTTTGTGATAAAACATTGGCCAAACTATGGCCTTTTTTAAGTACAATTTGTGTAGTAACAGTTGTGGTAGCATTTGATGAAGAATTATGAATGAGATGATCGTAGTTAGGCATCTGTTTTTGTTGAAATATGCCATCAAATTTTGCTCAAGTTTTTTTTTTGTAACTAGATTACCGTGTTGCGAGCTCGCAAGAACTGGCGACAATAACTGACGAGCTCGTTAGTGACTTGAAATCTTCAACAGAGCCTAACATCAGTTAGACTTGCGCATTCGCTAGTGTCTCGCCAACCACTGACGAGCTCGTAACTTACTCGCACTATTCAAATTTGCCAAATATGAGTTATACTTGCGATCTCGCTACTATCTCGTCTAGAAGCTGACGAGCTCGTAAGTAACTTGAAATCTTCAACAGAGCCTAACAAGAGTCTCACTTGCGAGCTCGCTAGTAAGCTGACGAAGAGGCTCTAAATACTCACGATCTCGCAAAGTTACAAGCTAATATGGAATAAGCAGGCTTCTACCTGACGAGCTCGTTAGTGCGATGAGAAGGGTGGCGAAATCGCTACAGTTAATATTCATCCAACAGAGCTTAGGTTGACGTGTAACTAGCGAGCTCGCTACATTTAATATTAAACCAACAGAGCTGAGTTGACGTGTAACTAGCGAGCTCGCTTAAAGTGTGAGATATAAGTGGCGAGCTCGCTACGTTTAATATTCAACCAACAGAGCTGAGTTGACGGGTAACTAGCAAGCTCGCTAGCTGTTGAGATTACAGTGGCGATTTCGGAAACATTTACCACAGAATTTAATTGAAAAATTAGATTAAAACGACAACGTTTTGACAGTAGACGAGCAGTGTGGCGATATCGCAAGCATGTTGTAGTATAAAAGTAAAAAACATGTGCAGTTCTATTCCAAACGTGATCCCCAATTTCAAATCAAGGAAAAACCCCCAAATCTAACCAAGCCCAAATTTCCCAGTGATTCCTATCAGCCATGGCAAAAACAAAGCACCAAGCCCCAAATCCATTTGGTTCCAGTCGTAGAGAGGTAGCATCGTCTTCCACCAATCAAGCACCGGCTTCCTCAACTGCTTATGACAAGCAAAAGTTTGTAAGTTTACTTGCTTCTGATGCGTATTCTGACCTAATGAAGCATGCTACGCTGCTAGATTGCTATGTGTTAGATTTCGATCAGATTAAGCAACTAGGGTTGACTAATGTGCTACAAACCTTTAGAGATCATGACTTGCATGATTTATTAGGACTGAACTACCCCTCTCATAAGGAAGAAACCTGTCAGTTTTATGCCAATTTCCATCAGCTTATTGAGGAGGAGAAGGAAACAGGGCGTTGGTTTACTAGGGTAAACAAGAAGGATTTTGAGATAGGAGAAGAGTTTTTTAACAAGGCTTTAGGCGTGTCGTATGCTGTAGAAGAGGATTACAGTAACCCTCCCCCTGAAGGTTTTTATTGTAGAGAAAAGTGGCCTGAAAGTGGTGGATTTGACGAAGCTTACCTACAAAACTTAGGTTTCAATTACTTTGGCCGGCCTAAGGGTCCTCTCGGTAAGCCGAGGGAATACAAACTTGAGAAGTTGACTTGTCACCAAAGAATCTTGTACGAAATGATAGCTAGATCAGTTGTGCCGAAAGGCGGGTGGATAACCGAGCTTAACTACACAACAATTGTCATGTTTTATTGTGTGATGGAGGAGCTAAGGTTGAACCCGGGCTATGTCATATTTGAGCATATGAGACAAAGTGTAGTTGAGAATCGACGCCCTGTGACTAAGCTTCCATATGGTAACTTTATTACCATGTATCTCACAACCACTTTCCCGAAGATGAAATTGTCCGCAAAGGCTCAAGAGTGTATGTTTTACACTATGGAATACTTTCAGAGGAAAGGTAAATGTGAGCTGGTGATTGGTTCTTGGCAGGCGGTGGAAGATTCAACCAAAAAGCCGTTGGTGCTCGACGAGGGAGAGGTCAGAAATCAAGTTGAAGGTACACTAATTTAGTCATGATGCATTCTAATTATGTCTTATTAGCTTTTAAATATGCTATTGTATGTAAGATCTTGTTGTAAGTAACATTTGCTTCCAATGTTTGATCAGAGCTCCAACCGGAAGCATACTACAGAGGCCTAGAGGACACAGTCGACCTTATGAGAGAAAAAATCGCGCATATTAATCAGGAATGCTGGTGTACCGAAAAGATGATATGTGGAATAGAAAGGGCACAAGCGAGTAAGAAGGCCAAGAAGACTGTTCCGTCTCCAACACCATCTACTGAAGGATAGATTAGTGATTTCTGTTTTTTTGTATATCACATTGGATGCTAAGTTCACTTATACGTTGTGCGCTACAATTTGTTTCCTTCTTTTGAAGTTTTTGTTAGATTTAAATCGAATTTATTATCTTCAAAAATTACTCTATCCATCTCCCTCAATTATTCAACAGTATTTTAACATTACTTTGTTGTCCACTGTAACCAATAATTATGAAATTGGAAGCTGAATATTGCAAAATGTCACTAAGCAAGTAAGTTAACGAACTCGCAAGATCTAAGCGAGTCAGGTAACGAAATCGCAAGCTTCCAAAGTCATGTCAATACTTCTTATGTTGAAAATTCAATGATGGAAACTGGCGATATCTCAAGACCATAGCTTGGTTCTGGCGAGCTCGCAGGTAGCTAGAACAGAGTGACAGAGCTTAGCAGGCGAAATTTGAATCTCTTCTCACGATATCGCTGCGTGTAATGCTACCTTGCGAGTTCGTAACCTTCCTCGTTTGCATCTGCGTGCAAATTTGTGATGTCGCAACGCGCCTGCACAGTTACCTCAATTTATGGTAATCATGTGAATCCAAACAATTTATACTAGCCAAAACGTACCATATATCCAATCAATTTATTTTATTTTACACACCATACAAAATAGAAAAACTACAAATGTATTGTATACGCTTATTAGACCTCCTCATCTTCTTCCTCCTCCTCTTCTTCATCTTCTTCTTCTTCGTCAGTTACTAAATTCTTATTCTTCTTCTTCTTATTCTTCTTCTTCATAGTCGCCTTCTTATGCTTCTTTGATTGCTTCCTCTTCCTTTTAGTAGTTTTTCCTGCGGGGTTAATCCACATTCCTTCATCGTGGTCCATCCGACATATAATTCGGGCAACTATGTCATCATCGTCTTCCAATGTCTCATAAATCGACAATGGAATGTTCTCACTAGAAATGTTGCAGTCATCGTCAAACAAACCATCACCATAAACAAACGTTTTCTTTCCATCTACCACGACCTCCCAGCAACAATCTACTGGATCTTTAACATAAAACACTTGATGAGCTTGTGCGGCCATTATGAAAGGATTTTCAGTTGAGCCTTGCATGTCTCTGTTCACTAGAATCATCCCCAACTCCTCCAGACGCGTACCTTCTGCTTGATCAACCCACTGGCATTTAAACAGAGCTATTTTTACGTGGACAAAATCCATTTCCCAGATGTCAGTGATTGTACCAAAAAAAGCATTTTCCCCATGCAAACCACCCTCTCCGGGTACTGATACACCACTATTTTGTGTCGCCGATCTATCATCGCTCCACTTTGTACCAAATGTGTAGCCATTTATATCATACCCACTAAACGACGTAACTGTGCCCAGTGGTCTCTTAGCCAACCATTTGACGACTTTTGGATGCTCATCCCCATTTTGCACATGAATTTTCAACCAACTAGTGAAATCTTTACAATGTAATTCAAAAGCCCGGGGTCCTAACAAACCGGGATGCGCAGCCATAATCTCTGCTAGGTGAACTTCGACATAAGGACTCACAGCAGAATGGTTGCGTAGGATATACATATGGGCTTTAGATATCTCATTTGAGGAAGGGCTGAACTTTGACCTATGTCGTAGTCCAACACCATCAGCTCTCCCATCGTGCCTAGCAATTGGTAGCCCTATTGTTGGTACATCCTGTAAGTAGTTGGTGCAGAATTCGATCACCTCTTCGGCCACGTACCGCTGTAAAATACTTGCATCTGGACAATATCGATTCTTGACAAAATGTTTGAAAATACTCATGTACCTCTCAAATGGATACATCCATCTTAGGTACACGGGACCACACAACTTGACCTCCCTTACAAGATGGACTATCACATGAATCATGATGTCGAAAAATGAGGGGGGGAAATACATCTCAAGCCTACACAACACTTCTACCACCATGGTTTGCAACTCATCCAATTTACACCGACTAACCTTCTTGCGACATATCTGCTTAAAAAAAAGCATAGCCTTGCAACCGCCTTCCGAACGTGTGTAGGCAAGCATCCACGGAGAGTGATGACATTCAAATCCTGCATCAAATTGTGACAATCGTGCGATTTCATTCCAACCAATTTCAATTCAGCAGTCGATACACAACTACTGATGTTTGAACCGTAATTAGAAGGAACTTTCACTGACTTCAGAGTTGCACAAAAACTTTCCTTCTCTTCAGATGATAATGAATAACAAGCAGGTGGTAGGTACGTTTTACCTACTTCTTCTTGCACGGGGGCAAGGGATGTCCTAATGCCAAGATTCACTAAATCTTTCCTCGATTTCATTCCATCCTTACTTTTCCCGGGAGTATTCAACAACGTCCCCACCAAAGCCTCACATACATTCTTCTCTATATGCATCACATCTAGACAGTGACGTACATCCAAATGCTCCCAGTAACGAAGTTTGAAGAATATAGAGCACTTTTTCCAAATGGAAGGTTGTTTACTCTTCTTATGACCCTTGCCTAAAACATATTCTATCCCAGACACCTTGCCAAAAATTTCTGAACCCGAGAGTGGGACAGGGGCTGCAACATTTTCTTCCTCACCGTTAAACCACTTCTTAGCACGCCTCCATGGATGACTAGCAGGCAAAAAACGTCGATGACCCAAATAAACAGGCTTTCCTCCCTGCTTTAACTGACAATGACTAGTATTACTCTCACATAGCGGGCATGCAAAATGTCCTTTCACCGAGCACCCTCCGAGATTCCAAGCGCCGGAAAATCATTAATGCTCCACATAAGCATTGCTTTAAGTTTGAACTCAGCATCCCCACGACTACCATCGGGAATCACCATATCTATCTCAAATAAAGATGATAACTCTTCAACAAGAGGTGCTAGATAAACATCAATGTCGTTGCCAGGTTGCTTAGGGCCTGAGATCATAGTGTTTAAAAACACATATTTTCGCTTCATCATCAACCAAGAAGGGAGATTATAAATAACAAGCATAACAGGCCATGAACTATGGGTACTAGACATGTTACCAAAAGGGTTCATGCCATCCGTGGATAGTCCGAGTCTCACATGTCTAGGTTCATTAGCAAACTCAGGGTACCTAGCATCCATCTTCTTCCACTGATCACCATCTGAAGCGTGAGAAATAATATCATCTCCCTCTCGAACTCGATCGGCATGCCATGTTAATAGTTTCGCATCACTTGCATTTGCAAACAAGCGCGCCAATCGTGGTCTAAGAGGCATGTACCACATTACCTTAGCAGGACTTTGCTTTGTCGATGTTGTCACTGTTTCCCCACATACCTCAACTCTACCTTCCTTTTTTTTCCACCTTGACTCACCGCACACCTTGCAATTATCCCTCAAAGAATCATCTTCCCCTCTATTCGGGCAAGCATGGATCTTGGTAAACTCCATTCCCATGGGGTATAAGATTTTCCTAGCAGTATAAACCCAATCTGGACACAAGTTGTCCTGAGGAAGCAACTCTCTAACTAACTCCAACAACTCAGTCATTCCTTTATCTGAAATCCCATGCCTAGCCTTAAGGTTCATCAACAACAATGTTGCACCCAACCTTGAATGGCTTGAGCCAACATATAACTTTGTCGCTTTATCAGCATACATAGCCTCTAGCATACTTTTTTTCCCACAAATTCCATTACAACATCGTCGCACATATCCGACAATTGATCGTTATACTTTAGCATTTCCTCCTCGTTTCCCTCATTCACCTCCATGTTCTCACTCCCATAATTGCCCTCACCATGCCATACCCATTCAGTGTACGATTTGTCAAATCCTCTACAGATTAAATGTTCACGCACAACAAGAATATCTTCATATATAGCGTTATTCCTACAATCCCTACATGGACATCTAACACCACCTATGCTCCTCAGCTTACAATGTCGCAACCCAACTCTTAAGAATTCTTCAACCAAATCTAGATATTCTTTCGACAACCGAGCATTCTTATTCATGATGGATTCACGATCCATAATGCACGACATGGCGCAAACTCTAATCAACTTAGAAATCGTTGAACAAAAAAGCTAGCCCACAGTGGTATATCACTCACAAACCTACAATCAACATGAAACTATCACAAAATCATCACAAAAACAACAACTTTTTAAGAACACAACAACAACAAACAAACAACCACATGGTAAGGCGGAAAATAGCTTACCCACCACCTTGCAAACGATCGGAATTCCAAAAAAAGAGGTTACCTAATTAATCTTATGGTAAGCCAAGGGAACAATGATACATACAACCTTTCAAATGTCTAATTTGTTGTTTACAAATCCGCTAGGAGCTGCTGTTTTATTATATAGTCTTCGCTCTTGCGAACTCGCAAGTATTCACACATACCTACTCATTTGACTAGCGAGTTCGCTACACATATGTCAACACTTAACTTATGGGTGGCGAACTCGTTTCATAAACAAATTTTTCCATGATATTAGTGGCGAGTTCGCAACAACCTCAGCGAGCATGCATGCGAGCTCGTGACCAAAATGAGTTTATTTACTTTCTCATCTACGAGTTCGCTAGATCCTAGCTTGCTAAAATAACCCTAAGCGTTCATTACATGCGAGCTCGTAACTATTACGACTGATCTAACTTACTTGTTGCGAACTCGCAACAACTAACAGGTTTTTAACTCTTCACTTTTAACGTCACATACGACTACCGCCTTTTAAACGGTCATTTCCGCCTTTAAACGTGTTTTTAAAACCTAGCGAGTGTGGCTTGCGAATTCGCAAGTAAGTAGTAAGGCGGAAGATTTTGAACCCGCCCCAAACGCCTTAAACTTGTGCCTTAAATGAAGGTGATTGTAGTAGTGTATAGCCCTTCAACGAGGGTTACACATAACTCTTGATAAAGGGATACACATCCACAGCATACAGGGAGATGCCCAAATTGTTATTAATGATGTCCGACAACGTAGGGAGGACCTATCTGATTTTGGATCAATCATACAGGATAACTCTAGTCTAGTAGCATCTCATAATCATCCAAGTTTATATTGGATTAGCAGAAGGTACAATTATGTTGCCCACTCATTAGCTCAATTTGCTCTCAAGATCAAACTTGTCAATGGGATAACATACCCAACTTTGTAACTCTTTCTGATCAATCAATGAAGTCTTATTTTTTTAAAAAAAAAAAACTAGTTAAACTTGTATGCTCATTTGACCTAAGGTAGTACAACTGAAAATCACAACTCCAAAACACAAAAAAAGTTCCCTAAGATTTTTATAACTTGCATAATATAGAGACTATAAAAATATATAACAGTGAAGCTGAATAGAAAATATTATTAGTATCCATATATCAGAGTATAATCAACCCTTTTCAACACCTCTCGTTATGTGTTTTACATTTTCAAGGATTAAATTGATCGTGTGTAATGAGACAGCAAATATAATGTGATCACTGATCTGAACTCTTGCCAGTAATGCTTTGGTTAATGTCATTCAATCCCTTATTATGAACCGTCCAAGATATTCAGACTTGAATTTATCGATAAGTCAAAATTTTAAAATGATTAATTATTTACTGTAACATTAAGAGTAACAATATTTTGACTTTACATTTTTCATATTGATTATTAAAATGTGCAAAAAAAATCTGAATTTATTTTTCATTACATCAGCATCTAGAAGGAATTTTAAAACATTAAAGATTACACATTAACTCATAATATATTTACCGAACTGACTAAAGAATGGTAACAAAAAATCATACAATATTATTTCTGAAATGTAGATTGAATATAAAATAAAATTGAGGTATTACCCTCTTAAATGAAAAGAATAAGTTGAGTTTTTTGTGAAATCAGATTTATAAAATCCTGGATGGTAATAAAAGAACAAAAGATATAATTTATTTATTTTAGAGAAGGAAATCATACGTGCGCGGCCTCTTATTCGTTTCCAAATTTGGGAAGGGTTTTCTCCTTCCGAAGCAAGAGCGGCTTAGGTTCGGAATTGCTTGTCTTTCCTATATATACAGGGGTCTGTGGTATGGGTTAGGGCATACTCTCTCTTCACCAAAACAAGGCTCAAAAACTTGTCTCCCTCAGCAAAGCTCGGCCGCCGCCGGCAAGTCGGTTTCTGTTTTTCGTTTTCCCGAATTCGAATCGCTGCATTTGACTATTCGAATTGAATTATTGCTAGATAATAGGGTTAAATTCTGTATCGCCATGGATTCAGAGTATTGCAACGACTGCAAGACTAGTACTGAGGTGGTGTATGACCACGCTTCCGGCGACACCGTGTGCAGGGAGTGTGGCCTGGTTCTGGAGGCGCGTCACATCGACGAGACCTCGGAGTGGCGAACATTCGCTGATGATGCAGGCGACAACGACCCGAATCGTGTTGGAGCAAGTTCCAACCCGCTTCTGGAGGACGGCCGCCTGGAGACGGTCATCCAGAAGCAGAAGGGGGCCGCTGGCGATGACTTCCCCCGCTGGAACGGCGGCGGCGACCTCGACCGCACCCGCAGCGCCCTGGAGCGGGCTTTTCAGTCTATCGATGACATGGGCCACCAGCTGGGCCTGACCCGGACCATCAACGACCGGGCTAAGCAGCTGTTCAAGAACGTGGAGGATCAGAAGGGCCATTACAAGGTGAAAAACCGTGACGCCACCTTAGCCGCGTGCCTCTTCCTAGCCTGCAAGTATGAAGAGACGCCGAGAACGTTGAAGGAGATAAAAACCGCGACGAATGGTGTGTCGGTGAAGGAGATTGGGCGCGCCAAGAAGCACATCCAGGAGAAGGTTCCGACCAGTGATCAGGTCCCGAGGCACCCGAAGCCGAATCAGAAGATGAGCCGGCTTGGTTCGAACCTGGGGTTCAACTACCAGGCAATCAAGGCTGCTCAGGAAGCCGTAAAGAACCTGGAGGAGTTTGACATCCGCAGGGCTCCTGACTCAATTGTTGCTGCGGTGATATACATGATCAATGAGCTTGCTGAGGAGAAGAAGCCACTGCAGGACATCTCTGCGGTTACTCAAGTCTCCGTCAACACGGTCAGAGAGTCGTACAAGGAGATTCTTCCCTACATGTCGAGGATTGTTCCGGCATGGTACATGGACAAAGTGAAAGGCCATGATCCATGATTGTGATGCTTCCTTTGGTTTGTGTGAAATGTATCAGGATTGAACTTGGTTTTTTTTTTTTGAGGAAAGGATTGAACTTGGTTTATTAAAAGAAAGAAGATTACAAAGATGGTCACTTTTTTTCCTATTCCAATTCCAGTCCTGCTCAATAAATCAAACGTGTTGCATATCCGAAAATCAAACCTGTTATGGTTTGAGAAACTTGTTGAATAGTATCAATCACGAGATATTCAGTGAAAGGTAAAAGAAAGAATGGTTAAATTGCTAAAGCCTTTTCGTCTTTTCCTCCGTAGGTTATATGCTTGGATTTGATTTTTTTAATTTTAATCAAAAGAAACTATTATTATTAATTGGAAATGGAAATACATATATTGCTACGTATATTTCTACTAAGACGAGTGGCCAATCTATGCTCCTTTTATAAGAATGATCTATTAAACTTAGCTACCATATATTTTATGATAGAATCTAGTAGTCGCCTGATGTTGGAGATAATTCCTCTGACCTCAGTCGGTGCAGTGGAAGGATTTATGATTGCTGGCTGAAGCACAACAGAATCAGTGACAAGGTTCAGGCGTTGGATCACGTGCCTCATGCTTAGCGCGTGACCAAC
Source organism: Sherardia arvensis (assembly GCA_948330725.1). Lineage (NCBI taxonomy): Eukaryota > Viridiplantae > Streptophyta > Magnoliopsida > Gentianales > Rubiaceae > Sherardia > Sherardia arvensis. The sequence goes on from OX415242.1 coordinate 15,953,229, forward strand.
ATATTTCTGCTCTACTTGTAGTGGAGTGACAGGAGAGAACAAGTCTGACCCAGAGATGTCATTCTCCAGTTGCCAACCTGGCTAATCCTCCATTGCGCAGCTCCCACTTGCTCCGTTTTCCAATAAGAACCATCAAAACTCACTACAAATGCTTGTGGGATCACCTCAGGTGCATGTCGTTGTCTGATTGCTTGATAATAAATGTCTGATTGCTTGATAATAAATGCCTGATTAAAAACATCAATGAGATTGTTCTTGACATTTTTTTTTTGAACAAACTGATGACAATAAGCTGAACTAAAAACCACCTGATGTGCACTTATTACACAGCAATAAAACTCATAAACTGTGATATATTAAGTACATATGATCACACATGTTCATTAAGTTATCTATACCTATCTCAACAAACACACTAACAAGTAACAAGAGATGAAAACCAGATAAAATTATCTCCTTGAAACAGCTGAGAGAGAGAATGCGAGTTCACAGCTTCTTGGCCTCATCCAACGAGGGGTCGCGAAGAGTTCCGAACATCCAGTCCATCCATATGGTGTAGTGCCCGTAGTTGTGGCGATATGTGGTGTGGTGTATGGTATGGTAACCTGCACCCATTACAGGCCATATTTTCCCATGTATGCAGTCGTGGATGTTTGCTGTCCAGATAGCTTCGATGAATAAGAGGGCTATGTGTGTCCTGAAATGCATCGGTACTAGGAATAGGGCTAACACATGTGGAACGGCCTGCAGAATACCGTCTAGGGGGTGGAATGCCAAACCTAGTAGGAAGAGAGACGCAAAAAATATGAAAGGTTAAAAAACAGAACATTTCATAGCAGTTAAGAGACAGGCATACGACTCATTAATAGTATTTATCAAAGTTCAATTTAAGAGTTGAACACTTAAAGTCTTATCACAGATTAGTGGCTATTTTTACCATATACGCCATGCAAATTTACAGACATGTTTCCTTGTTAGCAAGTAGTAAGTAGAGAACTGATGTCAACGTGTGTAGCCCTGATAACTAGATAGACAATCTTAGCATACAAGATTACCAACTGGAAAGTTTTCACAAAAAACACACATTTCCATTTTAGAAAGTCATGAGCAAGGAGCTGTGTTAAAGTGCAATCTTAAGCACAAAAGATTACACATAAACACATTTCCAGCAAGTCATGAGTAGGGAGCTATGTAAAGTGCAATCTTAAGCACACAAGACACAAACACATTTCCAGGAAGTCATGAGTAACAAACTATCTTAAAGTGCGAAAACCTGATAACTTGATAGACAATCTTAAGCATACAAGATCATTAACGGTTGAATCTACTGAAAAAAAGTTTCACAAACTGCTATCTAGTATTTGCCATATATAAATCTGCCGCTTAAAAGTCCTTCCTTCAGAAATAACCCTACACCACCAGAACACTTTTGGTAAAAGAATATTATCACAACCAAAACATTGCAGCCCTACTTTTTCACAAAGTTGACTCACATAAATGCCAGAGCTATCAAAGATGAGGGTCGATTCAAGGACTATACATGAGTAAGCAAGTCAACACGATTAGCTCTGCATTACAAAATAGTAGCATATAGACAACTCTGCATTACAAAACAGGACATCATTCTGCATTACGAAACTATCAAGGACAACTCTGGAATACAGAAGAAGACATCATTCATCGTACTCACCAGCAAATGGAGAAAGTGTATTCTGCTTGTTGTAAATGTGATGAGTTGCGTGAAGATACTTATACATAGGTTTTATATCATGCAACTCTCTGTGCATCCAGTAGATTCCAAACTCAACAATCAAGAGGTAAATGCAGATATATGCAAAGTACGGAAGCCAGCCAACATAACTTATGTTTGCAAAACACCTCGTCCACCCTCTTTCAATCATGTGCTCAGAGACAGTGGGAAGAAGGCAGTACCAAGGCATAGCTTTCATCGCCACGTATATTTGCAGAATCATGGCTTTATTCGAAGGAATAGCATCTGCAACCAGGAACAAAAAAATCTCCTTATTCAATCTACTTGTTCTCACAAAGTAATGCAATACCACGGAACAAAAGACTAGATCATCCTGAAATTGGCATAAAAGTGATCATCCAAGTAATAAAAGAGAGAGGCGGTGTGTCACAAAATCCTACCAAACCCATTTAATTCAGCCCTCAAAACCCCAAATCGAATTGGAGGCATACCAAAACAAAGAGTAGACATAAGGATCGGATCTTTGCACTGAATTCTTACAAGATTACCTTTGGGGAGGTAGACGTTGCGCTTCAAGTAGTATATGTAGAGGCACCAGAGAATCCCAGAAATGAAATAGAGCAAGGTGCCGCCAATGTAGTTGCGGAGCCACCCTCGGAAAAAATGGGGGAGCGGGCCCCACAGAGATTCCGGCAGGAGCGAACCCAGAACAACGTCGTTGTACCATGAAGTCTCCTCCACAAACGGGGTCACCACCTCCATCTCTCAGAGCTGCTCTGCAAACAGGAACACCAGTATAGAAGACAGCAGTTTACAGCACACAGAACGTGGCTGTTTGCTTTGGATCTTTCTTCTTATATTTTGTTTTTTGATTAATTCGTCAGTTATTTTGCTTTTTAAGCTTTGTAACCTATCTGATATATTTCTGAATAAATGTTTTCCTAGTACAGTACTACCTAGTACCTACTACTCAAGGTAGAGTCAAAATTAGCTAAATTTGTAAATTGTATTTTTGTTAAAGAAAGAACAGTAAATTGCATAGGAATACTATTTCTATTCCTACGAGAAATTTTTCCATTAACTGTGAATCTGTCTAAAAACATATATTTCATTATCATTTGTTTTATATATAGAAGTTAAATAGATACATATTTAAAAAGGTAATGTGAAATTATAAGCATTCTTATTTACTGAATCCTATTTGTTTTTGTTTTAAAAAGAAAATATAAGAATCCTATTTGTACTCATCAAAAAATCATGTAACGATTCTTGTCATCAAGTTTACTTTAAACCCATAGGGTGTGTTTGGTTGGGCAAGTTTTTGCAAAACTTGGACTATCCAAATCCAATTTTGTAAAATCTTGTTTGGTTCACCAAATTTCCCAAAATCCATACTTGCAAAATTCTAAAAATCAATCAAAAGATTTTATTTCATACTCACAAAATCCAACCCAACCAAACAAGAATTCTCTCAAAATCCCAAACAAAAACCCAAACTCTCAAAATTTCAAAACAAAATCCAGATTTTCAAAAAGTTTGCGAACCAAACACACCCTAACATTTTTCCCTAGAAATATTTTAGAGTGTTTAAATATATGCAAGTGCCTTGAAACATAAAATTGGTACTAGGTGTTTCTTATCTTAATCTGCACATTTCACTTTTTACACTATCCAATACACATCTCTGACTAACAGTATCTTTATTTATTTATATTATACAAAAATTAAAATTTGATATTTGAACACTATATATTATGATTAATCTGACGATATCAAATGTGAAAATATTAATTAGATATTTATAAAAATGTACGGTCAAAACTCAAAAATAATAACGGAGGTAGTGTTTGATTTTCAGATTCTGATCTTAATTCCACTGGGGACACAAACGACACCACTTATGTGGTTCTAGAAAATTCATTCAAGAAAAATGAGAATGAAAATATGCTATGGTACACTCATTTAGGACTCAACTAAGGATGGGTTTGATTCGTCAGATTTTTGGTAATGTGATTTTTGTTTTTGGTTTTGGAGTTTGGGTTTTTGTTTGGAATTTTGAAAGTGTGGTTTTGCAAAATTCTTATTTGGTTGGATTGGATTTTGTAAGTATGAATTAAAAATTTTAATTGGTTTTTAGGATTTTGCAAGTCTGGATTTTGGAAAATTTGGTGAACCAAACAAGATTTTACAAAACTGGACTTGGATAGTCTAAGTTTTGTAAAAACTTGCCCAACCAAACACACCCTAAAACTTTTGATTTGGATGGATACAAATGTTACAGTTAGTCATTGATTAATAAAAAGAAATCAATTGTTCATTTGGAACTAATTACAATCGTAGCAAATTTGGTTTCTTTCTTACTTTCGTTTTTAATATTAGTTTGGTTGCGTCATGCGATACACAGTTTACTTAGTTACCTAGTTTGGCTAAATAGAATGTAGTGCGGAATATTAAACATAATAAGATTTAAAAAACAATCAACTTTTATAAATAAAACAAATGAAACTGAGCATGAAAATAAAAACAAATTCATCTGAAAGCGCACACCTTTTTATTAGGAGGACAAAATCGATGGTTTTCTCCACTGGAGCTCTAAATTCATTCCGATTCAATTTAGATAGGTTTATCTTTTTTTTGCAGCTATAAATATGCATAATTGACAATATTTATTTTAATATACGTTCGGTGCATGATTGTGTAATTGACATGAATATTATTCGATAACAATTATGTACTTATTATATTTTAATTACATTCAATACAGTTCATAATATAAATTTAGCAGAGAAACAATTACACTAATATCAAATTTTAGGAGAAATACAAATTTTCCATGAAAACATTCCAGGTAAAATCATAATGTACAAACCGGACATTTAAAATAATTTCATACTATTCCTAAAATGATAGTTTAAAAATCAGAATTTATACAAATCACTGAATTTTGGTATTTATTCACCTTTTTAAACCAAGAATAGATCATATGTCATTTCAAAAAAAAAAAAAAAAGAATAGATCATATGTGAACTAAAACAAATAAATTATGTGAACTAAACTAATATATTATGTGATCTAAAATAATACTACGGTAAGACAGCCTTACCTAATTGTTTCTCTAATACTATAACTATCCAGAAATATATTTCAAATAAAGGTAAACAGTTGTGAGTATTACATGTAATTTTCTTTAATATATTTTAACCCCATATATAACAGCCATTCAATACCATTTAAAAAATTTCATTAATATGTTGAATAGTAAATATATCAAATTTAATTTAATTGAATGGACCAAAATTACATAATTAACCAATTCAATTGAAATCATTTGAAAAAATTAAGAAATAATGACAAAAATAAGTCTTATTGAATCTTTAACCATACATATACAATCAAAAAAATAGTAAATTAACGTAACTAAAATAGTAAAATAATAAAATTATGGTATGATTGGTAGAAAAATTTCAAATAAAAATAATTAAAACTAAAATTACAAAATTACCCACTAATTAAATCTTAATTAATTACACTGTGAAATCTTGTATCATTATTAGGATGGAGCAAGGAATGATTTTCCCTCTTCATTTGTAATATTCTCAAGTTTTATCTTTTATCATCTTTCTCACCACATTTATTTTTTGAAAAACATGCCAATGATATCGGTGGTATTCGAAATTTCTATAGTTCTATCAATTACAATTTTTGTTTTTTTATATTATCTCTAAGTTCTATATTTAAATATATATAAGGACAAGAACACATGAAATTGTTTACGTAGTTTAATGTTAAAACATCTATATTTGCGAGACATTTCTCAGTTCAAAATTCACTATAATATCAATATAGACTATAAAGTTCCTCACTCTTACCTATCTATGATATTCTCTAAGCGGATTTGTGAGCACCCTTCACTGGCAGTCGGCCGACTCCTTACCTCCCGAGATTTAAAGGTTGTGAATGTTGAACAACATAAAAAAACGGTTCATTGTTGAAGGATTTAAGCTGCTCTGAAATTCAAATTATTCTGAGTGCAGAACACTTATGGTGTAAACCGATGAAGATCTTGTCAGCATGTATCTCTATCTATAACTCCCTGCCATGTTATCTGTTCGTACTCACAGCTGGATCAACCTTTTAAATCAATCGGAACTCTATTACTCAATACAATATGATACAATACTATAGAATATATTAAAAATGGTCCGTAATTCAATTCAAATCTTATGCCTGATGTGATTTTAATCGAATTTTTAATTGTAGAGATATAACATGTATCAAGACGTCACAATTTTAATTCTCAGTATAAGTCGAACACTGTTTGTGAATTAGAGTATTAAAATATATGGTCTTAAATATTTGTCTGTAAAATAGCTAATGTTTAAATGTTATACTTTTTAGTTCTGCATTGTTCTTTTTTTTTAGTAGTCGATGATGGTGTGACTATGTTTAATAATTATGTGAAATGTTAATTCCTAGGGCGTGAGTGTTGATCTGTGTGTTGAAATATATTTAGTAATTCGTGTGAAAAGATTTTATGTGAAAATGTTATCATTCGTGTGTTGAAAGATTTTAATAATTTGTGCGGTAAAGTTGATTTGTAGTGGTGACGTCTTACTGTAAATATATGGTAACATAGGTCAAACTTGTACCTATGTTTTCCAATTGCAATAAAAGAAAATCTCAAATGAATTTCCCTAAACCGATTCAAAAATTAATCACCATCACCGATGATTCAGCTGCACAAGATAAATATAAAAATCTTTGTCAATGTGTAAAATATGATTGATATTTATTTGGGATATTTTGTGAATATTTTACTGAGTTGATAATTTTCTATTTGATAAAATTGACTAGCGGTAGAGATAGATTATGATATAACTTGCCTTTTGTAATAGCTGCGCATAACTATATATTGTGACGTTCAGTAAGTTAATACACACAATTACATTCACGATGGTCCTGTCCAGTTCAACTTATTGCAATACATTTCAGCACAACACAAATCAGCACAACACTTATTCAGCTTAACACATTTAAGCTTTAAATGGATACTATTTTTATGTTTTGTAAAAATAATATTAATTAAGTGAACTTTTTAGTTCTTAAGTAATAAACATTGTGTTTTTTTTTTCAACTCAAATGAACACTATTCAATATTTTCACCACTATTCAGCACAACACAACACTCATCAGCACAACATAGCACTAATCAGCACAGCGCCAAATAAGTTGAACAGGACAGGAGTTATATCCTACATGTGTTAACCTTTAAAAAACAAATTCTTCAACGTACAGTACCACCTTCTGCCGCCGTTGCCGCCGCGTTCACGCCGCGCCACCGCCACAGAAGTGCCCGTTGTAGCATCGATCGTCTCAGTCCGTACGACCCTCTCGCGGATTGCATGTTCGCTGCCGGAAGCATACTGTCCTATTGGCCGCCGTCACTGATCGACTGCCGCCTGCTCACTGATCAGCACCGCCGCCGCAGAAGTCCACGCCACTGCCGCTGCTTAGACGAATCTGCCAGACGAGATTCACGCGCCAGACCCGCGCCTGATATCACGCACCTGACACTACTTCGGCTACTCGCCTTCTGAAGCGTGTAGGATCACGCGCCTTCTGTTGCGGTCCCACGCTCTTGAGGCCTTGCGTATCTCCTAGTCGTGCGATGGATCGTCTTGCCATCGTTTTTAATAATAATGTTTTTGGAAATTGTGAAACCATAGATCAACAATTTGGTATGTTATTCATGCTTAATATTTTACTGATGATAACTTCGGTTGTGATTTCCGTTGTTGCTCAGTCCGATGTTGTTCAGCTCGTATTCTTACTCGTGTTTCTTCGGGAGTCTCATTTGTTGGAGCTGCTATGTCCGTCGTTACCTCACCACCATCCAACATTGACGTCGTTGTTACCGATTTTGATTGGTAAGCCTTCGACCTCGTCTTGACCAAGGACCAAAGGGGTACGGTTCTCAAGATGTTTTCTAAGGTGACCAATACTAATTATTCGTTTGGTAGGAATACTTTAATTTGGATTCTTGACACGGGAGCCTCATACCATATGACTGGGGTTAATAATCATCTTCGTAACATTGTTTCGTCTGATCGTGTTGATGTCATGATGGTTCTATCTCTACTGTTGTCCAACAAGAAAGTTTATATGTTGGGGATATAGTAATATCTCATGTTTTTCTTATACCGAAATTACGCTGCAATTTATTGTATTTTGCCAAGTTAACCGCTGCTTTAAAATGCTTAGTGTCGCTTACTGAAAATATATGCATTTTACAGGATATCGGTACGAGTACAGTGATTGGCGCGGGTGAACAACGAGAGGGGGTTTATTGGTTACGCAGGCTGGGAGCTCCACCACAGTCTACGCCGCCTTCTGCATCAGTTGCCGTGTTGTGTCTTCATCTGAGTTATGACATCAACGATTTTGTTATCCTTCTTCTTTGGTGTTATCTTCTATCCCCGATCTTACCTTGAGTAGTAGTGAGATTAATAAAGACGGTCCTTGCGCTGGTTGTCATCGAGCAAAACAATCCAGAACCAGTTTTCCTTTGAGTTTTAATCAAGCCAACCGTCTGTTTGAATTTATACATTGTGATATTTGGGGGCATTATAATTCGCCATCTCTTACCGGAACATTTTTCTTTTTAACCATTGTGGATGATTACTCCCGTGTTGTTTGGGTTTACCTACTCGTTTCTAAGTATGAAGTACCTGCCAAGATGAAGGCGTTTTTTGCTCTTGTATCCGCACAGTTTCGTTGCACCATTCAACGTTTTTGAGCTCACAATGGAACTGAATTCTCGCCTCTTCGGCCTTACTTTGTCGAGAGAGGGATTATGTTTGAAAATTCCACCGTCTATACACCTCAACAAAATGGAAGAGTGGAGCGAAAGTATCGTCATATCCTAAATGTCGCCCGTGCTCTTCGTTTCCAGGCACATCTTCCAATTGATTTCTGGGAAGATTGTGTTCTCAAGGTTGTTTATCTCATAAATTGCACTCCATCTCCAATGTTAGGTGATAAGTCCATGGTTTGTATTCCGGGACCTCATTCAGTCTCGGACCAGGGTCCGAGAAGGATCGTGGGCTCGAGGTACGCGGAAGATGGATCCACGGGTTCATCGGTCCAAATCCTTATAAGGAATGCGTATATTATGAATGTCTGCGAGGAATACACTTCCTTTAAACATGGTAATACAACCGTGCCCGAAATATACTTCTTTTATACATGGTAATACAACTGTTATCTACATTAGAGTTGTATTCATACTATAATCACATCTCTTACCAATCTACGGATGGTAGCTCTATAAATACCGAAGGTTTGGTAAACCTCTCTATCTATTATCTTACATACAATAAGTCTTTCACACTTAAAACTTCTCTAGGTTGTTTACTAACTTGAGCGTCAGAGTGTCTCACCCCGGGACACCCGGGGTTTTGTCTTGCAGATCAGTTCATGAGCTGAGTTCATGATCAAGTGCGAGTACTAGACATCCATCAATTTGGCACGCCTGGTGGGACCCGTGTGTTGATCTTGATCAAAACGACCTTCAAGCTCATGACTGATCCGGCCAAGAACCTTCGTGGGGACACACGAATCCGTTCTCCGGCCCTGATAGGAGTAGGAAGTAACGATGCCAACCACCTTCATCACTACGACGAGATGAACGCCACCACCAACCATGGAGCAAGAAGGAGCATCAACGGCGTGCACCGATCGCCAGAAGAAACCTCTCCCTGGGAGGGGGAAAACAACAGATCTCGCCTGGATGGAACAATCACCTTCTCGCTAGTAGATGCAGTTTCCAACCAATTCCTCCACTCCGATCCTTTGGTGATTGTGGTTACCATAAACCACAACACAATCAGAAGGGTTCTGGTGGATGGGGGAAGTGAGGTAGAGATCATGTTTCTCAACTGTTGCGAACGGTTGGAACTAATACAAGCCATCTCGTACCCTCAAACCTAATCTCGGGGTTTGACGGTGACCCTATTAGGCCCTTGGGAGAAATCACCTTACCAGTGCTAGTGGAGGACGGCCCTCGGAGTATAACCCTTTATTGTACCTTTGCAATAATTGACTCCATTGCGCTATACATTATACTTGGCCGGCCATGGATGTGTCAAGCAAAAGCCATATGGTCCCCTTACCATTTGGTCATGAAATTTCCTACAAATCAAGGTATGGCCACGGTGCGAGGAGACCAACAATTAGCACGAATTTGCACCATTCAGGATATTAAAGAAGCTGAAAAAGAAGATCCTGAACCAGCCAAACATTCCGAATCCGAGCCGATGCAACTCGAAGAATCAGGAACCGTCGAGGTAGGAACTCTCCTCTCCCCAGAGATAAAGACCAAACTTCGAGATCTCCTTAATCAGTATGTAGATGTCTTCTCGTGGGATACCAATGATTTGGTAGAAGTACCTTCTCACCTGGCTGAACATTATCTAAACATCGATCCAATGCAGAAGCCTATAAAGCAGAAACGCCGCATCTTTGCATTGGACCGAGTTGATGCCATCAGAGAAGAAGTAGATAAGCTACTCAAAGCCGACGTCATCGAGGAGGTACAATACCCTGAGTGGATAGCTAATCAAGTGATGGTCAAGAAACCAGATAGAAAGTGGAGAATGTGCACCGACTTCACCAACCTGACGATTGTTGTCCCAAAGATAACTATCATCTGCCCTCGATAGACCGCCTGGTCGAGGCAATCGCCGGATACCAGGTGCTAGCTTTCTTTGACGCCTTCAAAGGATATCACCAAATTTTTATGGCGGAGAAGGATAAGGGGAAAACCTCCTTTATGAAAAAGGGACCTTTTGCTACAAGAAAATGCCCTTTGGATTGAAGAACGCTGGAGCCACTTATCATCGACTGGTGGAGAAGTATTCAAGTCCCAAATAGGGCGTGGTGGTCATCGTTTACCACCAAAATATTCCTGCAACGCTTAGAATATAGATCAGTATAGCAAGTAAGTAGGGTCGAATCCCACAAGGAGCAGATTATTAACTCAACTTCCTTAAAGATCAAATTTGGTTCATAGTTACCAACTACTTACTGGAGAGTTCTTTTATTAAGTACAAAAATATAAAACTATTAACTATGAAAAGAAAACACATAATGATTAACTAACTAAATGCAAGTGTATCAATTAATTATGCAAAACGGCTCAAATAAATCCACACTAGTCATATATCCGACCATTGGTGCAAAGATATAATTAACAAACATGAACCAACCAGTTATAGGGTACAATGAATGCAGCAGACATACCCACATTCCTACTTACTTTATCGATAGCTAGCAAGAGACACTTAAACTAACTATTTCTCTTATCAAATCAAATCCAGTTGGTAACGCCAGTTCTAAATTCTTTGATAGTATTAAGATATGAAGGAACCCAGTTTAGACACATTAACCAAGAATGCAATTATTAACTTGTCTACCAATTTATTGTCACTATCTAAACGATAATGTTACCACTAATTAGCCCTTTCTAACAATTACGGATTCGTGGTACTAATTGGCTGTAATCCTATTTCATTTAAATTGATCAGACTCAAACAAATCAAATATAGCAGGATGCACAGAGAACAAACCAAAATTCATAGCAATCAATTTAAGCACAATTAGATCTCACAAAATTCTCATGACTAGAGCTTCCTTATTCTCGCAAAGAAGTAAACTAGCAACTAAACATGAAAATACATAAACAACAAACATAAGCAAACATAATTATACTAATAAAATAATCAACAAACTCACAAAACTATAATTATGCATGCAAAGCCATGAGTCCAAATCGGCAGCCATAAACCTAAACAAACCCTTACGGGTGGACGAGAGTCAAAATAATGATACAAAAAGGGTTTATATATCTTAACCCTATTACTAATTAGTCTATGTGGCATTAATTGCCTTTTTAAAATACGAAAGAAAGATCATCATCAGCTTTCTCTCTCCTACTGAATGCTCTTAACCTCTTTTTCCCCAATTCCCCTTTTCTCCGACACAATACACCAATAACAGCTCTATTTCCTACCGTTACGACACTGTTCCGGCCCTAACAGATAGCTACAACGGCCACTTCCACGGCGCCCATGGCGGCACCATCGCCTACACGCGGTGGCGCCGTCGCCGGTGGCAAGAGTTTCATTCAAGCCCTAACAAACAGAGCCCCCCCCCACTCACAGCTACCCTCCCAGCCAACCCGGAGATTTCCCCAATTACACACCACAAAGGCGACATTGCTTGCATCGTTACTAGGATGCAAGCAGAAACCCTAGCATCACACTACAAAAACGCCCTGATTGGGAAATTTTCTAGGGGTAAGCCTTCAATGGAAAGATTGCATGATTCATTCCAATCAATCGGCTTCAAAGGCAAATACCAGATAGGCGCAATTGATTTCCGGCATATCTTGATCAGATTTGAAGACCCACAAGATTATCAATGGTGCTGGATGAGAGGGTACTGGAATCTTGCCGGATCTCAGATGAAAGTACTCAAGTGGACCTTGGATTTCTCACCGGAAGCGGAGTCTTCAATCGTTCCTGTCTGGGTAACCATTCACAAGGTACCTTTCTATTTTTTCAACTCCACACTGATACAATCCATGGGAAATCAGATAGGACAGTTCATAAAAATGGATGTTGCCACAGCAGCCCTAACCATACCCAATGTAGTAAAAATCTGTGTTGAAGTGGATCTCAGAAAGAAACTTAAGTCATCTATCAAGCTTGGAATAGAAGGTGAAAAATTTTAAGGTACCAAGTAAAATATGAGGACTTACCACTTTATTGTAACCACTGCTGCATGCTTGGCCATTCTGATGAAAACTGCACCTTCCTACACCCTGAACTCAAGCAGAAACTGAAACCTAGTACCACCCCCAACCAAACCACCCCACCAAAGGTCACATTACCTGAGGATATCCAGAAAAATGAGCCATTTATTGATATAGAGGATGATGATCTGGTTCAGTCACCAAGGGAGACCCTCACTGTCTCCGCTGATGAAACTATCCCCAATAAGGTTGATGATACAATAGCTGGACCCTCTGGTACCACAGCAGCTGAGAAACAGGCCACTCTCAAGGTCCAAAACCAAAAGATATGGACTAAACAAAAGAGGAGACATCCTCCCCCCACCTCCCACACCTCTCCCACACCTCTCAGCCCCTCTCCTGATCACACCATCATCAGGAGTCCTCCCCATAATCCCACAGATACAACCTTACACTCCTCTAACCATGCTTTACTCCAAAACATATCCTCTCCAACCAGAAACTTCACATTTGCAAAGGATGATATGACTCTGGTCACAGGTAAACATACCAACCTTTTCAATTCTTTCTCACCTAACAAAAAAGCTTCTCTTCCTCTAGATCATTACAGGAACAGATTCTCTATCCTTGGAGACATGGAAAACTTAGAGAATGATGAGGAACCAGCACCAAACTTGGAAGTGGAATCTTCTGAAGATGACTATCTACTTTCTGAGGAGGTACACACTGTCTCTCAAAACCAAAATGAAATGTCTGACAATAATGATTTTCCTTTACTAGAAAAATCCAAATTGTCAAATTTTTTCACACAAATCAACAAAAAATTTACCCCCAAAAAGAGTGCTAAAAAACCATCACCTAACATAGTCTTGACTAGATCAAAAAACACTAAACACACTTCTTAATGTCACACACCATTAAAATAAATAGTCTAGTTTGGAATATAAGAGGGATGAGAACCTCTATAGATAGACTCTGTGACATGATTAGAACCCATAAAATAGAATTGCTATGTTTAATAGAGCCCTTGCATAAAAAGCACAAGATAGAAAAATACACAAGGATTCTGAATTTTTCTAACTGTATAAGTGCTGACAGTGGAAAAATTTGGCTATTCTGGAATAACCAGATCCAAGTTACACTACTCACAGATCATCTACAATTTCTCTCTGTTAATATTTTTAGTCCAAAGATGAATACTTCAATGGAAGGAGTTTTCATTTATGGACTAAGAACAGTCCCATGCAGAGATTTTTTGTGGCATGACATTAAAACAAAGCAACTGAGCAACTCTTTCTTAATTGGAGATTTTAACACAATAAAATCTCCACATGAGTATAGAGGACCATCAAGGCCAAGTCTAAGGAGCATGGCTCAATTCAATGAGTTTATCTCCTCCATGGCCTTATCAGAGATTAACACAGTAGGTAATTTGTACACTTGGTCCAACAACTGGCTCAAGGGTCCAACTACTCAGAAACTAGATAGGGGTTTAGCCACTCAGTCCTGGAAAGCTCAGTTTGCAACATCATCCATACACATTCTAAACAGAGATACCTCAGACCACTCACCAATGCTGTTTATAATAGGTAGTTCCATCCCAACCACCCCTAACTCATTTAGATTCATTAATGCATGGTTCAATAGAGATACATTCTTGGAAATCATTTCCAATGACTGGAATCTCCCTCTGAACAAAACTGGGATGATTGGCTTTTTCATGAAACTGAAGAGGATGAAAATCACCATAAAGTCATGGAACAAATCATCTTTTGGCAATATTGAGAACAATGTTACTCAAGCTGCTGAAAACCTCAGATTGCAGGAAGTTATCTTTGATGCTAATAATTCAATTCATGAATTAATTAAACTCAAGGAACTGAAAGCAATGCACCTAAGAGCCCTAAAGGAACAAAAGAAATTCTGGAAACAGAAATCTAGAGTTACCTGGCTAAAAGAGGGGGATGATAATACTAAATTCTTCCACAACACAGTGAAAGAAAAGAGAATTGGTCTAAGCATTACTAAGATCAATAACTCTCAAGGGAATTGGCTAGAGAATATGACTGATATAGAATCAGAGGCAGTTTCATACTACTCTGATTTACTATCAGAACCTCCAAATCTTTTGAATGGAGAGTTTTATAGTCACTTTCTTAGCCAAATCCCAAAATTAATCACTGAGACTGACAATGCTGAATTGAGCAGACCAGTGGACATTCAGGAGCTCAAAGATACTGTTTTTAGTCTTAATAAAAATAGTAGCCCAGGCCCTGATGGTTTCTCCTCAAATTTTTTTACAAAAGCTTGGGAAATTATCAAACTGGATCTGCTCTCAGCAGTTCAGGATTTTATGAGTTCTAATGATATACCAGCTGGTATTTCTGCCACATGGATTACTTTAATTCCCAAAAAAGAAGTTATTTCCTCTTTTGATGATTTTAGACCTATAAGTCTTTCCAATTTTATCAATAAAATCTTTTCTAAACTATTAATGGAAAGACTTAAACCATTCATTTCCAAAATCATTACTCCACATCAGTCAGCTTTCATGAAAAATAGAGATATTGCTGATAACATTTGAAACCCCAACTGTATTATCAAACTTGATCTGAAAAAATCATTTGACATGGTTAACTGGGGCTTTCTAAATAGCATTTTGTTACAATTTGGTATCCATGGAAAATTTGTACACTGCATTATGAAAATTTTTAAAAATGCACATTTTTCTGTTTAATTAATGGAAGGCCTAATGGTTTTTTCAAACCAACCAGGAGTATCAAACAGGGTGAACCCCTATCCCCTTTTCTTTTTAATATTTTTTCTGAGGCATTTACAAGAGGTTTAGCATTCATGTTTTCAACTGGTTTACTCCAATACTATGCTCTTCCTTCAGTACCTACACCAATCTCACACCTCAGCTATGCAGATGATACCATCATCTTTTTGAAATCATCTAAATCCAATCTAGTCAAATTAAAATCTTTCCTTGTGGCTTTTGAACAAACCACGGGACAGAAAATTAATTTTGACAAAAGCGATTTCTTCCTAGGTAAAACTGCCTCTCCTCTTAAAAAGCGATTTTAAGAATCATTCAGCTGAAGAAGAAAGAAAGGCAAGCCCCTAAACCTTTTAAATTTTATAATATGTGGAGCTCATCTCCACAGTTTCAAGACATAATAAAGGTTGTATGGGAAGATGAGGCTGTACAGACAATGGAGGATCTATTTAAGCAATTAAGGGGCATTCAATCACCCCCTTTATGCTTGAATAGAAGGCAATTCTCAGAAATTGAAAAAAGGACAGCCATGGCAAGAGAAGAGTGGGAGCAGTCAGTCACGGAACTAAGCAAGGATCTCACCTCACAAAAGCAGCAACAACTGGAAAGGGACAAAAGGGGGCAACTGGAGTTCTATGCTGAAGCAAAATTTTGAAGACATTGCCAAAGGAGGAGAATGGTCTAGGCTTTAGGAATATTAGATCAATAGTTAAAGAATTCTCATGTAAGTTATGGCAGAAATTACAAAAAAATGAGACTATGTGGTCAAAATTTTTGTGGTCCCTCCCTGTCACTTATAAAAAATCTTTCACTTGGTCTAGAATATGTAGCATCACTGAAACAACTAATCAACACTCACAAATCATCCATGGGAAGGGATCTTGTTCCTTTTGGGATGGTAATTGGCTAGGAACTGGATCTTTATATTACATGTGCCCTGAAGGTGTAGAATTGCCTTTTCCTGACATCTCTCTTGCAGAATTTATAGCTGGGAAGCATCAGTACATTCACAAATTGGAGCCTCATTTGGCTACCAATATTATATCAAAATTGCAGGCAGCACAGATCAGCTTCAATCATGAAGACATGCTCATATGGAAACCAGGCATTGATGGGAATTTTACAGTCAAGAGAACATATAAATCTTGCATGCTTGCAGCTACAACTGACTCAGATCCAATTCTAAAAAAAGGTATGGTCCAAACATCTCCCCAAAAATATTTCAATTATTATATGGAGAATGAGGAATAGAATCCTATCTTTTGATGACATATTACTAAGATTTGGCTTTAATATTACCTCTAAATGCCCTCTGTGCTGTAACTTGGACTCACTGGAGCACTATTTTAACTGCTGCAATGTTAACTTGGACATTTGGAATCATATTCATGCTTTATTGCTTATCCAACCACCAAATTTTCACTCTATTAATGCTAGATTAAACTTTTATCTGTCACACAAAGGTTTTTCTAAAATCCACTCCAGGGTAGTTCAGACAATTACATTAGTAGTTTTTTGGTACCTTTGGCTGAGGAGGAATAAACTACTGTATGATGACAAAAAGTTTAACACTCTAACATTGGTGCAAATGATTCAGAAGTTTACATGTAATATATTCATTGTGCATCCTGTGTCTAGCAATCTTGATAGAAATAATTTTCTGATCACTTCTGGCTTAGTTCCTTTCATTAAGCTGAAAAGGCCTAAAATAGTTAAGATCATTAAATGGCACCCTCCTGATATTGGATTCAAGGTTAATGTTGATGCATCATTCAAAAATGGTCACTGTGGAATTGGTATCATAATCAGAAATCAAAGTGGCAATACTAGCTTGCTCAGACAGGTATACTCAGAAAGCACATCAGCATTACAATCTGAGTTGATAGCTATTAGAATGGGATATATAACAACTCAGGAACTTAATCTTCAAAATTATATAATTGAATCTGATTGTAGCCAGGCAGTTACTGCTGTTATTGATCCAATGAATGCCCAATGGGTGCATTATTCTCTGAGTCATGAATTACATGCTCTACACTGTTTACACAGAGTCACACATACACTCAGGGAAGGAAATATCCCAGCTGATTTCCTGTCTAAATGTGCTCTATCTGATGCTATATCAACTGATCTTCTCTTTGATGAGGCTCCTCTAATGTTAAAAGGCCATATCCAACTTGACAAGATGAGAGTCTAATCTGTCAGGACTTATCCAACCTAAAAGAACTAGATACTGCTGATCCCTCATTTTGCAGGTACAGCAGGGAAGGATACTTCAAACAGAAAGCTTCTGTTCAGGCCATAAGTTGGATGAAATACAAAGGAATCAGGCATCACAGACTAGCAAATGTCTACAACCATTTTTAGAGCCATTTTTTGAACAATTTAGATGGTTTTTTTGGGCTTCTGTAAATACACTGGTTCTTGTTTTATGGTCTTTGTATAAATCAGAGAGTGGCGAAGTTGTGTTTTGGTATTTGTTTACTCGATCACTAAAATGTTCATCTCTTTAGATTTTACAATTGACTATAAACAAGCCAGTGGCTAGATATTAGAAATAGGAATTTTGGAAGCTTAGATGCTTCAAAGAGAATCCCCCTACTTGGATCTGTAACTCAACTTTGGCTTTGCAAATTTTAGTTTGGGGTGCCAATTAATTCCCCCCACTCATAGTGGTTTTAATTCAAAAAAAAAAGAGCACCAGCACTAGCACGAGAATTTCAACAATGAGAATGAATTTACTTGCATAATTTTAGACTTGTGAGCCAGTTACTCCTATATGTTTTTCATACCTTTACCCTAAGCCAACCTTATATGATTCCTAATTATTATGCTCAAGTATTTATTTTATGTGGTTGAGATAGTGGCATTGCAATTCCTGTTGTAGAGTGTGCTGATATGTGATATGTGTGACTATCCATATTTTTTGAGAGATATTGAGTGAATCTTGGTGTGGCTGGACTTGATTGCACATTTTTTGACTAGGATGTAAGGATGAAGTGATTTTATAAGCAAGGAGGAATGATTCGTGGTAAGATGGTTGGTTCCATAGTAAATGTTGCTTGGTTTGGTTTTGTGGGAATGTCTTGTTTTTCCTATGATTTTGGAATGAATAATAACTTTATGGTTCCATGCTTGAGGACAAGCATGATCTAAGTGTGGGGATATTTGATTGGGTGTATTTCATGCATCTAAATTATATGAATTTAGTTCTCTCTTTTGCCATTTGATGTGCATGAAGGTGTACTTTACTACAGGAATGATAAGAAAAATGGCGGAATACAATTAAATGGAAAGTTGCTGAAAAGAGACGAAATTGAGGATACTTGGAGCCATGGAGAGGAGCTAGACACTCTTTTTTCTGAAAGGTTTTTTTAATGAGGTGGTGTGCTCCAACGGATAATGGATCGTCAATTCCATTTTCCGGGAAGAAGAAGACGTGAAATCAGTATTGGGCTAAATTGTTGTAATCATGATCTTAATAAATTGGGCTTAATTTGGCTACATGGAGAAGACAATGAAGATTTATTTGAAGGCCCAATTATATTATAATATATTAATTTATTAGTCCAATTCCTTGTAATATTCGGATTAGGGTTTTGTTTACCCTAAAACCTATATATATCATTTTGAGGGTTCCGGAGTTATGGAGGCCGTGCGTGAGCCTTGGAGCCAGCCAACACATACGTTTTTCATCATTGAATCAAGACTAAGTTTTCTTTTACTTTTCTTTATAATTAGTTTCATGTTTAATTATTTGTTTGTTTTTAATATGTTTAGTAGCTAGGTTTGTTTCCGGTTAGGGTTTTGAAGCGTTAGCAATAATTCATATGTGAGGCCTAAACGTGCTTAATAATTACTTTGTATGGATTCCTAATTATTCTGTATGCATATTTGATTTCTGAATTGTTTGAGACTTGTGCAAACTTAGGTTATTTAGAATAGTGCCAATTGAATTCCTCTATTTATCTGTATCTAGAGGGTAGATTTGATTAGTGGCGAAACTAACAGCTGATAGTGAGAATAATGGGTGGGTAATTTGTGACAGCTGTTCTGATTATAAATTATCTAAATCGGGTTTCTTTTGTGCTTAATGCTGTTAAGATATTAAATCTAGGTCTAGGCTGATTCCAGCTAGGTTATATCTTAATTAGAGAAGTAGTCAGTTGATAGCTGATCCTTGCTGTTTTTCGAATAACTAAGAAGAAATTGGACTGTGTCTTGTAGCTGATTCTCGGTAGTTTATAATTGATTGGTTTATGCAACTTAATTAATCATTCAACCCGTGATCGAATGAATTATATGTTAATATGGATTTACCTGAAACCGTATTGGATTTTGTGAGTGTCTTCGTGTTCAGTGCATTTTTATATTACTTGTTATTTGCATTCATAGTTTAGTTTAGTTTTTGCCTAGTTAATAATACACAATCTCTCAAATTTAAAGGTGGTTGCTTACCAAAAATTGCATCTTTTGACATAAGAATATAATTACATTGTTCCTCGTGGGATTGACCCTGCTTACTCTGTACTTGAATTTAAACCTAATTGTTTGCAGGTTTATTTGGTAGAAAAACGACCTATCATTAGTGAGGATTGATCATCAATCGCCATCTCTGGTCAGGGTCGTAGCCACGAAAAGCCCGTGACCATGGTCGTGTCCTAGCCTTCTTCTTCTTGCTACGCCTTGACTGGTAAGTCCCTTAAGGTGAATGGTGTCGTCGGCCTTCACGCTTTTTCGTATGTTGCATCTCGCGGCATGTTAGGCCAAGTGGTTTATCAGAGTTACTTCATTCATTAATCTCATTGGTTTATCCGCTTCTCTCAGCCATTCGATTACTTGGCTTTCCAGTTCGTCAACCGGACACGCCATCTAGGCGACTGAGGCTCTCGCCTGCGCCTTGATGGTTAGCCTGGGCTGATATTTGTTCCGAACTTCCCTTGACTGTAATTGGACGTTTCTTGATATTTTATTCACTCTGGGTGTTTAAGATATAACTTACATTAATCGTGCCAATCCCATTGACCTAGGCGGTGGGAGTGAAGGCGTGACCCAAGTTGGCGGTCGGAACCGCGGCCTTGGCTGACGGATCGAACCGGCAAGGTCATAGTGCTGGCTAATGACATTTACCTTGGCAGGATCGGCTGTCCGGCTTCACGACCCATCTGGTCTCTGTTACAGTCGCGATGCGCGTCCTGATGATCCGTCTTGATGGTGATGGGATGTACCTGCTAAGAATCAAGAACTCTCAGTCAGGGCGGGGCGGCTAATTGCCGTTCCCGCTCCGATGCTAAAGTCAGTAGACTGTTCGGAGAGTGGGAATGTGTTTGGTTGTGTTTAGTCAACTTACCTCTCTCTAGTGTGATAGTGCTGACAGCCTGAACCTGGTCACATCAGATCACGCCGTTAGGTGGTCTGGGAAAATTCTCCTGCCAGGGTCGGTAAAGCTGCCGTCTGCTGTCGGGTCTGGCCCGATCGTCATGCAGGATGGGGGGTCGGGATAAACCATCCGGGATGGTGAGATGCCCGACCCTAATAAGCCCCCCAAGTCCGAGCTCGGAGCGACGGTTCGAGCGTGGGGCTGTAACTGGGCTTTTGGAATCTGTGCTGTAATGGGCCTTCTGTCTTAACTGCATGTCTTCCACGTGTCGACACTTTTCCTCGTGGGTGCGAATGATTTTCCTTTAGTAACTGTGCAACTTTTTGGCAACCGCCATTATTGCTTTAACCGCTCGCATAACTCCCCCTTTTCATTTCAAATTTGAAACCGCTCTCCATTTTATCTTCTTCCTTCCGCCATACATTTGCTCTCTCCACCCTCAGGTATTCTGTGCTAATCATTTAGTCTCTTCATTTTGTGCTTTACCACTAGTGCCTTTGTCGTGTTTCTCCAATTTCGGACATGGCGGATGTTCATGTCTCCGGCGCGTTCTGCCAGATCACCGACGAAGAAGTTGCCGAGTTCGTTCAGATCTGCCGGGATACTGAAGGCCTTCAGATTGCTGATTTGGCAAAGTCCATTGTCCGGCCTAAGCCTACCGACACCATCAGCGCTGCTCCGGCGGGCAAAGTTCCCGTTTATTACGAGCACTTAACCCGTTGCAGCGTCAGGTTCCCTCTTACTCCCTTCTGCCAATCTGTTATGTGTTACTTTGACATGACCCTGGGCTCAAAGACGCCGAATGTTGTGCGGATGGCTTTGAGGCCCTGTGTGGCGCTCGTGGGGTTGTCCCTTCTGTCACCCTTTTCAGAGTGTTCTTTTACACTGGTGGTGGTGACAACGAGGATGGTTGGGGTCACATCAAGATTCGCCCCAAAGCTGACCTGCATATTCTGACCGACATGCCCAAGACGAAGGAATGGAGGTGAAATTCTTGTTCGTCGATGAAGATGTGGTGTATGGTCCTGCCGCCTCTCGCCCAAACCAGGCCGTGGGTGATCCTGACACACGCGGCTGCGCTCCAGATGGCGTTTCTCAAAACCGCTTGGCTGCTGCCATCAGGGCTCTGAAAGAGAAACCGGAGAGATGGGATGTCTTGAAGCTGGATGAGAGGTTGCGGGATTCTGGCATGCCTCATCGTCGTGTGCTCCCCGCCATCCAGGATGATACTGTCGTCGACGGGGATGATGGTAAAGTCGTCCGGGGTCCAGAACCCGTCCGTCAAGGAGTTGAGAACTTCAGCCCGCCCCCTGAGCTGGCCATCGCAAAACTTGGTCAAACCGACAAAGGCATGTAGTTAGGCTTGACCCTCTCTGTTCATCTTTCATATGCATCATATTTGTTTTTTTTCGCATCAACTGTACTTGTCTCTTGACGCGTGCCTATTGCAGCCATGACTAACCGTCGTCCGACCATTGATGTGACTAAGTTCAACCGCCCCTCTCAACGTAGGAGGTTGGATGACAGCACCGGCCCCAACCAGTCCACCCAGTCGCGTGGCCAGTCTTTCCAGACTGGCCAGGATGGCAATGCTGATGGTTCCTCATTCCCGTATCAGGATACTAGATCGTCAAGGGGGCTGCTGCAGCCTGACTAGCTATTCCAGATGGGGGTCGGTGGTCGTGATGCGCTCGGGGGTGGTGAGAATGCCTTAGCCCGACCCCAAGTGTCCGAGCAGTCGAAGGGTGGCCCTGACATGACTGGCCGACAGCATGGTGGGAGAGCCCCTCCGCACGCTGGTGGTTTTCAGACCGATAAGGGTAAAACCAACTCTTCCACCGTCTTCCTCAACTCGCCTGCCGGTCGGATGGAATATCTCAAGGAGGTGATGCCCATTGATCATTTCAGGGCCTGGGTGAAAAATCCGGCGTTGAATCTTCATGGGGTCAGAACTGCCACAGATAATCTGATCTCATCCGTCTTTGATGTGAGTTTCGTCTGGCTGTCGCTCTTTGGTGTTCTGTTTTCTTTCTTCAATTTTATCATCTTAGCTGTCATAATGTCAGGGTGCTTGCTCATCCCTCACTGTCATCTCTGACTTCAGCGCTTTGTGCTTGGCACATGAGGCTGATCAGAAAGTGCATCATGCCACCCTCATTGAACTCGGGGATGTGAAAAGACAGCTGGCTATCGCCGATGCTGAGATAATGAAGCTCTAGGCCGACGCCAAGGTGGATGCTGATGCCGAGTGGTCGCCCGACGACTGGATGGAATCTGAGCAGGCGCTGAAGAAACAACTGGATGCCGTCAACGCCCAAATGGCGTCTGCCATTTCGGACACCGAGGCGTTGAAAACGGCAAAGGAGATCAGCGATGCTGCCCTGCTGGATGCCAAAAGTCTGCCACCGACATACAGAAGCGCCTAGATGAGGCTGTTGAGAAGGCCGATCAGGTGAGGAAGGTGTCTGATGACTTGGCTGCTCTACAAGCTCGCTACGCTGAGCCTTGAGGACCAACTGGAGGATAGAGCAAATCTTGCCATCAACTATCAGGCTGTGCTGACCTCCGGCATGCGTGAAGTATTTACCAAGGTGGCTCGCTCCGAGCGTGCTGTTGCGCGCTCTTCTGCCTTCCTTCGACGAGCGTATGCGCTGGACATCGTGTATGATGACTCCGCTGCTTATGCCACTGCCCTTTTTGAGCTCACAGATGCCTTCGTTGGTTATGACTTCCCTGAGTATTTCTCTACGCTGTCTGGTGAGATGACTCCTGCTGAGCTCGCTGCCTGGGAGCCGGATGTCACAGTTCCGCCTGTCGTCGTGGACGGTGAAGTCGTGGTGGATGAAGGACTTGTGAAGGACCTGGAGGATGCGGGCAACAATGTTCAAGTTTCCGCCCAGAACCATTAGTTCAGCCCTCTTTCCCTTCTTTTCTATTGGTTTTCTTTCTGGACCATTTCCTTTATTTTCTTTCTGGACAATTTCCTTTTGGTTTGTAATAACCCATAAGGGACAAATTTGGTTTCTTTGTTTCTGTACTTCCATGAAACTTCTGCATTCGCATCATAAATTATTGCCTTAATGTTTTACCTATTTGGCTTATGCCTTTTTAATACTTCATCATTTTGTCTGCCATTGTTCATGCTCAGGACTCATCGTCTGTCTTCATCAAGAGGGATGAGGTTCTGTGATGAACTATTAAGGTGACATGATGAATTGACCGTGCGTGGTCTGATGCCATGTGTCAACTTGGGGGTCGCTGAACCTTATCCAAGCCACCAAGATATGGGGGCGTCGCCCCATCCTTGGTTTTTTTCTTCAAAGCCAAAGCTGCTAAGCCATGGACTTTGTTAATCGGTCTGTGCCCAACATGGGTTTTCATTGAAGAAAAAATCCCACCTTTTCTCCAACTCGGTAGCTATCCGAGTTTGGAGAGGATATGGTTTGCTCTGTTTGCTTGTCCGCATTTGAACAAAACCACGCCTACGTTCAGTACCCAAGAAGGGCAGCTAAGCCTCAGTTTTGGTCTGGCGGTTATGATCATGATCGTGTCATCCGGTTTGCCCGTTGGTGTGTGGATGCACTTGATTGCATCTTTGCCTCTCCAGAGATATTTCTGGCACATTTGGCAAAGATGCATCTCTGGTGCTGCACAACCTAAGTATGGGTCGCGTCGAGTATTCTGATGCCTTGTCCGGTTGACCGGAACGGTGTCCTGAACAGCCACTCTTAATGTCCATTATCACAAATTCCGATGACGTCGTTCGACTTTCGAAAAAAGGTATCATTGAACAAACAAGAGATGATGTGTTCTTGAACTTGACACTTAAAATACATTAAAAGAGGGGGGAGTACAAAAGATACAATTTTGCATGGGAAAACCGGATTTCCTTAAGATCGCATCCCTCATGAGGGCAAAATTCGCGATCTGATCAGGAATCTGTTTTCCAAAAACATTTCCCCATTATATACAAACTAATTGGTACCTTTCTCGTGGGTCTGATTCTGCTCAACCGTAGTAACAGCGAAGGTTCTCCATGTTCAACATTCTTGGCACCGCTTCGCCCGACATGGTCTGCAGCCTGTATGCGCCGTTCCCCAGCACCTCTGCGACCGCATATGGCCCTTCCCACGTGACATCCAGCTTCCTTAAGCCTTCAACCCGGCTGGCTTCATTCTTTCGGAGGGCAAATTCACCTTGCTTGAGGTTCCTTATGCGGACCCTAGCGTTATACCGTTGTTCCACATATGACTTATAGGCTGCCTCCTTGATTGTGGCCTGCTCTCTGGCTCTCTCCAGGTCTTCCAGGCTTTCCCTCAAACGCTGCTCATTGTCTGCCTCAGCATCTGGGATGGCAAATCGCGGCGACGGGATGATGAGCTCAGGCGGGATGATGGCCTCACTGCCGAAATAGAGAAAGTAGGGTGATTCACCTGTGGCAGTTCGCGGCGTTGTCCTGTATGCCCAGAGCACTGATGGAAGCTCGTCCACCCAGTTCCCCTTTGTGCCGTCTAGCCTTCTCTTTAGCCCTTGCACAATCGTTCCGTTGGTCCGCTCGGTGAGACCGTTGGCTTGCAGATGGGCTACTGACGTGAAACTTTGTTCGATGCCCATCTGGTTGCACCAGTCTTTGAAAACTCCTCCCTCAAACTGGCGCCCGTTGTCGCTGATGATTGTCTTGGGCAGGCCGAATCTGCAGACAATGTTCCTCCACACGAAACTAGTCATCCTCTTGCCCATGATGGTTGCCAACGGCTCCACCTCGACCCACTTGGTGAAGTAATCGACGGCCACCACCAAGAACCTTCTTTTGCCACTCGCTTGGGGAAAAGGACCGACTATGTCGCTGCCCCATTTCGCGAAAGGCCATGGGCCTGTGATGCTCTTCATGGGCTGGCCGGGCTGGGATGACACACGATCATGTACTTGGCACTGATGGCACGTCTTGACCACATGGTCGGCATCGACCCTCATGTTGGGCCAGTAATAACCTGCTCGCGTCGCCCTCAGTGCAAGTGTTCGGGCTCCTTGATGGCTGCCGCCGCTTCCCTCGTGGAGTTCTCTCAAGATCCTTTCCGCTTGCTTGGGTGTAACAGCGCAACCACGGTTGCAAGTATCCCCTCTTGTATACCACTCCATTCTTGAGTGCAAAATTCAGCGCCCTTCTCTCTAAAGCTCTCGCCTCCTTCTGGTCGGGTGGTAATGCTCCACTGAGCAGATAATCCCGCATCGGTGTCAACCAACATGGCGGTTCAGCCTCAATGACGGCGACCATCATGCCGTCGGTTGATCTGGTCGGCAGTGTTTCCACCAGAACTCCCTTGGACAAATGGCTACTTGCCCTTGTGTTCTCGGATCTGGGGACTCGGGTCACCTCAAATCCTTCGAACTGCGTGGCCAGACTCTTCACTATTGCCAAGTACTTATGCATGGATGGCTCCTTGGCTGCGTATGACCCGTTGAACTGGTTTGCCACCAAGGCTGAGTCCCCATATACGTCCAACTTGGTCGCCCCCAACGCTTTTGCTATCTCCATGCCCGCAATCAATGCTTCATACTCGGCTTCGTTGTTCATGGCCGGGAACTGGAATCTCAACGCGTAAGTCGTCTCCATGCCATCGGGGTCTGTCACTATCAACCCGGCTCCTGATCCTTTCAAACCGGATGCGCCGTCCACATGCAGCTTCCACCATCCCGTCATGTCGACGCGTCGTGGCTTTTTGTCGGCTGGCTTGCTTGGCGCATCGATGGTGACTTCATCTCCTGCCTCGATCCCGGATGGCAACTCTGCTAGGAAATCGGCCATTATTTGCCCTTTGATGGCTTTTCTCGGAGCGAACTCGATGGCGTGCTTGCCTAGCTCTACTGCCCACTTGGCCAACCTTCCCGACATTTCTGGCCTTGTCAAGATCGCTTTGAGTGGCTCGTTTGTTAGAACCATGATGGGGTGTGCTTGGAAGTATGACCATAGGCGTCTCGCCGCGTGGACTAGTGCCATGGCCAACTTCTCCTGGGCGCTCTATCTCAACTCGGCCCCCTTCAGCGTTCGGCTGACATAATAGACCGGACGTTGGATCTTGCTCACTTCCCTGACCAATGCTCCACTGACCACTTCCATCCCGGAAGCAAGGTACAAGTATAGCGTCTCACCTTTTTCGGGCGGGGACATGGCTGGGAGATCCTTTAAGTGATTCTTTAACTTGAGGAACGCTTCATCCTCGGCTTGGCCCCATTGGATTGCTCATTTCGGCCCGATGCTGCCTTTGAGGATCCTCAAGAACGGGAGTGACTTTTCTGCGGCTCAAGACAGGAATCTGTTCATGGCCGCCAGTTTCCCATTTAGGCTCTGCACCTCCTTGACGTTCCGGGGTGGCTTCATTTCCAGAACGGCTTGGACTTTCTTTGGGTTGACCTTCAAACCGTTGTTGGATGCCATGAGGCCCAAGAACTTCCCGACTCCCACTCTAAATTGGCATTTGGCCGGGTTGAGCATCATGCCTGCCGCGTTCAGAGTTCTCAAAGTCTCATCCAGATCTTTCACCAACCCTTTGTATGATACGCTTTTGATGACCATGTCGTCGACGTAAATTTCCATGTTGCGGACGATCACTGCTTTGAAAATCCTGTCCACCACCCTTTGGTAAGTGGCACCAGCATTACGCAGGCCAAAAGGCATCATCCGGTATGCGAAGGCTCCTCACTCCGTGATGAAGGCAGTTTTGTCGACGTCATCATCCTTCATTGGGATTTGGTGGTACCCCTTGTATGCATCAAGAAAACATTTGATCGGGAAAGGCGCCAACGCGTCCACCTTCTGGTCGATGATGGGCGTCGGGTAGCAATCCTTGGGGCAAGCTCTATTCAGCGCCTTGTAATCGATGCACATTCGCCAGCTCCCATCTGACTTTTTGATCAGGACCGGGTTGGCTAACCATGTAGGGTATGGCACTTCCCGTAGGATTCCTGCGTTCACCAACTCGGTTACCTGTTTGTTGACCGCTTCATTCCTTTCTGGGCACAACGGTCGCCTCTTTTGCATGACCGGTGGGTGTGAAGGATCCACTCTGAGGGCGTGTTGACCGAGCTCGGGTGACACTCCCGTCATAACTATCGCCTTCCATGCAAAGACCTTCTGATTCTTGATCAGGACCTCCAGAACCTCCTGTCGACTTGTCTCGGGTAGGTCTGATCCCACTTGGACGCCTCTGCATCCGCCTTGGTCAAGGAACATGGTCATGCAGGATGCTGATAAGGATTTGGGATCTGGGCACCCTGACCGAACCATGTGGACCGGGCGCCGGGGTGGCGATTCGTCATCTGAACGCTTACGCTTCTTCAGCGCGATTCGGTGGCACTCCCTCGCCTTTTGCTGATCACCTCGGACAGTTGCTATCCCTCCTTTGGTTGGGAACTTCAACAGAAGATGAAGGGTTGAGACAATACCTTTGAGCTGGGCTAGCGCTGGTCTTCCCAGTATTAGGTTGTACGGGTTATGAGCCTTGATCACGATGAACTCCATGTCTACCTCTTTCCTGGTCGGCCTCTCCCCGACACCAACTGGAAGTGTGATCGTTCCTTCTGGCCACACCATCCTGTCAGCAAAATCCACCAGCGGCGTACTTGTCGGGATCAACTTGGCTTTGGTATTGTCGTCCAACTTCTCAAAACAATGCCAGTACATTATTTCTGCTGAGCTGCCACCATCCACGTACGCCCGATGAACCATTTTATCCATGATTTGGACCGTGATGATGACTGCGTCGCATCCAGCCGGGCGATCGGGGATGGGATCGTCAGCGCCGAACGTGATCAGCTCATCCTTACCCAGTCTCCTGTTCGCTGGAGTGTGCTCTGGGGCTATTCTGCACCTAGCTTTTCTTTGTGAATCCGAGCTTCCTCCGGCATTCCCGCCTATGATAGTGAGTATATCATTGCTCGCGCGCCCTGCTGGCTCTCGTTCCGGTGACGACTCTTCTTCGTACTTTGCTCTTTTCTCGTCTTGTCGCTCAGCACGAGCTACCTCCTTTCCTTTGCCACGCGCCCTGTTGACTCCTTGATCCTGGCCGCCATTCCTGTTGGCATATGTCGCCTTGTTGTGGGCCTTGGCCGTGGCAGTGAATTGCTTCAACTGCCCTTTGCGTAGGAATGACTCGATGGCCTTCTTCAAGTGGATGCAATCCTCTGTGTCATGGCCATGGTCGTCATGGTACTCACAAAACTTGTTCAAGTTTCGCTTGTTGGGGGGCATATTCATGGCTCGCGGAGGTGGGATGACGTCGCGGTTTGCCAAGAAAACTTCCCCGGGCGTCTTCGTCAACGGGGTGAAGACCTTTTCTTGCGCGACTCGAGGACCCGACGTCTTCTCTGCTTTGGCCGGTTGACCATCCTGGATGAGTTTCTGCTTTGGCCAATAAGGCCGGGCCTCCTTCTGCATTGCCAACTTCTTCTTCTTGGCATTCTCGTCGGTTCGGTGAAATATCTCCACCACCATATGCAACTCATCCAACGTGTATACCGCTCGGAGGGTGAGTTCTGAATCCAAAGCCTCGTGATCCAGACCTTGCATGAAAATTTCAATCAACCACCGCGGCTCGCCACGGTGCACCACCCTGTTGCTTTCCTCGATGAAGCGCTCATAATACTCCATCAAGCTCTTGCTGGATGATGCCCTGTGGCGTATCTTCATCAGGTCCTGCGTCGTGTTGGTGAACTTCCTTTTCTGCATGAACCTGGTGAGGAAGAGTTCCTCGAGCTGCGGGAAGCTGGATATGCTCCCATTGTCCAGGTTGGCGAACCGCACCCTTGCTTCCTCCTTGAGCGTGGTGGCGAATACTTTGCACCACACGGGCTCGGGCGTGGCGTACGTTGACATGTTAGTTGTGAACATGTGCAGATGATTAGCTGGATCCGACAAACCATCATATGTGCCTAGATTTGGTGGGATCCGGAGGCGGGGGTTGGCAACGAACTCCGTGACTGCCTCTGAAAATGGGCTTCCTTTTTTTTGGCAATCTTAGGCCTCGTAAAACACCGACAACCTCTGCTTGGCCGGTACTCTTGGCTTGACACTAGGCTTGTGAACATACGTCATGGCCCATTCCCCAGGCTGGGCCTAGGGTTGGCCTCTTTCTCGTTTGGATCTTCCCATTCCTTGTCTGAATCATCCGGGATCTCGTTCCCGTCATCATCCAGCTCTGTGAGGATGGGAGCTTTGCATTTACCTCGGGTGGGCTCGACAAAAAGCTTAGTCTGTGCGACTCTTTTTGCCAAACCCTCGAGGCACCGCGTTTTCGGCGGCGTGCTTCGCAGCTCTTGCAGCTTCTTGTTGATGGTAGCCTGTGACTCCAGGATCTGGCGGAGCACATCACCGTCCTCCGTCGTGAAGGATGGTGACGCGCCTGGGTGCCGAGCCTGCTCAGGCGTCGCTGAGATCGGCGTTGCTGCTGGGTTTGAAGGGGTGAATGAGTTTTCAGCCCCCTCATCGCCCAGATTTGTGACCACTACCTCTGGATGGGGGGTGCCGTGGTCTTTTCCTTTTCTGCTCATTTGCAGTGCGTGGGCTGTGAAGATAATCGGTTATACCCCCACAGACGGCGCCAATGTTATAGTCGTGATGCGCGTCCTGATGATCCGTCCTGATGGTGAGATGGGATAAACCTGCTAAGAATCAAGAAATCTCAGTCAGGGCGGGGTGGCTAATTGCTGTTCCCGCTCCGATACTAAAGTCAGTAGACTGTTCGGAGAGTGGGAATGTGTTTGGTTGTATTTAGTCAACTTACCTCTCTATAGTGTGATTGAGAGATATATGTAGTGCTGACAGCCTGACCCCGGTCACATCAGACCACGTCGTTAGGTGGTCTGGGAAGATTCTCCTGCCAGGGTCGGTAAAGCTGTCGTCTGCTGTCGGGTCTGGCCCGATCGTCATGCAGGATGGGGCATCGGGATAAACCATCCGGGATGGTGAGATGCCCGACCCTAACAGTCTCCATTCCCCTCTTTCTAGTGAGAGTTGAATAAATCTTGTTGGCTAGAAGAGAGAGCTTGTGTGGTGCAAAACTCATATGTATCAATGTAAACATTGGGTACCCCAACAAGCTTTAATGGGGCTGTTCGAATCGTCACCTGTAAATGACTGATGAATATTGAGGTGGACGGAACCGAGGACTAGGCTAGCGGCCGGAACCGCGACCTAGGCTAGCAGAACCGTGGGCTAGGCTGGCAATCGGAACCGCGACCTATGCTGGAAAAATCGTGGCCCAAGTGAATGAATGGAACCGCAACCTAGGCTAGCAGAACCGTGGCCTAGGTTGGCGGTCGGAATTGCGATTTAGGATAGAAGAACCGTGACCCAAGCTGGCGGTCGGAACCGCGATCTAGGATGGCAAAAACGTTGCCTAGGCTGGCGGTCAGAACCGCGATCTAGGATGGCAAAACCATGGCCCAAGTTGGCGGACGGAACCGCGATCTGGGATGGCAAAAACCATGGCCCAGGCTGGTGGTCAGAACCGCGATCTTGGATGGCAAAACCGTGGCCCAGGCTGGCGGTCGGAACCGCGATCTAGGATGGCAAAACTGTGCCCAGGCTGGTGGTCGGAACCGCGATCTAGGATGGCAAAACCGTGGCCCAGGCTGGCGGTCGGAACCGCGATCTAGGATGGTAAAACCGTGGCCCAGGCTGGCGGTCGGAACCGCGATCTAGGATGGCAAAACCGTGACCTAGGCTGGCGGTCGGAACAGCGATCTAGGATGGCAAAACCGTGGCCTAGGCTGGCGGTCGTAACCGCGATCTAGGATGGCAAAACCGTGGCCTAGGCTGGCGGACGGGACTGCGATCTAGGCGGTTAGCCTTTTTTGATCAACATCTTTTCTTAAGCGTACGAATTTTCAATTGTCCTTAGTATGCTGACCTAGGTCGTGATGCGTTTAAGGGCAGGTTGATTTATGGCAAGATTTGATAATCTAATTGCTTGTACATGTTCATTGTGCTGCATAGCATTGGTCACAGAGACTTCTCATGTTTCACATGATTCATGATGGCAATTTGGAAGGGCATGCGTTTTGCGGCGTGTCGTCCCTCTTGGGCTGACTGGTCTGCCGGCCAAGGCAACCCGTCTATTTGGGTTTCTTTGTTTTTAAACTTGGGGGTCGCTAAACCAGGCCCAAGTCACCAATCTTTGAGAAGTCATGCTTCTTTTTGGGTTTTTGCTCCAAAATCAGTACTACTAAGGAACTGACTTTGCTCGTCGGTCCTTGCCCGACATAAGCCTTCATTAAAGAAAGCCCACTTTTCGTCCTAAATGGTTGCTACCCTTGGTTGGGAGAGGAGATGGTCTGTTTTGCGTGCGTTTTGCATTTGAACGGCTCCACACATATGTTCGACGCGCGGGACGGGCGGCTAAGCCGCGATCCCGGGCCAGCGGTCACGGTCGTGGCCGTGTCGACCTACTTACCCGTAGATGTGAAGTATGTCGGAATCTCTGTTCGTTTCCCCAGGTGGTTATCCTGGTTCTGTAACGATGAGGTTTTCCAAACACTTCAAGATCCAGGTGATGATCCGTTTGGCAATTTATTGGTCCTCGGTTTAGGTCGTTGATCCAGGCTGAGACCTCGTTTTGCGGGATCGATAAGATAACCTGCATTTTAAATGAATAATACACACATAATCGCATTATAAATTAACTTAAAAGATGATGGTCCGTTTGGCGATCTATTTGGTCCTCGGTCTAGGCCGTTGACCCAAGCCGAAACCTCATTTTGCAGAATCACATAGACAACATTCATTTTAAGTGAGACAATGCATGCATAATCACATAACAAGTGTGCAACCTTTTTAAACATATGCTTTCTTCCCATGCTAAATTAGTTTTCCCCAAGACCACTCCCTTATCAGGGAAAACATTGTGATCTCTCTAGGAATTATGCTTGAGAAAATGTCATGGGATTAGCATTAAAAATATTGGGTGGTACGGGGTAACTTTTTAGAGGGATGGTTCGCCCACCATGGTCGGGAGTTTGTAGGTATTGTTGCTGTGGACTCCGGACACTTTGCACGATCTGGGACGTACCATGTCATGTTGTTACACCATGCCACCTAGTGACGACCTTGGGCATTCAATGGGATTGACCTCGTTGTCTGGTCGGCTCGCCTAGTTGACTCAGTTCTCTAGGAGATGTTTCTGATCTAGTTGACTCACCAGGTTGCCATGCACTCATGTGCCTGCGTCATCACCTGGGTCCTGATTCCTGATGGGTCGGCCCACCTGGACGGCTTCTAATCTTCGTAAATCCTTCCCCGCCCCTTTGGCAATCTACTCAGCCAAAGGGACGAAGATGGATCACGTGACTGGATGGGAAACTTTGCTCGCCCCATTCGTCCTTTGGTAGGAGTTGCGTATGGATGACTCTCATTACTACGAATGGGTGTTGACATGGAGCACTGTTGTTGCATAAGCTCTGGATGGTGGGTGAGACCGCTGAACTGGGTTGATGAAATGGCTTCGGGAAGTGGACATAATAGATGAACTAGGTGGTTGACCTTGTCGACGAAATGGGTCAATGAATTGGGCAATGTCGTCGAAGTGGGTCGATGAACTGGGCGATGTCGCTGAAGTGGGTCGATGAACTGGGCGATGTGGTATTCAGCTCACCAAAAATGGCCTACACCGTGCCACATCAACACTCACTACTACGGGAGGGTAGCGTATGACCATGATGGTATTCAGAGAGGATGTGTCGGTTGAGTTTTCATGCATGACTTGCGATGAGTGGCATGATCACAATCAACTAATTTGGGCGGTGGGGTGGCCCGTCTAGTGCCCATATATGAGGTTACCGATGTGGGCATATCATGGGTGGTTGTTGATGACCTTCATAAATACGTTGTCTTGTCCGTGCGATGACCGGTCCGCTTGTATGGGCGTGGTGACTGCTCCATTCGTCTGGGCGCGGCGACCGGTCTGCTTGTATGGGCGTGGTGACTGCTCCATTCGTCTTGGCGCGGTGACCGGCGTTCATCTGGGCACGGCGACCTATCCGCTCATCTGGGCGCGGTGACCTGTCAGCTCATCTGGGCATGGCGATCGGTCCGCTCATCTGGGTGTAGCGACCGGTCCGCTCATCTGGGCGCGGCGACCGGTCCGCTCGCCTGGGTGGGCGCGGCGACCGGTCCGCTCGTCTGGGCACGGCGACCGGTCCGCTCGTCTGGGCGCGGCGACCGGTCCGCTCGTCTGGGCGCGGCGACCGGTCCGCTCGTCTGGGCGCGGTGACCTGTCCGCTCGTCTGGGCGCGATGACTGGTCCTCTCATCTGGGCACGACGACCGGTCCGCTCGTCTGGGCGTGGCGACAGGTACGCCCGTATGGGCGGCTTGACACATCGGATAGACAAAGTCAAAGTGCAGAATTTTTTTCCCCTTATTTTTTTCAGGATCGTGCCACTTTGTACCACTCAAATATGGCAGAGATTGGTATCCTCTTTTTCCCCTTTTTAATATATCTTTTCACACATATATGGGGGCTTGGCTCTAAAGGTCGGATTTTTGATGAAAATCTTCCCTTTTTTGGCTAAAGAACGAACGGGTTTGATGTCTTGAAGCTTTCTTGAAGCTATTCTTGACAAATCTGACAATTTTCGACTCTAAAGGTCGGATTTTTGTTGAAAGTCTCCCCCTTTTTGGATAAAACGAAATGGGCTTGCTCTCTTCAAGCTCTTTTGAAGGAATTCTTAACAAATCTATAGGTTTTCGACTCCAAAGGTCGAATTTTGGTGAAAATCTTCCCCTCATTGGCTAAAAACGAAACGGGCTTGCTCTCTTCAAGCTTTTTTGAAGGTATGCCTAACAGGTTTGACGGTGTTTTTCTATAGGAGGGATTTTTTGGTGAAAATCATTTCCTTTTTGGCTATAAAAGAATGGGCTTGATCTGTTTAAGCTTCCTTGAAGCTATGCTTAACAGATCTGAAAAATTCGGCTTTAAATGAGGGAATTTTTGGTTAAAGTCATCTCTTTTTTGGCTAAAAAAGAATGGGCTTGATCTGTTTAAGCTTTCTTGAATCTATGCTCAACAGATCTGAAAATTTAGGCTCCAAAGAAGGGATTTTTTGGTGAAATTTTGCACCTTTTTACCAAGAAACCAACTTAGAGCCTTTTTGTTTTCTCGGATTTGGAGATGTGCTTCAGTTGTGCTCGTTGGAGGCTGATTCGCTCACATATCCGAGCTGCGTGGGTGACTAGGCGTTTAAACCCCACAGACGGCGCCAATGTTAAGGCCGGAAAATCCCTTGAAGGAATATCCACGTCCCAAACGGTGTTGCTGGACCGTGGCCTAGACTGTCGATCCAGGCCGTGCTGCAGCGTCCCTTGATCCGTCTCGGCGATGGATGGATTCGACCTGCTAAGACCAAATGAACAC
Source organism: Sherardia arvensis (assembly GCA_948330725.1). Taxonomy (NCBI): domain Eukaryota; kingdom Viridiplantae; phylum Streptophyta; class Magnoliopsida; order Gentianales; family Rubiaceae; genus Sherardia; species Sherardia arvensis. The sequence goes on from OX415242.1 coordinate 15,988,319, forward strand.
TCACGGTCAGGGCGGGGCGGCTTGGTGTCGTTCCTGCTCCGACGCTTAAGTCAGAAAGCATGTTGGGAGTAATTTGGTAGAGAATAGTGAATGGTGAACATACCTCTCTCCTTGTACATTAGTGAGGTATTTATAGAAGGGAACCGGGGTCTGGTCAGTCACATCCCGCCGTTAGGTTGTCTGGGAAGATCCTCCTGCCAGACCACTAGGGTTCTAGTCTGCAATCGGGTCTGGCCCGGATGCTATGTGTGTTGAGCCGGGATGAGCCATCCTGGATGGCGAGATGCCCGACCCTGACAGCTAGGGTTCTGATCATGATGCCGCGTCCGGGCTGACCCGGGCGCCATGTGTGCTAAGGGGCCGAGCTGTTGGTCCTGATGAGCCATCAGTTCAACCGGATGCTCGGCCCTGACAGAGTCAGTCAAACTAGTGGAGATCAACCAACAAGAGCCAGCCCCCGACACTGGAAAATGGCGCCTATCTGTGTATGGGTCCTCCAACTCGGGGGGGAGTAGTGCTGGAGTCATACTCACCAGCCTCGAGAGAAAATACCATTCGTGTGTTCTCCACTTCGACTTCCGAGCCACCAACAACGAAGTCGAGTATGAAGCTCTCATAACAGGGTTGAAGTTGGAAAGGACCTCGAAGTCAAGGACCTCGAGATCTTAAGTGACTCACAGATTGTGGTGCAACAAGTCAAAGGTGACTACGAGACCCGAGAGTAGAGCCTCCAGAAGTATCTCGAGATAGTCAAACCTCTTCTAGGCCAATTCCAGCACTACGTGTTGAACCAGATTCACCTAGAAGGAAACCATAAAGCTGACGCATTAAGCAAGCTCGCTTCCTCAGACCTCAACATTCGTTATTCTCAAGAGCTATTAATGGAGGCACTGGCGAAGAGGAGTTACAAGGAAAGCAGCATTATGGCTGTGGGCATCTCGGACACTTGGATGAGCCCTTACATCGAATACCTACAAACGGGAACTCTCCCGGAGGAAAAAGACTTGCCGTGCAGGATCCGAGTCAAAGCCCCTAAATATGTGATATATGAAGGCAACCTGTACAAGAAAGGGTACCTTCAACCATTACTCAAATGTGTTGGACCATCCAACGCAGAGCACTTGGTGCTAGAAGCACATGATGGTGTTTGCGGCAGTCACCAAGGTCCGCGTACCGTCACCCGTAAACTCCTGCAAATGGGTTATTATTGGCCCACCATGCTAGAAGATTCCAGGAAGTACATTGATTCCTGCCACCAATGCCAAAGATATGCCAAGATGATTCATGTACCCCAAGAGAACATGATTACAATTCAAGAGTCTAGGCCATATGTCCGATGGGGCATAGACCTTATCGGACCCTTCCCCACGGTCCCCGAAAATTTCAAATACCTCATTGTGGCTATTGACTATTTCTCTAAGTGGGTGGAAGTTGAAGCCCCGACGAACATAACTAGCAAAACAGACATCAACTTCTGTTGGAAAAATATTGTGTGTCGCTATGGAATCCCTAGATACATAGTAACATACAACGGATCACTATTCCCCAATAACCCCTTCAAGAAATGGTCTAAGGACTATGGCATACAGCAAAATCTCACCTTGGTATACCATACAGAAGCCAATGGGCAGGTAGAGGTCACGAATCGAACCCTGGTAAACGGCATTAAAAAGCGCCTAGAAGGAGCTAAAGGAAACTGGATCCGAAAACTTCCAAGTGTAATCTGGGCCATAGAACAACACCAGCTACAACAACTGGAGAAACTCCCTATAGTTTAGTGTATGGGTCCGAGGCAGTCATCCCCATGAAAATTGGAATCCCCCGGCTCGTACCTCTCAGCTAGAAGATGAAGATGGCACTGCCAATGAGGGAAACCTTCATCTTGATCTCGACCTCGTCGAGGAAAAGAGAGCCAATGCTACTATCCATGAAGCAAAAGTAAAGGAAAAAGTTAAGCGCTACCACGACAGAAGGGTCCGCTTGGCTACATTTGCTAAAGGAGACCTCGTCATGAGGCTAAATGAGAAAAGCAAGAAAGAAGTGAAAGGGAAACTAGCCCCGAATTGGGAATATCGAGTCCTAGAATCCCATCCAGGGGGAAGCTACCTCTTGGAAACCATGAAGGGAGAACCCATACCACGAAGATGGAATGTGGTTAACTTACGAAAGTACCACCAGAGATGAGAAGGTCTGAGACGACTATGCTCGAACCTTACGAGTACAAAACTTGAACTATTACTTCCCTTACTTTTTTCTTAAAGCCACGAGCTTAAATTGAATGTATTCTATTTACATCTACGTCTATCTTTATTTTGGCAATCATAAATTCCTTTTTCTAAAAAGAGGAATGTTATCCTAAGTATGACTCTGATTGCCACTCAAAACAGTATGCTTCAATAAGTGTACGATTGGCGTGCTTATGTAAAATAAGCTGTTTGGATGAAGACAAAGGCCAATCGTTTTGAGTAAAATAAAGGGGATGAACTCGAGATAAATACTTGAACAAGTATTTGATTGAAGTCTACGGAATAACTAAATGGGAAGACGTGCTTGAATATCAATCATCTCGAAGTATGATAGAGGAAAAACCTCGAACAGAAGTTAAAAATCATATAAAAGGTGTTATTACATCAAAATATGATACTTCTCAACAAATCCCAAAAGGATATAAAGAGGAAAAACCTCGAACCTACACAGGAGGTCATATAAAAGGTTTTATTACATCAAAATATGATACTTCTAAACAAACTTGAGAGGGTTATCAGGGGAAAGACCCCAAATACATAAACTTAGTGCTAATTGCTACGACAATCAAGCCCGAGTAAGAAGCTCAACAGTATTAAGTTTTATGTTCGTAGAGTCTTCATCATGGACAACTGTGAAGAGCTCCTTCCAGAGTACCTCAGCTTCGTCAAGGGTATTGGCTATTCTTTTTGCGCCAAAGCATGCCCTCTTTGACCTCTTCGACACAAGGAATAAATCCAGAGTCCATGTTCAAGGGGTGGATATCAACCCTATCCACTATGATAGTTGAATAGAGGCAGGGTCTCCAACCACCATCCATCCAAAGGAGTAGATCTTGACTCACTCCCCGACATGTCCACTGACGAGCTCGCCAAGTTATTCCCCGCTCGTGCACCCAGAAGGTTCCAGAGGGGCAAAAGGAAGAAGGGAGAGATGCCAGCAAGTAAGGTTATAGCTCGTCAGGACTCACCTGTCTTGTCGGAAGAAGGACTGGAAAGCATATTACCAAGGAAGGATAAGTTAGGGTATTTGGCTTCAATAATCCTTAATAAATCCCCCGACGTCATAACCACTTCGGAGGGATCCAATGCATCTGGGAACTCGGTCCCAGGAATCCAGTAACGAGAAGTCAAGGCAGCTAATTTCTTGGAAGCATCGGGGTGAGAAAAGAAGGTAGTCATTAACACCCTTTCCTCCTCGGACCGACACAAATCCAAGATAGCATTCAACTCTTATGCAGCATAGAGCTAAGGAATAAATTCCCATACATCTCTATATGACTCTTCAAATAGGAACCATAGGCGATGAAGGCACTCCAAAGCGTAAGTAGTAGCTGCTGTTCCTCGGGATCACCCTCCAAAGACCGTCTTCGAGGTAATTCATCGAACAGATCCTGGGTCACCTCCAGCTCGGTCTTCTGCAAATCCTTCTCCTGCCTTAGGATCTCCACCTCGGCCTCGAGCTATTTCACCTTATCCTCTAGCTGAGTCACCTCAACTGATACAGCAACAGGTGTAGGAAATGTCGCCGGATGAGCATCCAAGGCCTTAACCCAATTTTAAGACTATCCCTCTCCTCGGCCACGGCCTCAAGAACCTTACATTTGGCATGCAGCTTACAAGTAGAGTGATACAGGCGCTTTATCTTGGCAGTAGCCTGGTCACCTAGCCTGGACAAACCCGCCAGCATCTGCACACCAAATCCATCTAAATATTTGGCACTAAATATACGAAGAAATCATGCTACAGAACAAAGGATTACCTTAGAAGCCAAAGGATACATCCCAAAAGACCTCGCACCTCCTCTTCCTCCTCTCTAGGCCGACCCAGATAACACTCCAGCTCCTTCAAAGGACTGTCATCAGGCATCACCTACTCGAAATTGGAGCCATCATCCGAAGACCCTTCAGCTTCGGACTCTACCTCCTCGGAAACCGCCTTCCCTTTTTTGGCCTTCTTTCTCGGAGGATGACCTGTTTGCATAAGAAGGATCATCAGCATCAACAAAACTTCAAGTATATTACCATATAAGCTCTAAAGTATACCTGAAGAAGACTAGTTTGAAGCAGCTTTACCTCGATCCCTGGGAGACTTCTGAACACTGCGCTTCTTGGATTTCCCCTTGTCCCCCTCCGGTTGGATTTTATCAGGGAGAGTCCAAATCAACCACGGCTTCAAGAAGCTAGTGGTAGACTTGGACCGAGGAACCTTCTGCGGGTAGGAATATGTGATGGAAGCCCACTACAATATGGAGTCGTGAGCTCCCCTCACAAAATCCCCCTTCTGGAAGACGATCTACTTGTCAAAGAGCTCTTTAACGATGCCCTTCAGGCGATCCAGGATCTCAAAGACCCTATCAAGAGACATGGTGCTCTTCGGGCTAGAATTCCAATCAGGAACCTTGCACTTAGTCCGATCAAATGTCAGACGATCAACATCCCACTTGCCACTGTTATCAGGGAACATAAAAGTGTTGGTCCCCCGCGGAGTGAGTGTGACATGCTGGTACTTTCCCGACGCGTATAGCTTGTACAAGCTCCTGAACAAATCCAAGCTCGGCTCATGTCCTTTCCGGGAAAACCAAGATAGCAGCAAGGCCATAATCGACACCACCGTATTGGAGTGGATTTGACATGGATGCAGCTTATGATTCTGCATAAACTCCCGCAACAAGGGGGAAAATGGAAACTTACCCCTTGTTGCAGAAACCTACCATATATAACCCCTCGAGTGGGGGTAATAGGTCCTGGGTTTCGAGGTGGTCATCCTCCAACTTCAGCCCGGCCTCGATGGGGTAAGTCAGCCTACATGACTTCAGGAACTGCAGCGTCCTCTCGTCGACCACCTTGGTGACATCATCCACGTCACCTGTAACTGGAGCCCGCTCATCAACTTGGGGCTCCGTATTAGGGTCCACACCCGATTGGGATGAGCCCTCACCATGCACCACCGATACAACTTGCAGAGGAGTTGCCATGGTCACTTCCAACCCCGGAATCTGCTTCCAGAAACAGAGTTTCTAGGCCACCGGCGGCTGGGGCTTCCTCTTCAACCCTTATTACCTCTGGCTCATTTACCGGCATGGCATTCTCTCTATTGCTATGGGGAAAATTGGAACTTGAATTTGACCTGGCAACACAGAGAATGGGGGAAAATATTATGCTGGGAATGAAGAAGAACTTTTCTAGAATGAAGAAGAGCTTCTTTGGGTTTGAAAACACAAATCAGAATGAAGTATGGTGATAAACACAAAGGATGATTACTTGGATATATAACCAGTAATTAACATGCATTTTAAGCGAGTAATTACCTCGACTCGCGAAACGATGCAGGCAATTGGAAGGGTGGTCTTTCTCACCGCCAAATTATTCAATGAGTAGATGCCACGTGTCAGCTACCTCGGATTAAAAGGATGGATTCAAATTCAGCCATCCACGTGTCCTGATGGCATACGAAACAACTTGAATATAGATATTCAGAAGGGTCAGCTCGAGAGATCAATCCTAGAAAGACATCCCGAGCTTAACACCCCAAGAGTAGCTGATAGAGCCAAGAGCTTAACCCTATACTGCACATTCGTGGTAGTCGACACCGTCACACCTTTCAACATTATCCTTGGCAGACCTTGGATATGCCAAGCTAAAGCCGTATGGTCTCCCTACCATCTGATGCTGAAGTTTCCAACACCACAAAGAGTAGCTTCAATCAAAGGAGATCAAGGAGTGGCGCGTTCTTGCATGATCACGGCCATCCGTGACGCCAGAAAAGTAAGCAACATCTCGGCCATCAACACTATTCTAGGAGATCTGGTCCCCGATCCTGATCTCGAACAACCTATGGTGTTCCATTTCGAATAAGAGGCCTACAACGAGATGACTGCGCTATGGCATAAACGCCGCCACCAAACCTTCCAAGTGGGGGAACTGGTAATGCCAGTTGGCCCATGGTGCACTAACAAGTTAGGAGGAGCGCTGGAGCCAAGGACTAAAGGACCATACAAAATCTCCGCAGCACAATCCGGTGGATTCTACCTCTTGCAAACACGCGAATGAGAGCACTTGGACCCTGTCATCATGGCACCCTTCCTACGCAGGTACCTCGGAGCTAAAACCAAGTAGATCTTCTCCAAATAAGGAGAAACTACTTCAATAAGGCCTACGGGCCAAGCTTCCTTTCTTTTCATCTTTTTATCTTTTCATACCCGAGCTCCCAAACTCGGGGTTGTCTTTCATGATTTTGCCGAGCTCTTAAGTTCGATGAATACAATCTCTTTTCAACATATATCTTCTATTTTATTTTGAAGCAGTCTATACTCTCTAAATACAAAGAGACACTATGCCTTATAAAGCATACGTAAAGACTGCTGCCTAAGATCCATACGCTTATAAGTGCATGATTGATGCTTATCTAATATGAGCTATTTAGACTACGTGTCCGAACTACAATCATCTTAGGCCAAAATAAAATAATATACTTATAAAAAGTATATGGTCAAAGACCAACACGATACGGGTCACACAAACTCACAAAGTTTGGGACTCGACTCTCCACGTTATACTCCTATTAAGGTACACATCACTATTTATTCAGGCTATTCATAAGCCTAAGAGTAAATCTTCTCAAGGATTGCAGTATAAAGACCTTTATAAAGGCAAAATCAAAACTTCTTTAAATACAGGGGTACGACCCCGACCGCAAGAAGAAGTAGAGGCACGACCTCGACCACTTTGGAGGCCACGGCCCCAATTACTTTCTTTTGCCACCCTCATCAGCTGAGAGGGCGTAAGAGATCCCCTTCTATTTCCTATAATTACAGGTCGAGCAGGAGAGTCAATTGAGCCACGAGCTCTAGGAGTAGGTGTCACCTCTCTGCCCCTTCCACACGGGATCCCTTGAGATATACCCTCTTGGACATGAGAACTTATCAACGATCCTGAACATGGGACATAAGAAGGTCCACCTATCTCCCTCCTTGAAGATCCTGAAGGTGTGACAAACACACATTGAGCTTCTAGTTCTTTTATTTGGAACCTGCAAGCGTTCAGCTCGGCCTGACACATCCTCAACTCATCTATCCTAGAGGCAATCTTATGATTCACGGTGATATTTTCATCTCAGGGGGTGGAAATACGGAGGTCCTTCTCGTGACTTTCACGCTTGACCTTCATTAAGTCACTCTTGACTTTCCTCCATTCTTGGTCATACTTCTTATTGGCGGCCAAGGCCTTGCTGTGTGCATCTTCTAGATCCTTATACCTCTTCTGAAGATCGCTCAACTACTGATTTAGCTCTGCTCTCCACTTCATAGCCTCCTTGAGCCCGCCGCGAAGACTCTCACATTCTTCCGCATGATGCTAAAACAGCCCTTGGAGTCACCCAAATCTTTCTCCAGTTCTTTGTTCTTTTTAAGGACAGCTTCATACTGAACCTGCAATTCAGCACAAGCAGCTACGCAACACTGGACATAAAGGAAGACCGGGAACTATCAAATATATGAAAGAAACATATTATTAGGAGTACATGGATATCAAAAGACTGAGTAAAAAGGGTAGTTCCTAAATAAGGAGAGAAGGTTCTAAGGAATTACAATCTTAGGTTCCTCCTTATGAGTCTCAGAATTCTCAGTAGATGCTTCCATAGCCGACTTCTCCACCAAGTATGTCAACTCAGGATACAGACTGACCAGTTTATCCTGGAATTCTTCAAAATTCAATGCCTTCTTCAAGGATTCCGAACTAGTCAATAGACTAGTTTCAAACCCCCCAAACTCGGCTGAACTATGCTCGAAAATTTTTCAGTTTCTCCGGTACTTCCGGCCAAGTATAAGCAGAGGCCAAATATCTATGAACCTCCTCGCTGAGAAATCCCTTAAGATGAATCCACATCTCAGAAAGCTCGGACTTATGGTAGAAATCGGCATACTGTTGGCGATGGGCCTCTATCTCCGGGCAGTTAAGGCAGAAATCCATTATCAGCCGGACTAGTCGCCTCTGACAAATGGGATCAGTATATCGACCTCTCTCTGCTTCCAACAAAGCCATACTCCTCTTCACTTCCGAGAAAGAACCATCCACCAACCTCTTCTCATTCTTGATAGCCCGGTTCTCATCCTCCAAGGTCTCCCTCTTGGCACTCTCCTGTGCAACCTCATCCTGAAGGCGCTTTACCACATCAGAAGGCTCCCTCGACCTCTTGGATATCTCTTCCTGGACCCTCATCCTCATCCTCATCCTCATCTGATGGATCTAGAGCCACCGGAAAAATAGGCAATTCGCCTCCTCAATCACCCTAAGCTGTGATTGAGTCTTTTTGGGTCCTTGAACCAGCCTCTTGAACCGACGCCCACGTCGAGTATCTTTCATCAGACCTGAGATTTCCTTATCTACTTCTTTCTCGGATATCTCGTCTCGAGCAGTTCTCTCTTCTAGTGCCCTAAAGGCATGCAACGCCTTGGCTGCACCAACTGGATCCTGCTCCATAGATAGAAGGGTTTCATACCAATCCATCTCAACACCTTTCGACTGATCAAAATGTGTCAACCTCAAATAGCTGCTATTTTGAAGATTCTGTCCAGAAAGTTGATTCAACCAGCTATACGTCTCAATCGGCCACTGCCAACCCATATGATGATCTCCTGATACAAACTTACCCTCTCTAAGTTTGATCTTATCTCTCACCAACTCCTCAGCTATATTTAGCAATTTACGGGAGGACTCAACTTCATGCCAGATCTCATTTTTGACCTCTCCGTTCCAATGAGGAACTTCATACTTTGTTCGATCAAAGGTTAATTTTACCTTATCCCACTTCCCGTAGTTCACAGGAAGAACAAAAAGCTTGCCTAAAGAGGTATCCCGAGAGGTCAGGGTCACATTTTGTTTAACAAGGGAAACCTTATACATAGTTCGCAACAAGGGGAGACTGGGATTGTAACCTTTACGAGCACACCAAGTTATTAAGGCCATAATGATTACTATCACATTGGCATGTAGCTACCCTGGATGCACCTTATGATACTGAAGAAAATCATTCAACAGTGATGGAAAAGAGAAGGCTAACCCATGCTGCAGAAATCTCCCATATATGACCCCTCGGGTTGGAGTTACTAATTCAAATGCAGACTTGTCTTCTCCAAAGTACATGAGATCAGCATCAGAAGGAATCGAAAAGGGACAACCTTCTATGAAGATAGCAGCGTCAGCGCGTGCTTTATCCTCCTTCATCGACCTCTTGCTACTACCTTCGCCATCCATGGATATTCTACTTCTGGATGCATGCACTACCATGGGACTATTCCCCTCTATCTGAGCCCTCCTGGCCATTGCCCTCAACCTCTTCTCTTCCTCAGAGGCTTTCTTCTTTAGAATTAAAGGTTTTTTCCCACTCGCTACCTCAGCTCTGCGGCGGTCACGGGAGCTATTCTCCTCGGCCTGAGCTTGTACATATTCTCCCTCATCATGATGAGGGAAGGAAATTGCTTCACTAATACTACTCATGATTATAGAGATTATGGGAAGAAATACACACAAGGAGAAAAGGAAAAAACAGACACAGACAACAGAGAAAGAAGATAATAGTCACTGAGGATGGAAGCAGAAAGCAGAAATTTGGGGCTTCAGAAATTGATGAAGTGTTGATACGTCTTCTGCACTTGGAAAGAAAAAAATTTCGAATAAGAGAAGACAATGGGAATGATTTAGGAGATTTAATCCAAACCCATACAGCATTGAAGACGAGCAATTACCTCGATTCTGTTTCCAATGCAAGTAATTGGAGAGACGGGGGACAGACCGTCTCTAATTTCCAATGAAGGAACGCCACATGTATCCACCATCTGGATTTCAAAGGAAGCTAATCTCAGCCGTCCATATATTTGATGGAATACGAAAGAACTTGAAGCTAAATATTCAGAAGGGTAAAGCCCGAGAGGAGAGTCCTCGAAGGACACCCCGAGCTTAACACCCCGAGTTAGTCTCCCCCGAGTTATTGGTCTTCCATCGAGAAGCAAGCCTCTCCTTCAACCTTCGGGACAGAGCACTCTATATTCTGAAGATCTACCTTGGGGCTACTGATAAGTCCATGGTTCGTATTCGGACCTCATTCATACTCGGACCAGGGCCCGAGAAGGGTCGTGGGATCGAGATACGCGGAGGGTGGATCCACAGGTCCATCAATCCTAATCCTTATAAGGAATGCGTATATTATGAATGTTCTACAAGGAATATACATCCTCTCAAAGATGGTAATACAGCCATCCTAAACATGGTAACACAACCATGTCCGGAATTTACTTCTATTATACATGGTAATACAACTACTATTCCCATGAGAGTTGTATTCATACAATAAATACATATATTGGTGATCTACGGATTGGAGCCATATAAATACCCTAAAGTTTTGGTAGACCTCTCCATCTAATCTCATACTACATACTTTACGCCTTAAGCAAATATACTGACTTGAGCGTCGGAGTGTCTACCCCGGGACACCCGGGGCCTTTGTTTTGCAGATCAGTTTGAGAGCCTATAATTAATACCAAAAAAAGAAACTCCAATATCTATTGATGACTACAGACCTATAAGTCTGTCCAATGTCATTACCAAGATATGCTCAAAGGTGATAATGTTGAGATTGAATTCTCTCATGAATGAGATCATCTCACCAAATCAGACAGCTTTCTAAAAAGGAAGAGACATTTCTGATAATGTCCTCTACCTACAAGATTTGGTCAGACATATAAATAAAAATGCTAGAGAGCCTTAACTTTATAATTAAGTTAGGCTTAAGGAAAGATTTTGATAAGGTTAGTTGGCCCTTCCTTAAAATTATTCTGCTAAAGATTGGTTTCCACAAAAATCTGGTGCCCTACATAATGAACAATCTTGCTGAAGCATGGTTCTCTGTGCTAATAAATGGCAAACCAGTAGGATTCTTTCAATCTTCAAGAGGCGTTAAACAAGGAGACCCTCTGTTCCCACTTTTGTTTAATGTATTCACATAATCATTTTCAAGAAGTTCGGCATACATTTTCATGAATGGAAACTGTCCTACTATAATCTACCTAGAAATGTAGTGCCAGTTTCACATCTGTCTTATGATGATGATACAGTCCTGTTTATCTCAGTCAATAAGACCACACTGATCAATCTTAAGGCTTTTCTGATAACTTTTGAAAATGTCACTGGTCAAAGGATAAACTTTAAAAAAACGATTTTTACATAAGTAATCATGCCTCTCTAGCAAAGAAAAATATGATCAGTGACATTTTAGGTATTAGAAAAGGGACTTTCCCTTTCAAATATCTAGGTTGTCAAATATATTAAGGAAAATTGCTCAATGCAATTTTTAATCCCTTGATAGAACAAGTAAGCAAAAAATTGAGCTACTGGAGGTTCACATGGCTATCTACTGGGGGCAAAATTAGTTTGTTACAGTCAGTCTGACAAGCGATTTCCCACGTCGCTAAATGATACTCCGCGAGATCAAAACACCCTTTATAAATAACCTACGACTCCTAACTACTAGAGAGTAGATAGTGGAAAGTAGGGGTCGAACCACAAGGAGAAGGGACTTGTTAGAGTGTTTTAAAGTAGATACTAAGCATACTTATATATTATATAGAAAGAAATGTAAATATGGGGGGGTTTTGAGATTGGTTTTTATTACACTACGAAAGGAAACTAAACTATCATTAGCTAAGCTAAGGGGAAGATTCTAAGATTATGAGGGCTTGGGAGGCAAATAACTTCAATATCCAACTATCAACTTATCACCGAGTAAATGCAATTACAAGGAAGTTTAGACCATTTGTCAAGGATGAAAGCATCATATTCTCTCGAATGTAGCTAGAGAGGATGATACACCACTCAAAAGCTCTCATTGTTGATTCACCTAGATGATAGCATCATAGTTAACTAAACAATGGTATTAGGATTAGAGAGAGACAAACTTACTCACACACCCGCGATAGCGAGAGCATACAAATAAGACATTTGATAACTAGCAAGAACCAAGACAATGACAGTATATATGTCTCGACTCCTACTTTGCTACTTAATGATATTGGAGTAAACGATAACGTTCTACCCACAAATCTAGCAATTCGTTGATAACAATCATACGTTAAAAACGAATCTTCAACTCAAGTATACAATCACATATTAGGGGGACCAATGATAACATTCAATCCTTACCTAAACACATAATTGATTAATCATGCAAGTTCATAAGATTTCCACTTCTAACAACTTATATTTATCATGGCATTCCTTAACTACAATCACACAACAAGGGGAAGAACTTGTCATCACTCAACCCCTTCCATAGTCATTAATCTAAAAACTAGAGGTTACACTACCATTATGCTAAGTCACCATCATCATCGCACTAAATTACTCTAACCAAGCTAACCTAATTAATGACTATGGAGCATGCAATTGATATAAAACACAAAGCCCATAACAAATTAAGCAAGATTGAACAACATTCATGCACAATAATTCAAGTTCATCAAATGATAATCCAAATCCAAAGTTTAAGCATACAAGGCCCTCAAAGTTTCAAGGGAAGTGAATTCAAATGCTCTCGAGGATCAAACTAAGCTATACTACAATACATGGAATTAAACTACTAATCTAATGGAAAGGAATGGAAAAAAAGGGAAATAAAGATGAAGAAAATGGAGCTCTACATTGTTGTGTCCGTCCTTCTTCTTGGAGGAGATAAGGGGGTATTTATAGAATGCAGTGCACGGGCTGTGCAGCACTTGGCGCACTTTGTGAAGGGCCATGCACTTTAACCATTGATCTGATTTGCATCTTCTAGTAGTCCATTTCGAAACTCTTGATGAGAGGAATCCAATGGTATGACCCATGTGCTCTAATTTCTTTGAAAACATTTCCAAAATAAAGCTTCAAAATATTAGTGCATCACTTGTTCTTCAAAATGTAACTTTCACAAGTTTAGCTTTAAAACTCCTTACTTTGCACCAAATTCTACCCAAATTAGATCTCAAATGTCATAAAAGAAGAGTATATTTAGGTCTCATCAGAGTCCTATATGCCATCCCCCAGCATGTGTTCACTGTAATGGCTCCAACAGTGCACATTGTTGAAACACTTGAAAAATTGTTTGCAACCTTTTTATGGGGTTCAACATCTGTAATAGCAAACAAGAAGTGGAGGAAATGGTCTAGGCTATGGACACACTTTATCAAAATGGTTACCCTGTCCACCAAAATTGTCTTGGTTTTAGATCCATCTCCCACATAGTACAGGCATGCTCACTTAAACTTTGGTGGAAATACCAAAATGCCACAGCCCTATGGACACACTTTATCCACTCTCTGCCTAACACCTCTAGAAATTCTCAAACCTGGAAGAGAATATGCCAGGTAAACCATATAGGAGAGATGAACAGCCTTGTCATTCATGGCAAGGGGCTTTGCAATTTCTGGAAGTCCAATTGGACTGGAAATGGCCCCCTACAAGACCATTTTCTACCTAGTCTCACCTCTATTCCTATCACCTGTTCAGTGTCTGACTTCATCACCAACAAATCTTTATATTTACCACAACTTCAGGGTGCTGTGGAAAATAACACTTACCAGATACTCTCTACTTCTGTCACTCATACCCAGAGAGAAGATAGGCTTGTCTAGAAACCTTCCAACAATGGTTCCTTTTGTTTCAAAAGTGCTTATCTGATTCTTCAAGAACACAGACCAACTTCTCCCTCCTTAGCAAAATTATGGAGCATTAAAGGTACCATAAAAGATACTTTTCTTTTGCTGGAGGTTGTTTAGCTGCTTTTCACCTTTTGATGAAGTCCTGTTGGACTATGGTTTTACACTGGCCTCCAAATGCCCTTTCTGCACCAACCTGGATACCATACATCATTTAACTAGTGCACAACCATAGGTTTCTAGGCGGTTGCATCGTACCATAGAAGGCATCTTCAAAACGCCTTAACAAGAGGTGCCGTAAATTTTTTATATGGCGGTTATAAAAAAAACCGTAAAACAGTTACGAATTCGTAACTAATTTTTCCTCCAGGAGAAACAGCCAGAGAACTCATAAGTGGTTTCGCCTCCAGGAGAAACGGGTAGAGAACTCGTAGGTGGTTTTGCTCATAGGATAAACTAGTTAAGAACTCGTAAGTGTGCTCCGCTTGTGTAAAAAAAAAAAGAGCTCTCCGATCCGAAATGGACCGGAGAGCTTTATAAGCAATCAATTTCCTCAACTAAGTCTTTATAGAGCAAAATTTTCATGAAATCAATGTACGAGAACTTGAAAATTATCATGAACAAAGTGTGCTCATCTAATGAACTCATCAAAATGAATATACTTCAAAAAAAGCTAGTGATCATGATATTTTAACATTATAACTGCTCCTAACCCAATTCTACTTAGAAGGGGACACCATAAAAAGGTTGAAGGACTGCAAAAATGAAAGAGTTTTTTTTTTATGAACCCATATATATTAATTAAGATCATAAACCAGTACAAGATTTAGGCCTTTACTCTAACCTATTACTAACAAAAATTCTAGGAAGCAAGGAAATTGCAAAAGGAATCAAAAGAGATTCAAAGAAAAGTTCCTTACATCTAGTGGAATTCAGCTTCAATGTTCTTGACCAGGACATCAGGCACTGATGCTTTATGTTGGAAGATCCTCCCATTTCTTTTCTCCCAAATATGATATAGAGTGGAGACATAGAGTACCAGTTTCTTAGCTTGACCTGTGGTTCTCCAGTAAGAAAAAAGTTTCCTCAACCTTCTCATTGAACTTGCTGGCTGTAATCCCAGGGAATGGAGTACAGTGTGGATAAAGTAGCATTATGAGAAGAGGTGAGCAGCATCTTCAGGAGCTTGTCTGCATAGGCAGCAGTGTGTCTGGTGGCCCAAGATGTTGAATCTTTGTAGTCTGTCTACAGTGGCCAGCCTGCTTCTGAGTAAGAGCCAGAGAAAGAACTTGTGCTTGGGCAAAAACTTAGTGTACCAGACTAGTTTTGCCCAAGTGTCTTCACTTCCTGATCCTTTCAATATGTTGTAAGCTTTTGTGATGGAGAAAGTGCCTGCCTTAGTTGCACATTCAGGTAGCCTACTGAACATCTGATTCTTCAATCTGACTAGATAGTTCCAGATCCAGCTTTGGGAAGCCTTGGCATGATAGGTCTGCCATTTTGAGCCTTTCATATAGAATGCCTGTAACCACCTCACCCATAGAACCCATATATATTAATTAAGATCTGCAGGTGTGAAGTATCTGCTGCCTTTTTCCTTCCCCCATAGGAATGCTCTGCATAGCTGTTCCATTGCATCATGAACACTCTCTGGAATTTTGAACACACTAGACCAGTGAGCTATGAAACTGAGTAACACAGTGTTGATTAGGTGCAATCTACCAGCATGAGATATGTGCCTTTGATTCCAGATGGAGATTTTGGCTATGATTTTATCCAGCAGCACATTAAAGGCTTCCTTGTCCCACCTGCATGTTGATAGGGGCAGTCCCAAATATTTCATTGGAAAGGTCCCTTTCACCACTCCCATGATGGCAGCTAAAACATATTTCTCCTGTTCCTGCATGACAAAGAAGAAAACTAGGACTTGTTCTCAATTATTCCCAACCCTACAGTGTGTAGAAATTCTTCCAAGTTGTCTTTGACTCCACTAGTGGATCTGGCACTTGCACCACAGAAAATGAGCAAGTCATCTGCAAACATTAGACTAGTGATGCCTACCTTAGCACATCTTTGATGATAGTCAATGAGGCCAGTAGAGAACTTCAGATCAAGCAGTCTTGTGAGATACTCCATTCCTAGTACAGAGAGTGGTGGGGATAAGAGGTCCCCCTGTTTCACACCTTTCCCACCCTTGAAAGTTTCTGTAAGCTCCCCATTGAGATATATGCAGAAAGAGGAGGTGGTGATCCACTTGGTGAGCCAGTGGATGAATAGAGATGGGAACTTGAGAGCTGCCAACTAATCAAACAAAAAAGACCATTTCAGATTGTCAAATGCCTTCCTGATGTCAACTTGAATCACACAGCTATGCCTCATGCTGGGGCTAGAATATTTGTGCATTAGTTCCTGTATTAGAAGGATATTGTGTGCAATGTGTCTGACTTTAACAAAAGCTCCCTGGTTGCAGCTTATGAGTGAAGGCATGAATTCCCCCAGTCTAGTGCAAAGTACCTTGGTTATGACCTTATACATGACAGTGCAACATGCAATGGGTCTCAGATTAGCTGCAGTTTGTGGTTGGGGACATTTGGGGATGAGAGCTAGCACTGCCTGACTGAAGTTGGAGGGAATGAGATCTCCTCTGAAAAAACCTTTCACCACTCTTATAAGACTTGGACCAGTGATGTCCCAAGTTTTTTTAAGGAAGTGACTGCTGTATCCATCATGGCCAGGGCTCTTTGATGAGCCAATGCTATTTAAAGCATCCTTGATCTCTTCACTTGTTACCTCCCTGATGAGCTTTGCCTGCTGTATTACTGTGAGACAGTTACCTCTTCTTGTGCAGTCAGGGTTGAGCTTGACAATGGGGGTTGAGCCAGTCCCCAGTTGTTTAGCAAAGACCTCCACCAAGTGTTTTTTGATGGCAGCAGCATCCTCCAATAAGTTCTGCCCATCCTTAAGATAGAGGATTTGGTTGGTGTATTGCCTATTAGCCATTATGGAGTGAAAGAGTTTAGTTGGCTTGTCCCCTTCCTTTAGCCAATTTATCTTGGCTCTCTGTTGCAAGAACTGATACTCAACTTCTGCATAGAATTCAGCAGCTTGCCTTCTGCCCCTTTCCTCAGCTTGGTGGTGTGGTGAGCTTAGGTCTTGGTTCAGTTGAGTCACAACATTCTCCCATTCCTCCCTAGCTAGGGCAGCCCTTTTTCCAATCTCAGAGAAGGTGTTTCTGTTGAGCTTCAGAAGTGGCAACTGCAGGGAGTGCAGTGCCTGAAAGAAGTCCTGTAGGTTATGTATTGCCTGATCATCCCAACAAGCCTTTACAGTATTTATAAAAAGTGGGGATGCAGCCCACATATTAAAGTACTTAAAGGCTTTTGGTGTTTTCATTCCTTGCTTCTTCAGTTCCACCATCAGTGGGAAGTGGTCTGAAGTGTGATCTGGCTTGATGAAGCAGATGGATTCTTGTAGGTGATTGATCCAGGTATGGTTTACCAGTGCTCTATCAATTGTACTGAAAATTCTCCCCCTACCTTCCTTCTGTTTTCCCAGGTGTAAGAGGGGCCAAAAGTTTTTAGTTCCAGAAGGTCCAGGTCCTGTAGCAGCTGCTGAAAATCTTGTTTTTCTGTGATGTCAACTGGAACTCCTCCCTGCCTGTCTGTTAGATGCAATGGTGCATTAAAATCCCCAATAATTAACCATGGATGAGTAGAGCCATGGTCTAACTTTGTGAGCTGGGACCATAAGGGCTTCCTAGTTTCCTGTGTGTGGGAGCCATAAACTAGGGTAACATACATTTCTGTTTTCATTTCTTTGCTGTAACACAATGCATCTATCCACTGATCAGACTTGGTTGTATGCAAAATGTCAAACTGTTAGGGTTCCACCCTAGCCAAACCCTACCAGTCCCTGCAATATCACTGTTACTTAGCCATTTGCATCCCATGTTCAATCTGTCCCAAACAGCCTGTTCCTTTCCTTGCTTTACCTTGGTTTCAAAAAAAACAAAGCATGCCAAAACCTAAAGTTGTACAGAATTTCTTAAATTTTAGTTGCTTCACCACTGTATTTACACCCCTAAGATTACAAGATATAATGTTGTTATTCATTATATGGAGGATCAGCAAGGGTCGGGTATTTTCCACCAGAAGTTCCATCCATTTCAACTATCTCCATTGGTCTTTTTCCAACTCTATGAGGGGAGGAGTGTAGCACCTGTTCAAAACCATCTTCATCTCTGACTGTAGCTACCACTGGCTTTACTGTCTTGGCTACCCTTGGGACAGAAGGCTGTAGAGGCTTAGGTGAGGGAGGGGAGGTAAAGGCACCTTGGCAGTTGGTGGAGTAGTGTTTAACCTGGGCTTGGTTGCAGGTTTTGAGGTTGGGATCCATTTCTGTGGAGGTGGTCTTTGTTGAGCAGGGATAAGTCTCCTACAGAAGTCATTTGAATGGCCAAGCTTGTTGCAGCTAGTGCACTGAACAGGGTGACCACTCAAATATAACTGTTTGCTGCTGGATTACATCTTTTTCATCTAGATAAGGGATGGAATTAGGGACATAATCTCTGATTTCCATTTCAACATGTATCCTAGCATAGCTCAGTCTATGTTGCAGCAATGTATTCTCATCCAATTTAAGTGGATTGCCTAGGGGGCTCACTATCCTACTTAAAATTGAAGGTTTCCAGTAAGGCAAAGGTAATTTAGGGAGTTGTATCCAAACTAGAACTTTACTATGTTCAAATTCATGCCATTTTTTGGACCAAGCCTTCAAAAATACAGGTTTATGGTCAAAAAGACCATACCTTTGGCAAGTATCTCATCTCTGTGCTCCTGGGTAGCAAATCTGACCATGAAAATCCCATCCATGAACCGCCACACTTTCTGAATAGGTTTTGTTGACCAGATGAAGGAAAAGCTCCCACAATTTTGCATACCAAAGTTCTATCCCATGCTTTAACATTGTCTGCTACCTTTTCTTTGAGGATTTGAGCCATTCTGATCCCTTCCACCATTATTGGCTCAAAGAATCTCACTTCATCCGACTGGTCTTCAAATAGTTTCTTTCTCCAGTTGATCCCTGATCTCTCTTCTTCTTCCACTTGCTACCCCCAGTTCATGGTTATTGGTTTACCAACCTGCAGTGCTGGCTCCTGGAGTTGAACTGGCGTTGATGTACTCTCCCTGTTCTCCTGTTCTGATTCCAGCTCATGGGTAAGGTTACCCATCAGTTCTTGGCCACACCTTTGATCAGCTACCACAATGTCCCTTTCATAACTGTTGCGTTGCAGTAAGTTGATTCCGGCGCTTCTGTTTTCGTTCCCCAGATTTGCCCATGAGCGGCAGCCGGAGCGGCACCAGATCTGGGCTAAGTAAACAGCAAGGTCGGAAGTACAGTAAAAAACACGCAGTGGCGGTGTATCGCCCACACTAGCTCTCTTTAAAGTCAACCCATTTTTCCAAACAAAACTATAATCTGAAATGACTCAGCTTGGCTTTAAGGACTGCATTCTAACGGGAGCTCTGCTCATTTGAGGCTGCTACACATCCCATCGAATCCCGATCCGTGTCTAGAGATATAGCCATTGCTAGTGTCAAGCAATCTGCTGTTGGCAGCCCAAAAATTGTAAGAAATTGAGAAGAAGTTGTGTACAGTGAGTTGTATAAACACTAACTCAAACAATCAATCAAAAAAATATAGCATGAATCTAATCAGGTTCACAGCCATTCAAGCATTTGAGGTACCAAACTGAAAAAAATAAACAAAAGTGCAACTATCAGAACATACAGATTTATCCACTCGCATTGTGTACGTTTGGAAGTCCAAAGTCTAGATCTTGATCTCAACAAAGGTCTCCAAGCTCAGCTGGCCATTACTAGTAGCCAGTGCCTTCAGAATTCATTGTACGTACCTGCATAGGCAACATTATTACTACAAAGTAAAACTACAATCTGGCTAAAGATTTCAACTTTTACTCGCCCCGGAAAAGTAAAACACTTTCATTTGAGTTCATAAACAAACTATGTCCCCTCCAATTTCCTAATCACAATCACTTCATGCATTCACTTCAGCCAAAAAAGAGAAAAACTTTACAATCAAAACACCAGAAAAGATCATAAAATCAGCAGTAAACCAGATATAAATCAATTGATTATAATTTGATCAATAACAATTTCATTAGAGCAATCATTAACAAACATGTGCAACCTCAAGATGTTAGAAGTAAATTCCACTAACAGCCTACACAGCACTCAGAGTATAGCAAGGATATAATATCTTATCAAGGATTTCAACTACTAGGGACTAAGGTCACGATGGAGAAGTTACTAGAGTTTCAGAAAACATAAACAGGAATATATCTTATGCACTTGGTTCCAGGAAAGATCATCACCAAAATTGAGTAGTAACTTGAGCAAATATTAAGAACGGTAAAGAAGTTACTAAACAATTCACTACTAGCCAAAGCTTTGTGATTTTTAGACTTAACTTAACTATACTGTGAAACTTAAACTATATATTATAGAGAGCAGAGATGCAAAAGGTCCAAAAACTTGAGCTCAATCAACTTAGAAGTGGAAACTGACTGAGGTAAACATAATGTTAAAATTGAATCAAATCATCCTACAAAATTAAGGAGTTGTGAAAATTAAATAAGACTAAATAATCTAGTGCTGGAAGATAAGCAATGAGCATACTAGCCTATCGACTATCACTGATGTGTGCCATTTAACATCAGTGAGAGAGTGTATAAGAGAGGCTGTGAGAACTCAAACTACTTAACCTTCATTGGTTAACGGGCTGTAACAGCTATCCCAATTGCACAATTTATAAGTCTTTTGTATAAATAATCATAAACACTAATTAATTTCCTCATATGAAACTGGAATTTAATTACATACTTTTATGGTAAGAGAAGGCCAGCACCAGAAACAGACTCATAGAACAATAACAAGGTAAAAATGAAACATGTTAGCAAAAAAAGCAGAGCAATGAGCAAATCAACAAGCGAAATTATACTCCCACCTCAAGTCGTTCCTCATGATCCAGAAGGAGTCCGTCTCATCCTTTATGTGAGACTTCTTGAAATCCCCGACGAGATTACTCCACCGCTTGAGGCACTGGACGGGTCCAGATTGATGTCGTGCCTCTTACAGTAGGAGGAGACGGATGGTCCAGCGGCTCACCAGCACGCCGCCGCATAAGCGCCTCGCTAGCCCATCGTCGATTCAGCATCCCAAGCCGCAGAACTCGTAGATCCGCCGCTGTTTATTGGGTTCCTCCCCGGTCAACGCCGCTGCCCCCTCTGCCTTCTCCCCGTCCAACACGATGATATCCTGATTCGTGCCTTGATTGGTGGACTCGTCAGCAACCAACAGGAGAGATGATTTCCGTATTTGGGGATTTTTCATTCAGAGGGGAATTTTTTTTTGAACAAATTTGAGTGAGGGTTAGGATATTCAGTTATTTTAGGAGATTAGGCGAATCCAATCCAAGACGAATCTTGGATACGATTTCAGAACTATTATTATTTTACGGCATTTATCAAAAAACGCTGTAAATATTTTTTCAAAATATCGTGCACATTTGTTTTGGATGAGCGAAAGAGTTGTTACGATATCGTAACTTACTTTTACGGCGGTTGGACAAAATGTAGGCCAAAATGCCGTAAATTGAGTGCCGAGTAAGTAGGGGTTGTGCACTAGTGTTTCTTTAACTCCTGTAGCATAGCCATTTCAATCTAGACTAATATGCTATCCACTATAGGAGTGAAAGACATCCATTTCAACTCTATATGGGATAGTCTATCCTATTATCTTACATATACAGGCTTATCTTGTTTTCAAGCAAAACTGATAATGTTATGTTGTATAATAGTTTGGTGCCTTTGGAAAGCCAGAAATAGGTTTATCTTTGAGGAGACTAAACCTTGCAGATCCCTTATCATCAGGGAAATCAAACATCCGATGCACCTCTCACTGGCTACTCAACCTATCAGAATGTCACAACAATTTGATCTTCAGATTGCTGCAGAGGCTCGCATTCCACATACCATTAGACCCTCTAGACCTAGACCTAGAGCTGTCTCATGGTCCAGACCTTCTGTTGGATTCAAGCTAAATGTTGATGCTGCTTTCAGAGAATACTTTTGTGGCCTTGGTTTTGTGCTCAGGGACTCAGATGGAGATTTCTTAGCAGCAGGAGCTACTTTTACCGCTGCCTCATCATCAACAGAAGCATAAATTAAAGCAATCATAGCTGGTTATCAATTTGGAGCATTCTATGGCCACAACTTCATTTGCATTGAGTCTGACTCACTGAATGGAATTTAATGGTGCTGAATCCAATCATTGCTCACTGGAAGCTTTTCCAACTGGCAGACTCAGCTCAACAGTTGATCAAGGTCCCTCTTTCACACACTCTCAGACAAGGCAATCATCTTGCTAATGCACTCTCAAAAATGACACTAGCTCAGAAGATGACATCAGTGTTCAACTGGGAAACACTCCCTCCTGATGTCAAAGCTATTTGTTTGCGGGATAAAGCAAGGCTACCATCCATAAGAATATGATCCAGATGCTCCTCATCATATCCCTACTCTGCTAAATAGTTGTAAATTTTTTGCTATAATTACTAGATTACAGAATGTCTTAACTGGTATCTTACTAACGTGCTGCCTTGAGTTTTGCATTGTTAATTCTCTAAGAAGCTTCATGGTATATCCAGTTTTTAGGCTAACATAGCATAGGTATAACCTATTTTTTAAAAGCACTGAGGTGCTTTGGCCTTTGGGACACTGGTCCCTATACTCTTGCAGTTATTTATACTGCTTTCATATTTTGGCCACTTATGGAAAAGGCATGGGAAGCTTAATAATATTTCCCCCACCATTGGTGGTTTATTTTATTTTTTTAAAAAAGTTTGTTTCAGTTCTTTTCAGTTTATCAATCTAGGATCGATTTATAAAGTTTGGTGCTGATAAAATATAGCATACGTTGGTTATATCTATACATTGATTTTTTTCATCAATTCAGTTCAATAAAGTCCAGTTCAGTATACTTCAGCTCAATTTTGTTAAATACCTAGGATCATTTTATTAAGTTTGGTTCTGATAAATTATAATTTGATAAACTTTAGCTAATATAGTTATATCAATGCAGTGATTTGTTCTTCTAAGATGTTTTGTTCAGTTAAGTTCAATTCAATATATTTCAATGGCTTGTTTTGTAATCAAAATTTTGAACATAAATTTATTTTATAAAAAAAATCAAATGAATTTTAGTTCAGTTTAGTTCAGTTCAGTATTTTTCAGTTCAGTTCAGTTCAGTATTTTTCAGTTCAGTTCAACTAAGTATTTTTAAATTCAGTTCAGTTATGGCGTATTAAAAGGCCCTAACAGAACGTAGAATTGGTTTTACAAAATAAACTTGAGAACACATCAATAATGTTTCAGTCACTCATACAACTTAAGTCAAAATAATCTTATGCTCCGAATATCCTCTCTAAGCATGGTTTTCCCATTCTATAGCCTGAAGTTGTATATGAAAATAATTTTGTAGCCACCTATACAAAATTTCACATATGAATGAACTTGATAGTAAAGTAAGTGAAATATAAACCTCAATTAAGAGATGGAAACTGAAAATAAGTTATCTTAAAATTTTTAATATATATTAGGATTATCCTAATATAGTCCTAATATAGGTAATATCAGGCACCAATTAAATAGCGACACATCATCTTTAACTAATTTATGATTGGGCCACGTATTCAATCAGTACCCAGACAAGTTTAGGAGTTCTAGGTTAGGGTGTTAGAAATTTACTAAAAATTTCTTAACCAATTAAAACATTATAATTGTACACGTGTCATTATTTAATTGGTGCCTGATAAGGGCTATATTAGGATCATCCGGATGAATGTTATTCTCTATCTTAAGAACATAAGTGTGAGAATAACATTCATCCGGATGATCCTGATATAGCCTTTATCAGACACCAATAAGATAATGACACGTGTACAATTGTAATGTTTTAATTAGTTAAGATATTTATAGTAAAGTTCTAAAACCCTAACCTAGAATGCTTAAACCCGTCTGGGTAATGATTGAACACGTGGCCCAATCATAAATTAGTTAAAGATGATGTGTCGTTATTTAATTGGTGCCTGATATTACCAATATCAGGATGATCCTGATATATTAAACTGCATAAGTATTGCACAAATGAAGTTGAATTAATTACTATTATAAACAAGAAGCATTACATTAGATTACCACTAACTTATGGCATAACTAATGGTAATAATTGAGATTGAGTTACTTTCGCACTCTACAATAACGCTCCTACTTCTCTCTACATTCTGAAATAATGGTTATCACAGCAGTGTCTCCAACGGATGGAAACAGATAGATTCATGGCGAACAACCACCAAAACCCGGTGGCGCCGCCGCTGGAAAATCCTATCCTCAAGCTTTAGCCACCAAAACCCGGTGGCGCCGCCGCTGGAATATCCTATCCTCAAGCTTTAGCCCCCAAAGCCAGCCACTTTTCACCTCTATCCAACCCCAAAATCAAACCCATAACCACCAGATTAGAGGGGAAAATTGCTTGTATATACTCAGAAGAGGCGATTCAAAAACCTTCTCCTCCCCCTACCAAAAGGCCTTGATAGGAAAATTTACTAATGCCAATCCAACAATGGATATCATCAACAACGCCTTCCAGATGATGGGATTCTCGGAAAAAGTACGAGTTCAACTCCCTCAACTACCAACATGTGCTGATTAGATTCAAGCTCAAGGAAGATTATCAGAGAATATGGATGCGCTCGATCTGCCACATAAACGGAGCGAGCATGCACGTTCTCAAATGGACACCAGATTTCACGAAAAAAAGGAATCCTCTATAGTAGCAATCTGGGAAACTATTATGAATCCACCAGTTCAATTCTACAATCTCTTTGCCATTGAGGATTTGGACAATAAAATTGGAGCATTTCTCAAAATGGATCTAGAATCCAGATCCCTGTCAAGACCTTTAGCCATAAAGGTATATGTTGAAGTTGACTTACTGAAGGAATTGCAGCCTTCTATTATAGTAGGAACTGCAAGAAACTATGTGGAGTGTGGAATTGAGTATAAATCCCTCAGTATTGTGCTCATTGTCAAAAGATTGGACATGTTGAGCTGGATTGCATGATTTTTCACCAAGTGTTGAGAATGGAATATAGTGCAACTCCAACCTGAGCCTCGGAGCACAAGCCAAAGAAAACATGTCCTAAAAAAGGCCAAAAAACTAGCATGCTCAGCCAGGACAACAATGGAAACAGGTCACATCCAAATCAGGCCCAAACTCCTCCGGTCTCTCACCCTTGGAAAAGCAGCAGGATGTACATAATTAGATTGAGGACACCTCAAGCTCAGAAATGCAAACACATACTGCCCCTACACCAAAGGAGGAAGTTGTACAAACTCAAGTGGAGAATCAGTATCCTTTAGCTTCAGATGTGCATCCTACTTTGATCACATCTGAAGTCTCTGAACCGATTAACCTTTTAACCTTTTTAAAGGCCTTAAAAACCCTCATTTGTACCTTTCTATTCTTTTCATGACCTGCAGATTAGTAATTTAAAGGACTGGAAATTGAAGCAAAGATTAATGCAAAACTAGTTGATAGTGCCTTACCAGCCAGCTCAGACATCCAATTCTTTTCATGTTCTTCAGGAGCAGGAAGATGAATGCTCTGAATATGAGGAGGCTCAAAGTGTACCAGACTGGAGGTCAAATGAGCAAGAAATAGAAGAAGCTCAGCATCCAGGTACCCCACTTTCTATCGCTCCCTTAAGCATCACTGAAAATTGTACAATATGATGACAGGAATGAGACTAGTGTTAGAAGATAAGAAAAACTTTTACAGGATGTATCACACTTGATAAGTGGTTGATAACCTCTCTCAAAAAAAACCCTCTAATGATGTATAAACCCATAGGGAATATTCTTGTATGGAACATTAGGGGATACTCAAAATCTATCGAAAGACTGAAATCTCTTATAATAATACATAAAACTGACATTTTATGTTTAATTGAGCCTTGGCATGATAAAACTGACATTGTTAATTTATTGTTCTGATATGGTTCTGGATTTCCGGTGTGGATTGGACTTCCAGCAGGGTGATGTCCTTCTTCTCGTTCCTGCACAAAGAGCAACGTGAGCTCAGGCGGGCGGCGTTCGGCCGTCGCCCGCTCCGACGCCCATGTAAGATTTGGGTGTTTTAGAGAGAGAAAATCCAAGTAACAGGACGAGAGAATCTGAGGAAAGAGAGAGGAAGCTCTCCTTCCTTTAAACCTGTTGGGAGCCTCATCCGGTGTGAGCGTCTCCATGGATTCTGTTGTGTTCCTCCATGCGTGTTGCACATGTTGAGCATGGGGTCTCACGTGTGTGTACTATGTATGAGCTGTCAAGCAAGGTGGGGGTCCTCATCTCGTGTGGTATGCTTAACCTTGTATGGGCTTTATGGCCCATACTGTATCAAGTCCCCCTAGTCCTGTCCATGGTTCTCATGGTGCAGGACTATTTGCTGTGTTGTTCGTGGGTGTCAGTATGATTATGGCTTTGTGGAACTCGAGATGAAACTTCTGAACATGTTGGAGTAGTGAGACATGTTGACATGCTTCATCTTGGTGACGATTTCCTTTGCTTCCTTTTTGCTTCACATGTACAATGATCTGGTCATGCTGAAATCTTCCGTCTTGGCGACGTTCTTGCTTCTTCTCTTGTTGATCCCTTTTGCATTTATTATTTTGTTTGGCGGGATTTTAAGAAAATCCGCGCCTGTTCTTCTTGGGAATTTCAGCGATACGTCTTTTCATCAATTTCTCATTGATGGGACGCGTCTTTTCAATCTGAGGAAGGCATAAATTACCTTGCCTATTTATACCATCTCTTTTAATCTTCTTCGTTTTCCTTCATCTTTTCAGCTCTTACTTATTCCTTTCAGTCATGAAACCGCCCATTGAAACCTTGTTTTGCTCTGTTTCTGCTGAGGAATTATCTTTGTTCCAGCGTCTTTGTGAGGTGATTGCTTCTGCTCAGGCCACTGCGCAAAACCCGGTTGATGCAGACCCTATGGATGTTGATTTATCGGGTATGTTAACCTTGCCTGCTGCCAATGTCTCTGCTGATCAGGTTCCAGAAGGTGAATGTGTGGTTTATCTGGAGTGGTTTGATAGATGCGGGTTGCGCTTTTCCCTTTCGCCTTTCTTCCAGTCGGTTTTAGGGTTTTTTGAACTAGATGTGTCCTTGTTAACCCCTAACTCTGTTCGTAATCTGGTGGGTTTTGAGGTGCTTTGTCGAATTCATCGCCTAGATCCAACTCCTCAACTGTTTAAGGCCTTTTTCCACCCATGCAAGGAGCCGCCGAGTTGGTACTTTCTGAAAAGCTAGGAGGGGATAAAAATGGTGACAGATCTGCCTACCCGAGTTGAATGGGCCCAAAAGTTTATCTTCGTGAAGAGGTCTCTGGTGTTCGGTGATAACCCAGCTACATTTCCTCCTGGCCCTGCTCGCAGCCTCACCAAGTTCCCTGATGATGGAGAGATGACTCAGCTTCGAGCTGCCTTTGATCTGTTAAGTGCCAGCCCTGCACCTTTCCATCTGCTCTCTTACGAGTCTAACCTTCAAGGGTCTGGGATGTCATATCTTCCCATGGGTTGTGTATGTGTAGCAAGGCCTTCTGTTGTGGGTAAGTGTTTCGGGCTGTCTCTCCTTGTTTGTTGTTTATTCATGTTGTTTTGGGATTTTTTATTTATTTCTGTTTTTCTTGGTTTGAAGTTGCTTCTCCTTTGGTTGAACCTGTTACTATGGTGAGGTCTTCCCGTAGGCCACCTCGTTTGAGTCGAGGTTCTGTGAAAGGATCTGGGGGTTCTACTGCCACAGGTGGCAGCGAGGTGATTGATTTGACTGCAGACGGTTCTTCTAAGGGGAAGAAACGGCAGTTGTCTCCTCGTGACCATGGTGATGATGATGCCAAAGGCACGCGCCTCAAGGTGGAGGAAGTATTTGATGCTATGGTGAAACGCCTTGCACCTCCTGAGGAAACTAAGGCCGCTCGGAAGTTTGTTCATGTTTCAGTTGGGATCTCAATGCCTGTCTCTAATCAGCCGAGTTGCTCTCCTTTGGAACTTCGCCATGTCTTGTTGCAGTCAATCCCGCAGCCTTATATGGAGTCTTGGCTATCTGATCCGCTCACCAACCTGTCTGGAGTGAGCAATCTGGGAGATAGGTTGGCTGCCTCAGCTGTGGAGGTACTTTTTATTTACCTTTTATTGGCTCTTGACAAGTATGTCCTTGTGAAATAGGCTCATATTGCTTTTATGTGTAAGGCTTGGGCGCAGCTTCTGCCGTCCAATCGTCCAATCTTGGGAGGGACAACTTGGTGGGAATTTTGGCAAGGCCAATGAGCTGTTTGATCATGCTGAAGTTAGTATTGCAAAGATCAGCGAGCTGGGTGCAGAAAAGGATCTTGCTTTGGCTCAACTCCAATCTGACAAGGAGAGTCTGCTTGAATCCAAGTTGGCTTTAACTGAGGAAGTTAGCAAACTTTCTGACAAGAACAAGGAGATGGTCAACGAACTGAGCATGGCTATGACAGCCAATCTGGGTTTGGCAGCTAAGATCATGGCCCTTAGTGCAGATTTGGGGCAGCGTGACGCTGTCATTGGGGAGCACCTCAGGATAAGGAGCTTAGGGATGAAGGCTTCATTCGGATTCGAGCCAGTGTGGATCAGAGTCCTGTTGCTAGGCATCTTCTTGATGAGGCTCTGACTGAGACTGATAACATCATGACCAGTGTGCAAGACGATGCAGAGATGAAGCTCCAGCTTGGACGTGTTCATGCTCCTTTCCAGCAGTATGACTTTCAGGAGTAGTTCTCCACCCTTGGCCCTGACTTGGTTCTGAAGGAGTTGATGATGTGGCAACCAAGTCTGTCAGTTCCACCTGCCCCTGCTAATCGGTGAAAATGTTTTGCTTCTTGTTGATGAGCTTGCATGCTCTTTCCTTATGGCGCTTGTGCCATCTTTTTATTCCCTTTGAATATGTTGAATTCGTATTTCTGGGATATTTCTAATTAGCACAAGCATTTATTACTTGTCTGTTTTTCTTGCTTTAGTAAGCTTTATTTGTTGCAAATTTATGGGCATAATGGACGTCTCCATCATGTTGCCCTTTTGCACCATGTAACAAGTTGAATTCAGTATTTCAACTTGTTTTCTATGGTTTAAGGCATCATAGGCCCTTTTTTAGATGCAAGTTTCTTTTATGAAACTGTTTGCACTTATTTTGGGTTCTTTTGTTTTTTGAACTCCAACTTCTTGCACTTCTCTTTCAAGCCATATTGGCTCTTGTTGTCACTGCATTTTTATAAAAAAGATAGCAAGTGGAAATGACCTCTACCAGTTGATTGGTTCGTGTCACTGCATTATTTAAAGAAAAAATGAGAAATGAGACATCTACCAGATGACTGGTTCATGCCTTGGTGAGGTATACTGAAAAATACTTCTCATTGCATTCATCATTGCATTCAAGATCATCTTGCAAACCTTATCAGGCTGCCTGACCTCTGTTGGGGGCTTTTTTCATTTCATGAGGCTTCCCTCAAGATCATCTTGCATACTCTAAATGAGTTGCCTGACCTCTGTTGGGATCCTTCACTGCATCAAAAAGAAAAAGAAGAAAACAAGGGAAAAAAATTACAAGTAAGGCGAGGAGACGAGATCCATGTTGCGCCTTACATGTAATACTTGCGGAGGATGTTCATGTGCCAAGTTCTTGGAACTGGTCTCCCATCCAGGTGCTCCAGCTTGTATGCTCCTTTTCCCAGCGCTTCAATGACACGGTAGGGACCTTCCCAGTTGGCATCCAACTTGAGTTGTCCTTCCACTCTTGATGCTTCATTCTTTCTCAAGGCCAAGTCACCAGCCTTCAAGTTGCGAGGTCGCAGCTTGTTGTTGTATCTTTGCTCCATCCAGGACTTGTAGGTTGCCTCTTTGAGCGACGCTTTCTCTCTCTCATACTCTAACTCCTCCAGGTTCTGTCTCAACCCTTCGTCATTTCTTGCAGCTGGAAGAGGGTTTTCCACTCGCAGGGTAGGTACAAGCATCTCAGGTGGTATGATGGCTTCAGTGCCAAAACACAATCTGTAGGGGGACTCTCCTGTGCTGGTTCTGGGAGTCACCCTGTAAGACCACAACACGCTGTGAAGCTCCTCTGTCCATGCTCCTTTGTGCTGCTCGAGTTTCTTCTTGAGTCCTTGCACGATGGTTCGGTTTGTGACTTCCACCTGCCCATTGGCTTGTGGGTGAGCCACTGATGTAAACTTCTGCTTGATGCCCATGTTGCTGCACCAGTCCTTGAACACTTCTCCTTCGAACTGAGTGCCATTGTCACTGACCAGTACTTGCGGGATCCCGAAGCGGTAGACCACATTCTTCCACACAAAGCTCGTCATCCTTCGCCCTGTTATGGTTACCAGTGCCTCGCTTTGACCCACTTGGTGAAATAATCAACTGCCACGACAAGGAAGCGACGCCTTCCTGTTGCAGCTGGGAAAGGGCCAACAATATCAATTCCCCACATTGCAAAGGGCCACGGAGACTGTATGGATGTCAGCTTCTCACTTTGCAGCCTTGGTACATTTGCATGTGCTTGACATTTCTTGCAGCTCTTGGTCATCTGGTTGATATCTTCTTTCATCCGAGGCTAATGTAACCCGCTCTGGTGATCCGCAATGCGAGTGCTTTGCCGCCTTGATGACTTCCGCAACATCCTACATGCACCTCTCGAACCACTTGCATTGCTTCTGACTGGGTGAGACACCTCAACCAAGGTTCTAGAAAACCTCGTTTGTACAGAACTCCATCTTTCAGCGCATAGTTAGGAGCGTTGAGTTTCAGCTTTTTGGCTTCCTTGCTGCATTCGGGGACCACTCCGTTGGCAAGGAAATCCATCATCGGTTTCATCTAGCTTGTTCCCTCAACAACATCGATAGCTCCCACCGTCTTGTTGTCAGTTGATCTGTGTGTGAGGGTTTCCACTATCACTGCCTTGTTCAAGTATGCCCGTGTTGAGGATGCTAACTTGCTCAAGGCGTCAGATCTGGTGTTTTTTGACCTTGGCACGTTGATGATATCGAATTCCTCGAATTCCGACGCCAACAATCTCACCTTGTCCCTGTACTTCATCATGCCAGGGTCCTTAGCTAGGTAAGCTCCTTCATATTGTTTCGCCACAAGCATTGAGTCGCTATGTGCCATCAACTTCCTTGCTCCAATCTTCTTTGCTATTTCCATTCCTGCAATCAGGGCCTCGTATTCAGCTTCATTGTTTGATGCGGGGAATTCGAATCGCAATGCATAAGTGACTTCAAATCCACTTGGGTCGGTCAGAACCAAACCCGCGCCGGCACCTTCTACACCAGATGCTCCATCTACATGTAGCTGTCACTCGTCACTTGGAGCTCGCTTTCTCTTTTCTCCAGCTGCACTGGTTTCGGGTGAGGGTGTTGCTTTCTTCACTTCTGGGGGCATTTCTGCTAGGAAGTCAGCGACAACTTGACCCTTGACGGTCTTTCTTGGTGAGTATTCGATGGAGTGCTCGCCAAGTTCCACCGCCCATTTAGCCAACCGGCCTGATGCTCTGGTCTGGTGAGGATGGCTTTCATGGGGTGGTTGGTTAGTACCACCACAGGATGCGCCTGGAAGTAGTGTCTGAGCCGTCGAGCAGCATACACCACAGTCAGGGCCAACTTTTCTTCTCCAGTGTACCTTGTTTCTGCTCCCTGCAAAGCTCTACTTACAAATTATATGGGTTTCTGTACCTTACTTTCTTCTCGTACAAGGGCTGCACTGACGGTCTCCACTCCGGCCGACACGTACAGGTAGAGGGTTTCACCCTGTTGAGGTGATGTCAACAAGGGCAAACTATGCAGGTGCTTCTTCAAGTCGCTGAAAGCTTCATCTTAATCAGGTCCTCAGCTGACATCTCCCTTCTTGTTGACGCTGTTCTTCAACGCCTTGAAGAAAGGGAGTGCATGCTCAGCCGCTCTCGACAGGAAACGGTTCAACACCGCCAACTTACCGTTCAGACTTTGCACTTCCTTCACTGTCCTTGGTGGTTTCATGTCCAGCACCGCCTTGACCTTGTCTGGATTTGCTCGTACCCCCTCGTTTGTGACCATGTGGCCCAAGAATCGTCCTTCTTGGACCCCGAACTGGCACTTGAGAGGGTTGATTTTTAGACCTGTGCCTCGAAAATGATCTAGGGTTTCCTTCACGTCTTCAATCAGCGTGTTGAAGTCCCTGCTCTTGATCACCATGTCGTCGACGTAGACCTCCAAGTTGCGTCCTATCTGCTCCTTGAATATTTTGTCGACCACACGTTGGTATGTTGCTCCAGAATTCCTGAGTCCGAACGGCAATATCCGGTATCCAAATGATCCTCTCTCCGTAATAAAGGCTGTCTTCTCCACATCCTCCTTCTTCATGGGGATTTGGTGATAACCTTTATACGCATCAAGGAAACACTTCACCTTGTACCCTGCCAATGCGTCCACCTTCTGATCAATCATTGGCAGCGGGTAACAATTTTTAGGACAGGCCTTGTTGAGGCTGGTGTAGTCAATACACATCCTCCACGATCCATTTGGTTTCTTAACCAAGACGGGGTTGGCTAGCCAGGTGGGATACTTCACCTCGACCAGAATACCCGACTTGATCAACTCGTCCACTTCCTTGTTGACCGCCTCGTTTCTGCCCTTGTAGAGTGCTCGCTTCTTCTGGACGACAGGCTTGTAGTCCGGTGAGATCTTGAGGGTGTGGCACCCAATCTCCTCCGACACCCCTGTCATATCGCTGGACTCCCATGCGAACACGTCTGCGTAATCCCTTAGCACTGCGGCTAATCTCTCTTTCACGTCTTCTGGTAGAGACACTCCAACCTATACGACCTGGTTCCCCTTGCGCCCCAGTTCGACAGGTGCAGTCTCGCCTACAGGGTCTTCTTCCTCGCATAGTGCTGCAGTCGTCACCATGCCCACAGCACGTCGGCGATAACCTGGACCTGCTTCTTCACTCGTGCCATCCACATTCCTCTTCTTGTTGCTAAGAGAAATGGGGTGACACTCCCTTGCTTTCTGCTGGTCTCCTTTAACCGTAGCGATGCCTGCCTTGGTTGGAAACTTGAGTAAAGGTGCAAGGTCGACACTATCCCTTTCATGAGCGCTAGTGCAGGACGCCCAAGTATCATGTTGTAGGGACTGCTGGCTTTCACCACAATGAACTCCACCTCGATGGTTTTGCTACATGGGTGTTCACCAACAGTTATGGGGATGTAAATCGTACCTTCTGGCCATACCTCCCTGTCCGCGAAGTCCACGAGCGGGGTGGCTGTTGGCTTCAGCTTCTTCTTCATGTCCTCGCCCAGTTGCGTGAAACAGTGCCAGTACATCACCTCGGCTGAGCTGTCCCCATCCACATACACCCTGTGAATGAGCTTGTCTGCAATCTGGATTTGGATTACCACCGCATCACCTCCAGCAGGATGATCTGGGATTAGGTCCTTTGAGTTAAACGTGATGACTTCATCCTCCGCCAACTTCCTTTCTCTCGGTGTTGGTTCTGGCACCTTCCTACACCGAGCCTTCTTCTGGGATTCTGTCTTGCCACCTGCACTTCCACCTATGATGGTGTAAATGTTGGTAATGGCTGACTTCCTTCTGCTGTCATCCAGGGTGTCTTCCCCTTCTGCACGCTGGCGCTTCTCATAATGCTCGTCCTCATCTTCCGAATACCTCCCTACCCGTGCCACCTCCTTCCCCTTGAAGCTGGGATGAGAGGGTTCTGGAGTCCGAGCTCTTCCTCTTGTATCCCTTCAAAAATCCGTCCGTCCAGATGCTTCAGTCGACCAGGTGACCTTGTTATGGGCTCTGGCCTCCTTGGCGAGGTGGGCTAGTTGTCCGAATCTCACACACTTCTCAATTGCAGCACGCAAGTGGTAGCAATAGTTGATGTCGTGTCCATGGTCGTTGTGGTATTTACAGTAATACGCCTTGTTCCTCATGTTGGCTAGCTTCTTCATCCTGCTCGGAGCATCTAGCAGGTTCTTGCCAGCTACCAGGCTGAGGATCTCACGTGGTGATTGTGTCAGCGGGGTGAAGGAAGTGTCCTTCAACTTGCTGAACTTCTCACCTCCACCCTTTTTTGACGGTTGCATGTTGGAACCAGTGTTCTTCTTGTTCTTGCTGCGTGCGACATAACCGCCATCATCGCCTTCCAGGTTCATCTCGTCAACACGTGAAAAGCTTTCAATGCGTTCCATCAACTCCTCCAGGGTCTTCCTCTTGTGGAGATAACACTCCTGTTTCATCTCCTTGTGAATCAACCCCTTCACAAAAGAGTCGATCATCAGCTTCTCGGTGAGGTTATTCACCTGGTTGGCCAGACTCGAGGCCCGTTCCCAATACTCGAACAAACTTTCTCCTCTCTTCTGGCGGATTGACATGATGTCGGTGCACTCCTTAGTGAACTGCTTCCTCTGCATGAACCTGCGTAGGAACTTCTCCTCCAACATCTTGAAGCTGGCGATGCTGCCATCTGGTAGAGCCTTGAACCACAGACGCGCTGCTCCAGTGAGGGTGGTAGCAAACGCCTTGCACCAGATCTCCTGCGGGATGGCGTACGTCGACATGTTGGTGATGAACGTGTCCATATGGTCCTTAGGATCGACAGCACCGCTATACGTGCCCAGGTTCTGGGGGATCTTGGTCTTGGGATCGGCCACAGCGAGCCGGATCTTCTTCACCCATGGTGACCCTTTCGCGATCTCCGGAAGGTGATCTTCATAATCTGCACGCCTCCTATCATCCACGTGAACTTCTCCGGCATTGGAATAAACATAGCCCGATTTCCAGTCGTTGAGATCTGGATCATGGACTCTCCCTCCGTGCTGACAGGATCCGCGCCCATCCGATTTGGCTACGTCGTTGTTGCTGTCTTTCTTCTGGGCTTGCTTCTTCGCCGGGAGGTGCGACGTCGCTTCTTGTTCCTTGCCGTCGAAATTCAGCTTTGTCGGCGCGATCTTCTGGCCGAGCTGTCGGGCTTTTTCCTTCTCTTCCAGGGATTTCAATTTTGACAGCACCCTCTCCTGGGATGCTAAGAACGGAGCCATCATGACCTGAAACATCTCCGGAGTCATGGGCTCTTGGTCGGTGTGCCGCACGGGTGGGTTTGCCGGCGGCGTGACATCAAGGATGGTCCCCTCTGCAATTGGGGTCTGCTCCATCGAACTTCAATCAGTGAATCGAGCTGCGTGAGCGAGATACATCAGCGCTCCCCACAGACGGCACCAATGATATGGTTCTGGATTTCCGGTGTGGATTGGACTTCCAGCAGGGTGATGTCCTTCTTCTCGTTTCTGCACAAAGAGCAACGTGAGCTCAGGCGGGCGGCGTTCGGCCATCGCCCGCTCCGATGCCCAAGTAAGATTTAGGTGTTTTAGAGAGAGAAAATCCAAGTAACAGGACGAGAGAATCTGAGGAAAGAGAGAGGAAGCTCTTCTTCCTTTATACCTGATGGGAGCCTCATCCGGTGTAAGCGTCTCCATGGATTCTGTTGTGTTCCTCCATGCATGCTGCACATGTTGAGCATGGGGTCTCACGTGTGTGTACTATGTATGAGCTGTCAAGCAAGGTGGGGATCCTCATCTCGTGTGGTATGCTTAACCTTGTATGGGCTTTATGGCCCATACCGTATCAAGTTTCAACTGAATATTCAAAATGCTTTATGTGCTAATGATGCTAAGATTTGGCTACTCTGGAATTCAAATTTAGGATCAATGTGATTTCTCAATCAGATCAATATATCCAAGTTTCTATTTCTGATTTTATTACCGATGTTGCATGGAGCTATGTTTTTGTGTATGCTGGGGTAACAAAAATACTGAAAAGGGAACTATGGACTGACCTACTAGGATTACCCAAATCTCCTACCATCAACATTGGGGACTTCAATACTGTGGCATCAATAAATGAGAGGAGAGGAAAAGGAAATCACCTTTAGGTAGTATTAGGGAGTTAAACTCTGTGATAAACAACTTAGGTCTACTAGATATCCCCACTGTAGGTAACCACTTCACTTGGACCAACAATAGGAAGAAGAATGACTTGCTGCTACACAGAATTGATAGGGGTATGAGTGACTCGGAATGGCATGATTTTTTCCCCATAGCTCTATACGGGTTCCCAGTAGATTAGCTAGACCACAACCCTCTTGTTTTATCCATCCAGAGCTCTGAGTTGAATGTCCCAAAACCTTTCAAGTTTCAGCATATGTGGACATAGAGGAATGATTTCTTGGCACTGGTGAAGGCTAGTCGGGAGACACATTATACCGAGACTGGCATGAGTAGAATGGTCTCCAAACTCAAGAGGTTAAAACCAGTGTTAAAGTAGTGGAAAAAAGAACAGTTTGGTGATGTGCATAAGAATCTCAAGGATGCTGAGGATAGAGTTTCTTAGCTGGAGATTTCTTATCAAAACATTGGTGAAGATCAAGACTTGATTGAGCTTAATAGGCATAGAGCATTACTGACCAGGTCACAGAAAGTACTTACAACTTTCTGGAAACAAAAAGCTAAATTAAGGTGATTGCATGAAGGTGGTGCATAACACCAAAATTTTCCACCATGCAGTCAAAGAAAGAAGATGTAAGAGCCACATAAATAAAATCAAAGACATGCATGGAAATTGGACTTCTGAGGCTATCAAAAATCAAGCAGAAGGGGTAGCATTTATTAAAAATTTGTTATCCTCTTCTGAGTTTGATATATCTGGCCAATATCTGGAGCACTTTAAGAAGGGCTACCCAGTCTGGTGAAAATTGAAGATAATGAGAGCCTACTGAGACCATTTGAAGAACTCAAATTTGTAGTGTTTGATCTTAATAAGGAAGGGGCACCAAGTGCTAATGGATACTCTGGTTACTTCTTTACTCATTGATGGGAGTTAGTTAAAATAGACCTAATGGCAGCGGCTATAGAGTTCCTGGAGGGAAACATACAGCCCAGAGCTGTCACCTGTTCATGGTTAGCTCTGATTTCCAAAGTACCAACACCTAACTCATTTGCTGACTTTAGGCCTATCAGTCAAACTTCCTAAACAAGGTTTTTGCTAAGCTAATCATGGAGAGACTGAAGCCAATAATGCCAAAATTCTTTTCTAAGGAATAATCTGCTTTTCAACGTGGAAGATATATATATATATATATATATATATATATATATATATATATATATATATATAGGGAGGGGATCCATTCACTCTCTTATTTTCACTCATTTTTCTACTCAAAATCATGACCATTCTCTTCCATCTAATCTAACGGTCTTGATTAATTACCTTTTCTAATTTTTGTTTGGTGAATTGAACCCCTCCCTATATGTGTATATATATATATATATATTGCAGACAATACAATTCAAATGCAATAGATGGTGAGGTTGCTCAGTAAGAATCCACAGCACCAGAATATCATATGTCCTTCACTTCAACTTTCGAACGACCAACAATGAGGCCTAATATGAAGTTTTTGATCACATGTTTAAAGCTGGCAAGGGACCTTGAAGTTAAAGACTTGGAATTCTACAGTGACTCACAAATTCTAGTCCAACAGGTTCGAGGTGAGTACAAAACTCGAGAGTATAGCCTTCATAGGTACCTCGAGATATCCAAACCTCTCCTGAGTCAATTTTTACATTATGAGTTGAATCACATACCTCGAGAAGCTAACCATAAAGTCGAAAATTTGAGCAGCTCACTTCCTCGGACCTTGATATTCGTTCTTCCCAAGAATTGTTGATCTAACTTTGGAGAAAATAAGTTACGAGGAGAACCGCATAATGTCTGTTGACACTTCAGACACATGGTTCCTTGAGTGGCCAGATTTCTAGTTCCTTTTGCCTCGGGATTAAGAATCCTGAATCCGAGTCACATATGCCGCCCTCCCGACTAAGAGCATGTTTTATGGTGAATCCCCTCTTCCAACTTTTCTCCCAAAAATCTCTTCAAAACCCATCTAAAAAATCATTCTCCACTATCATAAAAACTAATCATTTCATCCATGTCCCACCTCAATTTCTCTCTCATCCAACAAATCATTATTTTTCTTTTACATAATCAATATTAGTTTATCCATATATAAGTAATGCAATACTAATATAAGATGTTATAGTGCTAATTACATAACATTCAAAAATATGTACACTAATATGAATTTAAATAAAAAAGTATATAAATTACATACATTTTAAAAAAATTATTTGAAATTACTAGATCCATGTAACAAAATTAAAGTACATTTAAGAACATTCCTTCCCATTTATGTTACATTTATCTGAATAATTTTTATTACAACTCAATTCAATTTAGTTGATTTACTATGTATGAAATACATGTTTAATTTAGTTCAGCTGAAATGAAATTATCGTTACATAATAAAGGCAAAACAAATTATTACCATGTATTGTGTTGAAAAATTTGCATGTGAATAATTTAATTCTAAAATTAGCAAACAAAATAAAAGGAATGAAATTATGATCAAAAGTATGTAAAATAGATATTACTTAATAATTAGATTTTAATTAATAATCAGATTTCTTTCATCAAATAAATCATGTAAATAAATCATGTGACTAAATGCATGGGATTTTTAAAAAGAAAAGGAAAAAGACATGGGAGCAGAAAGTGGGCGCAGGAAGTGGGCGCTCCAAGCCTACGTGGACGCGTTTTCGGTGGTTACGCAGAAGTAACCGCAACCCAAATTTCTGTTCCAGATTCAACGTGAAACCCGGGAAGAACCGGCCATAGTAGAGCATAATTCCTTTTTTCACAAATTATTTCCCTCCAAAAACCAACAAAAACCCCACCATAACACAAGCTCTAAGCCCTCTTGCAAACACTACCATTATTTTCCAACCTCCGCCTTTCTCCAGTGGTCTAAGCTTCAATACTATGGGCTTGAAAGCTCGAAGAAGTGGAAAAGGATCTGGATGGTCGGGTTAACAAAAGACCCCGGTTTAGAAGGTTACTATTAAGAGCCATCTTTTGGATGACCCAAGCATGGATTTCCTAGAAAATTTCAAGTATATGCTAGCTGAGGCATCAACATACCTGGCGATGGCTAAAGAGAGTATTATTATTTGTTTTCTTCTGTAAATTTTTGTAACACTATTTATAAGAATATGTATGATTTTTTGGTCAGGTGATGGAATCATCTTTAGGGAGTGATGGATATATGTCTAGGACTTGAGGTTGATCTCGACCGATCTCACGAACTGATCTGCAAAACTAAGCGCAGGGTGGCCGAGGGTAGACATTCCGACTCCGATACTTAACTCCGTGACAACTTTAGGAAGCAATAAGCATAAAATCGTAGTGTGTGTAAGATAGATCGAGAGGGATACCAAGCCTTTATATGTATAACACCCTAATCCTTAGATTAACAGGGTTTGTATTTCGAGTATGACTATAACTCTTATGGTAATAACAGTTGTATTCCCATAAATAAAGGATGTGTATTCCTTATATTTAATTCAGAATATACCATATTTAGGCTAGATCGGTGGACCCGTAAGCCCACCTTCCACGTATACTGAGTCCAAGACCTTTTTGGCCCGTGAGCTGGATACGAACAAAGCCCACATGAGCGAATCATGGACTTATCAATAGCTCCAAGGTAGATGTTCAATACTCAAGATTTACTCTAGGAGATGTTCTTCGAGGCATTTACTCGAGGGTAAAGTTGGAATGAACTCGGGGAGTGCATCTCAGTTGGTTAACTCAGGGCATCCTCTCGGATTGACCGCTCGAGTTGACCTTATTCGAATGTATAGCTTCAAGTTGTTTTGAATTTCATCTGGACACGTGGATGGCTGACTTCAAATCTTCTTCCGTTCTGAAAACCATAGACACGTGTCGCCTGTTTACAAGGTAATAAATATGATTTCACGCAAAATATTTATATTACAAACAAATACCTAACATCACTAGTGCACAGATATAGGTTACAAGGCGGTTCAAACGTACCATTTAAGTCATTTTCGAAGTGCCTTTTTAAGATGTGTCGTTAATTAAAGTTTTCTGTATGGCATTTTTATAAACTCTGTAAACCAGTTGCGATATAGCAATAATTTTCGCTCATAGGTGAAACTGCTTGAGAACTCGTAAGTGATTCCGCTCACAAGAGAAACTGCTTGAGAACTCGTAAGTGGTTATGCCATAGGAGAAACTGCTTCAGAACTCGTAAGTGTGCTTCGCTAGTGTAAAAAAAAGAGCTCTCCCGCTCTATAAAAAATAAAATGTCACTCTACTAAGCTTATAGAGCAAAGTTCTTTGAAAATCATGTTAAAACTACTATTCATCGATCATATATTAAGAAACAAGTGTACAAGAACTTGGAAAGTTATCAATGAGAACAAATTATGCTCATCTATTGAAAACATGAAAATATACTTATGAAACTACCCTTAGCTGCTATTTGTAAAAATTATCTCTCTATTCTTAGCCGAGATTTGTGACTCCAACCTCTCTACTTTAGCTTTGAATCTAGATATGTCTGATAAAGCACAACTGCTGCATTTATAAAGCACAAATCCTGCACATATATTGCATAAGACATAAAAGCAACATCAGTATAGCAATCATCCAATTACCCAACATTTGAATATCAATAAAAAGAAGAAGAGGTCATGAAAGCAAAGAACAAAAGGGGAGGAGAAAGTACCATAAGAAAGAATAGTCAGTTTCATCAGCTTAACACTGACTTCAGCAACTTGCTTGACAGATGTTAGAATGAAAGCATTCAGGGTTGGGCCTCCTCCAACAGTTGGTCCGTGAGCCAGCAGAAGGAGCCCCTGTAGTAAACTGAAAAACTCATTTATATGATTCGCAAGGTATTTGACATCAGGTGGTCCTCCTCCTGTCAACAACACATCATATTTTAAACTACAAAACTTGTAATTAATAATCATAGAATATCGAACAAAAGGGACAAATTAACACATCAAAAAATTAGGTGTTTGCTATATGTAGGTCCTGTTTGCTTCTGCAGGTCTAATGAAAGTAGGAAAATACCATAATTACCCTTCATTCGTTTATTAATTTTTACAAATATATTTCTAAAACCCTAATCTTGAATGCACAAACCCGTCTATTTAATGATTGAACACGTTTCCAAATTATAAATTACTTTTTCGCGAATTATAATAAATATTAAAGATGAACATTATTGTCATTTCAGATTTAATTTGGACCTGCAGAAGTAAAGTGGACCTGCATATAGAACCAACCAAAAATTATCGATACATTTCCAAGAACTATCACATCACAAACATAATAATATTATATTATATGCATTTAATTAAGTTCCAATTTCTCATACCAGCACATCAAATTCAAAACTAATTCACAATACTGGAAACTGAAATTTAACGCACAATTATAGGGATATGCAATTAACAATCATTACTCTCCACACCTCCAGGAAGCCTCATATCAACACATTAATCATGCATAAGAATTGATTAAAAAATCCATATGCTTTAGAGAACCACATCAAATTGTCTAAACCACAGTACCTACATATAGCAACAAAAATATTGCACAAATGAAGACAACAGTACATATGCACATCAAATCAAACGAATTCACCTACAAGAACTCTCGTATCAACACAATGTAAACACGAATCAATAAGATATTCCATGAACTTTACAGAACCAACTAAATGACAGTAGTACAGAAAGCAACAAAAAAATCGCACGAATGAAGACACTAGTACATCCACATATCAAAGCACAAATGAATTTTTGAAGGAAATGCGATCAAAGCAATGAGATGGTTACCTCTGGTGGCCTCTGTACATATCTTTTCACATCTGCCCTGGTCCCATCTAATCTTTGGAGGCTTCTCCGTCGGAGTTCGATCAGTGTCTGCACGGGAGTATAACTTCTACGGGAGGTATGGCGAAATTGAAAGTAATTGACGCCAAACCTGGAGAGTATCATGGATGGTTTGGAAGCTTGGAGGTAGCTGGCGAGAAGGCCGTCGAAATATATCTTCCCCGGCGAGGTTTATGCCTCCGCCCAATCCAGTAACGATTGAAACCGGCTACTGGATCCGCCTAATCCAACAACAATTGGAGCCGGCTACCCAATCCTTGCAACAGTTCCCACCGATCTAGCAAAACCTCACAAATAATCTGGAGTCGGACTGTTTCGCTGCCGCCGAACTGTTTCACCACCGCCAGGCAATTTCACCTCTGCCTTGGGGTCGTGTTCGCGTGGGTTTTGGGGAAAACTGAGCAAGAATAATATTTGTCGATGCGTAGGTTTGCATGGTTAGATAAATATTTGACTCCAAACCTCATTGTTTAACAAAAAAAGTTTCACACAATCCAAAACAAATAGGATTTAATGCAAAAGGTTTATATTATAAATAAAAACCTAAACATATAGCTCTAAGCAAGCAAACCTAGGCATTTTGACTACATACCTCACTATATAATCACAAAAATTTCACACAGTCCATTGCCGCAAAAGGTCCATATTATAAACAAAAACCCAAACATATATCTCTGAGAAAGGACACTTAGGAATTTTGACTCCAAACCTTTTGGTTTAACCACAAAAGATTCACACACACCAAAACAAATAGGATTTAACTCACAATGTCCATATCATAAACAAAAAACTAGACAAGAAAACCTATATCTCTAAGCAAGGAAACCTGGGCATTTTAACTCCAAACCTCACTAGTTAACTAAAAAAGCTCCACAGAAGTAAAAATTTCAATTTATAGCATCAAACAATACACGATGTTGTTGTGTCATACCTGATATAGTGGTTGTTAAGCTTGATTCACCTCCTTCTTCAATGATTGTTTGATTTTGTCAATTAAATACGAAGTAATGTAAATTACCTAATCAAAATCAGATATGTAATCATAACCGAGCAATACGAAGCACAAATTAAGGGTTTAATCTCCATTGATAAAGATTTAAGTCCAGAATTAAAGATGTTCGACTTAAAATTGTTGAATATTCTCGAATCAATCAAACCTCGATTGAATTGAATCTTCGATTCGATGGAATTGAATATTCGAATTATTCGAAACATGTTTTTGAAGACGAGATGCAACAAATTTAGATCTGTGATTCACAAAATTGGGTAAGAAGTTGTGAATTTCACGTTGAGAGTGGGCAAAATTTGGGGTTAAATAGTTGAGTTTCACATTTTGGGCAGAAA
The DNA here is from genome assembly GCA_948330725.1 of Sherardia arvensis. Classification (NCBI taxonomy): domain Eukaryota; kingdom Viridiplantae; phylum Streptophyta; class Magnoliopsida; order Gentianales; family Rubiaceae; genus Sherardia; species Sherardia arvensis. The sequence goes on from OX415242.1 coordinate 16,031,604, forward strand.
TTTGCTTAACATATGGTCGAGTCCAAGTCGACAAATTTTATATTTATCATATAATCCCCTATTTCTGTATTTGTCATATAATATTTGTCTATATTATAGATGGTGTCCTCATAGACTTTTTCTTCTCTTAAATTTAGGGCCATGCTATACGCAGTCCGTATTTTGCTTATTTTGCAGTCCAAAATAAAAATACGTCTTCGATATATATGTTATGGTTCATAATTATGTATATCAGACATATGCATCATATATATTACTTTTATTGCACACAATTGCAAATCGGTTATATATCATAGCTATTTTTTATGAAAGTTTGTATATTTCATTTCAAACCAACCAAATACTTACACATCTTAGCCATCTCTCCTAGCCATATGAAATACAAAATTTAAAAATAAAGCTTTCTACTGTCTTGCTGTCTTCAAACTTAACCTTCAAGCTAATCCTCTATGATTGTTTAGATCTGTTGTCTCCTCCAAAGAAGAGACTGATCCAAACTAAGAGAATAAAGATTGACAGAACCTCAATTTCATGACAGCAAGCATTACAAAAATACTATCTACTCCCACACACTCAGTTCATTAAGTAAACCACTGAAATCCTGGTGGCAAAAAAGAGTCACCTGCCTGTGAACATAATCAATTATCTGAATCTGCTTCTGAAGTCTCCTTCTGTTCCTCTCCATCCAAAACTGGTAGACTCTGCTGACAAACAGCACCAATTTCATTATTTGATTCCTCTTGTAAAAACTACCAACAGCCTTTTAAACTCCCTCATATTCTGACCTGGCAGCAAAGTTGATTTCCCAAACAGCTGTTTTGCAAAGGTGCATTGCACAAACAAGTGTTGGGCTGATTCAGGTGTGTCTGCATCACACATACAGCAACACTTCAATACCCCTCTCTGTATTCCCAGTGAATGAAGTCTACTGACAGTTAACAATCTTCCCTTCATTATCATCCATAAAAAGAAACTGTGTTTGGGTATCCGCTTTGTGCACCATATACATTTTGAAAGGTAATCTGTGTGATCTGCACCCTTCAAAAAATCATATGCAATGGCAGTGCTAAAGTGTCCCTTGCTGTCCACACAGAGCTGTAAACTATGACCAATTTCCTCCTTCACCAGCAGAAGTGCCTTCCTATAGCTTGTAGTCCAACCAGGTGTTTTAGCCAACTTGTAATAATCCACGCTGCTTCCTTTGAGGTAGTTAGCATTAAGCCATTTGATCCAAAGCACATCTTTTTTAGTGTGAATGTCCCAAAGCAAACTACACAGGGCAGCTTTATTCCAGATGGAAGGGTCTCTAACCCCCATTCTTCCTCTCTCCTTTGAGATACACAAAGTATCACAAGAAATTGGCACCAGCTTCCTCTGAGCCTCTTCTCTATCCCATAGAAAGTCTCTGCATAACTTTGTTATATCCTTATGGATGCTCTTTGGGATTCTGAATGCTCGAGCACAGTAGCTGTTCAAACTGAGCAGAGCTGAATTTATAAGGTAGAGTTTCCCTGCATGAGCTAAGTTCTTAGTGTTCAAAACTTTCATATTAACCAGTACTCTATCCACTAATTAGGCACATGTGATCATGTCCCAAGCTACAGTAGATAAGGGTATTCCCAAGTATTTTACTGGGAATGATCCCTCTGGAATTTGCAGTTTTGCTGCAGCAATGATTTATCAGGGTCAGTGAATTTTGAAAAGTACACCATAGATTTACCTTTGTTAATTGCCAAACCAGTTGTGATGTAAAACTCTGCAAGTATGTTTTTAATCCTTTCCATGGAACTAAGTGAAGCTCTACAGAAAATCAGAAGATCATCAGCAAACAGTAAACTGTGAAGCCCCACTCTACTACACCTCTGGTGATATTCTATTTCCTTTCTCTTGAATGCCAGGTTAAGTCTTCTAGTGAGGAATTCCATGATGAGTACAAAAAGGAGAGGTGAGAGAGGGTCACCCTGTTTCACTCCATTTTTACCTTGGAAAGAGTCTGAGTATCCTCCATTGATTGACAAGTAGTATGATGAACCATACACACAAGTCTTGATCCAGCTGATGAAGAGCCCTGGGATCTTCAAACACTCTAGCCATCTGAATAGAAACTTCCAATCTATACTGTCAAAAGCCTTTGGTATATCTACCTTAATCATGCAACTGGGAAACATCCAAGGCTTGTTATATTTACTAAGCAGTTCTTGAGCCAACAAAATATTATGTGTAATACTTCTACCTTTTACAAATGCTCCCTGATTTTCACTAACCAAGGTAGGAAGAACCATTCCCAGTCTGCTACAAAGGATTTTTGTCACCATGTTATACAGTACAGTGCAGCAGGAGATAGGTCTATAGTCTGAAGCTGTCTGTGGTTGAGAGATCTTGGGAATGAGAGCCAATACTGCTCTACTGAAGTTGTCAGGCATGGGATCCCCTTTGAAGAAACCTCGGATTGCCTTACTGATATCCTCACCAATCACTGGCCATGCCTCTTTGAAGAAGTGGCTTGTATAACCATCTATACCTGGACTTTTTGTTGATCTGATTCCCCTGAGAGCACTTCTTATCTCCTGATCTGACACTGCTCCTATCATCTGGATCTGTTGTTCCACACTTAATACAGAACCCTCTGCCACTACCTCTTTCTCTATCTGTATTGTTTGCTTCCCAGCTGTACCCTGCAGCCCACTATAGAATTGCAGTAGACCTTGTTCAATTTCCTGTTGGCCATCAACCAATTTCCCATTTACAGTATGGCTCAATATTTGACTCTGATATTGCTTCTTCTTCATTGCTTGATGGAATTTTTTTGTAGGCTTGTCTCCAAACCTCAACCAATCCAGTTTAGTCCTTTGCTGCAGAAATTGGAATTATGAAATTCCCAGTCCTTCTGTATCCATCCTTAGCCTCTCCTATTCTTGCTGTAGCCTTAGGTCTGTAACATTCTCCATGAGTTCCTTGTATTTCTGTAGCCAAGCTTCCCTTGCTGAATTGGCTCTGACTTGAATATTAACAAATTCTCTTCTATTCATCCTTAGCATTACTGTCTCCAATACCTTGAGAGCCTCAAAAACATCCCTCATACTATGGCACTTGAACTGCTTCCAGGTAGCTGCCACCAACCCCAAGAACTTTGGTGAACTAGTCCACATGTAAAAAAATATAAAGGGTTTTTTCCTCAACCTTTTCTGTTTCTTAAACTGAATCACCAATGGAAAGTGATCAGAGTCAAGAAGTGGCACCACCTCACATTCTACCTCCATAAAATCTTTGATCCATTCTCTATTCACCAATGCCCTGTCCAGTTTGCTAAAGATTCTGCCCTCAGTTCTTCTATTACTCCATGTAAAATGGGGGCCTTTGGTTCTCATCTCCTGCACTTGAATAAAGTCCAAGGTGTTCCTGAATGGTTCTATCTCAGCTGGCTGAAATAATGCACCTCCCTTCCTGTCTTCATACTCCAATGGACAATTAAAATCCCCCATTATAATCCATGGGAGATCCTGATGATCCAACTGGCCAAGCTGTAACCACAATTTCTTCCTTTCCTCAGGGCTGTTTGAGGCATATATCACAGTGACATAGAATCCACTCTTCTGTCCCTTTAACACACAATGAGCATCTATTAGTTGAATCTCTTTTCTCAGAATAGCAACTGAGAAAATTTTCTCATTCCAGGCCATCCATATCCTTCCCACTCCAGCAACCTCACAATTAGTGCTTAGTTTCCATCCCAAACCAATCTGATCCCATACCTTACTCTCTTTTTCCTTCTTAACTTTTGTTTCCACCAATCCTAACAGTCCTACATTAAGTTTATAGCACTGTTCCTTGCACCGTCTTTGCCTCCTCACCGGGTTCAGTCCCCTCACATTCCAGGTACATAGTGTTTTATTCATTGGTCAGGGGGGTCAGGTAGTAAATGGTAGTTCTGCAATTTACCATCTGTCACCATTTCATCCACAAACTGTGAAACACTACTATCCCCAATTATATGTTTTCCTTCTCTTTGTACTGCAACCCCTGATTCAGTTTTCTTCTTCTTGATCAAGTTACCCCTCTCTTTAGTTGCAGCCTTGGTACTCTGATTCTCCTCCCCTTTCTCATTAGGCCCCAGCTCTCTTGGTTGCCATTTCTGAGGTGCATTGACATGGATAAATCTCTTTTGCTTTTTTGTTTCAGGTCTCAACTTTTCAGGTTCAGGCCTCAGCTTTTCAGTTCCAGTCCTCAACTTTTCAGTCCACCTGCAATCTTCTTTAAAGAGCCCAATCATGTTGCACTAAGCACATTTTGTGGGATACCATTCATAAATCACTTTCTGATGCTGCACCACATCATTTTCATCTATAAAGGACACAGATTCTGGAATTGTATCAGACAGTTTAGTTTCTATCTGAATCCTGGCATATTGGAGCCTATCCTTGTCTAGTGTTTGCTTATCCAACTTCAGAGGCTTGCCTAGTGGACTAACTATCCTGCTGAGAATGGTAGGGGTCCAATAAACTATTTTCAGTTTTGGAAGTTGAATCCACACTGGGAAGGCAATTGTTGCACTCAGGTCAAGATCATGCTTCTTTCCTGAATAAGTACTAGCTTTCTGTTGAAGAGGATGTTACCTCTCTCCATCACTACATCTTTGTGTGCTCTAAGTTTAAATCTAACCATGAAACGACCTGGGCTAACCCTCCACACCTTGTCTATTTGATTCTTCCAGTATTGATGAAAGAACCCCTCCATAACATGTAATGGCGGGAATCCACCTACAACCCTACAGACTATAACATTTTCCCACCATTCCACACTCTCCTGTACTTCAGCCAAAGAAATTTTTGCCATACTAACACCCTCAACTAGAGTAGGTTCATAGTAATGTACCTCGTTTTGGTTCAGAAGATTGACCCATGGCTGAGGCATAGTTTCAGCCAATTCATCCTTCTGCTCCTTCACTTCCAGTGTCTGTTGCTTCATAGTTGCTGATCCCTCTGTTGGCTCTGGCTCATCCAACCCAGTATTATTCTCCTTTACCCCTGGACCTTTTGCTTGCTTTTTTTTTGTGATCATTGCGAAGGGGGACATCGTCACCAATCCCTCCTCCTCATCTCCATCTGCGTTGACCGGCATCGACCTGCTAGAATTTTCTCCCAGATCTGGCTCCTGCCCTGCCGAACCTGACTTTGTGATCAGATTCTTCGTAGTGCCTCCCTTCTGCTGGAAATCTCCACATACATCTTTCAATCCCGCAAGTTCCATGTCCCGCCGGATTAACCTATCTTCATCCGCCCTTGTATCATCGAACAGTTCATCAAATTGCAATCTTTGTTTCCCCGTCTTAATCTCCCGTCCTCTAGATTTCTTCTTCCCCCTTGAACTCATGGCAGAACCACCGTGGATTCACCGGAACTCGAGAAATAAGATAGCCAGAACAGATCGCACCTAGTGGGTGGTGAAATCGCCCACAGTAAGCGCGTTGTATAGCGCGTGAGGAAACATCACTATGTCTTAATTTATATCATAACTATTGTATATATGATTATATAATAAAAATACAGAATGCAAATAAGTAAAATACGGACTGCATCTATCAGGTCAGTAAATTTATTAAAATTAAAAATAAAATTACAAAGATTTTTTATTCGGAAATTAATTCCATATCAGTTGACCACTATCTGACGTGGCTGTGACGTCACAGTCTGCTTAATCAAAACGGACGAACAGAAAGGAAAGTAGATGAATGTGTGATATCCTTGTTGCAAATGTCCTGCGTTTTGTTTTCACCTCATTTATCAAACAAACTGCACTCATCCTTCAGCTCTCCTCAATTCCCCAAACAAATTCAATCCTCTCAATATCGTTTTACCGCCAATTCCACCAACACTCAATCGCAGAATGAACCCACCTCCATTGTCAAAGCTCCCACTGCTCCATGGATGCGGAGTCCTCTACTGGTCCAACCCGGTCAAGTAATGGACCTCTCCAAACCAAGACTCAGGAGAAAACCCGGTTCTGAAACCGCCCAGAACCCGGATTCGGCTCTGACTTCCAAAATCGGGCCCGGGAGAGGCAAAAGGGAGATGAAGATGGTTCTTAAGGGAATCAAGAAGCTCCGAGAGGTTGCCAGAGGTTCGGAGAAGTTCGGTGAAAACCCAGGAAATGTTGGGTTTGAATTCTCGCCGGGGGAAATGTGGTGGGATGGGATATCTGAAGTTGACGAGGGGATACAAGAAAAGGAGAAGAATTTTAGCAACAAACGGCCTTGGATTAGGGATGCGAGCTTGGCGAGGGTGAGACTGAAGAAGGAGAAGGTGGTGACTGCTGCTCAACTGTCTCTTGATGAGGACTTGCTTGCGAGGCTGCGGGGCGAGGCTTCAAGAATGCGCATTTGGGTGAACGTTAAGAAAGCTGGAGTGACTCAAGATGTTGTTAATCAAGTGCATTTTACTTGGAAGAATAATGAGCTTTGTATGATTAGGTTTGATCTTCCTTTATCTAGGAACATGGTTCGAGCACTGGAAATCATTGAGGTTGGTTTCTGTTACTTTGGTTGCTTTAAATTTTTCAATCTTAATCCTACATTTTCATAGACAAGATCATATTCTGGATAGGCAAAAGCTCTTATAGACTTAAGCTATAGAAATTGAGTTTCATTTTGCGCCTAAACTTACTTATCAAGATGCTTCTATTGTCAGAAAGTGCTGGTCTTTGCAAATCTGGATCATGTTTTCATGTTTTATGTGATTGCTTTACTTGTGAACAGATGAAAACAGGTGGCATGGTTGTCTGGAGAAAGAGGGAGTTTCTTGTTGTTTACAGAGGGCACAATCATCTTCTAACTGCAAGAACTCATCATCCTGTCTCTGATGCCAGCGTAATAGAAAGTCATCTTACTGAAACGACCACAAAAGATGACGAAGAAGGGGAGGAAAGTAGTGTGATCAGTAAGTCGCTTTTTGAGAGGGAAGGTGATAGATTATTGGATGGCTTAGGGCCACGTTTTGTTGATTGGTGGGGGCAGAAGCCTTTGCCGGTAGATGGTGACTTGCTTCCTGAATTAATACCTGGATTTAAACCTCCATCCAGACTTTCTCCTTCTCATGCTAAAACACAGCTCAGAGATGAGGAAATGACGCACTTGAGGAAGCTTGCATACCCATTGCCAACTCATTTTGTACTAGGTATGCTGTTTTCATCCTATATGGTCACTGCCAATTTGTTTGTTGTGTGGAAGATATAGATCAGTGTGATAGTATATTTAACTGGTCTGTTCAAATAAAGTTATCTCTTAACGATACGAATATGCTCTTTAGCTGGCGTAATTCCCTGGTGCCATAGTTCATAGAATCAAGGGGTTGATTATTAGGTTATTACAATATTACTTATTATTAGTGTAAGAATGCAACAGTATTAGTGGTATCTACATTATCTTATGTTCTTGTGCAAATTCACATCTGCTCTTTTGTTTCTACCCAAATTGGATATAATTGGTTCCTATACAATCAGGAGAACTGAATTACTCTAGGTATTTTTTCACTTGAAGGAAGAAACAGAAAACTCCAGGGCTTAGCTGCTGCAATCTTAAAACTCTGGGAGAAGTGCCAAATAGCAAAGATTGCTGTAAAGTGGGGAATTCCAAACACTGACAATAAGCAAATGGCCTATGAGCTCAAGGTAAGGATAGATGCAGCATTGGGTGATTTCATCCACACATACTATGCGTTCCATGCTACCATTTTTCTAATCAAGAGTCCGTTATTAAACCTCATCTTATTTAAAGACATATTAGGACAAGCATCTTATGATTCTCAATTGCTGGTGCAGTGTCTCACTGGGGGAGTGTTGTTATTGCGTAATAAGTTCATCATACTTCTTTATAGAGGGAAGGACTTTCTTCCCCCTCAAGTTGCAACCACAGTTTCTGGGAGAGAACTAGAACTCAGAGCACATCAAGTTAGGGAAGAACGTGCCAGGCTAAGTGCTGTTGAAAACCTTCTGCAGTTTGAGATATCTGGCAAATCAAGCAACAGCGGAACTTTATCAGAATATTTCAATATTCAATCAACCAATCTGGAACAGGGAGATAGAAAAAACAAGGTGGACATCCAATTGAAAGCTGAAAAGGAAAGATTAGAAAAGGAACTGAGGAATCAACAACGGAAGATTTTTATTGTAACACTACTTCCCACTTTTTTCATTTAGTGTTCTACTACTCCTTCTGAGCTTCTTTTCATGAATGATTATGATGGCAGCTTAAAAAGAAGATAGAGCAATCCGCTAAAGCGTTAGCATATCTGCTCTCAAAGTGTACTGTTTCAGAAAGAGATAGAGATCAAGAGATGATGACACAGGAGGAGCGAGAGGTTCTGCGCCGGATAGGGTTGAAAAGGGAGAGTTGCTTAGTTCTTGGTAAGCAGCAATATTTCCCTACATTTGCATACGTCTTACTTGCATATATCGCTAGGCCATATGCTAATTATGTTTTTTTGCTGATCTTATGGCAGTACCCGTCTTTCACATATATTTGGTTAAAATGATTGACTAGAGTTGTATGACTTCTTAACCTCTCCAGTTTTCTCGAATAAGATGCTAACGCCTGTTTTCTTGTATCTTTTGTTAATTGGTTGTGTAATTGGAGTTCGGATTCATATAGATGGTAGTGAATTTGATACACTGTTACATGAATTTTGTGGAAGCTTATTTCGCTACTTGCAATATGATACGTGAGAGTTTGAGGTCACCTTGTTTATTAAACATGAAGCATCTTACATACTTTATCTTTACTTTAGGTAGGCGTGGAGTTTTCAGTGGTGTAATTGAAGGCATTTATCAGCATTGGAAGCACAGAGAAATAGTAAAGGTTATTACATTTCAAAGAGCATATTCTCAGGTGGTTAAAACCTCCAGTATTCTCGAGGCAGAAAGTGGTGGGATATTGGTGTGCATTGAGAAGCTTAAAGAAGGGCATGCTATATTACTCTATCGTGGAAAAAATTACAAAAGGCCAAACTTGGCGCATTCACATCTTTTGAACAAAAGAGATGCATTACTGAGGTCCATAGAAATGCAGAGGATGGGAGTAAGCAACTCTCTTGAAGTTCTTACACATGTTTACTAATTTAAAGAGCAATAGTATGAAAAAGAATTAAATCCATGACAACTAGCATGCAATGATAACTAATCCTTCTTCCTTTCTTATCTGCCATTCAAACAGTCTCTAAAGTTTTTTGCCAGTCAGAGGGAGAAAGCGGTATCTGATTTGGATTCGAAGCTGGTAAGACCTTTTCTAACTGTACACTATGGAGACTATGTTCTAAGATAAAGAGAAAATCACTAATCAAATATATTTTGAATGATGAATCCTGCAGGCAGAGTTGACACAAAGGATAGCTGATCAGTTGGAAATCTGCGAGACACCATAAGCTCTACTGAATTCATGTCAAGACATGGAAGGTACTTGCTCAAGTTAATTGCAAACAGAGCACGAGTGAAGCGCGATTGTACTGTAGTTTTATTCTGCAGTCTGTTTTACCCTTTTCTATCCTGAAATTATTTTCCCTCTACACCGCAGTGATAGCATGATCCATGGCTGTACATAGATTGTGTTTAGAGCTTCATAGATGACTGCTAACAACTAGAAACTATTGTAGGCTGTAGCTTTGGTAAATAACTAAATACTGATGTCAGGGAATATTTGGGCTCACAAAAATTCGGATTCAGTTATGGAATGAGATATCCTTCGTTTCTATGTTTCTCATTTGAAATGGGAATGCGATAATTTCACATTTGACCTAGTCAACCCTTCAAATTAACTAGTGAATGACTAAAACTATTTCTACCAAAATCCAAAAACTCTATAATTATTTTGCCCTCATCCAACAGTTGCTCTATTTTACCATTTCATAAATATATTGTCATTTTTTTTTTTAAATGAAACCACTCAAGGAGTGGGGGAAAGTTTTATAAGGCTTCCCAAACCTAAATGGCCAGAATTTTGAGTTATTTTACAAGGACAAAAGTCCCAAAAGCACTATTGTGCTTTCAAAAGAATAGAGAGGCATCTCTATACAAAAGAATAGAACCTAGATTTCCAATCTCAATCAAAACCTAGTAGAGAATTGTAAAAACAAAACTCTGGGCGGCACCAAGAGGGTTTAAAATATAGACAAAAGGAAGCAGCCTATTTCTAAAATTTGAGCAGCACAGTGAAGGGCTGAGAGACAGCTGCAAAAGCAGCAACAGAATAGAAACTCCAGTTTGGATTGATGGTAGAACAGCAGATTCCAGTGCAAGAGAAGAGCAGAAAGAAATCATACTCTTACTGATGGCATATTCATTTGGTCAAGGAGCATAAGAGATCTGATGTCAGGTGGCAACAAATCCCAGGAATAAGTTGCAGATTTCCTCAAAGACATACCTAGTTTGGCCAGTGAGTCTGCCACTAAGCTTCCTTGTCTGAGTGTATGTTGAAGTGGAGACTTAATGAGGAGATGAGCATGAGAGAGAATATAGTTTCCAGTGGGCTGTGATAGGATTTTTGATCATGGAGATGCTTACCAGAGAGTCAGACTCAATGCAGAAGGTATCATGCCGATGGAAACAACCAAAATGATATCCAGCCACAATAGCCTTAATTTCTGCTTCCAGGGAGGATGTAGCAGATGAGAAGGAGTGACCTGCAGCTATAAAATTACCATAAGAGTCTCTTAAAATGAAGCCAAAAGCACAGTCTGAGCCAGAGAAAGCTGCATCAACATTTAGTTTAAATCTCATCTCAGGCCTGCTCCATTTAACTATTCTCAGCCTAGGCCTGGGAGGCCTCTGAGTATGAGGGATGTGTGCAGCAGCAGCCAGTTGAAGATCATGTTCCTGAGAAATGAAAACAGTGTTTGCAGCCAATGATATGTACAATATATGTTTGATGTCAGAGAGGATAAATGATGAAGAAGACCTAGTTTCCTCAAAAAAATATATATCTCTTGCTTTCTATAAACACCACACTATTATACAACATAACATTCTAATCAGCTTAGCATGAAAGCTTGATAAGCCTGTATATGTTATATAATAGGACAATCTGTCCCAGATTTCTCTAAAAGCTATATCTTTGATGCCAATAGAGGACATCATTTCAGACCATATCTGAGTTGACAAAGGGCAGTGGTTGAAAAAATGGTCTATTGAATCTGAGGCCTGACAGAAGGGGCATTTTGACACTATCTGAAAGCCATAATGAATGAGGACCTCAACAAAAGGTAGAAGGGAATTAAATAGTCTCCACACAAAGAAGGTAATTTTCTTGGGGATCCTAATATTCCACAGTTTGATAAGGGAAGGGGAAGAAGGCCTGTGGTCATGGATAGTCTGATAGGCAGACTTGAAGGTAAAATGGCCAGTTTTTGTGGGCTTCCAGATTAACCTATCTTCCCTATGTTCAAAAAGTACATCATTTTGGAGCAAAGAGAGTAAAGGTTCAGGAAGAGCCCCTTGCAGTTCTGGAAGGTATTGATCTTTTGAGAGCACAAACTGGGATACAGTACAGGTAATGGGGATGGAAGTAAGCTCTGGTGGAAAGATGTCAAGTAGAGGGCCATGTTTAGTCCAATTGGCAGACCAAAAATTACACAGGCCTTTCCCATGAATAACAAAAGAGATCTGTTCCCCTATATGGTTTACTTGGAAGATTCTAAGCCAAGTTTGTGAGTTTCTGGAAGTGGGAGGGAGGGATTGTATGAAGTGAGTCCACATGGCAGAGCCATGTTGAAACTTCCACCAGAGTTTGATTGAGCAGGTTTGGACAATATGTGGGATTGATCTAAAACCAAGGCCATTCTGTGCCACTGGGAAGCACAATTTGGACCATTTTCTCCAAGGTTTTTTTTTTGCTCTAACTGCATTGGATCCCCATAAGAAAATTGAGAACAATCTTTCTATGGATTCCACAATGTGTAATGTAGGAGCCATGACTGTGAAAACATGTTGTGGAATAGCATATAACACAGATTGAATAAGGGTGATTTTACCACCAATACTCAACCATTTATGTCTCCAAAAGCTCAGTTTTTTGCTGATCTGTTGCAGCAAGGGATTGAAATAGCAGTTAAGAATTTTTCCTTGGAGCATAAAAATAGTAAATAAATTTAATTGGGAAAATTCCCGCAAAGGGCGTAATAAGAGTTGAAATTCCTATTTAGGACGTAAAAGTTTTAATATTCCTACTAAGGGCACTCAATTACTTTTAAGATAAATTTACCCCTTTTATTCTTTTTCTAAATTTAGTTTACTTAATTTTATCATGTAAATTACCATGTATAAAAATTTTATCATGGAAATTATATCATGTAAATTATCAAGGATACGAATTTTATCATGTAAATTATCAAGAATAAGAATTTTACAGCTAACAATAATATAAAAATATAACATTTTATGTAAATTTACATTATATATTAATTTAAATTTGACTAACATACCCTAAATCCCCTATAAATTAAGACCAAGTTTCTGATGAAGTTGTATCCTGGTAACATCCTGCAAGTTTATATATTGAATCAACCTTTTTTTTTTAATGCCACCTATGTAGGTGGGGGGAATTTATAGGCACCCCAAGCCAAAAATAAAAGCATAAAAATAAAAAGAGCAACAGAGCTCAGTTCAGTACAGACATCCAGCACTAAGTACTAGGCTGATAAAAAAACTACCTCTAGATGACAAAAACAGTCATCCTCATTTCCCTAATTTTCAACTTACAATCTAGGTGAGGAAGCTTATTAGCCAACGTTAAACGAAGACAAGGCAGCCGCCACACCAGTTGCAAGTAATCAGGGGAATGGAAAGGGGACAAAATTGCCTAAAAATACATTGCTAGGTACTCATACACAAGGCAATGAGTATTGTTTATCAGTCTCACCAGAGAAGGAAAGTCTCAGGGAAGGAACCTGAATAGCATCAAGTGTGAGCAGGCCTCTGATTGTTGATGGCAGTGAGCTCCAGAAATAGGATTTCTTCTCTTTTGTGTGTATTGCATGTTTTGCCATTGAGTCTGCAGCCTGGTTGCCCTCTCTCAAAGTATGTAAAATCCCAGTATTACCAAGCAGTTGGTGTACTGAATCCAAAAGATGCCACAATTTCCATTGTCTTGCGTCAGGATTAATGATCATTTGTATGGCTTGGAGGCAATCTGATTCAACTGTGAAGAGTGGAATGGCTATGGATCTTGCAACTTTGATTCCATGTTCAATATCTAGTACCTCAACTTGTAGGGGGAGCTGGAGGAAGTGTAAAAAGATCTGGCTCCAATCAGATTTGCATTTTGATCCCTGATAATGATTCCAATACCTGTCCTGCCATTTGACCATGCTGCATCAACATTGACTTTACAGCCAACAGTTGGACACTTCCATCTAAGGTAGGGGAATGGCTCCAGTTTCTGCAAGTTCCCTGTCCACTTCCCTTGTCAATATCATTGGCTTTTTTACGTGGATTTTAGGTGCAGGGACATTTTGATTTTGCAGGTCTGATATTGACTTGAAATACCCCTGGTTTGCTGATGCAGGTCTAGGTAATAGTGTAAAAATGAGGGTAATTTTGTCTTTTTCAGACCTGCAAAATCAAATTGTCCCTGCACCTAACACTGGCCCTTTTTTATGAAGGCCAAAAATAGGGAATCCTTGAGCTTTTCTTCCATTGCTGCTATTGATGGATGAATTTCTTCAAACAACCATTTGTTCCTGGCTTTCCACAGAATCCAGCATACCAGAGCAGGAGCCACCATATTGATTTTTGTATGAGCCTTAGAGAGACCAGTGAAAGCCCAACAGGTGGCAAGTCTGTCCCAAAGCTTTGGACACCTGAAAGATTCAGAAAAACATATTTGGTGCATATAGTCCCATAAATTCACAGCAACTGGACACTCAGAAAAGAAATGATGTAGTGAATCAGTATTTTGACAGAAACAACACTTTGATGGAAGATGGAAACCAAAGTGAGATAAAATGTCATCAAATGGCAGTAGAGAATTTAAAAGCCTCCACATGAAAATGGAGATTTTCTTTTGAAGTTCAGGTGCCCAAATTTTTGACATTACTGAAAAAGTTTGTTTCTGATGTCTGAGTAACTCATATGCTGTTTTGAAATTAAACCTTCCAAGAGGATCAGGCTTCCAAATTAGGGTATCAGATCTATGAGGTGATATGGTTGCTGACTGGAGTATGTGTAGGACATGTGGGGGAAATTTGTTGGCTAACCACAGAAGTATCTGAGCTTTGTTCTCCACAAATTGGGCAACTGAGAGATTGGAGATGTTTTCATTATTAGGCTCATATATATCTTCTAGAGGACCACAGTCAGTCCAGTTGGACTTCCACATATTACACTCACCTTTGCCATGTATCACTTTGGTAAGAGAATCAGCAAAACTATTTACATTACAGATCCTCTTCCAAACTTTTGATTTTATTTTTGCTGTATCAGGTAAGGATGCCAAAAATGCAGTCCATGGAGTATTTCCTATTTGGTACTTCCACCATAATTTACAGGAAAAAGTCTGAATTATGGTGGACAATGACCTGAATCCTAGACCATTTTGTGAAGTGGGATGACAAAGAAAATCCCACTTCCTCCATGTCTTTTTTGGCCCTGAGTCTGTAGCTCCCCATAAAAATATAGAAAGTTTCCTTTCTATTTTTTGATTATTTGCTTAGTGGGAAGCATCACAGCCCATATATGTTGTGGTAGGGAATAAAGAAAAGATTGAATTAAGGTCAATCTGCCTCCATAAGATAACCACACATTTTTCCAGTTTCTGACTCTACTATCTATAATTTCCAGTATAGACTGGAAATGAATATTTAGAGTCCTCCCTGTATAGATCTGTACTCCAAGGTATTTAAAAGGTAAGCTACCATGTTTCATACACATTACGGATTTTATCTGTCTGAGCTTGGAAACTGAAACATTTTTCCTAACAAAAAACTCATTCTTTTCAAAATTAATTTTTTGGCCTGAAGTCTCCTCAAATTTCAAAAGAAATGCTTTCAGCCTAATAAGATTGATTCTGGAGGCCTTTAGAAAGATGACCGTGTCATCTGCGTAACTTAAATGGGAGGTGGGGACTGAGTTTCTTGGTAAGGAGTAATAATGTAGCTTTCCAGTCTCAAAAACAAAAGCCAGGCTTCTATCAAAGACTTCTCAGAATATGTTGAAGAGAAAAGGGGAGAGGGGATCCCCCTGTTTAATGCCTCTAGTGGCTTTGAAATAACATACTGGAGAGCCATTTATAAGTATAGAAAACCAAGCGCATCTGACAGATTCTTCATAATGCAATGAATAAACTTACTGTGAAAACCCATTTTTTGGAGAATTTTTTTTAAGAAAGTCCAGCTGACCCTATCAAAAGCTTTCATTAGATCAAGTTTAAAAGTACAGTTAGGGTCTCTATCCTTTCTATTTAAAATTTTTAGCATTTCTTTAAGATAGATGACATTATCTGAAATGTCCCTATTTTTTAAAAATGTTGTATGTTGTGGGGATATAAATTTGGCCATCAGTGGCTTAAGTCTTTCCATTAGCAATTTAGAAAAAATCTTATTTGTAACATTGGAAAGACTTATTGGCCTGTAATCACTAAAAGTGATCGGAATCTATTTTTTAGGGATTATTGTAATCCAGGTGCTGGAAATACCCCTATGTATATGAGATCTAGCCATAAAATCATTTGATGCCTCAAGTAAATCTAAGCAAATTATGTCCCATGCCTTAATAAAATTTTTGCAGTATAGCCATCAGGCCCTGGACTGCTTGATTTGTTAAGGCCACAGACTATCTGCTTTAATTCTGTCAAAGTAACTGGCTTAATCAGACTGTCATTGTCCTCCTTTGTAATTACAGAAGGGATTTTTGACAGAAAGTATGAGGAGAAAGTCTCATGGTCAGGGTGAGGTTGATCAGTGAGTATATCCTGATAGAAAGAAATAGCTTCACTCTACATATCAATTTTTTTTGACAACCATGCACCTGTGGAGTTTTTTATTTTTGTGATTTGAAGTCTACCTCTTTTTTCCAAAACTGATTGATGGAAAAATTTAGTATTTTCATCACCCTCTTTCAGCCATTTAACTTTAGCTTTGTGTTTCCAGAAATTTTGTTCCTCTTTTAGAGCTTTCTGTAAAAGAGCTTTAGCCTTGTTGAATTTAATTAGCTCATCAGTTGAGCTATTAGATTCAAAAGTTAATTCCTGGATTCTGAGATGTTCCTCAGCCTTTTTAACATTTTCTCCTAAATTACCAAAAAACTCTTTATTCCATTTTTTCAAATGTTTTTTGAGATTATTTAGTTTCAAGAAAAGTTTTAGCATGCCGTGCCCTTCTTAAGACTGGTTCCAGTGAGACCTAGTGAGGTCCATGAAATCATGTCTTTTGAACCATGTATTAATAAATCTAAAGGGTCTTGGGACTGAGGGAGTATTTGTAGCTATTCTAAGAAGCAGAGGACTGTGGTCAGAAGATAACCTATTTAGCACCTGAACTGAGGATTGTGGGAATTTGGACTGCCACTGGAGACTACATAGAGCCCTATCTAATCTTTCCAGTGTCAGCCTTTCACCACTATTCCTTATTCTACCATTTGACCATGTAAAATAATTACCTACAATATTTACATTCTGTAGAGCCATGTCATCTATGAAATGATTAAAATCTAGCATGTTGCCTAGAGGAGGGGAAGAGTGTCCCTGATATTCATTAATAGAAATCATAGCATTAAAGTCACCAATATAGATATCTTCTGGAAGATTGATAGTTTTAAGATCTAGCCATAATTCTTTTCTCCCTTTCCTTGATCTCAAACCATATACTACAATAAAATCAGTGACTTCATTAAGTATATGACTTGTGATCTGTACTGAGATGAATTGATTATTGTCAGATTTTAAAACTACATCTATCTGAGCATTCCACATTAGCCATATATTGCATAGAGATGAGTGTAAGCAGGGTTTGAAATTAAGCTTTTGACAGTAAGTTAGACATTCTGAGAAATGGTGCTGAGGTTCTATAAAACAAACCATGTCCAACTTGTGGATTCTGATCAGTTTTTTTATTCTCATCATAGATGTTTCCATTCCTCTAACATTCCAAACTAGCACATTGATCCTAGGGTCTTATTAATCATTTTTTACGAGATTTAATACTCTTAGTTGTTGTTCTAGTAATGACTTTATTTATCTGAGTAAAGTATGTATCTTTATCAGAATCTATAGAATCAATAACAGCATTTGGCATTTGAGTAGGAATTAGAGTAGGAATTAGAGTAGGAATTTTACTGATCTGGGAGGGTGAGGGATCCATTTTCTGTGTAACTTGTGTCTGGTCATCTTGTATTTCTGAATCAAATATTTCTAAATCAGGGGGCTCAGAGATTGGAGTGTCCCTTACTTCAATGGGGGTGTCTAAAAGCACATGATCCTCATTTGTTTCTTCTATTAGGGGAGGAATCTGTTACCTGTGTTTCTTGGCTGGGAGTAGAAAGTGAAATTGTCAGTATTAAAAGAGCTATCAGGAGATACAGGAAGCTTACCTGAGTGTATTTTAATGTCATCAGAGGCATATTTTGTCCTCCTTTTTGGAGACTGACTATCCATAATTCTGATTGAGCTGAGTGAGGGTTGTATTGGAGTGTCTGATAACTGGGGCTGAGAGGGGGTTTCATCACTGATCACAATCAGATGATTGACTGGGCTGGGATCAGAAGTTTCAGGGGAGATAGTTGTTTTAGGGAGGCACTGGGAAACTGCAATGATGATGTTTTCTTCCACATTGATGACTGGAGGAGCTGGCACTTGCTTATCCTTTTTGAGTGGATTCAGACCATCTGATTTCTGGACATAGGTGTACATTGGAGGATCTTCCCCTTGCTGGTGTCTAGAGGTGCTAGCAAAGTGACTTTTTCCTTGATTAGCATTCTGCTGTCTGAGCTTGGTAGGTGGGAATTCCTTATTGGCATTGGGAAGAGTGGGAAGTTTTTGCTGATGATTCCTGGTGGTGATAGGCCTCAAACCTGGATTCAGAACCCTACATTCCTGCAACTCATGTCCAAGTTTCTTGCAGTGCTTGCAATAAAAAGGCAGCTGCTCATATTCTATGGGAAAGTCTGCCACTTCTCCTTGCATATTAATGGTTAGAGTGACTGTATTGGGAAGCTTAGCAAGGAGATCTATCTCTACACATAACTTGACTGCAGAAGGTCTAGACAGGGAGGCTGTGGCCAAATCCATTTTATAAACTTCCCTATCCTATTACCTATAGACTCTAACATTGCAACATTATACCAGAAGATAGGCAAATTATGCAAAGTTATCCATAGTGGCAAGATTGAAGTCTCAGATGCAGGAGTAAAATCTGGTGTCCATCTAAATACCTTCATAATAGCTCCCTTGAAGGACCAAAGTGACTTCATCCAGCACCTCTGGAAGTCCTCAGCATCATCAAATCTGATTAAAACGTGCTTATAGTCGATTGAGCCTAATTGGTACTTGCCGTTGAAACCAATTGACTTAAAAGCCTCTTGCAGGAACTCCATTGACAGCTTGATGCGACTGAATTTGCCAATTAGTGCGCTGGTGTAGTGCTCCGACAGCGCTGCTACTTCTTCCGGCGAGAGGATGCACGCGATCTTCCCCTTGTATTCCGGGATTGGGTGGATGGAAGGATTTGATGGGAGTGAGGGGTAAAGGGGTGGAGGTTTAGCATTTAGTGCTTGTAAAAAATTGAGTGGCGCGGTGGCACCGCCGCGGGGAAGCGGCGGTTTCAGCCTGGAATTAGCCGTTTTGTAACCGTTTCAACGGTTGTCTGTCAGAAAAATAGAAATAACTGGAAGAAATTGGGGAAATGTTTAGAGAGAAGGCGGAGCATTAAGTCTAGAGAGAGAGAGAGTTGGGGACTTCTTGGAAGAACTTGCAACGGATTGAATCAACCAATAACAAAGATATGGGGAGGAAAGATAAAATTTAATACATGGAGAGAAGTCCATGATAAAAATTTTATACATGATAATTTACATTATAAAATTAAGTAAAACTAAATTTAGAAAAAGAATAAAAGGGGTAAATTTGTCTTAAAAGTAATTGAATGCCCTTAGTAGGAATATTAAAAGTTTTACGCCCTAAGTAGGAATTTCAACTCTTATTACGCCCTTTGTGGGAATTTTCCCAATTTAATTCTATTTGAGACTCCGAAGAGCATACAATTTATTTTATTTGCAATTTTAAGTTTTTAATATTTTTATGTGTGAAGATGTGATGGTGTGTTTGATTGGAGAGAATTTTGAAAGTCTGGATTTTGTTTTGAAATTTTGAGAGGTTGGGTTTTTGTTTGGAATTTTGATAGCGGAATTCCTATTTGCAGGTTTTATTTTACTAATGCAGTCTGTATTTTGATTGAAAGTGACAAGATTGTCCTTATTGATTTATCTTGCTCAAACTTTAGCCACTTGATCAAGGATATATTAGTCTTTCCTGAAAATAATACGGACTGCAAAAGTAAAATACGACCTGCAAATAACATTGCCCTTTTGATAGTCTGTCCTTGCAAAAAACCTTGTTTGGTTGGGTTAGGATTTTGTAAGTCGGAAATAAAATTATTGTTTGGTTCGTCAGGATTATTAGGGGTGTTCAAAATACCCGGCCCGGCCTACCCGCCCCGTTGACCCGGCGACCCGACATATAATAACCAGGTACCCGACCCGTTAATTTCGTAAATTACCGGGTCCGAGTCACATAAATGTCATTTTCCGGGTATCTGGAAACCCGGTTTAATATGAATTTATTTAATTAATTATAATTTTATTTATAATTTTACCTTTTAATATTGACATTTAAAAAAATTAAATACCGATTCATCCTAACTAGACTCAACCTCTTAAGTTTCCAATCCACCTCTTCAACCATTTAGTCTTTTGCTTTGATATTGCTACTTTTTCTTCAACACAGACGCACACCCGCATCCCACACTGCGTTGGAGTACATCCACTAATTTGCCTCGAATGATAATTATTCATAATTTTATTGATATTTTCGTATTAAATAATATTTAATTAGTTTTGGACTTTTATACTGATAAAGTATATTTATTATTAAATAATTAAATGTATTTTGTAGCACTTTTTATAAGTAATAATAAAATAAAATAGGGTACCCGGTTACTCGACCCGCAAAAGTGGGGTACCCGATTGTACGGGTACCCAGTATTTCCGGGATGGGTCACGGGCCGCTTTTTCAACTACCCGCATGTACGAGTACCCGGAAGTACGGGTACCCGGTGTTTGAACACCCCTAAGGATTATGCAATGCTAAAACAAAAATTGTAACTCTATAATCAATAATTGTAAATCTGGACTTGGAGGTCGTTTGGTTCATTTGGGAATTAGAATCATGATTTAATCTGCAAATCACGTGGATTTACTTCTCACGTCAAATCACTCATATTAACTCTAAATGTGCTTGGTTGACATTGGAGTAGTGTGTGTTCCTGAGAATCGTTTTACTTCACTTTGTTTGGTTCACCTTATCTATTTACTACCTCACCTAATTACTCTCTTCAAATTATCTATTTTTTCCTAAAGGGAACTAGAAGAGTTATTGCTCCGGTCAATAAATAAATTAATAAAAAGCAATAAAATGATGAAACTACGTAATTTTGACTAAAACCACCACACAACCACCGCAAGTTCACCATATTCCGGCGCCTGCCATTTATATATATTCCTTTTTATATTTTTTTTCATTTTTATTGTTTCATTCTTCATCCCACATAATTTTTGGCAAGGTTACATTTATAATCTCTACGTATGACTTTTTGTGGTATTAATATGTTTTTGTTTCTTTTTTTTAGCCGTAATTTACCATAACTTTTTTCCGCCTTCCATGTTACCACAAATTACTACAAATTACGCGCAAAAATACAACTCATTTATGTTCATTATACAATAACCATTTCCATATTAAGGTCTTTCTATTTTATATTGTTACACTAACACAATATGTTGTTTACGTACAGTATAGTATAACTATGGTATTAATATATTGTTACACTAAACCAGTGCCTTTGAATGTAGATAGTGTGAAAAAAATTGAAGCAAAAGTTCCAGGAAGTGAAGGAAATGAAACTCCGACGAGGGAGGGATCTCATTCCAAGCATAAAAAGGATAAGAAGCGTACAATATAAAGCACTTGTTGGAATGAAAGATTTGACTTAGCGTTTAACAATTCTTTTTAGCATGAGTACCGTATGATCAATTTAGAAATACACACATTAGCATTTTTACCTTAAAATGTGTACTTATAAAAATATTTATCTATTAACTTAATATTAAATAAATTTCTTACATTTTGATCTTAATATATATTATTTTATAATAATTATCTTTGATGAATAACCTGACAATTACGATATATATTGACAATTTCATAATCTTTTGAAATTTTCCACTATAAATTTGTTAATTATCTTTAAAGAGTTTTTCTTTAAACACACTTCATCCTCATCTTCATAAGTTTGTTCATAATATTAACATAAAAAAATATTAAATATATCGTGCAACGCACTGGTGATATGGGCTTTGCCCCATATCTAGGCTCCGGCCCAGAGAGTGGTCTGGTCCATGTGACGTCTGCTATAATGGTGTTACCCGGGGACAGGAAAGACATAAAAATGACCTGTCCCCGGATAAGGACAAGCAAGCAGGACCACTACCTTTGGGTTGGATCCTAACCACCTCACACCTATAAATACAACTTTGGACTTGTGGAGAAATGTATGTTCTATCAGACTAAAACTCTCTCAATATATCCTTATTCTCTCTCCAATTCAAAGGCCCCTCTTTCATCATCACGCTGGAGTAGCTATCCTCGGGATATTCCGGGGCGTTGTTTTGCAGGCCTATTAGGTGAGAGCGCGCGGACCACAGACGGAGCCTCATTCGGACCGGAGAAACCTGCTGCACTCCGGACCAAGACTGGAAGCTGGTAGTATCACGCACGAAGATATTTAGCTAGTTATTATAATAACTATTGGTAAAATATCATCTAAAATTAATTTATCTATACAAATCACTCTTTTAGGAAAAATCAAATGAACAAAAAGTTATTAAAAAAAACTTTAATGTTAAGATCATGTTGAAATAAAAAATATTTATATTTATATAGCATGTAATAAATTTAGTTTTTGATAAATAATTGAATCATTATAATATTTTCAACAAAAATTTATCAAGTTAATTTCTTGGTTTAAATTTCGAGCGATAGATAATCGAACTCAAATAATTTTGTTAGGTTTAGATTTTAAAATTGAGACAATTTTGAACTTGAAATATAAATTCAAAATCTTTTTTTGTATTTTTTCACATGATTGAAAATATTTGTATGATTATTTATATGTGAAATTGTATAACCATAAATATTATTATTGGTACGTTTATGGGGTAGATGAGTAAAATTACAACAAACTAATGAGAGAGTTCTAAATTACCTAGGGGATACAAGGTAGGAGAATTCCATGTTTTTGTAGGAATTGTATTTTTTGCACAGTTACAAATTACTCAATAATGGATAGATTCTACGAACCAAACAATTCGAAGCATATCAAACTCCTAGGCGTTTTATTTTCCCACATCAATCCATGCGTACCAAACGAGCCAGACTTGTTTCATAATCTTTTGATTAGCTAACTAGCGTGGATTGATTAACGTGCCTCTGAAAGAACTTTTGAACACCTCATATAAAAAAAGAAAGAACCACTTTCTTGACAAAGTCTCTTGAATGACCACCAACTTTCCTAAATGCCATGTAAATACCACTATATATTTAAATTCAAATCATACAATTTTGAGTTAAAGTATTGATCATTTTAAAGTAAACATTTAATAAAACATGTTTTAATGCGAAAGTTTAAGAAATTTCAATTAAAATTTTAAAATTTTTAAGTAATAAAATATACGGGTCAAAATAAAAGGTACTCTGAATAAGTTAAAACGTATAAAGAATTTCATGAAAAGTTAGGAAAGTTGGGAGTTCATGAGATCTTTTCCATTTTCTTTATTCATGACCATGAACCATATTTATATAATTCTGGCATATCTAAATTAATTCTTACATTGTTCGTGAGCTATAATGAATGAAAAACGTTAATCATCACATAAATTCGAGTGTATGAGAATATATGTTTTAAGAGTTTTAGGAAATAGTATAATCATAGAGATTTGGATACCATGTTTAAGGAAAACATACCAAAATTCAATTAGGATTTTAATTATTGGTTAATTATTTGGATTTTTTTTTCTGATCATACTATAATTTTATTTTTAACTATTTTTAGTTATGTTAATTTACTATTTTGTTTTATTCTATATGTATCATTCAAATTCAATAGACATGTTATCGTAATTATTTCTGGATTTTTAATTGATTTCAATTGATTTTGTTAATTATGTAATTTTGGTGCATTGAATTTGATATATTTACTATTCAACATATTCATGTTATAAATGGTATTGAACAACTGCTATACATGGTTAGTTAATATATATTGAAGAAAATTAACCCGCCGTCCCAGGGTTATTTTAGTTCACATGTGAAAATTTTAAAATTGCATACGAAAAATATTAATTTCAAGTTACACAAGATTAACTTTTGAGTCAACTAGAGCACAGTTTAATTGTTGTAATTCTTAAATTACTATGAGATTTATATAAATTGATGTACGAAGATAAAATGATGTACGATTTGGATACAATTAATCATTTGATTTACAATTTAATTCACAAATCATATAATTCTACCTCATAATATACGAATAGGGTTTTATTTAATGTGTAGTAAAATAAAATTAAAAAGTAGCTGAATAAATTATTATAATAATCAAAAAAATTTAGTTCAATTGCGTTCAAATAGTTTAACCTATTATCATGTAGATTTTCACCTTTTTGGTAAACAATTGAGGGTTGAAAATGAAATCAATATCATATCATTTACTTATTTAGTCAAATAGATACAATTTAATAAACCGTGCATCGGGCGGCATGACCAACCTTGTATAGTAATGATAAATGATAATCAAATTAAAATATGAAAGGAGAGTGATCAATATCATCAATGAGATACTCTCTGATAAGGCAGCCTTATGGTAAGGCAAGGGGTGTAGGGTTAAGGGGTAAAATACTTTTGGGGCTGGAATATAAATATTAATTTTTTGGTGCCCCTACAGTAAATTTTAATAAAACTCAGGGACCATTTTGAAATAAGAATATATACCACATTTTATCTCCCTATTAACTATTACCATCATCAATCATCAATATTAAATCATCAATCATCAAATTATTATCGATCATCATCAAATTATAATTGTTCATCATCAAATCTTCGTTGTTCATCATCAAATCATCAAAGAGAAACTTTCTCATAAGGCAGCCTTATGGTAAGGCAGGGCCTGTCAGGACCAAGCAAAACAACTTTTGGGGTTCCTGTATAATTATTTTATTTTCGGTGCCTTTAAAATTTTTTCACAAAATACAGGGGTCATTTTGCAATAATGAGTATTTTATAAGTTCTTTCCCAAATTTTGGTCTCTTCCTTACCTAACTTCGCCTCATAATCAAGAAAATCATCTCCATTATCATCAATTCATCAACAATATTCTGCAAAGTGTTTAAAATATCCAGTCAATTCCCTGAAACATCTTACAAATTCCCTGAAACATCAATCCAAAAGCACTAAACATCTAATCAATTTGCAAGTACTTCAAACATCCATGCACTTCACTTATCAAAAAAAAAATCGAGGCACTTCAACATCAAAATGATTATAAAAAGGGCTTAAAGGCATCAAGTCAAATCCCTGAAAACATCAATTCAAAAGACCTAAAACATCTAATGAATGTGCTGGTACTTTAAACATCCAGTCAAAATGACCTAAACATTTACAGTGTCTGAAGCACTTCAAAAACATCCAGAAAAATACTTGAAATATCCAGTCAAATACTAAACAACGTCTATTTGTTGCAGCGCTTTTTCTTGTCATTCATCTTCAAAACGTCTCGTGACATATGGAGGAAAATCTTCCAAACCTTCAATTCCAAGAGAAAAAGATGGAGCGACAGTTGTAATGGACTTCCTTGTCGCCTTTCTAAATAATCAATTACATGCAGCAACAATAATATAAATTTATACTCAAGTTGGGAGGTGACCTTCTATCCAACCTCTTGGATTTCCCATCACCATCACCTAAAAAATCATAACAAAACTAAAATATCATCAAAAATCAACCCAAAAATAGGACTGGACATCAACAAATCGATCGACATCATTGAAACTGTCATAAAATAGTAGTGGACATCAACAACTAATAAGACAATGCATAATACAAGATCATCAACAACAACATACAAAAACATCAAAAGCACACTGGCCAAACAGCTATACATAAATCATCAACAGGTAGACCTAGAACATCAAAAACATCACCTAATTCATCAAGTAGATCATCAAATTAATACTGGACATCAACAACTAAAAAAATGGACATAAATGTAAAAAACTAGATCATCAACAACAACATATAAAACATCAAAAGCACACAGGGCATCAATCCGTAAGCCTAGATTATCAACAACAACAAAATAAAATCATCAAAAGCACACTGGACATCAACGCAGAACACTAGATCATCAACAAATAACAAAAAATCATCAAAAGCATACTGAAACATCAACGCAGAAGACTAGATCATCAACAAACAACAAATAAATCATAAGAAGCACACTGGACGTCAATCCAAAAGCCTAAATCATCAACAACAACAACAAATCATCAAAAGCACACTGGACAACAACAACTATACATAAATCATCAACAAGTAGACCTAGAACATAAATTACATCACCTAATTCATCAAGTACATCATCAAATTAAGACTAGACATCAACAACTAATAAGAATGGACATCAATGCCAAATAGTAGATCATCAACAACAACTTGTAAAACACCAACAGAACACTGGACATCAATCCGTAAGCCCAGATCATTAACAACAACAAATAAAATCATCAAAAAAGCACACTGGACATCAACGCAGAAGATTAGATCATCAACCAACAACAAAAAAATCACCAAAAGCACAATGAACATCAATGCACAATACTAGATGATCCGGAACACCAACTAAATCATCAAAAAGTACAACATCAATGCATACAGACTAGATCATCAACGCATAAGACTAGATCATCGTCAACACACAAAAACAATATCAAATGCATAAGACTAGGTCATCAACGCATAAGACTAGATCATCATCAACACAAAAAAACAACATCAAAGTACAGAAAAAATTAGAAAGTATTCAACAACTACAAAAAACATCCTAACCTTGAGGCTTGGCCGGAGATTTGGCCGGAGCTTTGACCGTAGCTTTGACGGTAACTTTAAGAGGTTTAGGAGGAGCCTTGGTCCCAGCGTTGACCGAAGTTTCACAGGCGGTTTCAACCTGATTTTCGCCATCGCCGGTTGTTTTCCCCATGCTACTGCCCTTCACCATACAAATCCAATAAAAAATACACAGAAAAACGAAGATCAATCATCAATCAAATATCGATCAAAAGAGAGATGAAATAAAGGGGGAGAGAATGAGATTGAACAAATCGTACCTGTAATAGCCGGAAAATGTCGTTGGAAACCGCCGCCGAAATATCAAAACCTAAATCTCGAGAGCGTCGCCGGAGCGGTTTCTGAAAACGGAACGTCGCAAATGAGGGGGGTGAGAATGAGGGTTTAGGCTTATAAAGGGGGGACTATTTTTCATTTATTGCATAAAAGGGCCCGTATTTGTGAAAATTATGATTCTGGGCACCGCCCAAATTATATAGTCTGCCTTACCATAAGGCAGACTTACCTAATTATTTCTCATCATCAAATGTTTGTCGTTCATCGTCAAATCTTCGTCGTTTATCGTCAAATCATCGTTTTTCATTATCAAATCTTCATTGTTTATCTTCAAATCTTCATCATTTATCATCAAATTATCAATCAATCAATCATTAGATCCACCGTCATCATCAATCATGTCATAACCATCATCAATCAAACATAAAATCATCAACTAAAATACACACATGATCAAAAATTGTCAAATCGGGAAACTAAATTCTCGTAGAATCGCGGCTCGGATCATAAAATAGACCTCGTTTTCGTCATCCTCGTATGTATATATATATATAGATACTCGGTCACCAACATTACTCATCCTCGTCATCAATCCGATCGTCAACTCCTTTCTATCATCGAAAAATAATCATCAATCATAAACATAAAATCATCAACTAAAATCCATATATGATCAAAAGTTGTCAAATCGGGAAATTAGATTCCCGTAGAATCATAGCTTGGTCAGCAACATTACTCATCCTCGTCATCAATCCGTTCAATCATCAATAAAAAATCATCAATCATAAACATCAAATAGTGAACTAACATATACACTTAATCAAACCGTCAAATCGGGAAACTAGATTCTCGTAGGATCGTGGCTCGGATCATAAAATAGACCTCGTTTTCGTCATCCTCGTATATATACTCATCCTCGTCATCAATACGATCGTCAACTCTTTCTATCATCGAAAAATAATCATCAATCATAAACATAAAATCATCAACTAAAATACACACATGATCAAAAATTGTCAAATCGGGAAACTAGATTCTCATAGAATCATAAATAAAAAATCATCAATGATAAACATCAAATCATCAACTAAAATATACACATAATCAAACCGTCAAATCGGGAAACTAGATTCTAGTAGAATCATGCTCGGATCATAAAATAGACCTCGTTCCCGATTTGACGATTTGATTATGTGTACAATTTAGTTGATGAGTTGATATTTATGATTGATGATGTTTATGACATGATTCATGATGACCGTGGATCTGATGATCGATTGATGATTGATTATTAATTTTTTATGATTGGTGAGTTTTGATTGATGATTGATGTCAGTTATATTGTTTTGATGATTGATGATTTTTTATAGATGATGATTTTATAATTAGTGATGATGAGGATGATGATTTGATGATAAATGGCTGATGATTTGATGATGAACAACGAAGATTTAATGATGAACGACAATGATTTGATGATGAACGATGACGATTTGATGATGAACGGTGATAATTTGATGAACGATGATTTGATGATGAACGTTGATGATCTGGTAGTGAATGTCTATGATTTGATGATGAGCCATGATGATTTGATGATGAAGGAGGTGATTTTAGTTGATATAATTAATTGATTTGAAAATAACTAAAATATAATAATTATAATTTGACCCCAAAACTTTTATACGAACCATATGAGATTTCTTTGCCTTACCATAAAGCTTCCTTAGCTAATTGTTTCTCATCATCAATTAGACCCTTCCAGCGCTTTCTAATTTCCTTGTAGTCTCAGGATTTTGACTTTCTAAATTACTTTGTAGAAAAGAAAAGAAAATCAATCCATTTCCCGCTCGGATCAGGATCCAGGAAATTGACTACCCCACAAAAATTATAAATACCATCCACACTATCGCATACCATTCACAACTTTTAAGGCTCACAGCTGCGTTCATATTTCTAACAGGTACCTAAAAAGAAGAGATGGGGAGGAGACGACCGAAAAAGGCGGAGTTTCCTAAACGTCATGTTTCCGGCAATTCTGATCCGAACATGGAGAAGGATCCGGTCAAAGTCAGGCAAACTATCCACTCGATCATCATGTCTACTGAAGATTACGACGACGCCGGTCAAAAGCTGCTGAATATCCTCAAACAGCACCCCAGTGAGGATATGAGTCTCTGCAGAATGCTGATCAAGTGCTGCAGCGAGGATCGAACTTATCTTCAGTATTACGGTCTTCTCGGACAAAGAATCTGCATGAACCATTGCATTCTCGAATCCAACTTCGAGAGATGTTTCGGGAAACAGTATTTGAAAATAGATCGTCTCGAGGAAAACAATCTGATTAATCTCGCCAAGTTTTACGCTCACCTGCTCTCTGCTGATGCTATTTCATGGCGCGTGCTGTCTTACTTGAGCCTAACCGAGGAGGAGATCACGGATTCTTGTCGGATCTTCGTTACGGTTCTGTTTCAGGAGCTGTCTGAGATTCTAGGCATTCGCCTGCTGAATCAGCGGCTGATGCAATCGCCAGATTCGGCTGGGACTGTTCTTCGTATGGATGATCCGAGGAATACCAAGTTTGCCATTGATTTCTTCATCTCGATTGGGTTGGGTGGAATCACTGAAAATCTGCAGAATTATTTGAAGATGAACCAGCCCCAGGTAGCAAGTTTCATTGGTAGCGAGAGTGATGAAGAGGAAAGGAAGAAGCGGAGAAGGACCTGAGACAAGTTTACTTTGGATCACCATTTACGTATCTCTGGGGGATTGATTTGTATAGCGCCATAAATATTTTCAATAACTATCTTTCCTTATCAGGCATAAATTGGGCTTTGAAGCGAAAATTTAAAAACAATTTAAAGAGTGTTCGGCGATATTCGCTTTTGTGGTGATGGTAAAATTTAATTTTTAATAGAATTTTAATACGCTAAAAAGAAATAGAATTAAGATAAATTAAAATGATGGATATTTTCAAAAAAAAATGAGATTTTTATTTTGACCCATATTTTAAAAAGTTGGTCTCTTGAGTGACGGTCATTATATAGTGACGAAGGACTATAATGGAATATGTAAGAAAGGAGGTCCTTATTTGCAATTTTGACAAAATGCACTATTCACTCATGCACACTGTTCACTCAGTCTAAAAAACAAGCATTTTAGTCTAAAAATAGACGTTAGCAAACATATCCACACAGTCTAAAAAACAAGCATTTTATTCTAAAAAACAACCCTTTAAGCGTGAAATACAAGCATGTTCTAAAAAACTACCTGCTTGATCTAAAAAACAAGCATTCAAGGGTGAAATTCAAGCATGCTCTATAAAACCATCTTTTTTTGCTTCAAAATACATAAACTCTAAAAAGCAACCTTTTAACTGCGAAATTCAAGCATTCTCTAAAAAACAACCTGTTAACTGTGAAATGCAAACATTCTCAAAAAAACAACCTGTTAAGTGTGAAATGCAAGCATGTTCTAAAAAACATGTTTGGTCTAAAAAACAAGCATTCAAGTGTGAAATTCAAGCATGTTGAATGCAATTTGCATAAATTGCAGAAAAACCCCCGCGCGTGAATGCAATTTGCATAAATTGTAGAAAAAACCCCGTCTCAAACTTCTTTGCATATAAACCCCGTCACTACATAGTGACTGTCACTTCCAAGACTAATTATATTTTAAGTAAATGAGGCTTTAAAAAAAAATTTACTTTTTAGTATATAAAATCTGATTTTTTTAAAAAAATATAGAATCCTACTTTAACCCATTATTTTGGGACCTGAACCATATATTTCACATGCCCTAGCCTTGGGCGGGGCCTGGATATAATTTTCTTTGTTGCCTCTGTGGGCAAGCTGTTGAAAATGCTTCTCACCTATTCTCCAAGTGCTCTTATATCCACTCTGTTCTCCAGTCCCTAGGATTGCAGCCAGCTAGCTCCATGAGAAGGTTGAGGAAACTTTTGTTCTTTTGGAGAATCACAGGTCAAACCAAAAAAACTGTTGCTTTATGTCTCTACCTTATATCACATTTGGGAGGAAAGAAATGGGAGGATTTTTCAATCTAAATCATCATTGCCTGCTTTGTTAGCCAAGGCCATTGAAGCTGAATTCCACTGGATGCAAGGAACTTTGCTGTAAATTTGTACCTACAGTTTTCTTATTTCCTAGTTTTGTGTTTTTGATAGAAATAGGCTAGAGTGAAGGCCTAAATTTTGTACTTGTGAATGTTTTTTATTATAATATATGGGTTCATCGAAAAAAATAGCACATATAGTTGATGTTAGTTATTATCAATTGAATCAATATTACCTATGCCCTGCTCTGTAGAGGTTAACGTAAAGCAACTCAATTTAGTTGATATCAGTTTAGTTATGTTTAATTCAGTTTAGTTATGTTTAGTTGAATTGAGTAAAAATATAATTTGATCAAATTCGGATAAATATAGATGACAGATGTCTTAGAACAAACGTGCTTGATCCCGAGATAAGCTCACGAACTGACCTACAAAACAAATCCCCGGGGTGGCCCAGGGGTAGACTCTCCGATACTTAAGTCGATAACAGCTTAGAAAAGCTTATAAGCGTAAGGCGTATTATATGTGTAATAATCAATAGAGAGGTCTACCAAACCTTTGGTATTTATAGGGCACCAATCCGTAGATCGTCAAGATATGTATTTATGGTATGAATACAACTCTTATGGAGATAACAGTTGTATTACCATGTTTAAAATATGTTTATTTCTTGTAGGACATTCAGAATGTACGCATTCCTTATAAGGATTTGGACCGATGGACCCGTGGATAATCTCCCGCGTAACTCGAGCCCAAGACCCTTTTTCGGGCCATGTTCCGAGACTGAATGAGGTCCTAGAATGCGAACCATGGACTTATCAGTAGCTCTAAGATAGATCTTTAGAATTTTGAGGTCTCCTCTCGAAGACATGATGAGAGACTTGTTACTCGAGGGCAAGGCCAATAATTCGAGGGAGATAACTCGAGGTATTAAGCTCGGGACATCCTCTTGGATTAACCACTCAAGCGGACCTTTCGGAATATCTATCTTCAAGTTGTTTCGCATTCCATCAGGACACATGGACAATCGAGTTTAATTCCTTTTCCAATCCAGAATCAAAATACACGTGTCTCGTATCTTGCTGGTGCTGGCGGTTTGTCCCCGTCTCTCCACTTGCTTTCATCGGAATACGGATCAAGGTAATTACTCGCTTCAATGTTGTCTAATTTGGGTTATATCTCCCAAATAATTCTCTTTCGTCTTCTTCACTTTCAATATTTTCATCCGAGTGTAGAGCACGTTTTTCATCCCATATTTCACAAAGCCTCAAACTCTTGTTCATCAGTAAGTATTTCAACCTTATTTTTTATCTCTGTTTACGTTTTTGCTTACTTTATTCCCCGTATATTCCCCCCACCCCCCATCCTCTCTGTGATCATGTCTAGTAGTAGTGAAGCGAATTCCATCCCCCAACATGAAATGAGAGAGGATGATAACGCCCTGGCTGGGGAGATTAGCTCCCATGACCGCCAGAGAGCAGAAATAGCCAATGGGAAGAGACCCGTGGAGTTAAGGAAGAAACCTTCGGGTAAGGAAAAGGGTTTGGTGATGGCGGCACGGCGGGCCCAGATGGAGAGGGATGATTCCATGGTAGCGCGTACGCTAGAGGGTGTGCCGTCGGCCCGTGATGAAGGTAGTAGCAAGATGTCGGTGAAGGATAAGAAAGCACGTGCAGGTGCTGTAGTTTTTGTTGATGGTTGTCCGTATTCCGTTCCTAGTGACTATGACCTCATGTATGCAGAAGATAGTGTGCCTATTCGGAGCTAGTCACTCCGACGCGGGGGCTTGTTTACGGGAGGTTTATACAGGGATGGCCTTTCACTTTCCCCCGCCGTTGGATGAATTTCTGAATCATTATCAAGTGCATTGATAGGTCGTTTTTAACTATCAAATAACCAGCTAACAATTAGGTTATTATTAAGTACAAAGGAAGCAAGGTCGATCCCTCGAGGAACAGTGTAATTATTCTTTTATTTCTACTAATCAAGTTTGGTTAGCAACCACCTTTTTGTTTTGAGAGAATTATGTATTAATAACTAAGAACTAAATTAACTAGACTACTAATGCAAATAATAACTCCATAAAACGAATGCAAGAAACACAAAAAATCAAATAGAGGTAAATCCACATTAACATATGATTTGATTGATCACGGGCTCAAAGATAAACCGAATATGCATAAATCAACCAGTTACAGACCTTCGAGAATAGCACACCCAGTCCAATTTCTTCTTACTTTATTGGTAATCAGCAAGAATAGCTAAACTAACTACTTCTCTAATCAAGATACAACCTAGCCGGAATAGCCTACCTAGATTTAATACCTCAACAGCATTAATCACCAAAGAAACCCGATTCAGACAATTTATAATCAGAATACCTATCACAAATTATCTACCCCTTACTCCCAACTATTGGCGTATAGTTTCGCCACTAATTGAATCTACCCCCTAAATACAGATAAATAGAGGAACTCAATTGGCACTATTCCAAATCACAAAAGATTGCGCAGGTCTCAAGCAATTCAGAAATAAACGTTATACTCAGGGATTATGAAGGAACTCATGTGTTACAGTCGCAATGTGCGTCCTTGATGATCCGTCGCGATGGCACGATGAGGACACCTGCTAAGAATCAAGGAACTCTCAATCAGGGCGGGGCGGCTTATTGCCGTTCCCGCTCCGATGCTAAAGTCAGTAGACTGTTCGGAGAGTTGGGATGTGATTGATTGTGTTTAGTAAACTTACCTCTCTCTTGTGAGAAAGGGATATATATATGGTGCAGGCAATTGACCCGATCTGATCAGACCGCGCCGTTAGGCGGTCTGGGAAGATTCTTCTGTCAGGTCAGGTAAAGCTGCCATCTGCGGTCGGGTCTGGCCCGATCGTCATGCAGGATGAGGGGTCGGGATGAGCCATGCCTGATGGTGAGATGCCCGACCCTAACAAGTCCCCCCAAGTCCGAGCGCGGAGCAACGGTTCGCGTGATGGACTGTACCTGGGTTTCTGTGATCCGTGCGACAGTGAGCCGTCAGATATTAACTGCATGTCTGCCACGTGTCATCACTTTTTCGAAGGGATGCGTGTAAATTTAGCCTTTGTAACTGTGTAACTTTTGCAACTGCAATTATTACTTTAACTGCTCGCATAACTCCCCCCCTTTCTTCATTCAAATACGAAACTGCTCCTCATTTCTGCCTTCTTCATCTTACTCTCAAATTCATTGCTCACAACTTTAGATATTCTGCACACGCCTCCTTTCTGCCTTTGTTTTGTTTTCTTCCGCCTCTGTAGCATTTTGCCTGTTCTGATCATGGCCGACATCCCTGTCTCCGGCGCGTTTTGCCAGATTACGGATGAAGAAGCGGCTGAGTTCATTCAGATCTGCCGCGACACCGAGGGCCTCCAGATCGCGGATCTGGCCAAGTCAATCGTTCGATCCAAACCCAGCGACACCATCAACGCTGCCCCGGCGGGCAAAATTCCTGTTTACTATGAGCATCTGGCTCGTTGCAGCGTCAGGTTCCCTCTTACTCCTTTCTGCCAATCCATTCTTTCTTACTTTGACATGACTCTGGGCTTGATGACGCCCAACGCTGTGCGCAACATTATTGGCTTCGAAACCCTGTGCGGTGCTCGCGGGGTTGTTCCCTCCGTCACCCTGTTCCGGGTGTTCTTCTACACCGGTGGTGGCGGCGATGACGACGGTTGGGGCCACATCAAAGTTCACCCCAAAGCCGACCTGCACATCTTGACCGGCATGCCCAAAACGACCAACTGGAAGGTAAAGTTCATGTTTGTTGATGAAGATGTCGTGTATGGGCCTGCCGCCTCTCGCCCAAGGAAATCTGTTGGTGATCCTGATACGCGCGGCCGCGCTCCAGATGGCGTATCCCAGAATCGCTTGGCCGCCTCCATCAGGGCTCTGAAGGAGAAACCGGAGAGGTGGGATGTCTTGAAGTTGGATGAAAGGTTGCGGGATTCCGGCCTGCCTCACCGTCGCGTGCTTCCTGCCATCCAGGATGAGCCTGTTGTCATCCCAGATGATGATAAGCCCGTCCGGGACGAGGGCAACGGCCCCCCAAATGTTGATCTCTTCAGC
The DNA here is from genome assembly GCA_948330725.1 of Sherardia arvensis. Taxonomy (NCBI): domain Eukaryota; kingdom Viridiplantae; phylum Streptophyta; class Magnoliopsida; order Gentianales; family Rubiaceae; genus Sherardia; species Sherardia arvensis. The sequence goes on from OX415242.1 coordinate 16,066,475, forward strand.
CCTCCTGCTGCTCTGGCACTCGCTCCGATTGGTCGCCCTGATAAAGGTATGTCAGATCCCACTTGGCCCTCTCTTTCATCCTTTTTGAGCATTGTCATGACCTTTTGCTCTTGCCTCAACTGTATCTTCTTCATGTTGTATGTTTTTCAACAGATATGGCTCACCGCCGACCAACCATTGACGTGACAAAGTTCGTCCGTCCCTCGCAGCGCAGGAGGTTGGAGGACAGTGCTGGCCCGAACCAGTCCACTCAGTCGCATGGTCAATCCTTTCAAACCGGACAAGATGGCAATGCTGAAGGTTCCTCGCTTCCCTATCAGGATACGGGGTCGTCAAGGGGTTTGCTGAAGCCTGACCAGCTGTTCCAGATGGGGGTCGGCGGTCGCGAGAATGTCTCGTCCCGACCCCAAGTGCCCGAGAAGCTGAAGAGCAGCACTGAACCAACTGGTCCGCAGCATGGTGAGAGGGCCACTCCGCACGCTGGTGGCTTTCAAACTGACAAGGGTAAAACCAACTCCTCCACCGTCTTCCTCAACTCGCCCGCCGGTCGTTTAGAACATCTCAAGGAGGTGATGCCCCTTGACCATTTCAGGGCTTGGGTGAAGAATCCGGCGCTAAACCTTCATGGGGTCAGGACTGCCACGGACAATCTGATTTCGTCTGTTTTTGATGTAAGCTTCATCTTCTTGTCTCTCCTTTCATGCTTAACTTCCTCTCCCGACTCTATCCTCCTAACTGTTGTATTGTTAGGGCGCTTGCTCATCCCTCGCGTCATCTCCGACTTCAGCACCTTGTGCTTGGCGCATGAGGCTGACAAGAAAGTGCATCACGCCACCCTCATCGAGCTCGGAGACGTGAAGAGGCAGTTGGCCATCGCCGATGCCGAGATAGTCCAGCTTCAAGAGGAGGCCAAGGCCAAAGCAGATGCTGATGCTGAGTGGTCACCTGATGACTGGATGGAATCCGAGCAGGCGCTGAAGAAGCAGCTGGACGCTGTCAACGCTCAACTAGCGTCTGCCATCTCGGACGGTGAGGAACTGAAAATAGCCAAGGAGACCAGCGACGCTGCTCTACTAGATGCCCAGATATCTACCACCGAGCTGCAAAAACGCCTAGATGAAGCTGTTGGGAAAGCTGGTCAGATGGACAAGATATCTGATGAACTGGCCACTCTTCAAGCTCGCTTTGCCGAGTCCGAAAGTCAACTGAAGAAGGCGCTGGAGGATAAGGCTAGCCTCGCCATTGACTATCAGTTTGTGCTGACCGCCGGCATGCGTGAGGTGTTTGCCAAGGTGGCTCGATCGGAACGCGCGCGCACTTCTGCTTTCCTTCGACGGGCTTATGCCCTGGATAACGTGTATGAAGACTCTGCTGCCTATGCCACTGCTCTTTCTGAGCTCACCGATGCCTTTGTGGGCTATGGCTTCCCTGAGTACTTTTCTACATTGACCGATGAGATGACTCCGGCCGAGCTTGCCGCATGGGAGCCAGATGTTGCAGTTCCACCTGTTATGGTCGATGGTGAAGTTGTCGCCGAAGAAGGGCTGGTGAAGGACTTGGAGGATGCTGGGAACAATGTCCAAGTTTCTGCCCAAAACCATTAGTTCTGCTTCTTTCCTTTCCTTTCATTCTGTTGGATTCCTCCTAAACTCTTCTGAATAATTTCCTTTTGGTTTGTAATGACCTATAAGGGTTACATTTGCTTTTACATTGTTATTGAATTCTTGCTTTGACAGCAGATATTATTGCCTTAGTGGTTTGGCTGTTTTACTACTTGATGAAACTCTTGTTTGCGCATTTGCATCACTGGCTATTGCCTTAATGTTTGGTTGATACCTCGCCATTCTGCTCACCCCTGTTCATGGTGGTGACTCATCATCCTTCTATATGAAGAGGGATGAGTCAGCAGGATGAACTAACCGGGGTGAACCATGATGTGGCTTGAATTTCTTGTCAACTTGGAGGTCGCTAAACCCTGACCAAGCCACCAAGGTATATGGTCCTAGACCTTTCCTTGGTTTTTCTCTTCAAAGCCAAAACTGCTAAGCTATGGTCCTTGTTAATCGGTCCGTGTCCGACATGGGTTTTTCTTAAAGAAAAGATCCCACCTTTTCTCCAAACCGGTAGCTATCCGAGTTTGGAGAGGATATGGTTTGTTCTGTTTGCCCATCCGCATTTGAACAAAAAACCACGCCTATGTTCAGTACTCAAAACGGGGCGGCTAAGCCTCCGTCTCGGCCTGGCGGTCACGATCGTGATCGTGTCATCCGACTTGCCCATTGGTGTAGGTACACTTTTGAACGCATCTTTGCCATCCCCGACATATGTCCGAGATGCTCGGCAAAGATGTGCCTTTCATGCTTCACAACCTAAGTGAGGGATGTGTCGAGTGTTCTAATGCTTTGTCCGGATAACCGGAGCGATGGCCTGAACTGCCTCTTTTAATGTCCATTATCACCGATTCCGATCATGTCATTCGACTTTCGAAAAAAAGGCACAAATGAGACAGAAAAAAGAGATGATGTGTTCTTGAACTTAACACTTGGAATTCATTAAAACACAAAAGGGGGAGTACAAAAGATACAATTTTGCGCGGGAGAACTGGATTTCCTCAAGATCACATCCCTCATGAGGGCAAAAGTCGCGATCCTGTCAGGAATCCGTTCTCCAAAAGCATTTCCCCATTATATACAAACTAATTGGTACCTTTCTCATGGGTCTGATGCTGCTCAGCCGTAATAACGGCGGAGGTTCTCCATGTTCCACGTCCTTGGTACCGCTTCGCCTGCCATGGTCTGCAGCCTGTATGCGCCGTTTCTCAGCACTTCTGCGACCACGTATGGTCCTTCCCACATGACATCTAACTTCTTCAAGCCCTCAACTCGGCTAGCTTCATTCTTTCGGAGGGCCAATTCGCCTTGCTTAAGATTCCTTATGCGGACTCTGGCATTATAGCGTTGTTCCACATATGACTTGTAGGCCGCCTCCTTGATTGTGGCCTGTTCTCTGGCTCTCTCCAATTCCTCCAGGCTCTCCCTCAGACGCTGGTTGTAGTCCTCCTCGGCATCCGGGATGGCGGATCGCGTTGATGGGATGATGAGCTCAGGCGGGATGATGGCCTCACTGCCGAAACACAGAAAGTAAGGTGATTCACCTGTGGCCGTTCGGGGCGTCGTCCTGTATGCCCACAACACCGATGGGAGCTCCTCTACCCAGTTCCCTTTCGCGCCGTCCAACCTCTCTTTAACCCTTGAACAATCGTTCCATTGGTTCGCTCGGTGAGACCATTGGCCTGTGGGTGGGCTACTGATGTGAAGCTCTGCTGGATGCCCATCTGGGTACACCAGTCTCTGAAGACTCCTCCTTCAAACTGGCGTCCGTTGTCGCTGATGATCGTCTTGGGCAGGCCGAATCTGCAAACAATGTTCCTCCACACGAAACTTGTCATCCTCTTGCCCGTGATGGTTGCCAACGCCTCCACCTCAACCCACTTGGTGAAGTAGTCGACGGCCACCACTAGGAATCTTCTCTTGCCGGTCGCTTGGGGGAAAGGACCGACAATGTCGATGCCCCATTTTGCAAATGGCCATGGGTCTGTGATGCTCTTCATGGGCTGGCCGGGTTGAGATGACACCCGATCATGTATCTGGCACTGATGACAAGTTTTGACCACATGGTCGGCGTCGACCCTCATGTTGGGCCAGTAATAACCTGCTCGGGATGCCCTCAGCGCCAGTGTCCGGGCCCCCTGATGGCTGCCGCCGCTTCCTTCGTGGAGCTCCTTCAGGATTCTTTCTGCTTGTCTGGGCGTTAAACATCGCAACCACGGCTGCAAATATCCTCTCTTGTATACCACCCCGTTCCTGAGCGCAAAATTCAGCGCCTTCCTCTCTAGGGCTTTCGCCTCCTTCTGATCGGGTGGTAGCGCTCCACTGAGCAAGTAGTCCCGCATTGGTGTCAACCAACATGGCGGCTCGGCCTCAATAACCGCGACCGTCATGCCGTCAGTTGATCTTGTCGGCAGTGTTTCCACTAGAACTCCTTTGGACAGATGGCTACTTGCCGTGGAGGCCAGCTTGCTGAGGGCATCCGCCCTTGTATTCTCGGATCTGGGGACTCGGGTCACCTCAAATCCTTCGAACTGCGTAGCTAGACTCTTAACCTTAGCCAGGTATTTTTGCATTGATGGCTCCTTGGCTGCGTATGACCCATTGAACTGGTTTGCAACCAAAGCCGAGTCGCCGTATGCATCCAACTTGGTTGCGCCCAACGCCTTTGCTAACTCCATGCCTGCAATTAATGCTTCATATTCGGCTTCATTGTTCGTGGCTGGGAACTGGAACCTCAACGCATACGTCGTCTCCATGCCATCGGGGTCGGTCACGATCAGACCTGCTCCTGATCCTTCCACGCCGGATGCGCCATCCACATGCAGCTTCCACCATCCTGTCCTGTCAATGCGTCGTTGCTTTTTGTCGGCTGGCTCGCTTGGTGCGTCGATGGTCACTTCATCCTTCTCCTCGATCCCGGATGGCAATTCTGCCAGGAAATCAGCCATCACTTGCCCTTTGATGGCTTTCCTTGGGGCGAACTCAATGGCATGTTCGCCTAGCTCTATTGCCCACTTGGCCAACCTTCCTGACATCTCTGGTCTGGTCAAAATTGCTTTGAGCGGCTCGTTTGTGAGAACCACGATGGGGTGTGCTTGAAAATATGACCTGAGGCGTCTCGCCGCATGGACCAGTGCCATGGCCAGCTTCTCCTGAGCGCTGTACCTCAACTCGGCCCCCTACAGCGTTCGGCTGACATAATAGACCAGACGTTGGATTTTGTTCACTTCCCTAACCAACGCGCCACTCACGACTTCCATCCCAGCGGCAAGGTATAAATACAACGTCTCACCTTGCTCGGGAGGAGACATGGCTGGTAGGTCTTTCAAATGATCCTTCAACTTGAGGAACGCTTCCTCCTCGACCTGGCCCCATTGGATTGCTCCTTTTGGCCCGACGCTGCCCTTGAGGATCCTCAAGAACGGGAGTGACCTCTCTGCGGCTCGTGACAAGAACCTGTTCATAGCCGCCAGCTTTCCGTTCAAGCTCTGTACGTCTTTAACGTTCCTGGGAGGCTTCATTTCCAAAACGGCTTGGACTTTCTTCGGATTGACCTCCAAACCGTTGTTGGACACCATGAGGCCCAAGAACTTCCCGGCCCCCACCCCGAACTGGCACTTGGCCGGGTTGAGCATCATACCTGCCGCGTTTAAGGTTCCCAAAATCTCATCTAGATCCTTCACCAGACCTTCATACGATACGCTCTTGATGACCATATCATCGACATAGATTTCCATGTTGTGGCCGATGTGTGCTTTGAAAATCTTGTCCACCACCCTCTGGTAAGTGGCACCGGCGTTGCGTAAGCCAAACGGCATCATCCGGTACGCGAAGGCTCCCCTCTCCGTGATGAAGGCAGTTTTGTCGATGTCGTCCTCCTTCATCGTGATTTGGTGGTACCCCTTGTATGCGTCTAGAAAGCATTTGATCGGGAAAGGGGCCAACGCGTCCACCTTCTGGTCGATGATGGGTGTCGGATAGCAATCCTTGGGACATGCCCTGTTCAGCGCTTTGTAGTCGATGCACATTCGCCAACTCCCATCTGACTTTCTGACCAGGACCGGGTTGGCTAACCACGTGGGGTATGGCACTTCCCGTAGGATACCTGCATTCACCAACTCGGTTACCTGTTTGTTCACCGCGTCATTCCTTTCTGGGCATAACGGTCGTCTTTTCTGCATGACTGGTGGGTGTGAAGGATCCACTCTGAGGGCGTGTTGACCGATTTCAGGTGATACTCCCGTCATGTCTGTCGCCTTCCATGCAAAGACCTTTTGATGCTTGATCAGGACCTCCAGAACCTCCTGACGACTTGCGTCGGGCAAGTCGGATCCCACTTGGACTCCTCGGCATCCGCCTTGGTCAAGAAACACGGGCATGCAAGATGCTGACAAGGTTTTGGGGTCTGGAATCCCTGACCGGACCATGTGGACCGGACGTTGTGGTGGTGATTCGTCATCTGGACGCTTCCGCTTCTTTAATGCAATTCTGTGGCACTCTCTCGCCTTTTGCTGATCACCTCGAACGGTCGCTATCCCTCCTTTGGTTGGAAACTTCAAAAGGAGATGGAGGGTTGAGACAATACCTTTGAGCTGGGCTAGCGCTGGCCTCCCCAGTATTAGGTTGTACGGGCTATGAGCTTTGATGACGATGAACTCCATGTCCACCTCTTTCCTAGTCGGCCTCTCCCCGACCCCAACTGGAAGTGTGATCGTTCCTTCTGGCCACACCGTTCTGTCCGCGAAATCCACCAAAGGTGTGCTTGTTGGGATCAACTTGGCCTTTGTGTTGTCGTCCAGCTTTTCGAAACAATGCCAATACATTATTTCTGCTGAACTGCCACCATCCACGTATGCTCGATGAACCATCTTATCCATTATTTGAACCGTGATGATGACCGCATCGCATCCGGCTGGACGATCGGGGATGGGGTCGTCGGCGCCGAACGTGATCAATTCATCTTTACCCAGCCTCCTGCTCGTCGGGGTATGTTCTGGGGCTATCCTGCATCTAGCCTTTCTTTGTGAATCCGAGCTCCCTCCGGCATTCCCGCCTATGATAGTGAGTATATCATTGCTCGCGCGCCTTGCTGGTTCTCGTTCTGGTGATGACTCCTCCTCATACTTTGCTCTTTTTTCATCTGGTCGTTCGGCCCGCGCCACCTCCTTTCCTTTACCACGCGCCCTGTTGGCCCCTTGATCCTGGCCGCCGCTCTTGTTGGCATATGTCGCCTTGTTGTGAGCTTTGGCGGTGGCAGCAAATTGTTTTAACTGCCCTTTGCGCAGGCATGACTCGATGGCCTTCTTCAGGTGGATGCAATCCTCTGTGTCGTGGCCGTGGTCGTCATGGTACTCGCAAAACTTGTTCAAGTTTCGCTTGTTGGGAGGCATCTTCATGGCACGCGGGGGTGGGATGACGTCGCGGTTTGCCAAGAAGACTTCTCTGGGCGTCTTTGTCAACGGGGTGAAGACTCTTTCTTGAGCAACTCGAGGTCCTAGCCTGTCCTTTACCGATGACGCTTTCTCTGCTTTAGCCGGTTGCCCATCCTGGATGGGCTTCTGTTTTGACCAGTAAGGTCGAGCCTCTTTCTGTATTGCCAACTTCTTCTTCTTGGCATTCTCATCGGCTCGGTGAAACATCTCCACCACCATATGCAACTCGTCCAGCGTGTGTACCGCGCGAAGGGTGAGCTCCGAATCCAGAGCCTCGTGATCCAGGCCTTGCATGAAGATTTCGATCAACCACTGCGGCTCGCCACGGTGTACCACCCTGTTGCTTTCCTCGATGAAGCGCTCATAATACTCCATCAGGCTCTCGCCGGATGATGCCTTGTGGCGTATCTTCATCAGGTCCTGCGTCGTGTTGGTGAACTTCCTCTTCTGCATGAACCTGATGAGAAAAAGTTCCTCGAGCTGTGCGAAACTGGATATGCTTCCATTGTCCAGGTTGGCGAACCATACCCTTGCTGCCTCCTTGAGCGTGGTGGCAAAGACTTTGCACCACACGGGTTCGGGCGTGGCGTACGTTGACATGTTAGTTGTAAATGTGTGCAAATGATCTGCTGGGTCCGACAAGCCATCGTACGTACCTAGATTTGGTGGGATCCGGAGACGGGGGTTGGCAACAAACTCCGTGATTGCCTCTGAAAACGGGCTCCCTCTTTTCTGGCAATCCGGGGCCTCATAAAACACCGACAGCCTCTGCTTCGCCGGCACCCTCGGCTTGACACTTGGCTTGTGTACATACGTCATGGCCCATTCCCCAGGATGAGACCTAGGGTTGGCCTCTTTCTCGCCCGGATCTCCCCACTCCTCGTCTGAATCTTCCAGGATCTCATTCCCGTCATCATCCAGCTCTGTGAGGATGGGGGCTTTTCGCTTAGCTCGTGCAGGCTCGGCAAAGATTTTTGTCGATGTGACCGTCTTTGCCAAACCTTCAAGACGCCGCGCTTTCGGCGGCGTACCTCGCAGCTCCTGCAGCTGCTTGTTGATGGTAGCCTGTGACTCCAGTATCTGGCGGAGAACATCACCATCCTCCGTTGTGAAAGATGGGGACGCGCCTGGGTGCCGAGCCTGCTCAGGCGTCGCCGAGATCGGAGTGGCTGCTGGGTTTGAAGGAGTGAACGGGACTCCAGCCCCTTCGTCGCCCAGATCTGTGACCACTACCTCGCCGATGAGGACAGCGTGGTCTTGTCCTTCTCTGCTCATTTGCAGTGCGTGGGCTATGAAGATACTTGATTATATCCCCACAGACGGCGCCAATGTTACAATCGCAATGTGCGTCCTTGATGATCCGTCGCGATGGCACGATGAGGACACCTGCTAAGAACCAAGGAACTCTCAATCAGAGCGGGGCGGCTTATTGCCGTTCCCGCTCCGATGCTAAAGTCAGTAGACTGTTCGGAGAGTTGGGATGTGATTGATTGTGTTTAGTAAACTTACCTCTCTCTTGTGAGAAAGGGATATACATATGGTGCAGGCAATTGACCCGATCTGATCAGACCGCGCCGTTAGGCGGTCTGGGAAGATTCTTCTGTCAGGTCAGGTAAAGCTGCCATCTACGGTCGGGTCTGGCCCGATCGTCATGCAGGATGAGGGGTCGGGATGAGCCATGCCTGATGGTGAGATGCCCGACCCTAACATCATGCAATTCAATTATAAGCATATTTAGGCCTCACGATAAATCATAGTTAATGCTTTATCACCCTAACCGGACAAGAAATTTAGCTACTCATGCTATGAACAAACACACAAATAATATAATAAATCATAATAAAATAACAAAGAGATGAAGAATAAAAAACTTGTTGATTATGACGACGAGGAAATTCCAAGTGGTGGCTCCAATGCAGAAGTTGTTTACAAAGCTCAAAAACCCTAACTTTCTTTTCGTACGGCTGCTCTAGGTCTCCACAAATGAATAATTCCGAAATAATGTCCAGCCGTAATATATAGGTTTAAGAAACCCTAATCCATGCTAAATAAGGAAAAATCCAACCTAACAATTAATGCACATTCACATTCACACATGTGCACTTTTTATTGAATTATTATAATATTCTACACTAATTAATTATTATAATTGTCACCACTAATTAAGGCCAAATTAAGCAGACTCTCATGCACAATTCAGTCCACTTTCTAGCACCGATCTTTCACAATACGCATAGCTGATTAGTGATCGACATGTCGAAGCACAACTTAGCCGCTCGTAGAAAAGACCAGTAATAGAAATTACCTTATTCTCGTCACTTTATTCTTCTTCCCGGAATAATGGAATTGTAACGATCCACTATCCGTTTGAGAACACTACCTCATTAAAAAACCTTTCGGAAAAAGAGTATAGTGTCCAGCTCCACACCATGGCTCCAAACGCTTGATTTCGCTTCTTTTTCAGCACTTCTCTATTTGATTGTTTCACACCAATTCTTCAATTAAACCTGCACTAAAACACACTTTCGTGCACATCAAATAGCAAAAGAGACTTATAAACCACATAAATTAAGTGTATAAATTATAACCGATCATGCATCTGAGGAAAGTTCATGCCAATGTGATAGTGTTGGTCATGGCCCTAATGACTTGGTGCGCTCGCAAGGGCTATAGCCCCGGCTTTAATTTGAATTGCTGCGGAGCTTGTATAAAGTTGTTGTCATGAAGAAGGTGGTGATCTTGACACCTCGAGATGGCAGACCATTCAAGCATCCCACCAAGAGTGAGAAGTAGGACAAGGTAAGATTGACCTTTGATCGAACAAAGTACCCCGTGCCCCACTAGAATCGCAAAGTGAAGAATGAGACTAAGAATGACTTTCGGTTCCTCGTCGTCTACTCGAGGTCGTACAGAAGCTTCTTGCTGAGAATATAAGACTCGAGGATGGTATGTTTGTGACCAGAGACCAGTAGACGGGCTGGTTGTGGCCTACTCGGACTTTCAGATAATGCAGGACAGATAGCGCGGGTTTGATGTAACGGATCCCAGGGTTCGAACGTGGTAAATAAATGGCTGATTGGTAGTTGATGAATGTAGAAAAGATGTATAAGTTAGTTTGGAAACTTGTAAGTAACGATATTGTCCTTCCATGTCACGCTTCAGGGTCCGTCAAACGTCGCATTTGTCGGGTAAGTTTGAGTTACTCGCACATGAAGATTTGCGATTTTTTTCGCAAAGAATTTTTATACATCAATTGTCTGAATAATTCTCCATAGGAGATTACATTATATATTACATAAGAAAAAGTAAATCTAAAGAGGATTAAGATTTCCTCTATTTTCCTATAATGATAATATCCTGAAACTAAAAGGAAACAAAAGAACATACTAAAAATAAATCTTCTAGAATCATGGATACATTTTTAGATCATATGAATAATTAAAAAATAGTCACTTATCATTCCTCATCATTCTCACCTGCTTGAAAAAACTCGCTCCCGGCAAGTTAAAATCATAGGTCATCTAATTAGAATGCTCCAAATCTTTATACATTGAACATTCTTCACGTGGATGTCTCTTCCATCGAACGAGATACTTCCAGCGAACAAGATATTTTTGGACATGTACTAATTTCAGAATTTTTCTGAGACGTAGCACATCCCTACTTCCACCCTGCAATACTGTGGAAACTACCTTAGGCAACTTGGGAAAATACTTCACTTGAGTTTTAGTAATCTTATCAACTCCTCCAAAAGAGCTAAATGCATATATAGCGAGCTTGTATTTCCTTGCCTCAAGAAATTTGGCTTAGGAACATTTCCGATAAACCTTGACCAAGAAAAAGTTGAACCTTCGGTACTGAATTGGTAGCTGATCTTTCAACATTTGTGTCTTCTGCAATCGTTTCTTTCCTCTTGAAAGTCTCTTCATCAGGTTTCTTCTCAAAGATTGGTTTGCATTGCTTATCCACTTCAACATTTTCAACCACTTCAGAATGCTCAAAGACATGGTGGCACTTTGTTTTATCTTCAGCATCGTTAATAACCTGTACATGCTCAAAAGTTTGACTGCACTTTATATCTTTCTCAACTGCTTCAACCTTCTCAATCACTACCTGAGCGCTTGTTGGCTTTACAAATTTCTTCAAACCTTTTGGACTCAAAGATTTTAAAACAATGTGCTCATTGTTGAAGTTAAAAGAGTAAGAATTGGCATGACCATCATGCAAAACATTCCGACCACTTATCCAAGGACGACCTAAGAGAATATGAGTAATACTGGTAGATATCTACCATTTTTCATGTATTCTAAACATCTTCTGTTAATCAAAATAGCAGTATTATCCATCCAATCAATTTTGTAAGGTTCAGCATGTGGTTCGGTTTGTAGTTCAAGTCTCTCAACTTTAGTTTCCGAAATCACATTTATATTACTTCTCCCGTCAATGGTGAGTTTCCGGTACTCCCTTCCACAATTCACAGTAGTCTGAATTTTTTTTGGGTCGTTAAAGATCCGTTCTCTCAAATTCAACAAAGACTTATCTCCTCTCTCGTTCTTCAACACTTGGTAATTTAACTTGGGGTTCAACACTTGCCATCTTAGTAAACCACTCTAGGAGTTTATGCCTCTTTTCAATCCCTTCTCGTGAAGTGCTAACCCTAGTGAAAGATTAAAGCTGCAAACTCTTCTCAAATTGAAGAGCTAGTTGGAAGGCTTTAGTGACAGAACCAACTGGATGATGTATCATGCAACTGCGGATCTCTGTCTTAAGCCTGACTTGAATCTAGCCAAAGCCATCTCTTCGTTCTCATGAACTCTACAATGCACCTTCAATTCCTCAAACTTGTTCATATATTCTATGACTGTCATGCTTCCTTGTTCGAAACTCACAATGTCTTCAAATATTCGAGGGAACACTACTACAAAGGGGTTCATGCAAGACAAATATTTAAGACATTTGAGTGTTTCGCGTTTTTTTCCGTTTTAAAAGATACTTGCGAACTCACAACTGCAAATTTGCTTATGGTATAAATATATTTAAGGCGGATCCATCAAATATTACTGCTTTTGCAATAACTACCTTAAATTAAATTAAGTTACAACTTCGTAACTCAGTTCGTTTACGCTTACTATACGGATTACGATATCAACAGTATGTCTTTTAATTAAGATAATTATAATTGTACGAATAATCCATCTTTTCCTATCTCTTCTCATATCAAATAACCCTTCCTATCTCTTCCACGAACTCAATCTCGCCGCGCCTCATCGCCTTCGCCAGTGCCCTCGATGTCGCCACCCGCCAAGGGCCGCCGGATTGGTACGCCATCACCGGGCTGCCTTCTTCAACTACCGAACAGCTCACAGTTCGGGCCCGGGTCGACTAGATGAATGGTCTCGTGGACCCGAGAAAGAACCCGTACCCGTTCGCTCAATAGGGCTATGCAGATGGGGTTTTCGGTGTACAATTTATCTTGCACAACCAATTGCATATTTGTTTATCTTGAATGGCGTTGTTTGGATAGTTAAATCCTAAAACAGTAAGTTTTTTGTCCACTGAATACAATAATCATGATGACTTCTTGCATTGTTGTGTAAAGTAACGGTCTTCCTCTGCTGAATGTCCTGATGGTTATATATCAGATGGATCTACTTTTGGCTGTTAATGGCTGCTGGTTTTGGGCTTTTCATCAGTGAAGAAGCGTTGAATATATGGGTCTGTTCCTGATGCTGGTATTTCAGTTTCACACACTCTTGATGCTCTTACATATCAGGGACATATTGGCTCTTCTATACAAGTGTGAAATCTCCTTGGTTTGCAGGTTGGCATCACTTTATCTCGCATGCTTTCATTGGATGGATCATGGCAATCTTTCACACAATCGTTCTCTAAGGATCCCCCTACATAATTTCCACTGTACTATGGGTATACTGGTTAGTATTTAGCAGTGGACAGCATTTGATTCTTTCTACCTAAATTTGTCCCAAATGCGAACGCTAATTTACTTGCCTTAAAATTGGTTAAATGTGTCACCTACATTTCCGTGTTCTGAAATTTTGGTGGAATGTTTGTTAGGGGAGTTTGTATCAGTGATATGATACCATTCTATCTTGGCAAGCTACTCAGACGGACTGGGGCAACAAAAGATGTTTATTCGAAGGTTTTTTTATATATATATTCATGCATGCAATATCTGATCTGAACACAGCTTATTAAGTGTCTCATGGATGAGCAGCTTTGGTTTGATTATTTTCCGCAGGTATCAAAGGTCAGGTGTGATTTACAAAATTTTGGATTTGTTAATGTTTCATACATCTGTAGACCGTAGTAGAGATTTTGCAGATTTTCTCGTTGTAGGCTGAGGGATACAGAGGCTACAACAAGATTTACCTGAGCATCTCGTTCGCGTTTGTTTACGGTATGAGCTTTGCAATCTTAACCAGAAAAGAACTCACCATGATGAAGGTATGGATTATAAATTTCTGAGCTAATTATTCCAGTTTATTTGTAGCTAGCTCATTAGTCATCAGTCACTACATAGAGGTGAAATACCCCGAGCTAGTTCGATGAAGAGTTTTGTGTTAGGTTGACAGTTAGCAAAAGAAACTATTTTTTGTGAAATTTAATGATGTAGATCATGTAATGAACTCATGTAGAGGGATAAACGCTTGGCTGTTGTAGCAGAACATATTTAGTTGATCAGGTTTAAATATATAATGGATAAAGGTTTGGTTTTTGTGGCAAAACATACGTACTTGAGGTTAACAGGAAGTAGTGGAGAAAAAGTTTATTTTCATTCTTAGTTCTTGCTGTTCTTAGTTTTAAAAGAACTAAATTTCCAACAAACAAGTCAGAAAAAAGGTTTTTTTTGGTTAATTATAGTTGAAAGTTATACATTCGTCATAGGTTAATGTTATGATTTGCCAAGGCTATCACTGATTTATGCTTGATGATTTTTGCTGATTTTGGGGTTTCACGTATAAAAAGCTGTGTTTTTATTGAATTCTCTTTGATTTTTGTTGGTTGAGTAGTTGGAGAGCTGAATTGTTAAAGAAAAGAGAGCCAATTTTCTGTTTGAGCTATGGTGAAGGAGACTACTGGGAGTGGGTATAGATGCATCTGCTGCTTACATCAAGAAGGCCTATTATCTCAAGGTGAGGCCTTTTTAGCTTGATTAATTTGGTGTTGTGTACAGATTATGTTCCCTTTTAGCCTGATTGTTGTCACGTTTCTGTCTCAGGCAAGAATCGTGCACCCCGACAAAAACCCGAATGATCCCAAGGCTTCTTATAACTTTTAGGTATATATAGCTCTGCCTTTATCGTACATATGAAAGCGCTTTTTTGTGTGACTAGTTGAGTGGTTAAGTTTATATATTATGATGTAAGTTGGAACTAATGGAACAAAATTCATGTGTGAAGGTGCTCGGTGAGGCATACCAGGTCCTGAGTGATGTAGAGAAACGCGAAGCGTACAACATTGTTCTGTAACATCGGTGAGGCATACTGGCCTTTTAGACTGAGTGATCTAAAAGGCTATCTTTCATTCTTCTTGAGCTGCTAAAAATATTGTTCTGAAACATAAAGGATGGCAAATATAGCTACCTTTGATTCCAATTCATTAGCTACCTCCTTCATGGTTGGCCTTTTAGTTATACATGAGTTGATCAGTCTAAATCATACTTGTTGCCTCTCCTGTCTGCTTTGTTTTCAACTGTGACAAGTTCGATCGTTGTTCTGTGTTGCAGATATTCGTAGACTAGGAGCGTTCTGGTTGGCTTTCTATACTCCAGTGATTAACTTGGACATCATTTTCTTTCGACTGGCTTTGATCTCGGAGCAAAATGCTGTGGATTGCTCCGACTCAATATAAGAAGGTAAGTTTGGATGTTAAAGTTCATAACTTGATAACTGTAACTCCTTTGTGTGTGTTTTTCTGTGTAAAATTGCATTTACTAGTCTTATGTGCTGAAATGTTGTGTCATTTTGGATCAGTTGCATTGTATAACATGAAGCTGCTCTTCAGGATGCATATGATTATCGCAATTGATATAGTGGACGATGGATCGTTTTAGCTACAATATGCTTTATATATAGAGAGGAACTTTCAATTTTGTAGAAGTACTGAACTTTAAAGGAACATAGTTTGATCCTTGGAATTTCAATGTTTTGTAGTTTGTTTCGTTCACAATAATTGTTTGATCATTTGAATTAGTGAATGGATCAGAGAGCTCATTTCTTTTACCGAGGAGAGTGGACTTAAGACATCGCAAGCTGTCCAGCTTGCTAGGGTTTTTTTCTTCAAACGAGCTTCCTTGCGAACTCGCAAGTTACGTTTAAGGTGGAAAATATGTGCTTTAAGGCGGAAATAAACGCCTTAAAACTGAAACATTTAAGGCGGAAAAGGAACCGCCTTAAATCTTTTTCATGTTTAAAAACACAACCAGAGAAGGCATTTGTCTTCTGCCTTAAAATATGAAGGACCAACCGCCTTAAATGCCACAATTTTGTAGTAGTGGAAGAATCTACCATCTGGGGTTCATAAATGTGTGGCCACTTCGAGTTCACCATGTTCGACCGAGCTTAGATACCAAAATGATGTAGGCCAGATAGTGCGGGTTTGATGTAACAGATCCTAGATTTCGAACGTGGTGAATAAATGGTTGAATGGTAGTTGATACGATTCACTTTTTCCGGTCGATCGGCTTGCTCTAGCAAAAACCTGAACAAGTAGAAAGGGTGAGCTCAGGCGGGTGGCTTCTCGCCAGTAACCGCTCCGATGCTCAAGTCAGGGAGCTATTTTAGAGAGAGAATATGTGTGTGTTCAACTAGAGTTAATGTACCTTTAGGTGAGGGTAGTTTGAGGTATATATACCTGTTGAAGTTTCTCTCTAGTGTGTGCTATTCAACTGGCTTACCCTGTGCATCCGCTCGTGCTTCTCATATGGGGAGTCACGTGTGGTTGTACTATACATGGTCCTTGAACAGGTTGAAGGTCGTGGACTTGTATGGGCCTTGTTCTGGTAGAAGGTCGTGAACTGGTATGGGCCTATGTTCTTATGGCCCATATCTTATCAAGTCCCCCGTAGTCCGGTCCATGACTTTGTCATGGTGCAGGACTATAACCTGTTGATCATGAGCGTCGTCTTATAAGCGGTTTTGCCTTGTTGGCGTTTCTTGGCTTGTTGATGTCATCTCATCTTATCGGTGTTTCTTGCCTTGTTGGCGTTTTTTGCATTATCACGATGAGTTCGTTCACCTTGGTGCGAGATGCACCATGACACTTGGCTTTTCTTTGCCTTAGTGAGTTCTTATTTTATGACATTTGAGATCTAATTTTGGTAGAATTTGGTGCAAAGTAAGGAGCTTTAAGGCTAAACTTGTCAAAGTTACATTTTGAAGAACAAGTGATGCACTAATATTTTGAAACTTGATTTTGGAAATGTTCGCAAAGGAATTAGAGCACATGGGTCATACCATTGGATTCCTATCATCAAGAGCTTCGAAATGGACTACTAGAAGATGCAAATCGGATCAACGGTTAAAGTGCACGGCCCTTCACAAAGTGCGCCAAGTGATGCGCGGCCCGTGCACTACATTCTATAAATACCCCTTATCCCCTCCAAGATGAAAAACGGCCAAAACCATATAGAGCTCCATTTTCTTCATCTTTCTTTCCCTTTTCTTCCATTCCTTTCCATTAGATTAGTAGTTTGATTTCATGTATTGTAGTATAGCTTAGTTTGATCCTTGGGAGCATTTGAATTCATTTCCCTTGAAACTTTGAGGGCCTTGTATGCTTAAACTTGAGATTTGGATTATCATTTGATGAACTTGAATTCTTGTGCATGAATGTTGTTCAATCTTGCTTAATTTGTTATGGACTTTGTGTTTTATATCAATTGCATGCTCCATAGTCATTAATTATGTTAGCTTGGTTATATTAATTTAGTGTGATGATGATGGTGACTTAGCATAATGGTAGTGCAATCTCTAGTTGTTAGATTAATGACTATGGAAGGGGTTGAGTGATGACAAGTTCTTCCCCTTGTTGTGTGATTGTAGTTAAGGAATGCCATGATAAATATGAGTTGTTAGAAGGGGAAATCTTATGAACTTGCATGATTAATTAATTATGTGTTTAGGTAAGGATTGAATGTTATCATTGGTCCCCCTAATATGTGATTGTATACTTGAGTTGAAAATTTCTTTTTAACGTATGATTGTTATCAACGAATAGCTAGATTTGTGTGTAGAACGTTATCGTTTACTCCAATATCATTAAGTAGCAAAGTAGGAGTCGAGACATATATGCTATCATCGTATTGGTTCTTGCTAGTTATAAAATGTCTTATTTGTATGCTCTCGCTATCGTGGGTGTGTGAGTAAATTTGTCTCTCTCTAATCCTAATACCATTGTTGAGTTATCTATGATGCTATCGTCTAGGGGAATCAACAATGAGAGCTTTTGAGTGGTGTTATCATCCTCTCTAGCTACGTACATTCGAGAGAATATGATGCTTTCATCCTTGACAAATAGTCTAAACTTCCTTGCAATTGCATTTGCTCGGTGATAAGTCGAGAGTTGGAAATTGAAGTCATTTGCCTCCCAAGGCCTCATAATCCTAGTATCATCCCCTTAACTTAGATAATGATAGTTTAGTTTAGTTTCATAGTGTAATCAAAACCAATCTCAAAACCCCCCCTTGTTTACATTGCTTTCTATATAATATATAAATATGCTTATTTTCTACTTTAAAACACTCTTACAAGTCCCTTCTCCTTGTGGTTCGACCCCTACTTCCCACTATCTACTCTCTAGTAGTTAGAAGTTGTAGGTGATTTATAAATAGTATTTTGATCTCGCGGAGTCCCATTTAACGACGTGGGAAATCGCTTGTCAATTCTTGGCTTTTCTTGCCATGGTGAATTCATTCACCTTGGTGCAAGATGCACCATGATCTTGGCTTTACTTAGCCATGGTGAGTTCGTTCACCCTTATTCTTGGCTTCTCTTCGCCATATCAACAGGTTCATCTGGTGCAAGTGTCGAGCTTAATGAACGTCTTCATCATGTTGCTCTTTGCAACCAGGTGAAAGATGGATTTCTTCTGCATATCAACAGGTTCGTCTGGTGCAAGTGTCGAGCATGATGAACGTCTTCATCATGTAGCTCTTTGCAACTAGTAGCAAGCTGGATTCTTTTTCGACCTTTCCATTTCTCTTGTTGTTTTGGATGCAAGCTTCTTTTTGAAGCCAGTTACATCTCTTTTGGGTTTGTTTCATTTGAACTCGTTTTTCGTTCTTATTTTGTTGAACATGCCAGCAACATGAACTTGTTGTTGCTGTATAAACAAATAGAAAATGAGAATGAAGGAGATAACACAAATGGATCTGGAGGTGAGAGGTAAGGTCGAGGAGATGCCTTACATGTAGTACTTTCAGAGATTGTTCATGTGCTATGTTCTGTGCACTTCTTTCCCATCCAAATGCTTCAACTTGTATCATGGACCTCCCTAGTTGGCGTCCAGCCTGAGCTTGCCTTTTGGCCTTAGTGCTTTATCTTTCACAAGTCCAGGTCGCCAACTTTCAAGCTGCGCGGGCACAACTTGTTGTTGTATCTCCGATCCATCCACGACTTGTATGCTGCTTCTTTGAGTGATGCTTTCTCTCGCTCATACTCTAGCTCTTCGAGATTCTGCCTGAAGCTCTCATCATTCTTGGCTGCAGGTAGCGGGTCGTCGACTCGCAAAGTCGAGGTGAGCACTTCAGGTGGTATCATTGCTTATGTCCCGAAACACAATCCTTAAGGTGACTCCCCTGTACTTTTTTAAGGTGTCACCCTGTAGGACCACAACACTGTGTAGTTTTTCAACCCAGGCTTCTTTGCTCCAGTCTAGCCTTTTCTTGGGTTGTACTTGAGGGAAACCTTTTCATCGTCTATATCTTCACTTGCTTGCCTCTTTTCTAGAATTGTTGAAGACCCTCGACTTGTTGAGGTCCCTTTCGAACTTCTACTTGTTGCCGACTTCCACTTGTTGCCGACTTCTACTTGTTGAAGACCTTTTCATCGTCTATGTCTTCACTTATTTGCCTCTTTTCTGGACTTGAGACATCTGTCATGCAAGCACCGTTCCATTGTCTCAACTTCAACATGTACTTTGTGGTATTCGAATGCCACCATGTTGTTGAGTTCATGGTCTATCCAGATGATGAACTCATGGTCCAGCCTGCACTTTACAATGTGCAAACAAGGAAACAACAATAGCACTTCCAACCGTATATGGTTAGTTTAGACTTTTAGAACAATCATGTTCATTTATTTCTACTTTAAAGGGTGATTTAGCATTCTTATACAATGCTCTTGATGTAGTTATGTCTATACAACACCCACTTTCACCAAATATTCTAATTTAGTGTTTCATGCAACTTTCTTATCTTCCTAAGTGATTAGCCTTATGTCAAAAAGGTTAATTCTTTTCTATTATTGTCATATTTGTCCTTGCTTCTGTTTTCTTTTTATGAGTTCTATATGCGATACCCTAAAAAGAAAAGAAAACGAACAAGAACAAATCGAGCATGCTTCTTGTTAGCACATACGTGGAAATGTTACTAACCTGGAGTAGTCAATATGCTCGAGTGCATAAATGCACTCGGGGTGTCTCAGCGACTTGTAGAAGATACTGACTTGTTGAAGCTAACGACTTAATACCGACCTTCTACTTGTCGCCGACTTCGACTTGTCACCGGCTTCAACTTGTCGCTGACTTCCACTTGTCGCCGATCTTTTACTTGGTACCGACCTTCTACTTATCATCGACTTCTGCTTTTCGCCGACCTTCCACTTGTCGCCGACCTTTCACTTGTCGCCGACTTCTACTTATCGCCGACTTCCACTTGTATCTGACTTCCACTTATCGCCGACTTATACTTGTTGTCGGCTTCTACTTGTTACCCTCTACTTGTTGAAGACCCTCGACTTGTGAGCTTGTGCAGCGTCATCTTCTGCACTTTGGCACCGGAACCTACAAATTCTGGCGAGTTCACCTCCAAATCTCGATCTCAGGCGATAGAATTTGATTTGCTCGATCGGGGGCTAATTTCGACAAATTTTGATGATTTTTTCGGGGATCCTAGGATTATTGGGGATGATCTTTCAGATCCCCAACTACCCATAATGCGAATCGGAGCGGATGATAGAGATCCACTTTTTCCGGCGTCACGGGCTCTTGATCGATATTCCGGTCAGCGGTCGAGCCGCGTGTGCAATTGGATTGCGTCCCCACAGACAGCGCCAATGATACGATCCACTTTTTCCGGTCGATCAGCTTGCTCTAGTGATAGGGTATGGGCCATAAAGCCCATACAAGGTCAAGTAACCCATACAAGAAGAGAACCCCCAACCTGTTTGACAGCTCATACAAAGTACATACACGTGACACCCCGTGCTCAACATGTGAGCAACACGTGGAAAAGCACAACGGAATCTATGGAGCTGCCCACACCGGATGAGGCTCCCAACAGGTATAAAGGAAGGAGAGCTTCCTCTCTCTTTCCGCAGATTCTCTCAACCTATCACTCAAATTTCTTCTCTCTAAACACTCCAAAACTAATTAGGGTGTCGAAGCGGGCGACGGCCGAACGCCACCCGCCTGAGCTCACTTTGCTCGTTGTGCAGGTTCGAGAAGAAGGTAGTCATCTTGCAGATCACCCGGACTACATCGGAAATCTCAGACCATATCATTGGCGCCGTCTGTGGGGAGCGCTGTTCTAACTCGCTCACGCAGCTCGATTCACTGATCAGAAACCGATGGAGGAGATCCCAGTCGCAGAGGGAAGCATCCTCCATGTCACGCCGCCGGAAAATCCACCCGTGCGGCACACCAATCAAGATCCCATGAACCCTGAGTTGTTTCAGGCCATGATGGCTCCGTTCTTAGCATACCGGGAGCAGGTGCTGTCAAAATTGAAGTCCTGGGAAGAGAAGGAGGAAGCTCGACAGCTCGGCCAGAAGATCGCGCCGACAAAGCTGAATTTTGACGACGAAGAACAAGAGGTGGCGTCGCACCTCCCGGCGAGGAAGCAGATCCAGAAGAAGGGCATCAACAACGACGCTGCTAGATCAGATGGAAGCGGATCCTGCCAATACGGATGGAAAGGCCATGACCCGGATCTCAACAACTGGAAGTCAGGGTATGTCTACTCCAACGCCGGAGAAGTTCACTTTCCGGTGAAGATCACCTTCCGGAGAATGAGAAAGGGTCACAGTGGGTGAAGAAGATTCGGCTAGCTGTAGCCGACCCAAAAAACAAGATCCCCCAGAACCTGGGCACGTAAAGCGGTGTTGTCGATCCTGAGGACCACATGCACACGTTCATCACCAACATGTCGATGTACGCCATCCCGCAGGCGATCTAGTGCAAGGCGTTTGCTACCACCCTCACTGGAGCAGCACGTTTGTGGTTCAAGGCTCTACCAGATGGCAGCATCGCTAGCTTTAAGATGTTGGAAAAAAAGTTCCTGCGCAGGTTCACTCAGAGGAGGCAGTTCACCAAGGAGTGCACCGATATCATGTCGATCTGCCAGAAGAGAGGAGAAAGCCTGTTTGAGTATTGGTAGCGAGCCTCGAACCTGGCCAACTAGGTGAAGAACCTCACCGAGAAGCTGATGATTGACTATTTTGTGAAGGGGTTGATTCACAAAGAGATGAAGCAGGAGTGCTATCTCTGCAAGGTGAAGACCCTGGAGGAGTTGATGGAGCATATCGAAAGCTTCTCGTGTGTAGATGAGATGAACCTGGAAGGAGATGATGGCGGTTATGTTGCGCGTAGTAAGAAAAAGAAGAACACCGCTTCCAACACGCAACCATCGAAGAAGGGTGGAGGCGAGAAGTTCAACAAGTTGAAGGACACCTCCATCACCCCGCTGACACAATCACCACGTGAGATTCTCAGTCTGCTAGCGGGCAAGAACCTGTTGGATGCTCCGAGCAGGATGAAGAAGCCAGCCAACCTGAGGAACAAGGCATACTACTGTGAGTATCACAACGACCATGGACACGACACCAACGGTTGCTACCACTTACGTGCTGCGATTGAAAAGTGTGTGAGATCCGGTCAACTTTCTCACCTTGCCAAGGAGGTCAGAGCCCACAACAAGGCTACCTGATCGACCGAAGCATCTGGACGGACTGATTTTCGAAGGGATACAAGAGGAAGGGCTCGGACTCCAGAACCCTCTCGTCCCAGCTTCAAGGGGAAGGAGGTGGCATGAGTAGGAAGGTATTCGGAGGATGATGATGAGCACTACGAGAAGTAGGGCTGTATAACCGGGTCAACCCGGCCCGGCCCGGCCCGGATCCGGAATGACCCGGACCCGGAATATCTAAAAATCTTGGACCGGGGCCCGGCCCGGTTGGACTGTTTCTTGAACCGGACCCGGTCCGGAATTTTTCCGGGTTTGACCCGGATCAGCCCGGTTGACCCGGTTACAACCTCTATTACACTTTTTTTATTATTATAAAAAGAGAATGTTTCCATTAGGAATCGAACTATGGACCATTACGTAACAATCTCCTTACCACTAGAACACATTTCTTTTTGTTAATATATTGTGTGATTAATAAATATATACGGATATTAAATTTATTTTAAAATTAAAAAACTAACTTAATACTTTTGGTGAGATTTGAACTCTGGTTGTTTAATACAAAATGACAAGTCTTACCATTAGAACAAGATTAATTATGTGTAGTAACTGCATATCTATAATATATTTAACCGGGCTCCCGGGTTGACCCGAAAAAATCCGGGTTTGACCCGGATCGGCCTAGAATCCGGAATGGACAAAAATGGTGACCCGGGGCCCGGCCCGGAATGCAAAAAATCCGGGTCCGGGTCACCAATTCCGGTCCCGGGCCGGGCCATTTTTTCGGGTTGACCCGGTTCATGTACAGCCCTAACGAGAAGCGACATTGTACAGACCGGGAGGACACCCCGAATGACAGCAGAAGAAAGTCAGCCATTACCAACATCTACACCATCATAGGTGGTAGTGCAAGTGGCAAGACGGAATGTTAGAGGAAGGCTCGGTGTAGAAAGGTACCAGAACCAACACCGAAGGAGATGAAGTTGGCAGAAGATGAAGTCATCACGTTCAGCTCAAAAGACCCAATCCCAGACCGACCCGCTGGCGGTGATGCAGTTGTAATCCAAGTCCAGATTGCAGACAAGCTCATCCAAAAGGTGTATGTGGATGGAGGCAGCTCAGCCGAGGTGATGTACTGGCACTGTTTTATGCAACTGGACGAAGACATGAGGAAGAAGCTGAAGCCTACTACCACCCCTCTTGTGGATTTTGCGAACAGAGAGGTGTGGCCAGAAGGTACAATTTACATTCCCATAACTGTTGGCAAACACCCATACAACAAAACCATAGAGGTGGAGTTCATTGTGGTGAAAGCCAGCAGTCCCTACAACATGATACTTGGGCGTCCTGCACTAGCGCTCATGAAGGGGATAGTGTCGACCTTGCATGTGCTACTCAAGTTTCCAACCAAGGCAGGCATCGCTACGGTTAAAGGAGACCAGCAGAAGGCAAGGGAGTGTCACTGCATTGCTCTTAGCAACAAGAAGAGGAATATGGGTGACAAGTATTAAGAAGCAGGTCAAGGATATCGCCGAGGTGCTGTGGCCATGGCGACGACCGCAGCACTGCATGAAGAAGAAGACCCAGCAGGCAAGACTACACCTGTCGAGCTGGGACGCAAGGGGAACCAGGTCGTACAGGTTGGAGTATCTCTACCGGAAGACGTGAAAGAGAGATTAGCCGCAGTGCTAAGGGATTATGCAGACGTGTTCACATGGGAGTCCAGCGACATGACAGGAGTGTCGTAGGAGATTGGGTGCCACGCCCTCAAGATATCACCAGACTATAAGCCTGTCGTCCAAAAAAAGCGAGCACTCTGCAGGGACAGGAACAAGGCAGTCAACAAGGAAGTAGATGAGCTGATCAAGTCGGGTATCCTGGTCGAGGTGAAGTATCCCACCTGGTTGGCAAACCCAGTCTTGGTTAAGAAACCAAACAGATAACAGAGGATGTGCATCGACTACACCAGCCTCAACCTCAACAAGGCCTGTCCTAAAGATTGCTACCCATTGCCAATGATTGATCATAAGGTAGATGCATTGGCAGGGTACAAGGTGAAATATTTCCTTGATGCGTACAAAGGTTATCACCAAATCCCCATGAAGAAAGAAGATGTGGAGAAAACAGCCTTCATCACGGAGAGAGGAGCATTCGGGTACCAGATGATGCCGTTCGGTCTCAGGAAATCTGGAGCAACATACCAACATGTAGTCGACAAAATCTTCAAGCAGCAGGTGGGGCGCAACTTGGAGTTCTACGTAGACGACATGGTAATCAAGAAGAAGGACTTCAACACGCTGACTGAAGACGTAAAGGAAACCCTGGAACACTTTCGAAGCACAGGGCTAAAGCTCAACCCTCTCAAGTGCCAGTTTAGGGTCCAAGAAGGCTGATTCTTGGGTCACATGGTTACAAACGAGGGGGTATGAACAAATCCAGCAAGGTCAAGGCGGTGCTGGACTTGAAACCACCAAGAACAGTTAAGGAAGTGCAAAGCCTGAACGGTAAGTTGGCGGCGTTGAATCGTTTCTTGTCAAGAGCAGCTGAACGTGCACTCCCATTCTTCAAGGCACTGAAGAACAGCGTCAACAAGAAGGCAGATGCCATCTGGGGATCTGAACAAGAAGAAGCGTTCAACGACTTGAAGAAGCACCTGCATAGTTTGCCCTTGTTGACTTCTCCTCAACAGGGTGAAACCCTCTACCTGTACGTGTCCGCTGGAATGGAAACTGTCAGTGCAGCCCTTGTGCGAGAAGAAAACAAGGTACAGAAACCAATATACTTTGTAAGTAGAGCTTTGCAGGGAGCGGAAACAAGATACACGGGAGAAGAGAAGCTGGCCTTGGCTGTAGTACATGCAGCTCGACGGCTCAGACACTACTTCCAGGCGCATCCAGTGGTGGTGCTGACAAACCTTCCCATGAAGGCCATCCTCACTCGACCAGAAGCATCAGGCCGGTTGGCCAAATGGGCGGTGGAACTTGGTGAACACTCCATCAAATATTCAACAAGAAAGGCCATCAAGGGCCAAGTTGTTGCTGATTTCCTAGCAGAAATGCCACCAGAAGTGAAGAAAGCAACATCCTCACCTGAGACCAGTTCGGCTGGAGAGAAAAAAACGTTCCCCAAGTGAAGAGTGGCAGCTACATGTAGATGGAGCATCTGGTGTAGAAGGTGCCGGCGCGGGTTTGGTTCTGACCGACCCAAGTGGAGTTGAAGTCACCTATGCCTTGCGATTTGAATTCCCCGCATCAAACAATGAAGCTGAGTACGAGGCTTTGATTGCGGGAATGGAGATAGCAAAGAAGCTTGGTGCAAGAAAGTTGATGGCACATAGCGACTCGATGCTAGTGGCGAAACAATATGAGGGAGCTTACCTTGAAAAGGACCCCGGCATGATGAAGTACAGGGGCAAGGTGAGATTGTTGGCGTCAAAATTCGAGGAATTTGACATCATCAACGTGCCAAGGTCAAAGAACACTAAAGCTGATGCCCTAAGCAAGTTGGCGTCCTCAACACGGGCACACTTGAATAAGGCAGTAATGGTGGAAACGCTCAAATACATGTCAACAGACAACATGATGGTAGGAGCTATTGACGTTGTACATTGAGCAAGCTGGATGAAGCCAATGATGGATTTCCTTGCAAGTGGAATAGTTCCTGAATGCAACAGGGAAGCCGGAAAGTTGAAACTCAACGCCCCCAACTATGCATTGAAGGATGGAGTCTTAAATAGACGGGGCTTTTTGGAACCATGGTTGAAATGTCTGACCCAGACTGAAGCAATGCGAGTGATTCAAGAAGTGCATGCAGGATGCTGTGGAAGCCATCAAGGTGGTAAAGCACTCGCACTGCGAATCACCAGAGCAGGTTACTATTTGCCTCGCATGAAGGAATATATCAACGAGGTGGTCAAGTGCTGCAAGAAATGCCAAACACATGCAAATATACCAAGGATGCAAAGTGAGAAGCTGACGCCCATACAGTCTCCGTGGCCCTTTGCAATGTGGGGAATAGACATTGTTGGCCCTTTCCCAACTACAACAGGAAGACGTCGTTTCCTTGTGCTAGTGGTCGACTATTTTACTAATTGGGTTGAGGCCGAAGCCTTGGCAACCATAACAGGGCGGAGGATGAAAATCTTTGTGTGGAAGAATGTGGTTTGCCGCTTCGGAATCCCACAAGTGTTAGTAAGAGATAATGACACTCAGTTTGAAGGAGAGGTGTTCATGGATTGGTGCAACAACCTAGGCATCAACCAGAAGTTCACATCAGTAGCTCACCCACAGTCCAATCGGCAAGTGGAAGTAACAAATCGTACCATCATGCAAGGACTCAAGAAGAAGCTCGAGCAATGCAAGGGAGCATAGACAGAAGAGTTGCACAGCGTGTTGTGGTCTTACAGGGTGACCCCCCGAACCAGCACATGAGAGTCTCCTTACAGACTGTGTTTTGGCACTGAAGCCATTATACCACCTGAGATACTTGTCCGTACCCTGCGAGTGGACGACCCGCTGCCAGTTGAAAAAAATGATGAAGGTTTGAGACAGAACTTGGAAGAGTTATAATACGAGCGGGAGAAAGCGTCGCTCAAGGAGGCAACCTACAAATCTTGGATGGAACAAAGATACAACAACAAGCTGCGTCCTTGCAGTCTGAAGGTAGGGGATCTAGCCTTGAGGAAGAATGAAGCATCAAGAGTAGATGGTCAACTCAAGTTGGATGCCAACTGGGAAGGCCCCTACCATGTTACTGAGGTGCTAGGGAAAAAGGCGTACAAGCTGGAACACTTGGATGGGAAACTAGTCCCCAGAATTTTGCACATGAACAACCTCCACAAGTATTACATGTAAGGCGCGACATGGACCTTGCTCCTCCGCCCTACTTGTGATTTTCATCCTGTTTTCTTTTTTTTTCTTTTGATGCAGTAAAGGACCCCAACAGAGGTCAGGCAACTTGTTAGATTTTGCAAGATGATCTTGAGGGAATCCTAATGAATGAAAGAACCCCCAATAGAGGTCAGACAGCTCAATAGGGCTAGCAAGATGATCTTGAGGGTGGCCTTTGTAGTTCCAGAATATACAAGATAGATGCAATGAGAAGCGTTTTTAAGTATACCTTACCACGAGATGAACCAGTCATCTAGTAGATGTCTCTATTCATGTTTTCTTTTACTATACACCGACACAAACCAGTCAACTGGTAGATGTCGTTCTACTTGTTTCCTTTTTATTTTTAACAGCATCAACAAGGTCAATGTTGCCGACAAGTTTAAAAAGAACAAGAAAATGGAGTTCAAGGAACAATGAACCCAGAATAAATGCAGACAGTTTCAAAAAAGAAACTTGCATCTAAAAATGACAATAAGGCCTATGATGTCTAAGTCATACAAAAAAGACAAGTTGAAAACTAAATTCAACTTGTCACTTGTAGCAAAGGGTAACATGATGGAGACGTACATCATGCCCACACACTTGCACCAAGCAAAGCCTGTAATAGAGAAAAAGAAAAGCCTCAAAAAATAAAAACAGCGAATAAAACAAGCAAGAAATACTGGAGAAAGCCAAAAGATTATCCAGAAAAAGACCAAATATTCAAAGGAAAGTTAAAGATGGCACAAGCGCCATGAAAAAGAGCACGCAGGCTCAAAAACATCTTCCATCAAATCAGTCTAAACTGCTGGACCACCTTTTCCTGCAGCATGTGCTCCTTCACAATTCGCAGCAACAGGATGAGTCACCTGACCTGGCCTCCACATCATCATGTCCTCCACTACAAGATCAGGGCCAAGTGCAGAGAAGTACTCCTGAAAGTCATACTGCTGGAATGGGATGTGCACGCGACTAAGCTGAGCCCTCATCTCAGCATCATTCTCAATGGTAGTCATAATATGATCTACTTCTGCCAAAAACTCACCCAGGAGACGCTCAGCAACTGGACTTTGATCCACCAGCATGCGGATCTAGCTGAAGCCCTCATCACGCAGCCAGTTTCTAACTCTGAGATGCACACGAATGCATTCCTCGTGCAACACCAATTGGCTGCGAAGAGACGCGCTCACCCCGCGTTCTAGTTCCATATCTCCATCATGCTCAGCAACCTTCATCATCAATCCTGGTTAATTGCTGTTGCCTGGCTCAGTTTCCCTTCTAGCTCCTCGCTCTTGGCTAAAAGCCTGGTCACCTCCTCAACAAGAGTCAACTTAGACTTAAGTAAGCTCTCCTTGTCAGATTGTAGTAGAGCCAGAGCAAGATCCTTCTCTTCACCCAACTTGCCGATCTTCATGATGTTGGCCACAGCCTGATCAAACAAATCTTTGGCCTTGCCAAAGTCCCCTCCAAGTTGTCTCTTCCAAGAATGGACAGCAGAAGCAATGCACAAACCCTATGCAAGGAAAGGATATGAATATAGCCCAAGTAAGCATATAGCAAAGAACAATTAAAAGATGAGTAAAGGTACCTCCACAGCCGAGGCAGCCAGCCTATCTCCCAAGCCGCTAACCCCAGACAGGTTGGTAAGGGGATCGTTAAGCCATGACTCCATATAGTGCTGCGGGATCGACTGCAGCAAGAGGTGACGCAGTTCAGCAGGAGAACAACTCTGCGGCTCAGGAACAAGCAATGCACCTTTAACGAGCACAGGATCAGACTTCCGGGCGGCCCTAGTCTCCCCCGGAGGTGAAAGACGCTTAACCATGGCATCAAAAATCTCCCCCACCTTGACGCGCAAGCTCTTAACATCATCAGCATCATTGACAGGAGGAGACAGCTTCCGTTTCCTCCCTTTGAAAGAAACATCCGCAGTGAAATCAATTACCTCACTGCTACTCGCTGCAGAGTAACTCCCTGACCCTTTCACCAGACCGCAGCTCAAACGAGGTGGCCTACGGCTAGACCTCACAACAGGGAGAGGATCTGCCAAAGGGGTGGCAACTACAAGACCATATGAAGCAGAAAAGAAATAAATAAAAACCCCAAACAACATGAAAGCACAACAACAAGAAAAACAAGAAGAAGTTCATCCGAAATAACTAACCCAC
Organism: Sherardia arvensis; assembly: GCA_948330725.1. NCBI lineage: Eukaryota > Viridiplantae > Streptophyta > Magnoliopsida > Gentianales > Rubiaceae > Sherardia > Sherardia arvensis. Next base: position 16,095,701 of record OX415242.1, read on the forward strand.
AACAGAAGGCCCCTCCACATGAACACAACCCATGGAAGATATGAAATCCCAGACCCTTGAAGGTTGGACTCATAGGACAGTAGATGAAAAGGCACAAGGTTGGCACTTAGCAGATCATAGGCGGCCCGAAGGGGAATCATCTCTCCATCATCTAGTGATTTGGTGCGGCTACGAACAAGGCCCGGGAAAAAGGTGTCCGGATTTTCTCCAAACACAAGAGACTTCTTCACAAAGACAAACTTTCGGGTCCAATCAACCCGGGTCGGCAGATCCATCACCACCTTCAGCCCCTCCCAGCTCTTCAGAAAATACCAGTTTGGTGGCTCCTTGCATGGGTGGAAAAATTAAGGCCCTAAAAAGCTGAGGAGTCTGAGCCACACGATGAATTCGACACAACACCTCGAATCCCACCAGCCCAACATGTGAGCAACACGTGGAGGAGCACAACGGAATCTATGGAGCTGCCCACACCGGATGAGGCTCCCAACAGGTATAAAGGAAGGAGAGCTTCCTCTCTCTTTCCACAGATTCTCTCAACCTGTCACTCAGATTTCTTCTCTCTAAACACCCCAAAACTAACTTGGGGGTCGGAGCAGGCGACGGCCGAACGCCGCCCGCCTGAACTCACTTTGCTCGTTGTGCAGGTTCGAGAAGAAGGTAGTCATCTTGCAGATCACCCGGAATACATTGGAAATTTCATAACATATCATCTAGCGAACACCTGAACAAGTAGAAAGGGTGATGAGGAATGGAAACAACTATTTTCCAAAACTATTCATGAAAAGTGAATTTTAGTTTGGAAAGGATTATATTTGTTTTACTTTTAGTTTTAGAATAGAATTAGGACATATAATATTTTCCTATTTTTTGTTTTACTTTCATAGCTATATATATTGTAATCCTTATAGAGAAAAAGGGAGAAGAGATTTTGAGATTTATAAAAATTCAGAGTATGAGTTTTAATCCAGTTTTCCCGGAGGTGTGATTGCCAAAGAATATTTACATATATATATTTTCCCTAGGTGTGATTGCCAAGGTTAATTATATATTTTGTTACGAGTTCTTTTACAACCACGATTCATCAACGCACGAGTCCTGAATCATTTTTGGTATCCAGAGCAAGGTTTCGACAATGACGTTGAAAGATTTGGAAGAGGTCATTAGCAGACATGATAATATCATTGCTAAGTACGGTTTGGATATTGCTGAAATCAAGGAATCCTTACAACACTTGATTGCTCGCTTTGACGCAATGGGTGCGAATAATCCATCGCCACCATCACCTATGAATCCACCGGCAATCATAAAAACATCGATTGCTTGTTTCGAACCTATTGTGCAGAATTTTACGCCGATATTGAAGCCGCAGCAGTCTTCGCCGACAGAGACGCCAATGGATGAGCAGAATTCACCATCATCTGTGAAGGTTCACAACATAAGTAATCCTAACTTCAAATAAATGATCCATCACAACATTCACAGCTAAAGATCGAGCCACATCAACGATTGGAAGATCAAGTTCAAGGACACCATCAATATCAAGATATGGAGGTGTTTAATCGAAGATCAATCGAGAATATTCGACCAAGAATGGAAGATATACATCAGCGTTTCAAGAAAAGAGATTTCAAAGTTCATAAATTTGTTGTTAAACCTTTTGATGGGTTTGGGATTCAAGCATGTCTTTTACGCTGGAAGTATCTTATTCATTGGAAAGGACATCCACGCAAGGAGTCAAGCATCGATTCAGATTTGCAGAATTATTTCGAGAAGATTAATTATTTTAACTCGTCGGAGTCGAGTTTTTTCAAGAGGGGGAGAATGATGAGGAATGGAAACAACTATTCTCCAAAACTATTCATGAAAAGTGAATTTTAGTTTGGAAAGAATTATATTTGTTTTACTTTTAGTTTTAGAATAGGATTAGGAAATATATTATTTTCCTATTTTTGTTTTACTTTCATAGCTATATATATTATAATCCTTATAGAGAAAAAGGGAGAAGAGATTTTGAGATTTATAAAATATCAGAGTATGAGTTTTAATCCAGTTTTTCCGGAGGTGTGATTGCCAAAGGATATTTATATATATATTTTCCCTAGGTGTGATTGCCAAGGTTAATAATATATTTTGTTACGAGTTCTTTTACAACCACGATTCATCAACGCACGAGTTCTGCATCAAAGGGTGAGCTCAGGCGGGCGGCTTCTCGCCGGTAACCGCTCTGATGCTCAAGTCAGGGGGCTATTTTAGAGAGAGAATATGTGTGTGTTCAACTAGAGTGAATGTACCTTTAGGTGAGGGTAGTTTGAGGTATATATACCTATTGGAGTTTCACTCTAGTGTGTGCTATTCCACTGGCTTACCTTGTGCATCCGCTCGTGCTCCTCACATGAGGAGTCACGTGTGGATGTACTATGCATGAGCCTTGAACAAATGTAAGGTCGTGGACTGGTATGGGCCTTGTTCTGGTAGAAGGTCGTGAACTGATATGGGCCTATGTTCTTGTGGCACATATCTTATCAATAGTTGATGAATGTAGAAAAGATGTATAAGGTATTTTGGAAACTTGTAAGTAATTATATTGTCCTTCCACGTCACGTTTCAGGGTCCGTCAAACGTCACATCTGTTGGGTAAGTTTGAGTCGCTTCTCGATTTTTGTCGCAAAGAATTTTTACATATCAATCTTCTGAATAATTCTCCATAGGAGATTACATTATATATAACTTAAGAAAAAGTAATGATGGGTTTTCTGGTACGGTGCTCCCGATGCGGGATTGACCCCTCCTTCAACCTTTGGAGGTCATTTTACATGCTCATCAATTGCCTCGGCAAGGAGATGATTTTCACCGTCCAGGCACGCCCGGGAGTTCAAGACTTCATCCTCGGTAAGAAGTAATCTGCCAAGAATTGGCAGTTGAAGGGATACGTCAAGGTCAACCCCGAGCTATATGGGTCCCCGGCTAGAATGATAAGGTTGTCATGGACGTCCGGGAGGCTTTCCTGCCGGACAAGCACAGGGCATACCACACGGCTCTGTCCGCCGAGCCTCTTAACCTAGATCAGTACTGGTTGGCCGGAAATTCCATCTACCTCTTCCCCCGGCTGGTATACCCGGCCGAGGCTTTTTTGGATAGCCGCTAGGTTGTAACCTGGCCGGTGCTAGGTATGAACTTTGATTTCTTTTCCTTCATTACTTTTTGTATTATTAAAAACTCTACTTGACCTTATTTTCTCTCCGCAGCTCCAACCGTGGCCAATGACCCTGAGGTCCCGGTCCCAAAAAGAAAGACCAGGAAGGTCATTATGGAGGTGGCTGAGTCCGAGGCGGCCAAGACGACCAAGACGGCAAGGAAGAAAAACCCGTCAAGCCGGACAACACTCCCCTGATTTCGGATCTCTTTAAGCAGCAGATAGATCAGAACACCCTAGACCCTGCCGGAACCTCTGCTCCCAACATCCAGAAACCTTCTCCCAATCTGGGCCCGATTTCGGTCGAGGTGATCAGTGTTGAATCCCCTCCTGTCCAGGAGGTTCAAGAAAAAGACCCTATACTCGAGGCGGTGGCCCAGCAGGAAACCTTTTAGGACCCTGCCAAAACTTAGAACCCAACCGAACCTTCCCGGGACCTTGCTACTCCGGGAACTAACCAAGATACTACCCGCCAAGAGGGATTATTTGGGCGTGGTAAGTTTAACTTCCGGTAGTCGTCCGGGGATGGGAGGTCCCCGGCCTCCCGATATACTACCATACCTGCCCCTGTCAATCCTCCTTCGCCCCCCTTTTTCGGTGACGAAGCGAAAGGGGGAGAGTTCCGAGAGAGACGGGAAGAAGCCTCGGACTAGCGAGTCCCAGACCCTGCCTCTGTCCAACACAAGTGTCCCTCCTGTCTCTTCCTCCAGTCAGCAGATACCCTTGACCCTTTACTCTTGATGTATACGGGGGTTTTTTTAACATTTCTTCCCATAGGTTCGGCTCCTCAGCTCCGAGTTTTCCAACTCCCCCGACTTCCAAGCCGCCCTCTCCTCTTTCCTTACACGTCAATTGGAGGGAAAAGAAGAAGAACTTCGAGCCGAGAAGGAAGCGTCGGCTCAACTTCGGGCGGAGTGAGTGATCTGGAGAAGGAGCTAGAAGCTGCCCGGGAGGTGAACTACAAGGATCGTCTGGAGTTCGCCGAGGCCGTTGTCGACAAGGTTCTGACGAGTCAGACCCTGTCTCGTTGTCTGACCGACCTCAATCTCGCCTTTAGTGCCCATTAGTGCCACAACACTTATATGGAGGTCCGGGGTTGGTTTCCTCCATCGATTAGAGCCTCGTTCAAGAAGCAGTGGTTCAATCCGAACTCTGAAGCTCAGCAACTGCATCTTGTGGACACCCTCCAAAAGGGTGGGATGAAGGGCTTATCTCCTAAGCTATGGGAGGCTTTGCGAGAAAACCATCTTTTGACCAAAGAAGTCCGGAGCTGGTCGACAGATGTGGTTCGGCTGCCAGGTCCTTTACCTCCTGCTCCACTCTCCAGGTCTGATTTGCCCGAGGATAATAACTTTACCCCGTACTGCATCATGTACAGCTACTACCGGGGACTGTTTGACCCAAAGGATCTGGAAGCCGAAGATACTCCCTCTCCCAAACCCGGTGCTGAAAACTCCAGAGTCGCTGATATGCCCCCTTCTCCTGATCTAAATTTTGATGACTCCTGAGAAGACTCTGAAGATGACAGCAGTGATGGCAGCGATGACCAGGGGAAGAGAGCTCTTAAACCTGTTAGTTAGATTTTCCTCTCCCTTTTTTTGCTTTTATCCCCCTTTGTATCTCATCACTCGAATTTTTTTATAAATGAAGAATTTCCATTGTTACATTTGTCGTTTGTATTGCTCCTGCTTCGTTTCATTTTTCTCATAGTTACCTATATGTTTTTTGTAAATCATCACCTTAACCCTGTTCTTGTCGTGGTCAGGAGTTGCCCCGGACCCTTGATGCCCCGGATCCTTCCCCTGGACAAGCTGAAGCCGGCTGTCCGAGCCTGACGGATCTTCTATCTGAGGGAGGACTCGGTCCCCTGATCTCCGAGTTTCCTGACGCCGATTGCCTGCTCACTTGCCTTCTTCAGATTCAAGAAGACTTTGGGTCCTTACCGAAGTGTTACAGATTGGCCTTTGAGAGCATGGACCAAGTCTTAGAGTTCGACCGGGTCATGACGGAACAGGAAGCTCAGCATCATAACTTCCAAGTCCTGATCCAAGAGGAGCTGGACGAGGTGTGGCATGACGTTCAGTTGTACTATAACAAGTATATGCGTATGCAAAACAAGACCGAGCTCCGAAAGCAAGTCACCGAACTCGAGACGGAGAACGAGAGGTTGGCGACTAGGAACCTGACCCTGCAGCAGCAGCTCGTACTAGTCCATCTTTCCTACCACCTGCTGGGACTTCGCCAGGGGGAAGTTGACATTCCTGTGCTGACCCGACGTTCCCCGAGCAGTTGATGACCTTATCGCCTGGATGGAGAGTTCCGAAAGGATATCCGGCGTCTAGGCTGCTGCCTATCAGGCAGCAGTGGACTGGAGGAAAAACATTCTGAGCCAGAACGTCCTTCCCGCATCTATGTCCCAAATACCTCCCCTTGAAGACGTTGACCTGGCCTACGAGCGTTATGAACATGCTCCTCAACTCCTGGATCTGGAGGCTTCCGAGCGGCATCTGGCCAGATTTCGGACGGTTGCCGCTAGATTCCGCGCCCGATACCCCACTCGGGAGAGGACACCCGCAGTTAGTCGACGACCCGGTTCTCCGCCCCTTACTAGTTCACACTCGGCTCGAAATGACCGAAAAGGGAAGTAGAAGGCCGTCGAATCCGGGGGTACCTCGACCTGGCGAAGGGCTTCTTCAAGGCAAACTCCCGTCCAAATCGGGAGTCCAGTCGTTACAAGCAGGGTTCTTGTTCCTATACCCGAGCCGGCAGTCGAGCCGGAAAGTGATCAGAGTGATAATCCAGACGCCCCTCGGAATCAGGACGAGGAGCAGCGGGTGTTAGAGCAGGCCGTTCGAAGGAGCAGGCATGAGACCAGGAGAATCTCCCCGGTGAGGCCTCCACCTCTAGGGCCCCAAAATAGAATAGAGCTCCCTGTTGTATATCACTTTCGTGCATGTAAAGACTTTGATTTATGTATAAGAATTTTCATTTTATAACGATCATCTTTTAATTACGAACTCATCGTACTTGCATTCTTTCTGTTCATTAAAATCGATCATAAGGCATGTCCTTGTTACAAAATTTCCCTAGGCGTCCAGCACTAGAGGGTCCTTCTACCTACCCTTCGGCCATCCGACCTCATGGCTTCTCTCTCTCGGGCATCTGAGGCCTGGAGCTATTCCTACCTAGGCATCTAGTGCCAGAGGCTATCCTACCTAGGCATCTAGTGCCAGAGGCTACTCTATCTAGGCATCTGGTGCCAGAGACTATCCGTAGAACCGCCTAAGGTTCGCTATGTTCCACCTCCAGGGGATTCCCTTTCCCATTGAGTCTTCCAGCACGTAACTTCCGCCCGGGTGGGCTTCTATCACCCGGTACGATCCTTCCCACTTGGGTGCCAGCTTACCCTCCTGCTCCTGACGACTCGTGTCATTTCGCCTCATCACCTTGTCTCCTACTTTGAATGGATCCTTCCTCACCCTCCTATCATGGTATTTTTTCACATTTTCTTTAACTTTGGCTTCATGCAGGGTCGCCTTCTCCATTCTCTCTTTCAGCAGGTCTAGGTTTGTTCTGCAGTCTTCTTCGTTCTTGTCCTCGGCCACTGGCTCGGCTGTCCGGAGACTGGGGATACCGATCTCAACCGGGATTACTGCTTCCGAGCCATAGGTTAAGCTGTAGGGGGACTCTCCGGTTGCTGAACTTTCTGTGGTCTGGTGAGCCCATAGAACACTCGGAAGCTCGTGCACCCAATTTCCTTTTGCCCCTTAGAGCCGGGCTTTAAGCCCATTCACTATAGTCCGGTTAGTCACCTCCACCTTCCCGTTAGCGGATGATATACTGACGTGAGCTTTTGACTTATCCCATACTTCACGCACCAGGACTTGAAAGGGTCGTTTTCAAACTGCGCACCATTGTCAGTTACTATGGCCTTCGGCACCCCGAACCGACAAACTATGTTCCTCCAGCAGAACTTCACACATGTAGCTCCTCGGATGTTCGTTAAGGGTTTGGCTTCCTCCCACTTGATGAAGTAATCAATAGCCACAATCAGGTATTTCAAGCTGCCAGGGGCAGTAGGGAAGGGCCCAACCAGATCCAGTTCCCAATCTACTGAAAGGCCAGGCACCCGTTATCCCTATCATCTCCTCCCTTGAGATGTGTACAAGTGGCGCAAATTTTTGGCACTGTAGACACGAGTGAACCCTGTCCTGCGAATACTCAAACATGATAGGCCAGTAATATCCCATCCTTAGAATCTTTCTGGCCACTTTCCTTGCTCCCTGGTGACTGCCATTCGGGCCCTCATGTACTTCCATGACCAAGTATTTTCCCTCCTGTCGTTCTACACACTTCAGCAGTGGCTGGAGATATCCTCTCTTATACAGGATGCCCTCCTGTAACGTATACTTAGGTGCTTTAATCCGGACTTTCCTCGCTGCCACCCGGTCGACTGGAACGTCCCTGGTCAGTAGGTACGCCCGGATCGGGGTCATCCAGGATTCTTCCTGCACTGTCGCTACTATCAGGCTCGCATCACCCTGCTCATAACTCCTCCTGTCAAGGGTCTTCCATTTGAGAGAAGCCTTCTAACCCGGCCTTAACTTAGAAGATGCCAACTTACTCAAAGCATCCGCTTTCTCATTCTGCTCCCTCGGCACCTGTTCCAGACTGAAACTATCAAACTGCCGAATCATGGGCCGAACCAGTTCCAGGTACCTCTGTAGGCTCCGCTCCTTGGCTTCATATTCTCCATTCACCTGCTGCACTACAATCTGCGAGTCGCTGAAGGCCCGGATCGACCCTTTCTTCAGCTCCCGAGCAAGCTTGAGTCCTGCCACCAATGCCTCATATTCTGCCTTGTTATTTGTAGTCTTGAAATCAAAATACAGGGCATAGTGGTACTCTTCTCCTTATGGGGATGTTAACAACACCCCGGCCCCGCTGCCTCCCGCATGGGCCGAACCGTCAACATGCAGTGTCCACTTCGGATTCGGCGGTTCCTCGGCCGGCTCGATCTGTCCTACCATTTCCGTCAAGAAATCAGCCATTGCCTGACCCTTAATGGCCTTCCTCGGCTGAAAAGTTATCTCATACTCTCCCAAATCTATAGCCCACTTCATTAAACGCCCCGACGCCTCGGGCTTAAGCATTACTTGCTTCAGTGGATGGTTGGTCAGGACCACAATCGGATGAGCTTGGAAATAAGGACGTAAGCGTTTTGACGCATATACCAGCACCAGTACCAGCTGCTCCAAGCTGGTGTACCGTGTCTCCGGACCCTGCAGCGCCCGGCTCACAAAGTAGACGGAGCACTGCTTACCCCCCCTCCTCCTGGACCAGCACTGCACTGATTGCCGATGCTGATGCGGATAGATACAAGAGAAATTACTCCCCCTCCTTTGGCTTTGAGAGGGTCGGGAGCCGACTCAAGTGTTCCTTCAGGTCTCCAAATGCCCGCTCGCACTCCTTGGTCCACTCAAACTTCTTGGCCTTTCTTAGAATGTTAAAGAAAGTGAGTTGCCTCTCTGTCTCTTTTGACAGGAAACGGCTTAGGGCTGCCAGGGAACCCATCAGCTTTTGAACTTCTTTAACATTTCTCGGCGACTGTATCCGGCTTATGGCCTCCACCTTCTCCGGGTTAACGTCGATTCCCCGGCTGGATACCATATAGCCGAGAAACTTCCCTACAATCACCCCTACCACGCTCTTCTCCGGGTTCAACTTCAGGTTAACTTTTCTCAAAATGCCGAACACCTCCTCCAGGTCTTCTAAGAAACCTGGGTAACTTCTGCTTATCACTACCATGTCATCGACATAGAGCTCCATGTTCCTTCCCAGCTGGTTTCGAAAGAGAACCTTTGCCATGCGCTGATACGTCGCTCCTGCATTCTTCAAGCCGAAGGGCATCCTTCTGTAATAGTAGGTTTTGAAGTCCGTGATAAAGGCCGTTTTTGGTTTGTCCTGCTCTGACATCTGGATTTGGTGGCATCCCTGGTATGCGTCAAAGAAAGCTAGGGCCTCATAACCAGTGATGGCTTCCACTAACCGGTCAACCGAGGGAAGAGGGTAGCTGTCCTTCGGGCAACACTTGTTCAAGTCGGTGAATTCAATGCACATTCTCCACGACCCATTCTGTTTCTTTACTGGCAACGGATTAGCCAACCACTCCGGGTATATGATCTCTTCCACCACTCCAGCCTCCAGCAGCTTCAACACTTCCTTCTTCACTACTTCGGCCCTATAACCTTCCAAGGCCCTCTTCTTCTGCCGAATGGGTTTCATATTCGGGTATATGTTCAGATTATGAAGAGCTAACTCTGGGGGCACCCCTGTGAAGTCTTTTTCTTCCCATGCAAACACATCTTCATACTTAGACAACAAACCTCGCAACTTCTCCTTTACATCCTCCGGCATCTTCTTCCCGACCTTGATTGTACCTCGACGCCCGACTTGCATATCTTCCACGTCTCCTGGTCCCACTTCTCCCTACACTGCCCCGACCGGAGCCTTCATTGCATCCTGGAGGGCTGTGAGCATGCAACTTCAGGCCGTAGACTGGCTTCCTCTGACTGTCGCTACACCATGCTCCGTTGGGAACTTCATGGTCAAGTGGTAGGTTGAGCAAATGGCTCTGGCCTGAGCCATCCATGGACGGCCGATGATGATGTTGTAAGGGGAAGGAGCGTCTATGACCGTAAAATGACAAATGACCGAGGTCTTCTTGCTTCTGTCAAGATCATCAACTACTGTCACTATCAAAGACACAACTCCTAATGGGTACTCAGTTCGGCCAGTGAACCCTGACAACGGGGAGGTGCTCGAGCGGAGGTTGTGGCGCCCGATCCCCAGCTGGTCGAAGCAAGCTGCAAACATGATCTCCACACTACTCCCATCATCGATGAACACTCTCTTGACCGTGAACCCTTCAATCTCGGCCGTAATCACCATCGGATCTATGTGGGGCGTCAAACTGGGCACCGGATCCTCGTCCGGGAAGGTAATGACTTCCGTGGGACGTAGCCTCTTCTCTCTATCTTCCCCTGCCGGTACGTACCTGCTTCGGGCCTTAGTTTCTGCATGTGACTGGAGCACATTGCCTACTTCGCCATATATTACGTTTATCATACGAGGAGGGGCCTGATTAACCGACTCAGGGGCCATGACCAGCGCTGCCGTTCCGGGCTGGACTGCCGGTGTGGTGGCCCCTCGCTTGAAACCGTTCCGAGGCCTGTTCCTCCAATTCTTCTTCCTCCCGGCTCCAGCTTGCTGCCCCTGCCCCGTAGCCGGATGCTGGTTCTCCTGCGTCACACAATCTCTCAACTGTCCCCTCTCAATCAACTTCTCAATCTCCACCCTCAAACTCCGGCAACCTTCAGTTGTGTGTCTGTTGGACTTGTGGAACGCATAATATTTGGTCGCGTTAGCCGGTGTTGGATTTCCAGGTATGAGGGCCGTATCTTGAAACAAGTTCCTATGAATGGTCAGGATCTCCGACCGGGTCTTGGTCAGAGGACTAAATGTTTCAGCCCGAAGGGGGTCAACCCTCGGCCTGACCGGCGCCTGGACTGTATCCCTCCTACCGGGATCCACAGCCCGAGTCTTATCACCCTTTCCGATCCCTCTGTCTTCAAAATACCCTTCCTCCTTCCTCTTCTTACTCCCATCCAACAACGAGCAGTACATCTCCACCTCCAGATCCAACTGATGGAAAGTAGTCGGAATATTCTCCATAAGCTTTGCCCATAACACCTCGTCCCTCAATCCTGCTATGAACCCTGCAATCAGGGCCTTCACCTGAGCCTCTCTATCCACCACCTTCATAGAATCGTCCATGTACCTCCTATGGAATCCCCTGACATCCTTCTTTGCTGCTTGCCGGCTGTGAGCTACATCGGCTAGAGGCAGATAGTTCTTCCGTCTGGCTTGGTATCTATGCATCAAAGCCCTCGAGAAATTATAATAATTCCTGAAGCTCTCCGGAAGCTAAGATTCAAACCACGACAGACAAATACCCCTCAGATACAAGCTCACTAGCTTGCAATGAAGTTCTTCTCGGATGTCGCACATCCCCATAACATTCTGGTAGGTCCGGACGAACTCCTCCGAGTCCGTTTCTCCGTTATAGGTCGGTACACCTTCCGGGACCCTCGTTCCCACTGGCCAGGGGAAAGTGCTGATGTAGCCTATCCATGGTGAAGTGGGCCTACCTCTATTCGTGCCTATAAGCTTGTCTAACCTTTCCTCCACCGAATTCGGCGCCCCTGGAGGCCTATCAACTACCACCGGATACATCCCGTAGGTTCCTGCAGCTGGAACTGGTTGAGCCATAGCATATCCTGCCATCGGCACTTGGTTTGCCATTCATACTGGCCCCTGGATTCCCCCTCCTGCAACCCAGCCCCCCGGGCCCCAGTAGGTTGGGCATAATATCTTTCGGGTCGCATCTCTACATAGCCGGTCATTGATGCCGGGGGGTACACGTGATACCCTTGGTACCCGGCCTGCGACACCCCAAAAGGAGGTCCATAACCCTGTGCCCCACCCCTAGGTCATACCCGGGACTAGCACCGGTTTGTTGGCCCGTCCTTCGTTCAGGCTGTTCCACATCTATAACCTCTGGTGGAGGATGAAGGTTTTCTTGCCCCAGGTTGGCAGGAGGTCCCCGGCTAACTACATTCGCCGCTAGAGGAGGCAACACAGTTCCTTGAGTGCCTAGCCCGGATGAGAGCCCAAAGGAGGACCCTGGCCCCGGAGCCATCAGGGTCGGTTGGGATCCCACCGTTGGGTGAACCGGAGGTGCTTGAGCTTCAGCCGCCGGAGGGTTAGATGGTCCCTCCCCAGACGGTTGCCCCTCCGGACCTACTCCCCGTTTTGCTGCTAACCAACGATGATACTCCCCTTCCTGTGTCGCGACAAACTCCATCCTATCTCGTTCGTTCTGAGTTATCTCCGACTCCCTCCTGTCTTCTGGCCCTTCCTCTTCCTCCGAGGTGTCCGGGTCCGGTTGGGCCGGAGCCTTCCCCTTGCGTGTCCTGTCCCTCATCGGACGTAGGGTGAGATCCTCCTCAGCTGCTTCGGCCCTTAGGGTGAGATGCTCCTCAACTGCTTCGGCCCTCCTTTTGCCATACCGTATTGTTACAGGAGAGGATCCTCCCCTGCCTCTTCGCGGCGGCCAACCTCGGGGTGGCATCTCAGTGTATTTTGAGAACAAAGATCGTGTCCCACTGGGCGTGCCAACTTGATGTTGCCCGCCTGGTCGGTCCGGATGGTCCCCTTCCTCTGATCCAATAACCTAGCCCTGCAAGACAGAGCCCCGGGAGGTATCCGAGGGTAGACCCTCCGGTGTGATGATGAAAGATGGATCCCGTGAGAGAAGAGGGATATTCACTAGAATAATAAGAAGATACTTACTTGGGATAGTGCTGAGGAGCACTATTTATACAGTGACCCATGCTCTCCATGTGGTCCATGCTCTCTGTGGCTTCTAGTGTACCTGTCCTTATCCGAGTTCGTCATGGGTCGGGCCCATACTACGGCCGGGTAACTGGGCCTGGGCCTGGTATCACCAATTCTCATACCTGATGATTTGGACAGCACACCTCTGGTTGTAAGTATCAGTTTCCCAATGTATAATAAACATATACAAAAAAAAACAGACCTTGAGATAGAATTCCAGCCTAGTTTGAGAGCCAAGAACCATGGGATATAAACTTGGACCTCTTTGGAACTATATCTGAACTCCTAGCTGAATAATCATGGCTTTGGGCAGCCTGAAGCGGAGAAATCCATTGAATTTCTGACGATAATGACTGTGAAAAAGTGGAAGAACACCCAATTCTACAGATGATTCTCATTGCTAATGCTCACTCAGTGAACCACAAACTGCATCAAAACCTGCTCAGTGACAAAAGGAGATTTTTTTAGGGTTCATCATTCCAACATAGAAGCCCGTTTACAGCAGTTTTCCCCTTCAATTGTAGCAAAATCAATTCAAATTTTCAATCTATATCCATGAGAATAAAAGCAATGAACACAATCATACTGCAAAAATAGCGATTTATTAAACTTCTGCTGATTTGAGTAGTTCTCTGAAGAAGAAGATGGGGAAAAGAGCATACCTGAATCGAGACGTCGGACATGGATGAACCCTAACGGCTTCTGCCTGGTTGTAGACAAAAGCGACGTCGCTTGGAAGTTTTTGACGGTAAGTGCGGCAAGGCAGCGGCTAAAATATTATATTTCTCCGATCTCTGCAACGCCACCAGTTTCTCCACAATCCCGCCGCCGATCATCCCTCCACCGCCTCCTTTCGCCCGTAATATTCATTCTCCATCAAGCACCCGCCGCGATCCTGATCCCCAAATCCATCGAATCCAGCGCTCTGATGATCTTCAAAATCGCCCCGCACAAGAAATCTATTATAAAACAGGTGAAACTTTGGAAACGGACACGATTAATATCGACTAAAGTGCAAAAACTAGACCAAACATTGGTCAAAATACCCAATTTATATACCCAACATTCAATGTACTCAATTTCTAGTACCCTACATTCTAAAAACACCCAATTTCTAGACCTTAGTTAATTTCTTCCGTTAGTTCAGTTAGTTTGAGGGGTGTTTTAGTAATTTATATTCTAAAAAATCATACTTCCCATTTTGTCTTTGTATCTCCACAAAAAAATAACTGGGTTGACCCGGGAAAAACCAGGTTTGACCCAAACCGATCCGGAACCCGAAAAGTCAAACCCGAAAAGTCAAACCCGGAAAGTGAAAAAAGTGTTGTCCAGGATCCGGCCCGTAATACTAAAAATCTGAGTCCGGGTCAAAAAATCCGGGCAGGGCCGGATCAATCTTCTGTGTTGGCACAGTACCCTTACGTCGAGTGCTTGTGAGTTGCAGAGCGAAAGAGGAATTGGTGATTTTCGTGCGGGAGATACGAAATAAAAGTGAAGTAGTATGATTTTTTAGAATATAAATTACTAAAATACCCCTCAAACTAACTGAACTAACGGAGAAAATTAACCAAGGTCTAGAAATTGAGTATTTTTATAATGTAGGGTACTAGAAATTGAGCACTTTGAATGTTGGGTCTAGAAATTGGGTATTTTGACCAATGTTTGGTCTAATTTTTGCACTTTAGTCATTAATATCGGTAGTGAAGGAAATTGAATTATAAAACGGAGAAGGCTTTACGTTTCCAATAATGAAAAAAGGGAGATGCAAATTAAAAAAAAAAAAAAAAGGAGAGCGAGTACAATTCTTGAGCCCAGCTGATGTGTAATTATCTGGTTACTTTAAAAATTAATTCAAAATTCTAAGAAAATTCTAAATAATTCTCTTTTAAAGATAGTTATAGATTAGTAGTACCATTAATTTAAACATTCAAAATTTGACTAAAAGGAGAGTTTTTATTTGTAGACGCATATTTAAAAGACCCCCAAACTACAGGGACCGGAATGAAAGTAAATACAAAATCAATAGAATAGATGGGTTCGTATTTATAATACCTCAAAACTACATGGACTGGAATGCAAATAAATATAAAATATAATAATGTAATCTTATATTTACTCTCTCGGTTCTTGTATTTCGTCTCACGTATCCACAAGAAAACCCTAAATCTCTTTATATACTTTTCTTTATTATTTTCCAATTAATAAAAGAGATAATTCATTTTCATAAAGTATACCAAAAAACAAAGTATACGAATTTGGGCTGGACTAAACATTCACCAAACAATTATTTTGGGTGTGGTCAACCCAAGTCCCACATCGGTAGCGAAGAGTGTCATTCCTCTCCTTATAAGGGATAATCTCACCACACTAGTATGATGCATTTTGGGGATTGACCCTAACCGTGCGGGCTTTCCAGCTATTCCAAAGTGGACAATATCACACTAGTTTGAACTGTTGTGGGCTCGGCAGTCCCAAGAAGTGGTATCGGAGCTTGGTTACGCTCGTGACGGGGCTGTCTTTGTTGCCTGATGTGGAGGAGACCTTTATTCCCTTGGAGAGGCAAATTTGTCCATTGTGTCGAAAGTCTGCTTGACTGAGGGCTTGTCAGGCGGCGTGTCCGCAATTGTTTGGCGACGGTCAGGCAGCGTGTTCCGCAATTGTTTGATCCTTTGTTTAAAACCGTGCGGATTTTCCAGTTAGCCAAAGCGGACAATATCATACTAGTTTGAGTTGTGATGGGCTCGGCAGTCCCAACAGTTTGGTCCACCGGGCTCGCTGTCGTCGCCGTCGTCGGACTGATCCACCTTCACCATAGCCAGTCAAGGTCTGAATCACTGGGTTTTTGTCAACAGAGCTCTCGACGGTTTTCGATGCCATTTTGGAGCATTTTTGGGGTCTGCATTTGAATATGAAAATTTTCAGATCTACAATGTGAAACTGGAGATCGTCGGAGTTCTACAGAAGATGCACATTTGGAGTGGCTCTGTAGCAGACAAATGATATGAGGCCATTTGGGGATTGACTTTAACCGTGCGGGCTTTCCAGCTGATTCAAAGCGGACAATATCACACTAGTTTGAACTGTTGTGGGCTCGGCATTCCCAAGAAGTGGTATCGGAGTTTGGTACGCTCGTGACGGGACTGTCTTTGTTCCCTGATGTGGAGGAGACCTGTATTCCTTTGGAGAAGCAAATTTGTCCATTGTGTCGAAAGTCTGTTTGACTGAGGGCTTGTCAGGCGGCGTGTCCCGCAATTATTTGGCGGCGGTGCAAGACGGTCAGGCGGCGTGTTCCGCAATTGTTTGATCATTTGTTTAAAACCGTGCGGATTTTCCAGCTAGCCAAAGCGGACAATATCATACTAGTTTGAGTTGTGATGGACTCGGCAGTCCCAACAGTTTGGACCACCGGGCTCGTCGTCGTCGCCGTCGTCGGACTGATCCACCTTCACCACAGCCAGTAAAGGTCTGAATCACTGGGTTTTTGTCAACAGAGCTCTCGACGGTTTTCGACGCCATTTTGGAGAATTTTTGGGGTCTGCATTTGAATATGAAAATTTTCAGATCTACGGCGTGAAACTGGAGATCGCTGGAGTTCTATAGAAGATGCACATCTGGAGTGGCTTTGTAGCAGACAAATGATATGGAGTCGGTGGTGTGTCCACACTGTCCATTTCCACGGATGCATCTATCACAGTTATCCCACGAGGAATCCAAGCATCAGAGCCCTCCTTGAAATTGGGACTATGGAGGGTTGCGAATGGATTAGTATGCGCTAGTCTGGATGAAGTAGTTTATGGTAGTGGAGAACACATCTTGATATTGAATCGAAGAAGATATGATAGGGCAATTTAAACTCTCTTGCAGTAGTTTGTTATATTGGTTGTAAATATAAAATAGCATAAAATAGTTCATTTGCAAAAAATGATTCTCTCTTTATACACATAGAACAAGTGTTACTCACTGAACCAAGTGGGCTAGCTCACTTGGCTAGAGACCAAACCTCGCCTAGCGGAGGTCAGAGGCTTGAAATCCCCTCCAGCGCATCATTTCCAAATCATTTCTCCTCTTGGTATCAGTAGAATAGAATAGAGTAGCATAAAGTTAGATTAGAATAGATGTAGAATTCTTGTACTAGATTAGGTCGTTGTAATATCCAAAAAAAAAAAAATTGTCTTACTCACTGTAATAAGTATATACATTGGTTGCAACCTTGCAGGCAAAACCAAGACCGATTACAATTATTGTACCGATTAATTTGATATTAGTGTATGAGTATTACACAAAAAAAACTGTTCGTTTCTCCCTTTCTCATTCATTTGTAATATAAGACATCCAGGAATCTTGATGAGAATCCATACCTATATCTTTAGGGTCATCTACAAAAGGCTTTGGAGGAATTTGCAGAGACTCGGGGCTACTCTCTAGCATTTCCAACACCTTGCTACTTGATGGCCTGTCCCCTGGATTTGTCTGGATGCACCACAGCCCTACTATACCCAGCTTCATCACAGTCTCATCTTCTTCACTAATCGCGCTTTTGTTCGACAGGCATTTGCTGAGCTCACAGTGCTTGTAAATCCAGTTCGGAAAATAGCTATCGCTTGTTTGTTGCGAATCAATCTCGAGCTTGCTTCTCAATCCCACCATTTCAAGAACCATCATTCCATAACTGTACACGTCGGACTTATGAGAGACCCCACCAAAGTTCCTACAAAATACCTCTGGAGCCATGTATCCAATAGTTCCTCTAGGAGACTGTAAAGATGACATAATGCTGTCTTTCTTCTGACACAGCTTTGCTAACCCAAAATCACTGATCTTAGGGCGGAATTCTGCGTCTAGTAATATATTCTGAGGTTTGATGTCAAAGTGAACCACTCTGATGCTGCAGCCTCGGTGTAGATACTCCAAGCCCCGTGCAATTCCAACTGCAATTTCATACAGCTGCTTCCAGTCCAAGATATTTTTTGTTTTCATCATATCCAATGATGATGATCCCTTCTTCTTAGTAGTCAAGAACTTTTCCAAAGAACCATTAGGCATGAACTCGTAGATCAAAGCTCTCTTGCTTCCGTTATAGCAGAAGCCTAAGAGAGCAACAACATTGACATGGGAAGTTCTGCTGATGGTGCCAACTTCGTTAATGAAATCCTCCCCACTGCCCGAATCATCATTCAACACCTTAACCGCCACCAGGCGGCCATCAGGAAGCCTTCCTTTGAACACAAAACCATAGCCTCCATGGCCTAATTTGTTACCAAATGAACTGGTCATCTTCTTGACCTCTGAATAAGTGTATAGCTTGGGAGCCATGGATCCATAGTTCTTCATATATTCTTGAACCAGTTTGTTGCTTCCTTTTTCCGACTTCCAGTATATTATAGCCTCCCACCACGAGTGCCTTTTGCCGAGATAGCAGACTATTATTATGCTTACCAATGATACGAGTACAGCACTAGTGACTATCATGACAACTGCATGTATAAACAGCAGAGAGTTATTCATATGGCTTAAAAGACAGTATTTAACCTAAAGTAGGATGAACAAATATTTCAAATATTACCTGCAATTCTTGAAAGCTTTTTATTATTCCTTGATGATCCTACTGGTTTTTCGAAAGAAGCAAAGTTAGCTCAAGGGAAATTTCAAACTAGAAGAAACAAGAGTAATATGGACAGAACACTCCTACAAAATGCATAATTCTTCCAAAAAGAACAAAAAAATAAACTTACCATCGCATACCAGATCATGAGCACCATCAGCGCAATAGCAAGCCATCAAGGTGGAAGAAGTATTGAATCCACACCGCCCACCTGTCTCTATGCATCGTTCACAGAATGTTGAATTTACTCTGTATTGCAGAGTAAAGCCTGCAGTCAAGGCGGCTCTTAAAGCTCCAATACCTGTCAAGTTCTGATCTGCAGATTGGACTGCAACAAATATACTACTGTTGCATTTAAAGGTAGGGGGAATGGTTGTATCACTTGTGAAGAAAAAGCTCGAAGAAGTTGTTCCATTGACTGAACAATCAAACTGATTTTCAGGTTTTGCTATGCTAGGAACAGCAGAAGAGGTACAACCATAGGACAAAGTAAGGTTCCTGGTGCTTTTAGTGAAGCTAAACATTCTGGAAGAATCCAAAGTAGTGTTTTTGAGGATTGTTGGACAAACATTATCCAACAGATCCTCTCTTGTAACAGTAACTGTCCTATTTGATGAAAAAACACTAGAGAGGACTCTGTATGTTAATTCTCCTATTGTAACTCGGGGAATACCAGCTTGACAACTTACCTGGAAGCCTGGATAACCGCAGCTAGTGTTTTGAACATCCCCTACCCAGAAGGGGTAAGCAAATCTCATACCCGCACAGTGATTTGCTCCAATGCATTCTATATATTGTTGATCTTGGCACGAACATTCCGGGATACTAAAAATCGCAAACAAGCTTAGAACAATGAACAACAGAGACATTTTGTTAAGAAGATGCATCCTTTAGAGACAAGAAATCGGAGAGAGAAAATTGAAACATGGAACTGGAAAGAACCAAGTCAATGTTCATTAAACAAGACTTTGTTGCTTTGACAATAAGATTAGTCAAGTTTTGCATAACTTAAAAATTCAAGGTTCCAGTTGAATACCAGATGTGACAGTCACTAGCATCCTATTCTCACCTGCAGTACACAATATAGACTGTTCTCCAAGCATGTGCTTTGAAAAGGTCCACTGCACAACATAATGTAAAAATAATTGCTAAGAAACCATCGAATGATAACCAATGAAATGTACAAAATATGTAGCCTTTCGAGGAACATCTGGTAATGGAACGATGCAAAGCTAATCAGCATAGCACCAGTGATGACAGCCACAAATAAGTTAAAACACAGCATAAATTACAAAACCTCAAAGCCAAAGTGTTAAGAGGAGGCGTATAGACAGGAAGAAAGGGAAATGGGGAAAGAAACATTCATTTCCTCTGATCTAGCTTTAGTACATCAAGATTGGAGCAAATGCTGCAGCTACAAAGCACTAGACTTTTGACTTGTACAGAAACAAGATACCATATTCTCTTTTTTACCTTTCCTTTTTCAGATGTTATTAGTTACTCAAGATGTAAAATCACCACACCAAATTCTTTCTTCTCCTGAACCTATCAACCCGATCTGTGCTCATTCTTGATTTCTCAGCCTTGTTTGGCTTCTTGGACTTCTCCAGTCGACTATCTAAACTGTTCCTAGAAATTTCTGAAACTTCAGGCCGCAGCTCAAATGTGTCTTTTGCAGTGCTTTCGCCTACTTTGCTCTGATTGTTGTTATCACCTGGTGCTTTCTCTGACTCACTTGTTGCTGGTTTCGATTTACCAAGAGCCAGTACAAACCTTTTCAAATGTTTAATGTAATCGGGGTAAAGTTCAAGATTGCAATGCCCGCCTCCAGTAATCCACACAGGTTCATACTTCTGCTTGCAAAGCTCAGCAAGTTGCTTCCCATGAGACCAATCAACAACCTCATCTGCTGTTCCCTACACAATATACCAGATATCAGTATGCATTAGCAAACGATGATAGAGGGCATTCAAAAGAGACTCAAAAAGAGAGCTTACATGAATCACGAGTACAGGACACTTTATCAATCCAATTTTGTCAATATTCTGTAACAATGATGACCACTGAGTAAACATTCCATTGCCATAAGAAGTCACGTAAAGCATGCTTGCTGGAGGACTACATTACCTTGTATATGTCAAACCAATAAGTCTTTTTCACAGGATACAAGACTCTTAACCCAGACATAATTGGACTGTGCAAGACAACACCTCTTAAGTTTGGTAAACAAGATGATAGATCAACAGTTGGACCGCTGCCAACAGACTGACCATACACAATCAATTGCTCATCTTTAACTCCATATTTCTCCTTCAGGCATTTATATACTGCATCAATGTCCGCATACGTATTATATTCGGATGGCTGTTACAAAGTCAGCAGAGCACTTATTAGCATCTCCATGCGACAGATCCTTCAAGTATTTTCAAAATGGCAGGGTCAAAGATATCATAATAGTTTCCCCAGCTATATACATTTAATGTTTCAAAGTTTGAGTAGGCACCGGAAGGGGAAAAAGGAATATGTGAATATAGGAAGCCAATCGTTATTCTGATAGCTATTATTAACAGATAGCCTCAATCAAACAGAGTTACCAAAAATTTAAATTATCACTAAAAGTGTAAGATATTCCTTCACTTCAAATTCAATTAAAGTGATAGAATTTTAGAACTTTTACTCCAAAGTGGCAGAGGAATTATAGTACGATACTCCCAAGTGGGTAGTAAATAATATTTGATTTTTTAATTGATTGATCTCTTTCAGTTATACAGGTAGGAATGTGGGAACATAAGCTCCCATCAAGTCAACAGAGAGCAAGATCTAAAATTACAATAGAGTAGCCATCTAACCTTTCCTGTTGATTGGCCATAGCCTGAGTAATCATACCTGCAGAGGCCAACACACAATAAAATTAAGAGAATAAAAATCACTTTACAAATCAAAATATGAACTGTGGATCAAACAACTTGCGGAAACACCACTTTATTGAAAAAGGCCAGAATGAGAACTATGAGAAAAAATTAATACTACAAAATAATTTCATGAGATCAAACATCCCAAAGCATTAAGAATATGAGACACTACTCAGCAAATGCAAATTAATGCAATTATAATGTCTGCAAAGGGCGAGAAATGAAACCAAAAAAGATAAATTATAGCCTGATGCAAATACATCATTAGATTTTGAGAAGACCAAACAATAGCAAAACCAACTCTGAACAAGAAGATCAGTATAATCTGGCCTTCAACAAAAAAAAAAATCTGAAATGGAATAAGCGTCACTTCACATATTATTTTATTTTCTTCAACTTCCAGTTTTTAGTCACTTGAAGTCAGCAAAACTAGGACTATCTACCATGTAATAATTATGGTTGGGGATAAGGAATAAACATAGTTTAAATTTGAGCTACCTAAGGTAATGTACTTCTCATCACTCCTCCATTGGGCATGTTTATTCAACAGCATATAATCATTCAAGCAAGCAAAATCTTTCAAAATTTAAGCATAACAAGGTAGCTAAGAAGCTATCACAGCCAACTTTTTCCTAAGAATACAAACTCTAGACTTCATCATCCATATATGCTATCCAAATAAAGTTAAAAACAAGCAACACAGTCACCTATAGAAGCTCAATCTCATCAAATATTACAAAAGCTTCAAGCTTGACCAGTTGGTGTTAAAATAAATTAAGAAAAATTATCAACGATGAGAACAAACTAGCAAAAACACTTCTTCAGTTTAAGAGAGCACCCCTTAGTTTCATTTCCGAGAATCACCCAATAAAAATACACAGCTGAAAATTATAGAAATTCAAAAAGGGAAGAGAAAATATCAACATACCCCATAAGATTAACACGAAGACGAAGGCTCAATTCCACAAAAAGCTCATACATCTGCCCTAAATCGGCAGCATTTCCATGAGAGTAAAGCATGGTGGCCCAGGCCTTGGGGTGCTTCACATACACTGCGACGACGTCGTTCCCACGCCGAGTCCTCAGCTTCAAAACGTCGACGCCTTCCCTCCTCGGAACCTCCGGTATGCAGAGCTTGCCGTCATCAGCCACCACCGTGTACGACGGAGGTGTGGGCGGAAAGAAGGCGAACTTGGCCGCTATTGATGACGTCACCCCACCCATATATATCCTTGTCAGAAGAGCTCAAAGCGCCAAGCTTGGATTCATAAAGAAAGCCACTCTTTCCGTGGCCTGGTTGTGGATCTTCTTTTTCCTGGATTTCTCAGAGGTGGGGCGGCGGCGCGTGACAGATGGAAGCGTTAACGTTGGAAATTGTTTTGGAGGTTTTTGGTGTTTGGTGGACGGTGACAGCCAACAGGTGTGGAGGCGTACGCGAATGGGATCTGACAATTTGGAGTACAAGATGCCTTTAATAGTTTAAATAGTTAAAATGCCAAATTTTAATTTGTTTTTCTATTTAAAAAACAATATATGCAATTTGTAGCATTTGTATTTATATGTGGAGAAAAACATTCATCCGGATGATCCTGATGCACGCCTTATCAGGCACCAATAAGATAATGACACGTGTACAATTGTAATGTTTTAATTGGTTAAGATATTTTTAGTAAAGTTCTAAAACCCTAATTTAGAATGCCTAAACCCGTCTGGGTAATGATTGAACACGTGGCCCAATCATAAATTAGATAAAGATGATGTGTCGTTATTTAATTGGTGTCTGATATTGCCAATATTAGGATGATCCTGATATATATTAAACTGTTATATGTGATAAATTTTGTTTTACAGCTTATTTACAATTTATGTGTTCGGTTACCTCTTATTAATTTGTTGAAATAGTTGCGGTTCATCTTAATATTAAGAAAGTTAAAGCATAGCCACTCGTATTTCTTTCTTTCTACTTAATAACTATTAAATTTAGTTTAGTTATACAAATATATACATTTTTTATATCTACCATAATATATAAGTGACTTTATAAATGACTACTATTTTTTACCTGAATAAAAGATATCGTGTTTTAAAAATAGCAAACGACATTGCTATATTTTGAAACGTTTCAAATAGTATTACTTGAATGGGTAAAATCGATAGTTTATTTTTCATCCACTGCGTCGAGAGCAATATTGACCCTTTGGGGTCAATTTGAAAGCGGTAGTTGTTATAAGCGGTAGTTGTTCATAAACTTTGGGGCCTTTTTTTTTTTTAAGTTTAAACCACTCGGAAGTGGGGAATTTTTATTCGACTTCCCAAACCTTTAAGAATAGGGCAATACAATCAAGGCTATAGTAACCAAGCCAACTTTGTGGGGGACAATGTCCCAAAAGCATAGTAATACTTTTCAAAAATGGATAAAACTAGACTATACGCACTATATAACATAGGCCAAAAATAAAAACATGATCTAAAAACCTAAGCACCTATTAGAGAATTGTAAACAAAACTCAATGCGGCCTTAAGTCTAAATGATGCTAATGAATATATAGTCTAAATCTGGGTAGAGCAAGTTCTAATCTGATGGAACAATGTGTGTGTGAGATAATCAGTAGAATCACTGGAAAAAATGTGTTGAATATTGGGAGTCCAGTCTGAGAACCAGCAATGGTGTCTACTCCTATAGTTGCCACAGTTTCACCTGAAAGGAAAAAAAGAGGCAAGTAAGAGCAATATTTGTCTAAGGGGGGTGTAATCTGATGGTAGGAGTACCACATTTGTCAAGCAAGTACAAGCCCCTAACTTAGTAGGCAAACTGGAGATGGACAGGAAATCATGAGATGACTGAGTAAGTATAGCATATTTGGCAAGGGAGTCAGCCACCAGATTAGACTCATATGGGACAGAGATATGCTAGTGCACTCATTGTGCAGGTCATCAGCCAGAGCAAATAGTTTCCAGGGAGCCATTTTAGGATCCTGTATACAGTTTATAGCATGTTTGCAATCTGACTCTACCATAAGATGGGTACCTAAAAGTCTAGCATGTAAAATTCCAAAGCCAATAGCTAATAGTTCTGCATGCAAAGGAGATATGGCATGTGTATATAGACACTTAGAAGTGACAAAAGTTCCTGAAGCATCTCTGATAATCATTCCAATACCAGTTTGAGCTTCTATAGGCTTCCAGGAAGCATCTATATTTACTTTAAAACCTAGAGGAGGACAGGACCATGCAACAGTTTGAAAATTAGGCTTTGGAGGTTTCAGATATACAGGAAAATAGCCATTTAAAGCTAGCTCAATGTCACAGGATCTATGAATGTAGAAAGGTTTTGCAGCAAAAGAGTCAAAAATCATACTTTTTATTTCATGAAGTATTCAATTTTGGTTTGGTAAAATATTATCATAGATATATTTGTTCCTAGCTTTCCATAGACTCCAGCAAGAAAAAAGAAGTATGTTTTTGATCATTAAA
The DNA here is from genome assembly GCA_948330725.1 of Sherardia arvensis. Lineage (NCBI taxonomy): Eukaryota > Viridiplantae > Streptophyta > Magnoliopsida > Gentianales > Rubiaceae > Sherardia > Sherardia arvensis. Next base: position 16,120,341 of record OX415242.1, read on the forward strand.
GTATGTATTGCTGACAGACCAGGTCTAGAGAGATAATATGAGACCCTTGACCATATAGAAGTGAAAGTGGGGGTCTGAATGCCTATAAATCTGTTTATCTCAGTCCAGATTGCTTCTGCCAAAACACAGTTATTAAAAAAATGATCCAGATCATCAGAGTGGTTGCATAAACAGCATTTGAGACTATATTAAAACCATAATAAGTTAAAATATTGTCAAAAGGCAGGAGAGAGTTAAGTACTTTCCACATAAAGACTGAGATCTTTTTAGGGACTCTGGTGTTCCACAATTTAAAAAGAGATACAGAGTTACCTCTCTTGTGTCTGAGTTGATTGTATGTGGATTTAAAGGTGAAAATTCCAGTGTCCTCAGGTTTCCATATGAGTCTGTCTTCTCTGTGAGGAGAGATAGTTGTTTCCTGTAAAATTGACAGAAGAGGAGGATCAGCAAGGGTAGACAGGGAAGGCAAGAAAGAGTTCCTATTCTGTATAAAAGTGGACATTGTGCAGTCAAGTGGAATTTCTGTGCTTTCTTGGTTCAACAAATCTAAAAGTATCCCTTTACCAATCCAATTGGATAGCCAAAAATTACACAAACCCATTCCATGAATAATTCTAGAATTTTGCTCACATAAAGGTGTGACATCACAAATTCGTTTCCAAGTTTGTGATGTTTGAGCAGATTTAGGTAAAGAGGATAGAAAATTAGTCCATGGTGCTTGTGCAATTTGAAATTTCCACCAAAGTGTAACTGAGAATGATTTAATTATAGTGTGCAAATTTCTAAAACCCAAACCATTCTCAGAAATAGGGAAACACAAATCATTCCAGTTTCTCCATGATTTCTTTGGTCTGTCATCAACAGAGCCCCAACAAAATATGGAAATTTTCCTTCTGATTTTTTTGATGATCTGCACAGTAGGCTTTAAAACAGCCCAGTAATGTTGAGGAAGTGAATATAAACAAGAATTTATCATAATCATTTTAGCTCCAGTGGATAACCACTTATTTATCCAATTATTTATCCTCCTATCTACCATTTCAAGAAGTGGCTGAAAGTATACATTTTTTGTTCTACTATAGAAAATAGGAACTCCTAGATATTTAAATGGAAAAGTGCCCTTTTTCATGCCCAAAATATTACTGATTTCTCTAATTCTGGCAGGAGTAGCATGCTTACTAACATAATAATCACTTTTATCATAATTTATCTTCTGTCCAGAGACAGATTCAAAAACTACAAGAAAGGCTTTCATTCTGGTTAATTCCCTAGTGCTAGCTTGCATAAAAATGACAGTATCATCAGCATAGGTAAGGTGAGAGATAAGTGAAGCAGATCTAGGCAGATTAAAATATTGAAGCTTTCCTATCTGAAAAATATATGCCAGACTCCTTGTAAAAGACTCAGAAAAAATATTAAAGAGGAAAGGAGAGAGGGGATCACCTTGTTTGATACCTCTAGAAACCTGAAAAAACCTACTGGACTACCATTTAACAAAACAGAGAACCATGCTTGTGAGAGGTTTTTTATAATGCAGTAAATGAACTTTCCATGAAATCCAAATTTGAGAAGGATATTAGTTAGAAATTTCCAACAGACCCTGTCAAAAGCTTTTCTCAGGTCAAGTTTCAAAATACAATTTGGTGTTCTCCCTTTTTTATTTATAAATCTGGACATTTCCTGTAGGTATAAAATATTGTCAGATATGTCCCTATTTTTTAAAAAAGCTGTCTGATGGGGAGAAATGATTCTATGCGTAAATGGTTTTAATCTCTCCATGAAAATTTTTTAGAAAATTTTGTTTGTAATATTGGAGAGACTAATTGGTCTAAAATCACTAAAAGAGGAGGGAGTATCTATTTTTGGTATGATGGCAATCCAAGTACTGGAAATTCCTTTGGGCATGATGGTGCTAGAGAGAAAATCATTTGTTGCCCAGAGAAGATCTAAATGAATAACATCCCAACATTTTATGTAAAACTGTGCAGTAAAGCCATTTGGACCAGGGCTACTATTCTTATTATGGGAAAAAACAATGCTTTTCAATTCATCTTTAGAGACAGGTTTTATAAGCTCAGCATTATCTTCCTCTGCAATAAATTTTGGGATCTGAGCTAAAAAATGAGAATAAAAATCAGTCTGGTTAGGATTTATCTCAGCAGACAATAGGTCTGTGTAGAAAGCCACTGCTTCTATCTCAATTTCTGAGGAATCATCAATCCATTGACCAAGAGAGTTTTGAATTTTAGTAATACTCATTTTGCTATTCCTTTCCCTAACTGAGTTGTGAAAATTTTTTGTGTTGTCATCACCTTCTCTTAGCCATTTAACCTTGGATTTATATTTCCAAAAATGATTTTATTCTTTAATGGCTTTATCAAGAGATGTTTTAGCTAATTTTAGACTGACCAAATTTGTTTCACTTTGGTCATCATCATAAATAATTTCACATAATCTCAGATTTTCCTCACTATTTATGACATTAGTATGGACATTACCAAAAACTTCTTTGTTCCAGACTTTCAGTTGCTTTTTCAACCTTAGAAGTTTAAGGTAAAATCCTAACATTCCAGAGCCATTAATAGAGGGTGTCCAGTTTTCTCTAATGAGGTTCATAAAAGAGTCCCTCTTGAACCAGGTGTTAAGGAATCTGAAAGGCCTAGGGGAAGATTTAACACTACTGCCTATACTCAGAAAGAGGGGAGCATGGTCACTGGTTAATTTATTCAGCACTAGTATAGAAGAATCTGGGAATTTTGAATTCCACTGGACAGTACACAGGCCCCTATCCAGTCTTTGAATAGTTGGAGTTTTAATTATCCCACTATTACTAAGATCAAGGGGAATTTGATATCTTCCATTAGACCAAGTGAATAAATTCCCTAGAGTATTTATGGTCTCTAAAGTCATATCATCAATGAATTTACTGAAATCTCAAATGCTATGAATGCTGGGAGTTGAGGGTCCTTTACACTCAGAAATGGATGATATAGCATTAAAATCACCAATGAAAATGGTATCTGGACTATTAATTTTCTGTAAATCTATCCATAAATCTTCTCTTCCCTTCCTAGTTCTCAATCCATACACAAAAACTGATTCCATAGAGGAGTTCAGTTTCTGGCTATGAACTGAAACATGTAAAAACTGAGGGTGATCAGTGATCATAGAGATTTGGATGTCATTTTTCCAGAAAAGCCAAATTCTTTCATTTTGAGCAAATAGACAGTTTTTGTATTTAAAAACATGCATATAGTAATTACACTCTGAATGGTCATGCATAGGTTCAATTAGACAAATAAGGTCAAAGTTGTAGGTATCAATCAATTCTCCTAATCTCTCTAGTGAGGTTACCATGCCCCTAATATTCCAAACTAGAAATTTTATTTTGAGGGATGTACTAATCATTTAGAGTTCATTTTAGGGCTATTGGTAATAGAACCAGACACAATGTGATTTAATTGAGTAAAATATGATTGCAACTTAATCACAGGGGTATGTTTGGCTAGTAATCTTGTGGACTTCCTAACCTGAGTGATGCTCACCTGTGCATTGCTCACCTGTGAAGTTTCAGTTTCTTTAGGTGTAGACAGATCAACTTCAGTTTCAAATGGAGGCTGTTGACAGTCTTTCCTCAGTTGTTGTAGCTTCTCATCTTCAATCAATGGGAGAAATCTGTTGTGTCTGTACTTATTCTGAGAGAAAAAAGGAGCACAATTAGAAGCAAATGAACCATCATCCAATGAGTGAGCCTTACCTGTTGCCAACTTTGTGTCATCTGAGGCATATGTTTTAGGCCTGTGGTTTAATGATAGCCATTCTGTTTCTTCAGGCCTAAGTATTGGGTGTTGAGGGGGAGGATGCTTGTTGGGGGAAGAATTTAGGGAGTCTTGGGAGTGGATGATAACTGGTTCAGAAGGTTGATTTTGAAAGAGGGTAATTGATGGTTCAGAAAGTAGGCAAATGGGGGAATGACTGGTGGTGGAGAGAGGAGAGGGAGTGTTAAGAGTTTGGGGGCTGTAATTTTTGGGGTAGTTTGGCTCTTCTTGCAAAGTGATAGGCTCTTCTTGAAAGGTGATATTGTCTGAATCTGACTGTATAGGTGCAGGGGGTTTAAGTATTTGCAGTTCATCTGAGGGCACCATCATATTCATTTTCTCTTTATGTACCTTTCATAGAAGATACTGGCAGAGAAGGTAGAGCTGGCAGTGAGTCTTTTCTCACATAAGTCATTTGGGATCTAATAACTCTATCTTTTTTCCTTAGCTGAGACTCCTGAAACACTTTCATTCTAGTGAGAGTTTGGGGGCTTGTTCTGAGAGTGAGGTGCAGTTAATTTGGGAAGAGGTGCAGGGAGTTTGGGAAGAGCTTTATTTTGCTGGTTGGAAGGGTCATAAGGCATAGGCTTTCTTGGGTTGTAGGGCTGTCTAAGTTGGGGATTTGCTGAAATACACTCATCAATATTATGTCCCAGCTTCAGACAGTGTGTACAATAGGGAGGAATATAATCATATAGAATCTCCAAATCAGAAACCTGTCCTGTTACACCAACTGCTATCTCTCTATGCAATTTCTTGAGCAAATCAACTTCAATGCAGAGCCTAACTGCAGATGGTCTAGACAATGAGGCTGTTGATGCATCTATTTTTATATAGCTACCAATCCTATCCCCAATAAACTCAAGCATGGCAGTGTTATAGAAATATATTGGGAGGTTAGGGATAGTTACCCAAATTGGTACAATAGATGACTCACATCTGGGATTGAAATCAGCTGTCCATTTAAGCACCTTCATAGGCACTCCTTTGAAACTCCAGATTCCTTTTAACCAGCATCTCTGATAATTATGAGGGTCCTGAAACCTAATGAGCACATGTTTGAAGTCGATTGAGCCCAACTGGAAGGAAGAGGAGAAACCAATAAACTTGAAAGCTTCGTTTAAGGCTTTCATTGAAGGTTTCCCTCTCTCGAATTCGCCGATTAAAGCATTGTTGTAGTGATTTGATAGCGACGCAGCTTGATCTGGAGATACGATGCACACAATCTTTCCTTTATGCTCACCAATTGGAAGAATTTCGGGGTTAGATGGAAGTTCATTGGCTAGAGGAGGTGGTTTGGATGAGAGGGCTTGAGCGAAAGACCGGAAATTGGGGTTGCCACCGCGGAGCTGCGGTGGCTCCGCCATAAGATTTATCATTTTATGACCATTATATGACCGTTTCTGGCCAAAAAGGTGGGGTCATGCCTGAAAAAGAGGGAAACTATCGGGAAAAGCACTATTGTGGAAAGAGAGGAGGAGAGAGTTTGGGAGCGTTTTTTCGTGTGATTCTAAATTCTATAGAAGCTTGCATATGCATGGGAAGAAATTTAAGCAATGCTGTTATAAACTTTGGGGCCAATTTGAAAGAGTTGTGTGAAACTTATGTGCTACTTATAAGAAGGCAGACATATATGTATATAGTAAGTTGTTCATAACTTTATTGAAAGGATAGTCCTTGACTATTATGGGTGGCTCTTCTCGAATCTGGTATCAGTTGCGCTTTTCTCGCATTTGTATTTCGAATCACAAAAGTTTCATCTATTTTCTGATAGATGGTCTTTTTGGTATTGTAATTTGCGAATAATATGGCGTCTGATCAGTATGATTTGTTGATCCTTATAGGTGAGGATATCAACCTATTTTTGGTGTTTCTTTGATTTCTCCATCTATTTTGTACTCCCTCCGTCGGCTAAGAGTGTCTTAGTTGACCGTTTTGAATTTTTATTTGACCATTGATAACTTTAGTGACATGCATTAGATGACAATAAAAATTTTATATTTTTAAAATACATGTTACGGAGAATCCAAAACTACATCACATGATTATATTTGTATTGATGTGGTACTCTAAATTGATGGTCAAACATGCTACAGTGAATAGTGAGATAAGACATACTTAGCCGAACGAAGCGAGTATAATGTGTAGTTATCAGACTGTCAAGTTTTAGCTTGTGAACTTTGAATTAGTGTGCGCTTTGATAAGTGGTTTCATGTTCTTTAAAAAAAATTGTTTGATATGTTTAGGTGAACTGATTCTTTTCATTGTTTCGCTTATGTTTGTGTTTCACACAAGGGGTTCATCTGACGACCCTTTTCCTCTAAACATAGCATGTGACTTGGTTTCTATGGGTAATGGGTCCCTTAAGAAATTGATGATTTAACAGAGCTCTGAGTGAACTCAACAAATTGATGGTCATGTGTTTGGAGCGGGATTCGAATTCCCTCTTCACACGAGCAATCCCAAAAAACTTACGCCAATAGTCTCATCAGCGTGAGGGAAACACTTCTATCTTCTGAAAAGAAATTTCAGACAATCGAGAGGTTAGTTGCGAAAATGAGTTAGTTGGAGACTGAAAAGCTACAGAAAGAACATGAAGTTCAGAAACTGATGGATGAGAATGTGAAGCTGAGTGCTCAGCTCTACAAGAAAGATGCGCAACTTTTGGCCATGAACAAGCAATGCAAGTTTATGGTACTTAGTGCTTCCAATTTCTAATGATGCTGCTGTTTCCGATGGCTTTATCCTGATAGATAGGTAGATGTTCTCCTCGGTGTAGGTTGAAAGTTGTGCACTGTATTATTTGACCTAGACTTACCAATGTGGAAGCTGTGAACTTTTCCAATCTGTTGATCTTGCCTTGTGTATTCACCTAATTGTGCTACTAAATAACTCTGGCTTTGAGTAATGATATTTACAATTGAAATTTAAAGAGAAATTTGATTTTACAAAAAAAAGTCTTTGGAGCTGAATAACCTTATATAGAACTGATATGGTTCTGGATTTCTGGTGTTGATCTGACGACCAGCAAGTTGACGTCCTTCTTCTCGAACCTGCACAACGAGCAAAGTGAGCTCAGGCGGGCGGCGTTCGGCCGTTGTCCGCTCCGACGCCCAAGTTAGTTTTGGGGTGTTTAGAGAGAGGAAATCTGAGTAACGGGTCGAGAGAATCTGAGGAAAGAGGGAGGAAGCTCTCCTTCCTTTATACCTGTTGGGAACCTCATCCGGTGTGGTTAGCTTCATAGATTCTGTTGTGTTCATCCACGTGCTCCTCACATGTTGAGCACTGGGTCTCACGTGTATGTACTTTGTGTGAGCTGTTAAACAAGTCGGGGGTCTTCTTCTTGTATGGGATACTTGACATTGTGTGGGCTTTATGGCCCATACCCGATCAAGTCCCCCTAGTTCTGTCCATGGTTCTCATGGTGCAGGACTATTGCTGTGTGGTTGTAGGCGTCGATATGATGTGTGATATGGGTTGAAAAAATTTCCTGTTGTATCATGGCTTTTATATGTCGAAGCATGATCATGTTGAAGTATTCCGCCTTGGTGATGTTTCAGCTTCTTCACTTGCTGATCTTCTTGTGTTAACGTACTATATGGCGGGATTTTGAGAAAAGACGCATCTGTTCCCGAGGGGAAACAGCATTGACTGACGTGTCTTCTCATCAATTTATCATTGATGAGACGCGTCTTTTCATTCTGAAAAGGCATAATTTATTTTGCCTATTTATATCGTTTCCTTTTCCCTAACTTTTCTGTTTTCCTTCATCTTTTTTGTTCTTCCTCTCTTTCACTTGTTCTTTTCAGCCATGAAGCCTGCCATTGAGACTCTGTTCTGCTCGGTCACTGTGGAGGAGTTGTCTCTTTTTCAGCGTCTTTGTGAGGTGGTTGCCTCTTTTCAGGCCACGACGCTGCGCCCGGCTGAGGAAGATCCTGTTGATGTTGATTTTTCGGGTTTTTTCACCTTGCCTGCCGCCAATGTTTCCGTCAATCAAGTCCCAGAGGATGATTGTGTGGTCTACTTAGAGTGGTTTGACAGCTGTGGGCTGCATTTCCCTCTTTCGCCCTTCTTCCAGTCGGTGCTAGGGTTTTATGAATTAGACGTCTCTTTGTTGACCCCTAATTCTGTTTGGAATACTGGTGGGGTTCGAGGTGCTGTGCCGAATTCATTACGTGACTCCAACTCCGCAGCTGTTTAGGGCCTTTTTCCACCCTTGCAAGGAGCCATCGAGCTGGTATTTTCTGAAGAGCTGGGAGGGACTGAAGGTGGTGACAGATCTGCCAACCCGGGTCGAATGGACCCGAAAGTTTGTCTTTGTGAAGAGGTCCCTTGTGTTTGGAGATAATCCAGATACATTTCTCCCAAGCCCTGTTCGTAGCCGCACCAAATCCGCAGATGATGGAGAGATGATTCCACTTCGGTCTGCCTTCGATCTGCTAAGTGCTAACCCTGTGCCTTTTCATCTCCTGTCCTATGAGTCTAATCTTCAAGGGTCTGAGATGTCATATCTTCCCATGGGTTGTGTACATGTGAAAGGGCCTTCTGTTGTGGGTTAGTATTTTTGACAAAATCTTCATGTTTCTCCTGTTGTTTTCCTTTCATGTTGTCCGGGTTTTTTATTTATTGCTTTATATGATTCGTAGTTGCCACCCCTTTGGTTGATCCTATTCCTGTTGTGAACTTGTTTGAACCGAGGTTTGGTGAAAGGGTCAGGGGGCTCCTCTGCAGCGAGTTGTAGCGAGGTGATTGACTTGACTACGGATGTTTCTTTCAAAGGGAGGAAACGACAGCTGTCTCCTCCTTCCCATGATGCTGATGACGTCAAGGGTTCACGCCTCAAACTGGAGGAGATGCTGGATGCTGTGGTTGACTATCTTGTGCCAGTAGGGGAGACTAAGGCCGCCCGAAAGGCTGATCCTGTGGTTGTTGAGGGTGCCCTGCCTGTTCCTGAGCCGCATAGTTGTTCTCCAGTTGGACTGCGCCACCTCTTGTTGCAATCGATCCCGCAGCACTATATGGAGTCCTGGCTTAATAATCCGCTCACCAACCAGTCAGGAGTGAGCAGCTTGGGAGATAGGCTGACGGCTTCTACTATGGAGGTACCTTTTTATCTTTTATTTGTTCTGGTTATGTGTTTGCGTGGATTGTATTCATATCTTTTCTTTGCATAGGGCTTATGTGTTGCTTCTGCTGTCCAATCTTGGGAGAGACAACTTGGTGGGGACTTTGGCAAGGCCAAAGAGTTGTTTGATCAGGCTGAGGCTAACATTGCGAAGATTAGCAAGTTAGGTGAGGAGAAGGATCTTGCTCTGGCTCAACTCCAGTCTGACAAGGAGAGCTTGCTTAAGTCCAAGTTGACTCTTGCTGAGGAGGTGACTAGGCTTTCAGTCAAGAGAAAAGAGCTAGAAGAGAAGCTGAGCCAGGTGACGGCGATCAACCAGGATCTGATAAATAAGGTTGCTGAGCATGATGGGGATATGGAGCTAAAACACGGGGTAAGCTTGTCTCTTCGCAGCCAGTTGGCGTTGTGTGAGGAGTGCATTCGCGAGCATCTTAGGGTCAGAACCTGGCTGCGTGATAGGGGTTTTAGCCAGATCCGCATGCTGGTGGATCAAAGTCCAGTTGTTGAGCGTCTCCTGAGTCAGACTTTGGCAGAGGCAGATCATATTATGACTACCACTGAGGATGATGCTGAGATGAGGGCTCAGCTTGGTCGCGTGCACATCCCTTTCCAGTAGTATGACTTTCAGGAGTACTTCTCTGCACTGGGCCCTGATCTTGTTGTGGAGGACATGATGCTATGGAGGCCAGGTCAGGGGACTCATCATGTTGCTGCGAATGGTGAAGGAGCACCCGCTGCAGGGAATGGTGGTCCAGCGATTTAGACTGATTCGATGGAAGATGTTTTTGAGCCTGCGTGCTCTTTTCCATGGCGCTTGTGCCATTTTTAACTTTCCTTTGAATATTTGGTCTTTTTCTGGATAATCTTTTGGCTTTTTCCAATATTTCTTGCTTGTTTTATTCGCTGTTTTTTCTTTTGGAGGCTTTTATTTCCTCTCTAACAGGCTTTACTTGGTGCAAGTTTATGGGCATGATGGACGTCTCCATCATGTATCCCTTTGCAACATGTGACAAGTTGAATTTAGTCTTCAACTTGTCTTTTATTTTGTTATGACTTAGGCATCATAGGCCTTTTATTTGTCATTTTTTAGATGCAAGTTTTTTTCTGAAACTGTTTGCATTTATTCTGGGTTATTTGTTCTTTGAAATCCATTTTCTTGTACTTCTTTCTTTTTAGACTTTTCAGCAACATTTGTCCTTGTTGTTGCTGCATTTTTGTAAAAAGGAAACAAGTAGAACGACATCTACCAATTGACTGGTTTGTGTTAGTGCATAGTAAAAGAAAACAAGAAAATAGATATCTACCAGGTAACTGGTTCGTGTCTTGGCAAGATATATTTAAAAACGCTTCTCATTGCATTCATCTTGTAAATTCTGGAACTACAAAGGCCGCCCTCAAGATCATTTTGCAAGCTCTATCGAGCTGCTTGACCTCTGTTGGGGGTTCTTTCATTCATTAGGCTTCCCTTAAGATCATTTTGCAGGCTTTAACGAGCTGCCTAACCTCTGTTGGGATCCTCTACTGCATCAAAAAGAAAAAGGAAGAAAAGAAAAGGAGAATTGCAAGTAAGGCGAGGAGACGAGATCCATGTCGCGTCTTACATGTAATACTTGCGGAGGTTGTTCATGTGCCAAGTTCTGGGACTAGTTTCCCATCCAAGTGTTCCAGCTTGTACACCCCTTTCCCTAGCACCTCAGTAACACGGTAGGGGCCTTCCCAGTTGGCATCCAACTTGAGTTGACCCTCTACTCTTGATGCTTCATTCTTCCTCAAGGCTAGATCCCCCACCTTCAAACTGCTTGTTGTTGTATCTTTGTTCCATCCAAGATTTGTAGGTTGCCTCCTTGAGCGACGCTTTCTCCCGCTCGTATTCTAACTCTTCCAAGTTCTGCCTCAAACCTTCATCGTTTTTTGCAACTGGCAGCGGGTCTTCTACTCGTAGGGTAGGGACGAGTATCTCAGGTGGTATGATGGCTTCAGTGCCAAAACACAGTCTAGAGGGAGACTCTCCTGTGCTGGTTCGATGGGTCATCCTGTAATACCACAACACGCTGTGTAGCTCCTCCATCCATGCTCCCTTGCGTTACTCGAGCTTCTTCTTGAGTCCTTGCACGATGGTTCGATTTGTGACTGCCACTTGCCTATTGGCCTGTGGGTGAGCCACTGACGTGAACTTCTGCTTGATGCCTAGGTTGTTGCACCAATCCTTGAACACTTCTCTTGAGAAATGAGTGCCGTTATCGCTTACCAACACTTGTGGGATTCCAAAGCGGCAAACCACATTCTTCCACACAAAACTTGTCATCCCCCGCCCTATTATGGTTGCCAAGGTTTCGGCCTCAACCCACTTAGTAAAATAGTCGACCGCTACCACTGGGAATCAGTGTCTTCCTGTTGTAGTAGGGAAGGGCTACGGATGTCAATTCCCCTCATTGCAAAGGGCTACGGAGACTGTATGGGCATCAGCTTCTCACTCTGCAGCCTTAGTACATTTGCATGTGTTTGATATTTCTTGCAGCTCTTGACCACCTTGTCGATATCTTCCTTCATGCGAGGCCAATAGTAACTTGCTCTGGTAATTCGCAATGCGAGTGCTTTAACACCTTGATGGCTTCCACAGCATCCTGCATGCACTTCTTGGACTACTCTCATTGCTTCAGTTTGGGTCAGACACTTCAACAATGGTTCCAAAAATCCTCGTCTATGTAAGACTCCATCCTTCAGTGCATAGTTGGGGGCGTTTAGTTTCAGCTTTCTGGCTTCCTTATTGCATTTAGGAACTATTCCGCTTGTAAGGAAATCCATCATTGGCTTCATCCAGATGGCTCTGTCTACAACATCAACAGCTCCACCGTCTTGTTGTCTGTTGACCTGTGCGTGACGGTTTCCACCATCACCGTCTTGTTCAAGTGTGCCCGTGTTGAGGACGCCAACTTGCTCAAGGCATCAACTCTGGTGTTTTTTTACCTTGGTACGTTGATGATGTCGAACTCCTCGAATTCTGACGCCAATAATCTCACCTTGTCTATGTACTTCATCATGCCGGGGTCCTTTGCCAGGTAAGCCCCGTCATATTATTTTGCCACGAGCATTGAGTCGTTGTGTGCCATCAGCTTTCTTGCACCAAGCTTCTTTGCTATCTCCATTCCCGCAATCAGAGCCTCGAGCTCAGTTTCATTGTTTGATGCAGGGAATTCGAATCGCAATGCATAGGTGACTTCAACTCCACTCGGGTCGGTCATAACCAAACCCGCGCCGACACCTTCTACACCAGATGCTCCATCTACATGTAGCTGCCACTCATCACTTGGAGATAGTTTTCTCTTTTCTCCAGCCGAACTAGTCTCAGGTGAGGATGTTGCTTTCTTCACTTGTGGTGGCATTTCTGTTAGGAAATCGGCAACAACTTGGCCCTTGATGGCCTTTCTTGGTGAGTATTCGATGGAGTGCTCGCGAAGTTCCACCCCTCATTTTGCCAACCAACCTGACGCTTCTGGTCGAGTGAGGATGGCTTTCATGGGATGGTTTGTCAGCACCACCACTGGATGCGCCTGGAAGTAGTGTCTGAGCCGTCGAACTGCATGTACTATAGCCAAGGCCAGCTTCTCTTCTCCCGTGTATCTTGTTTCTACTCCCTGCAAAGCTCTACTCACAAAGTATATTGGTTTCTGTACCTTGTTTTCTTCTCGTACAAGGGCTGCACTGACAGTCTCCACTAGGGGTGTTCAAAATTACCCGACCCAAGCTAGCCGATCCGACACCCGAAATACCCGAATGTTAATGTCCGGGTAACTTATTTTGCACATATTATAAGTTTATAATAGGGTTCGGGTACGGGTTACTAAAATTGAGTTTCAGGATACCCAAAATACCCGATTAAATATTATTATTACTAATAATAAGATGATAACAAATATCTTTGTTATGTTGATCGTACTCGTAAAAAAATGTTAATGTGTATTCTCTTATATTTGAATCATTTAAGCATTTTTAACGATAAAACACTATTTCTTGTAGTTATAAAAAAATTTATGATTTAATTTAATATAGTGGTTGAATTTTTAGATTTTGTATATTCTTATATATGTGCAAAATATAAACATAATAATTTAGTAAAAGGGTTATAGGGTACCCGATACCCGGCCCGAACTTTTCGGGTACCCGAAAGTGCGGGTACCCGCATTTCCGTGTCAGGGTACGGGTCAAATATCTTACTACCCGAAGGTGCGGGTACCCGGAAGTGCGGGTACCCAGTTATGAACACCCCTAGTCTCCACACCAGCAGACACGTACAGGTAGAGGGTTTCACCCTGTTGCGGTGAAGTCAATAAGGGCAAACTATGCAGGTGCTTCTTCAAGTCATTGAATGCTTCATCTTGTTTTGGTCCCCAACTGACATTTCCCTTCTTGTTGACGCTGTTCTTCAGTGCCTTGAAGAATGGGAGTGCACGTTCAGCTGCTCATGACAGGAAACGATTCAGCGCCGCTAACTTACCGTTCAGACTTTGCACCTCCTTCACTGTTCTTGGTGGTTTCATGTCCAACACCACCTTGACCTTGTCCGGATTTGCTCGTACCCCCTCGTTTGTAACCATGTGACCCAAGAATCGGCCTTCTTGGACCCCAAACTGGCACTAGAGAGGGTTGAGCTTTAGACTTGTGCTTCGAAAGCGTTCCAGGGTTTCCTTTACGTCTTCAGTCAGCGTGTTGAAATGCTTTCTCTTGATTACCATGTCGTCGACGTAGACCTCCAAGTTGCGCCCTACCTGCTCCTTGAAGATTTTGTCGACTACACGTTGGTATGTTGCTCCAGTATTCCTGAGACCGAACGGCATCATCCGGTACCCGAATGCTCCTCTCTCCGTGATGAAGTCTATCTTCTCCACATCCTCTTTCTTCATGGGGATTTTGTGATAACCTTTATACGCATCAAGGAAACATTTCACCTTGTACCCTGCCAATGCATCCACCTTTTGATCAATCATTGGCAACGGGTAACAATCTTTGGGACAGGTCTTGTTGAGACTGGTGTAGTCGATGCATATTCTCCATGATCCGTTTGGTTTCTTAACCAAGACGGGGTTTGCTAGCCAGGTGGGATACTTCACCTCGACCAGGATACCCGACTTAATCAACTCATCCACTTCCTTGTTGACTGCCTCGTTCCTGTTCTTGCAGAGTGCTCTCTTCTTCTAGACGACAGGCTTGTAGTCCGGTAAGATCTTGATCGCGTGGCACCCAATCTCCTCCGACACTCCTGTCATGTTGCTGGACTCCCATGTGAACACGTCTGCATAATCCCTTAGCACTGCGGCTTTCTCTCTTTCACATCTTCCGGTAGAGATACTCTAACCTGTACGACCTGGTTCCCCTTGCGTCCCAGCTCGACAGGTGCAGTCTCGCCTACCGGGTCTTCTTCTTCGCATAGTGTTGCGGTCGTCACCATGGCCACAGCACGTCGGCGATATTTTGGACCAGCTTCTTCATCTTTGTCACCTACATTCCTCTTCTTGTTGCTGAGGGCAATGCAGTGACACTCCCTTGCCTTCTGCTGGTCTCCTTTAACCGTAGCGATGCCTGCCTTGGTTGGAAACTTGAGTAGCAGATGCAAGGTCGACACTATCCCCTTCATGAACGCTAGTGCAGGACGCCCAAGTATCATGTTGTAGGGACTGCTGGCTTTCACCACAATGAACTCCACCTCGATGGTTTTGTTGTATGGGTGTTCACCAACAGTTATGGGAATGTACACCCTATGAATGAGTTTGTCTGCAATCTGGACTTGTATTACAACCGCATCACCGCCAGCAGGTCGGTCTGGGATTTGGTCTTTTGAGCTGAACATGATGACTTCATCTTCTGCCAACTTTCTCTGCTTCGGTGTTGGTTCTGGTACCTTTCTACACCGAGCCTTCCTTTGGGATTCCGTCTTGCCACCTGCACTCCCACCAATGATGGTGTAGATGTTGGTAATGGCTGACTTCCTTCTGCTATCGTCCGGGGTGTCCTCCCGGTCTGTACGATGTCGCTTCTCGTTGTGCTCATCATCATCCTCCGAATACCTCCCTACTCGTGCCACCTCCTTCCCCTTGAAGCTTGGACGAGAGGGTTCCGGAGTCCGAGCCTTTCCTCTTGTATCCCTTCGAAAATCAGTCCGTCCGGATGCCTCGGTCGACCAGGTGGCCTTGTTGTGGGCTCTGGCCTCCTTAGCAAGGTGAGAGAGTTGACCGGATCTCACACACTTCTCAATTACAGCACGCAAGTGGTAGCAATCATTGGTGTCATGTCCATGGTCGTTGAGATACTCGCAGTAGTATGCCTTGTTCCTCATGTTGGCTGGCTTCTTCATCCTGCTCGGAGCATCCAACAGGTTCTTGCCCGCTACCAGACTGAGAATCTCACGTGGTGATTGTGTCAGCGGGGTGAAGGAGGTGTCCTTTAACTTGTTGAACTTCTCGACTCCACCCTTCTTCGATGGTTGCGTGTTGGAAGCGGTGTTCTTCTTGTTCTTACTATGCGCAACATAACCGCCATCATCTCTTTCCAGGTTCATCTCATCTACACGCGAGAAGCTTTCGATACGCTTCATCAACTCCTCCAGGGTCTTCACCTTGCGGAGATAGCACTCATGCTTCATCTCTTTGTGAATAAACTCCTTCACAAAAGAGTCAATCATCAGCTTCTCGGTGAGGTTCTTCACCTGGTTGGCCAGGCTCGAGGCCCGCTACCAGTACTCGAACAAGCTTTCTCCTCTCTTCTGGCGAATCGAAATGATGTCGGTGCACTCCTTGGTGAACTGCTTCTTCTGCATGAACCTGCGCAGGAACTTTTCCTCCAACATCTTAAAGCTGGCGATGCTGCCGTCTAGTGAAGCCATGAACCACAGACATGATGCTCCAGTGAGGGTGGTAGAAAACGCCTTGCACCAGATCGCCTGCGGGATGGCGTACGTCGACATGTTGGTGATGAACGTGTGCATGTGGTCCTCAGGATCGACAGCACCACTGTACGTGCCTAGGTTCTGGGGGATTCTGGTTTTGGGATCGGCCCCAGCTAGCCGGATTTTCTTCACCCACGGTGACCCTTTCTCGATCTCTGGAAGGTGATCTTCATACTCCCTACGCCTCCTGTCCTCCACGTGAGCTTCTCCGGCGTTGGAGTAGACATGCCCTGACGTCTAGTCATTGAGATCTGGATCATGGCCTTTCCATCCGTATTGGCAGGATCCACGCCCATCTGATCTGGCAGCGTCATTGTTGCTGCCCTTCTTCTGGATCTGCTTCTTCACCGGGAGGTGCGACGCCATTTCTTGCTCCTCGCCGTCGAAATTCAGCTTTGTTGGCGCGATCTTTTGGCTGAGCTGTCGGGCCTCCTCCTTCTCTTCCAAGAACTTCAGTTTTGACAGCACCTGCTTCTGGGATGCTAAGAACGAAGCCATCATGGTCTGAAACATCTCAGGGGTCATGGGCTCTTGGTTGGTGTGCCGCACGGGTGGATTTACCGGCGGCGTGACATCGAGTATGGTTCCCTCTGCAACAGGGGTCTCCTCCATCAGATTCCGATCAGTGAATCGAGCTGCGTGAATGAGTTTTTGAATAGTGCTCCCCACAGACGGCACCAATGATATGGTTCTGGATTTCTGGTGTTGATCTGACGACCAGCAAGTTGACGTCCTTCTTCTCGAACCTGCACAACGAGCAAAGTGAGTCGGGAGGGCGGCTTTCGGCCATCGCCTGCTCCGACGCCCAAGTTAGTTTTGGGGTGTTTAGAGAGAGGAAACCTGAGTAACGGGTCGAGATAATCTGAGGAAAGAGAGAGGAAGCTCTCCTTCCTTTATACCTGTTGGGAGTCTCATCCGGTATGGTTAGCTTCATAGATTTTGTTGTGTTCCTCCAGGTCCTCCTCACATGTTGAGCACGGGGTCTCACGTGTATGTACTTTGTGTGAGCTGTTAAATAAGTCGGGGGGTATTCTTCTTGTATGAACTACTTGACCTTGTGTGGTCTTTATGGCCCATACACTATCAAGTATGAAAATTGGACTTTTTACAGAAGTCTATAACCTCTTAATTGAATACAAATTTTGGCATTGCTTCTTTTGAGTAAAAAAATCAAAAATTTATTTTATCAAATCACATCTCATCAAAATTAAATTGAGCTTAAATAGATTAATTTTAATTAAACAAAAAATATCGAAATAAATTTTGAAGAATTGATTCGTAATATGATAATATTTAAGTTGATATCCGTGCAAAAACACGGGTGTTATCTAGTATATGTATATAGTAATTTGTTCATAACTTTATTGAAAGGATAGTCCTTGACTATATATTATGGGTGGCTCTTCTCTTAGTGGAAGATTTAGTACTGTTGTGTGGGAATCGGATAATGTCTTCAAAGCACGTAATGCTTACGTTTTCCTAAAATTTTTTTACCAACCCACTATGAATAGCAGGTTGCATGGTATGTCTTTGAGATACGAATAAGATCACATTGAATTTTGGTTGTTATCAAGAAATAATAACACAAGAGTTTGTAGAAACGCCGCGTCTTTGCCATGGATCGAAATCAAGCCATTAGAGAAGAAGTAGACAAGCCACTTGAAACTGACGTGATTGAAGAAGTGCAGTTTCCCGAATAGATAGCCAACCTGGTGCTTGTCAGAAAATCTAACGAGAAGTGGCGAATGTGCATCGACTTCACCAACCTAAGTGATTGTTGTCCCAAAGACACTACCCCCTGCCATCTATAGACCGACTGGTCGAAGCATTTGTCGAATACCAAGTGTTAGCTTTCTTCAATTCCAATAGAGGATATCATCAAATTCCGATATTATGAGGAGAAAACCTCCTTTATCACTGACAAGAGAATTTTTTGCTACAATAATATGCCCTTTGGATTGAAGAATGCTGGAGCTACCTACCAACGATTGGTTGATAAGCTATTCAAGTCTCAAATCGGACGAAATATGAAAATATATGTCGATGATATGGTGGTGAAAAGCCGCAGTTACGACATATTTCTCGAAGACTTGAAAGAAACCTTTGATACACTCCGAACAGCCAGCCTGGAATTAAATCCGGATGTGTACCATTGATGCAGGGGCTGAAAAATTCTTAGGATACATGGTATCCAATTGAAGGATTAAAGTTAATCCCAAGAAGATAGAAACCCGGTTTAACATGCAGCCCCCGAGAATGACGTGCAGGGCATCCCTCACGGCCCTAAGTCGTTTTCTTTCAAAGGGGGCAGAAAAGCATCTATCTTTCTTTAATGTACTAAAGAAGGCCAACGAG
The DNA here is from genome assembly GCA_948330725.1 of Sherardia arvensis. Lineage (NCBI taxonomy): Eukaryota > Viridiplantae > Streptophyta > Magnoliopsida > Gentianales > Rubiaceae > Sherardia > Sherardia arvensis. The sequence goes on from OX415242.1 coordinate 16,138,579, forward strand.
TTTGAGTGGTCCCACGAGTGTTAAGGAGCTTTCCAAGACCTAAAGGATCACCTCAAATGCTAATATGCTCTATTATAGCCAGACAAGGGGGAAGTTCTCTACTTATACATATCCGCCTCACAATTAGCCATTAGTGCTGTGTTGATAAAGGAGAATGAAAGTTCTCAACAACCCATGTATTATGTGAGTAGGGCCCTACAAGGGCCCATGACAAGATATACCCTCCTCGAAAGGTTAGTCTTAGCCTTAGTGCGTGCCTCGAGACGATTACGTCCCTACTTTCAGGCACACCTTCTAATACTTTTAACCAACTACCTGATCAGACAAATCCTGCAAAAACCTGATGTCTTGGGGCTGATGATGAAATGGGTCATCGAGTTGGGAGAACATGACATAAAATACAAGTCTCGAACAGCAATCAAGGGCCAAGCCCTTGCAGATTTCATAATGGAGTTGGTGGAGCCAGTAGAAGTTTACTAGCCAGAACCGCATGTAACCACGGGAAAATGGCGCCTATACGTTGATGGATCCTCCAACTCAGAGACAGTTGCGCTGGTGTTCTATAAACAAGCCCCAGGGGAAAAGACCATCCGTATGTCCTCTACTTCAACTTCTGAACTAAAAACAATGAAGCCGAGTGTGAGGCCCTAATCACGGGGTTAAAGCTGGTGAAGGACCTTGAAGTTAAAGATTTAGAAATAGTTAGTGACTCGCAAATCGTGGTGCAATAGGTTAAAGGTGAATACGAAACTCGAGAGTATAGTTTACAAAAATACCTCTAGATAGTTAAGCCTCTTTTAAGACAATTTCAACACTACGAGTTGAAACACATTCATCGAGAAGGCAACCATAAAGCAAGTGTTTGAGCATGCTCGCCTCTCAGACCTCAACATTCGCTCATCTCAGGAACTGTTGATCGAAACGCTAGAAAAGCAAAGATGTGAAGAGAACAACGGCATCATGACTATAAGAATCTCGGACACCTGGATGAGCCCATTCATATAATACTTACAAAATGGAATCCTTCAAGAAAAAAAAAGCTTTGGCTCGATAAATCCGAGTGAAGGCCCTGAAATATGTCATACATGAAGGAAGCTTATTAAAGAAGGGATATTTGAAGCCACTCCTCAAATGCGTCAGGCTATCCGACGCAAAGCACCACATCCAAGAAGTACATGAAGGCATTTGCGGAAGCCACCAAGGTCCACGAACAGTATCTCAAAGGCTCGTACAAATGGGATACTATTGGCCTATTATACCGGAAGACCCCCTAAAGTACATCCAAGCTTGCCATCAATGCCAAAGATATACCAAGATGATCCATGTGCCGTAGGACAACATGATAACAATTCAAGAATTTTGACCTTTCATCAAGCGGGGAATAGATCTTGGACGTCCTTTCCCCACAGCCCCTGGAAATTTCAAATACATTATTCTCACCATTGACTATTTCTCAAAGTGGGTGGAAGCCAAAGCCTTGACAAACATAACTGGAGTCATCAACTTTTTCTGGAGGAACATTGTATACCGCTATGGAATCCCTAAATACATAGTTACGGACAATGGGTCTCAGTTTTCCAACAATCCCTTTAAGAAGTGGTGTGAGGACTAAAAAAACAGCAAAAGTTAACCTCGATGCATCATTCTCAAAAAATGGCCAAGTAGAGGTCACCCATCGCACAATTGTAAACGGCATCAAAGGACAACTGGAAGGTGCAAAAGGAAACTAGATCCATGAACTCCCGAGTGTCATATGGGCCCAGGGAATTACACCAGCTACTGCCGCTGGGGAAACCTCCCACAGCCTGGTATATGGAGCCGAGGCGGTAATCCCAATTGAAATTGAGATCCCCTCAACTAGAACTTCTCAACAAGAAGACGAGGACGACAACTCCAACCAAGAGAGTCATCCGTCTCGACCTTGACCTCCTCGAGGAAAATAGAGCCAATGCTACAATCCATGAGCCAAGGTCAAAAAGAGAGTCAAACGATACCACGACCGAAGGGTTTGATTGGCAACATTTGCTAAAGGAGACCTAGTAATGAGGTTGAATGAAAAGAACAAGAAGGAAGTGGAAGGGAAGCTAGCCCCGAACTGGGAAGGTACTTATCGGGTCTTAGAGTCCCATCCATAGAGAAGTTACCTCTTGGAAAAAATGAAGGGTGAACCCATACCTAGATGATGGAACATGGTAAACCTACGAAGGTACCACGGGAGATGAAGCTCGCGACGCAGTCAAGGAATTGTCTGAGGCAACCTCAAATAAAGTAGCATGACTACTTCATGTTCTTAAGCTCAGGTAGAAAACTCAAAGGCGTATCTCCTTTATTTTTACTTTAAGCCACGAGCGTTAATAAAATGCATCATATTCACTTCTATCTTTAGCTTTATTTTAAGCAGTCAAAATTACTTTTCTAATAAGGGGAATGTTATCTTCTGTATAACTTTTACTGCTACTCATAAGTAGTATATTTGAGAAAATTATACGATTGACGCTTATACAAAATAGGCTGCTTTTATGAAGAATTCAAATGCCAATCACTTTGAGTAAGATAAAGAAAGATCAAAATTCAAAGTAAAATACTTTTAAAAAGTATTTAATTGAAGCCCACAGGCCAACTAATGAAAAAAACAAGTTTGCATATCAATCATCTCGAAGTAAAGCAAGGCAAAAGTCCATAACAGACTAGAGGTCATATCAAAGGTGTCATTACATAAAAAATATAGTTCTCTACCTAAACTACATTGGCTAGAGAGGGTGCCCCGAGGTAATCCTTGATTCCTTCAACTTATTCATATCAAAGGTGTCATTACATCCATAATATGATACTATGCCTATACTAAATTGACCCGAGAGGCTAGTCTGAAAGGATGCCCCGAGTCAACTCTCGAGGAAAAACCTTGAGTACATAAGAGAAACCTATTCTCAAGATTAATGAGTTGTTGCCTACAAGTGTGATAACTCTAAAGGGGTAGACCTTACCCAAACAAAAGAACATCTTTTATGATAAATTATAGATATGACAGGGAGCCTACTGAACTTGGTGAGTCCCCTTTTCCTGCTCGCAATGATCTTTTGCCTGCCAAGGAACTTGGTGAAATCCCACTTCCTGCTGACAATGATCTTTTGCCTGCTAGGGAATTTGAACTTTGCACGACGCAGAGACCCCAAGCATCAGAGTTGTTAGAGCTCAAGAGTCTTCTACTCGGGGAGTGGGTCTCTCTCTTTTGACGGCCACCTTGTTCGGTGACTCGGAATCCTTTTTCTCGTTCTCCTTATTTTGGAATGAGAATGAGACATCTCCAACAAGAGTTTTCTTCTCACATGAGTCACCAAGGAAAGACAAATCGGGATACATGGCTATAATCATGCCTAGTAAATCCTTCTATGTCATTATTTTCCCAATGGAACCCAAGCGAGCCAAGAGTTCCATCCCGTGGACTCCATGCTGTCGAGGATCAGCTATGAAAGCTGTCAGCTCTTCCGATGTAGAGGGATGACTGAAAGTATTAGCTGCATCAGCTCTTTCTTCACCAGTCTCGCAAAGTTTGGTTACAACCGCGCACAGTTTATATAGCTCGGAACAATGGATCAACCATCCATACTCCTCCCGATAACCCTTCATCTCGGGGAAACAGATACATAAATCAGTCCATAGTTTAAGTAGTTGTTGCTGCTCCATGGGATCGCCAAGCGAAGCTCGCTCTTGAGTTAGCTTCTTAATTTGAAGGGCTTGTCTCTCAATACTGACCTTTATAGATGTTTGTTTTGACTCAGCTGAATCCTTGGCCAGATTGATTACCTCCAGGTCCCCTTTGAACTTCGAAACCTTGACCTCCAAGTGGATGACTTCCATAGAGGTCGTAAAAGGCACTGGCGGCTCCTCTACTTTAGCCTTGAAAGCGTGGATCTGAGCCCGGAGAGCATCTCTTTCCTCTACCACACCTTTGAGGGCTTGACGTCGAGCATGTAACTCGGAGGTAGAGTCATATAAGTGCAGTAACCTGGCTATGGTCTGGCCATTTACCTTAGTCAGGCCAGTCAGCAGTTGCACAAAGATATTCTTTTATACCTTACCATACATAATGGAAAGGCCTTAATTAGGGAGAAGAGTTACCTCGGACATCATGGGATACTCGTCATAAGGCTCGAGTGTTTTTTGTGCCATGACCTCATCCTCGGGCTCCACCAAGTAGTAGTTGAGCTCCCTCAAAGGACTTTTCTCTGTACTTGGCTGCTAGAGATGGAGGATATCTTCATCAGTGTCACCCTCGAGCTCGACCTCGGAAGACACCGCCTTCTTACCCCGTTTTTTCCTAGGCGAAGGGCCTACAACATTCTATAGATGCGTATTAATACAGTAAAAACTAGTAAGTGTGAATACACAAAAGAAACAGATGCATATGCATACCAGACGAGTGGCTAATGGGAGGCTTTCCCCGAGTCCTACGTCAGATCTGCTTCTTTGGCTTTCCCTCGCCCTCAACAGCAATAGAGCCCGAAGCTTGGACCTTCTCATCATTGATGGATGTCTACGACCCGCACTTGATCATGAACCCAGCTCACGAACTGATCTGCAAAACAAGACATCGGGTGTCCCGAGGATAGACACTCCGACGCTCAAGTTAGTATGATGCGTAAGGCGTATTGTATGTAAGATAATAGATCGAGAGGTTTACCAAACATTCGGTATTTATATGCCTACAATTCATAGATCACCAAGATATGTAATTGTGGTATGAATACAACTCTTATGGAGATAACAGTTTTTTTTTTAGATAATCCACCCTTAGGTGGGGGGAGTTATTATAAGGTTCCCCATACCTATTAAAAAACCAATTAAGGTCAGAGTATATACATCATAAGATGACAAAAAGGAAAGCTTAAATCTTTCGAAGCATATAGCCATGCTTCCAAAATAATAGACTAAAACTAAGTCTATATCTAGATATTCTAGCAAATAACCTAGCCATCGTATGAGGAATCCTATAAGTGAATTGTAAAAACAAAACACTAAGCGGCACCTAAACACACAAAAGCTAAGGTACAAAAAGATTGCTGTGAATTGAGATAGACCACTTGGTGCCTGAGCATATGTCTTGTTTTTTGCTGAGCAGAAGTGGAAGCCCTTTGTATTTAAAGAAGATGAAACAAGAACACACATTTTACATAGCATCTGTAAATGGTGAGAGTCTGAGTGAGGGCAGGCCTAACCTGTCCAAGTACAGCAGGCCTCTTGCTTCCTGGGATAGAATATGTGCAGTAAGCTTAGAGCTTGTCTTGTCAGTGATAGCAGACTTTGCAATGGAGTCAGCCAACAGATTTCCCTGTCTTATAATGTGAAAAATAGGACAATTTGCAGCTAGGGCATAATAAGAAGCCAGTTCATATATGAGCCAGGGAGCTTGAAGAGGATCAGAAATGGATTTGACAGCTGTAAGACAGTCTGACTCAATTGTGTAATGAAGAAGCTGCCCATTGTATAGCTTCTTTCAGAGCTAAAAGTTCAGCATGCAAGGGTGAAGGGGCCATAACCAGACTACTTAGAGCACATATAGGTTCTCCATCAGAGTTTCTAACAACTTTAGCCAGACCAGCCTTTTTGTTCTAAAGCCAAGATGCATCAGAATTTATTTTTAAAAAACCAGTAACAGGGGGAATCCATTTGATTGCCCTTATCACTGGTTGAGGTGGTCTGGCATGTAGTGGCAGAAAACCTAGGTTAGACAGTTCAATATCCAGTGGAGCATTAGAGGCCATAGGTTTAGCACAAAAGGTGAGAAAAATATGTTCCTTAATGGCCTTTTTAATACTCATAATATTAGGACTAACATTTTCTAAAATGTAAGAGCATCTTGCCTTCCACATAAACCAACAAATAATGCATGGAGCAATATTTGACAATGTAGTGTGCAGTTTAGTGGAACCTTGAAATGACAGATAATAAGATAATCTATCCCAGATATTGGCAAAATTCATGGGAGAAGTGCCAATCATAGTATGAAAATCAAACCATAAGGAAATAGCCAAGGGGCAACTGTTAAAATAATGGTCTAAATGATCAAGATTGTCACAGGCACAACATTTAGATGGCAAGTTGAAACCCATTTTCATAAACACATCAGGGAAAGGGACAAATAAATTTACCATTTTCCACATGAAGACACTTATCTATTTTTGGACCCTTGAGTTCCATAATTGTTTTAATGTGTAGGAGACATTTCTTGTAGGGGCAACTGCTCTCTATGCTGATCTGAAAGAAAAATCTCCTTTAGTGTCTGGCATCCGGATAAGTCTGTCCTGCCTGGATTGTGTACATTGTACCATCTGTAAAATCAGAGCAATTGAAAAGGGCAGATATGGTGAAATGTTAGGTAGAAAAGCATGTTTGTTATCACAGAAGGACTTCACAGTGCATTCTGGAGGTATGAGTGTGTCAAAAACATTGCAGATTAGTGAAAGAGGACCAAAAGAGGTCCAGTTTGACTGCCAGAAGTTACATAGACCCTTTCCATGGATAATTTTAGTAAGACTCTCAGCCAGGTCAGTAACTGAAATTATTCTTTTCCATACAGAGGATGTTCTGTAAGAAGGAGGAAGGTTCCAGAGAAATTGAGACCATAATGTGTCACCAGTTTGGAACTTCCACCAAAGCTTGAGAGAGCAAGCTTTAACTATTGCATGGATGGATCTAATTCCTATCCCATTTTGGTTGACTGGGAAACATATTTCGCTCCACCTTTTCCAGACTTTCTTTGGTTTAAGGTCAGTTTCCCCCCAAAAAAATCTGGCCATCAGTTTTTCAATTTTTTTAATCACAGAGATGGGAGGTTTCAGAACTGACCAAATGTGCTGGGGAATGGAGTAGAGTCAGGATTGTATCAAACTGATTTTACCTCCTGTAGATAGCCACTTATTCTTCCAATTGGAAATTTTATTTTCCAATCTTTGGATTAGTGGTGTGAAATAAGCAGTAAGGACTCTACCCTTAGAGATGGGGACCCCTAGGTAGGTAAATGGGGAATGACCCTGTTTCATGCCCAGAATATCCTTAACCTGTTGTATTTTTGCAGCAGAAGCATGTCTACCTAAAAAACAATCACTCTTCTCAAAATTCATTTTTTGATCAGTGGTTAATTCAAAAGCCACAAGGAAGTCCTTAAATCTAGAGAGATTAATTTTAGATGCTCTAAGGAAGATGATGGTGTCATCTGCATAGCTCAGATGTTATAATGGAGAAGGACCAGAGGGGATAGTACTGAAGCATGCCAGAATTAAACATATGGGAAATACCTCTAGAAAAAGCCTCAGAAAATATATTAAAAAGAAAAGGTGATAGAGGGTCACCTTGTTTTATCCCTCTAGAGGATTTAAAGAAACCTTGAGGTCTACCATTTATTAACACAGAGAAGGATGCACTACTGAGATTTTTCATAATACAGTGAACTAATTTATCATGCATGCCAAATTGCAGAAGAATAGAATTTAAAAAGCCCCAATTAACTCTATCAAATGCCTTTTTAAGGTCCAGTTTAATGATCAAATTGGGGTTTCTGCACTTTTTATCAAGAAATCTAATCATCTCTTTCAAATATATAATATTGTCAGAGATGTCCTTATTTTTTAAGAATGCCGATTGTTGTGGAGATATCAATTTGGCCATAAAAGGTTTCAGCCTCTCCATAATCAGTTTGGAAAAAATTTTATTTAAAAAATTGGAGAGGCTGATGGGCCTATAATCATCAAATGAGGTGACAACATTTTTTTTTGGAATTTAAGTAATCCAAGTTGCAGCAATTCCAACTGGAATAGGGGATGAAGACATAAAATCTTGGACAACATTGAGTAAATCAAATTTAATTATGTCCCAAGATTTAGTGAAATTTTTTGAAGAGAACCCATCAGGGCCTGGGCTACTATTTTTATTTAGGTCAAAAACAACAGATTTAAGCTCTTCAATGTTTACTGGGCTTAGCAAAATTTCATTGTCTGCCTCAGTAATTACTGTAGGGATTTGACTTAAGAACTGGTCATAGTAATCACCATTTTCAACATTAGCAGGCTCAGATAGTAACTCAGAATAATAAGAAATAGCTTCTAAGTCAATGTCTGAAGCATTTTCAAGCCAATTCCCAGAGGAGTCTTTAATATTTGTGATACTTAGTAAAGATCTCCTTTCTTTCACTGTGTGGTGAAATAATTTAGTGTTATCATCTCCCTCTTTTAACCACTTAATTCTGGACTTTTGTTTCCAGAATTTTTGTTGTTCTGTGAGGGCTCTCAGATGCAATGCTTTTAGTTATTTGAGTTTAATAAGCTCATTAATTGAGTTATTATTATCATAAACTATTTCTTGCAATCTGAGATTTTCAGCAGCAATAGTAACATTGTTATCTATGTTGCCAAAACTATTTCTGTTCCAAGCTTTAATTGTCAGTTTCAGTCTGATAAGTTTCAGATAAAAACCAAGCATGCCTGTTTTGTTAATAGGGAGGTTCCAATCATTAGAGATCACATTCATGAAATCTTCCCTATTAAACCATGCATTAATGAACCTAAATGATGATGGAGAGGAAGGTATTGTACTGCCTATTGTAAGAAACATAGGTGCATGATTTGAGGTGTTTTTGTTAAGAATCTGGATAGATGAAGTGGGGAACTTAGCTATCCAGCTCAGAGTTTCCAATCCTTTATCTAGTGTTTGTGTGGTAGGGTTTCTGAGCCAGTTGTTAGACCATGTTAAATGGTTACCAACTGTATTAATCCCAGTGAGTGCATTACTAGAAATGAAGTGATTAAATGCAGACATGCTCCTAATACTAGGCTGAGAAGGGCCTCTATACTCATTTGGAGATCTTATTGTATTAAAATCTCCAATTAAGAAAGAGTCTGCAACTGTGCATTTGACAAAGCACTCCATAGAAATTCTCTACCAGGTACAGTTCTCAGACCATAGATGAAGATTCCTTCCATTGGAATGTTCATCATGTGGCTGACAATAGTAACAGATATATATTGGTATAGAACACGCAAGGTCGTCAATTTGGGGTCGCAAGTTCACCTTTGTGGTCATCAAAACGATCGTAGTTCTTGCAACATCATCAACTGCATCCAAGCCAAATACATTCCAATGCGGTAGTGTTGATCATGGCGGTGATGTCCTGGTGCGCTCGGAAGAACTACGATCCAAGCCTGGATTTATTCAGGAGTCTGTATACGTTATTCTCTTTTGAGACATACGAGTATATTACCCTTACTCCGAGGAAGAGAAAACCCATCACGTTTCCTGATAACAGTGGTGTGTGGGAGGCAGACTGTTTCACTTTCGACCGGAGCAAATACGAGGTCCCTGATTTGCATCCCCATCCGAAGGATGCTATAGCTCCTGATAGAGGTTTCATCATCCCTGATCACTTGAAGGGCATCATTGAGGAGCTCCTAAAGGAGGTCATTACCCTTCAAAGAAAGGATTCTGTTCTGGGCTCACATGGCTCTGCATGGCAGTGGCCTAGTATCACTTACTCGTACCTGTTGGATGTTCCTCGGTCGAAATATACCTCCAGCTTTTTGAAGCCTGATCGGAATTGGGCCCTCCCTGATAAAATCCAGGAAAGGAAGAAAAAGGCCAGGAAAAGGGGTCCGAGAAAGTCTCCTCAGAATCATGGTGAATCTTCTTCTAGTCGGTCTTCTTCAGGTAACTCTTCTAGTCATATATTGTTGTCATATAATATGTTTTTCTTGTGTCATATATTGAGGTTTATCAAAGATGCGACAAAATCAGGATATTGGGCCTGTAAGTTCCTCATCAGCGTTTGGACATCTTCAGGGATCGTTCTCGGAGGGTCGAGGTTGATATAAGTCGGCCCGGAACCTGGAGGGTTATGTCCTACAGTCCGGCTCAAGGTTTCCCTAAGACGTCTTTGTCTTTCCTCCTCCTGTTGTTTTTCCGTGAGGATTTGTTGATCCCTTAGTGCTTGTTCTTCTGAAGTAAAGATCGAATCAGGTCCGTCATATCCAAGCTCATTCTCTGGGTCAAGGCCGTCTTGATTGTTGACGTGTTCGCTGTAGTTCATGTCAGTCTGGATTGAAATTCTTGGTCCCGAGTTCGGTGCTTCAGATCCAACAGGATTCGATCCAGAAGGTAGTACTCCTAACGCAACAGGATCTGATCCAGAAGGTGGAACTCCTGACACAACAGGATTTGGACCAGAAAGGGGTGTTCCAGATACGACAGGATTCGGACCGAAGGAGCTTGGAACGTTGGAGTTTCCTGCCCCCACGGTAGAGCCTAACGGTGGTTCAGAGGTGGAGCGTGCGCGATCTACTTGGATCTACTTTAAAACACTCCAACAAGTCCCTTCTCCTTGTGGTTCGACCTCTACTTCCCACTATCTACTCTCTAGTAGTTAGAAGTTGTAGGTGATTTTTAAATAGTATTCTAATCTCGCGGAGTCCCGTTTAACGACGTGGGAAATTGCTTGTTAAAATTGGCGCCGTTGCCGGGGAGAAGGCGTATTTTGTTTTTGTGTTTCATCGTAGATTATATTTCTATTTGTAGTTTTTCAAAAAAAAACTTTCTATTTTCTTGAAGTGTGTATTACTTGAGTACTTTTGTGGAAGACACCGCTTGTAGTGTGTACCGATCTAGAACTCTTGCTTTGCAAATTTCAAAACTTTTACTAATATTTTTACTCTAAGTAGAAAATATTTTGAAGAATTTCTCGCCTTAAACAATCAAAGGATGAGAAATATTATGGCAAACTCGAGTGATACTTACAACTCAAATAATTTTTCTGAGCCTTGCAATGTTGATTCGAGAGATAAGCACTATAATAATGAAAGGTCTTTTGGTTCTTCATACCAAAGTGACTATCATGATAAGTGCTATAATGAGGAGAGAGTTGGTTTTCAAGGTAAAGAAAGATATAATTCATACTACAATTCCTATGAGCCGCAAGGGAGTGGTCATTTGAATTATGAATATCTTGATGAAAACCAACACTATGAGTACCAAGACATGCTCCCACCTTGTTGGGATGTACCTAAAGAGTAGGATTCGATTGATGATGAAAGAAATCGTCGTTTTGAAAATCTTGAGAGGCTAGAGCATGAAAGGGCCGTAGAGGTAAAGCTCTTGGTAGCTCAATATTTAGAGGAAGAGTCATCCCAAAAGGAACTTAATTCAAATTTTTTGGTGAGTGATTCCACTGTTATATTATGATAAAGAAGTTCAATGGAATGAGGAGTTAGGTGTTGAGTCAAGTGAATTAGAGAGGCTGGTGACCGATATTCTTGAATTTTTACCATCACCATTGTCATCCTCACCTCTACATACTCCACAAATTCCCCAACTTCCCAAACCAATAGAGGAGTCAAGTAGGTTGTTTGGAGAAGTACCATTCAACATAGAACCTATTCCAAGTACTTTGGTGAGTGAAGTCACCTCTTTGTATGAGGGAGAATTTCAATGGGATTAGGAGTTGGTTGTTGAGTCTAGTGAAGTACAAAGGGAGGTGATCGCTCTTGAACATCCATTATCATTATTTTCACCACCTCCACCTATACTACCAATTCCACCACTTCCATCAATTTTGGAGGAGAGTAGAAAGCCATATACATTCATACTTCCATTTATCACTACCCCTCCAAGACCTCAACCATACAATCCTCCTCTTAAACCTCTTTCCTTTACCTTCCTTGTGAGGGTGAGAGATTTTAATTTTTTGTTATTTGAATAACATTAGGGTCGTGATGACGACCTTAAAGACACTCCCTCCGTCTCAGCCTAATGTGCACTCTGACTTTTTGACACTATTTGCTTTTCAACTTTGACCGCTTATTTAAATAGATATATAATCATGAATATTATCATATTGGATATCGTTAGATTAATTACAACATAAAGTATTCAAATATCAAATTTTTATTTTTCGATAATATAAGTAAATAAAGATAAGGTTGGTCAAAGATGTGTCTTGGATAGTGTGAAAAGTCAACTGTGCTGCTTTGGTTGAGACAGAGGTAGTACGTAATTTCTCTTGAGGCACCCAATTGCACCATTGGGATGAACCTCCCATGTCGTGTCGACGGCGTTAAATAAATCGATTTTGATCGTAACTCCACGATTTTCTTTTTCTTTTTCTCCTCTTTTATGTGCTTATAAAAAAAGATGCTTATTTTTAGTTTATTTGATTTTTCGTTTGTTTATAAAATTTTACACTTTGGTAGTGTTTTGATGCAGGAAATTTGGACGCATAGGGGCATGGAATTTTTATCAAAAATAAAAACCGCACGGGCCTTTGTAAATCAGAAATTTTTCGCCCCTAGTGACGCACAGCCCATGCGGAGTTTACTGGCAGGTGATTTCATGTTATAATTGCACGGGCCTTCAGGGGGTGCCCTTAATTACTAGTGCATGGCCTGTGCACTTTTGACTTGACCAGTTGACTTTGACCAAAAAAAACACAAAAACATTAAAAAAAATGAAGAAGCCCATCTCCCTCATTATAAGCATTACTGCGCTTCACCATCTCCATCACCACAACTAAACCAAAACGTCACCGCCACCACCCAGCCACAACCTTCCATCACCTTTTCCGGCCACCTCCACCCCAGAACCACCACCACTGAGGCCATCACATCACCGGCCACTCTATGCTGACTACCACCAACTCTGCCCATTCACCACCACCGTCCCCCCATCTTCACCAGCCATCTCACCGCCGCTGAACCGCCGCCACCATCATCCTTGAGCCATCTCCGATCGGCCCCACGGCTGCTCCATCAATCTCCACCTTTTGACTTGACCAGTTGAGTACTTTGACCCAAAAAAAACACAAAAACATAAAAAAAAAGCCCATCTCCCTCATCACAAACATTCCTCGGCTACACCATCTCCATCACCACAACTACACCAAAACCTCACCGCCACCACCCAGCCACCACCTTCCACCACTTTTTCCGGCCACCTCCACCTCAGAACCACCACCTTTGAGGCCATCACATCATCGGCCACTCTATGCTGACTACCACCACCTCCACCCATTCACCACCACCATCCCCACATCTTCACCAGCCATCTCCCCACCGTCTCACCGCCGCTGAACCGCCGCCACCACCATCCCCGAGCCATCTCCGATCGGCCCCACGGCTTCTACATCAATCTCCACCTTTTGACTTGACCAGTTGACTTTGACAAAAAAACACAAAAACATTAAAAAAAAAAGAAGCCCATCTCCTTCATCACAAACATTCCTCCGCTACACCATCTTCATCACCGCCGCCACCCAGCCACCACCTTCCCCCACCTTTTCCGTTCCCCTCCACCCCATTACCACCACCTATGAGGCCATTACATCACCAGCCACTCTATGCTGACTACCGCCACCTCCGACCATTCACCACCACCATCCCCACATCTTCACCAGCCGTCTCCCCGCCGTCTCACCGCCGTTGAACCGCCGCCACCACCATCCCCGAGCCATCTCCGATCGGCCCCACGGCTGCTCCATCAATCTCCACCTCTGCAGCTCCGTTGATCGATCCCCGCCGGCCACTGCTCACCGGAATCGCCGGGTCTGAACCTCTCCATCGACCGCCGCTTTCTGCTCCCGACCGGGCAGTGACGCCGAAGTCAAGCCCCAGTGCCGACATCATCCCGCTGAACCCATCACCGCCATCTCGCCGCCGGACTGCTCAGAACCCGCCCCGCTTAGACCTCACAGTCGTGTCTGAACTTGAGCCCGAGTCCCGCCGCCAGCCACCATCCCCATCTCCGGCCACCAACCACCGACCGGTACCACCACCCATCTCCACCTCACCGAACTCCTCACCACCACCATCCTCGTCGACTCCATCGCCACCTCTGCCCCGACACAACTCCATCTCCATCTCCGCACCGACGCGACTCCATCTCCATCTCCACCCGAGCGACTCATCTCCACCGCCCAACACACTTCCATCGCCACTCCAAATTCACCTCACCACCAATCTGCTCTAAATCATTTACTGCACCACCAGAGCCCGTCGGAGCTGCGAATCTCAAACTCCACCGCCACCATCCACCAGCTATCCCCACCGTGTCTCCAACACAGCCATCTATTTTTCGGCAGATCAGTTCCCGATTCATCCCCGCCACCAAACCACCTCTTTTCGTCGGCCACTTCCAACAACACCACATCATTGATCAGTCCTTGGAACTATTCTGCATCTCCTCCAATTCCTCACAGTTCAGTGGGTAATGTCATGCTATAACTCTTCATGTTTTCCGAGGTTTTGTTTATGCGCTGTTATGTACTATGTGAGGCTGTGTTATGATGGTGTGCTTTAATGTTGGAATATGCTTAGCATCGGCTTGCCGCCACTATATTCTCTTGCTTGTATTGAAGTTGTATGCTAAGTTTGTTCCTACTCCCTTCCCTAGGATTATTATTGTTCAAACATTGAGGAAAATGTTTACTTTAATTGTGGGGGAGGGTTTAGTATCCATGTTTTTCTTTGCTCTATTGTATAAATGTGTACTTCTTTTGAAGAATTTGTTTTGAAAAGAAAAAGAGTTAAAAGCCCGGATAGGTAAAACATTAAAAAGGCCTAGGCAAAAGTGAGAGGCTTGTGCGGAAAAATGAGAGGCTAGGTATAACCTAGGAAAACGGAGAGTGTACGAAAAATGAGAGGCTAGGTATAACTTAGGCAAAAGGAGAGTGTGCGAAATATGAGAGGCTAGGTTACAACCTAGGCAAAAGGAGAGTAAGAAAAAAAAAGAGTGGTTATGTGAAAATCGAAAAGCGCATAGGCAAAAGGAAAGGTAAACTCACTCATGTTTCGGTGGTCTCATTTTGATGTACTTTTGTGTTATATTTTGTGATCTCTTTGGGGTAGGGTTGTGCCATGGAAATTATTGTGTGTTGTACTTGTAATTTTGGCACACTCTTTACTTTATGATGATATTGGGGGTTGGGTAGAACTTTCATTAGGATTAGAATATGAGACATGATTCTTGTGTTTTCATCTTAAGGAAATTTTGTATTTTGTCAAGGTCTCAAATGTCTTGTTGTGAAATTTATAGGAGTATGCACTTAGACTTTAATCATTCTTTCTCGAGGACGAGAAAGGTTTAAGTGTGGGGGTATGTGATGAGGCCTAAATGTACTCTTGTTTTATGACATTTGAGATCTAATTTGGGTAGCATTTGGTGCAAAGTGAGGAGTTTTAAAGTTAAACTTGTCAAAGTTACATTTTGAAGAATAAGTGATGCACCGATGTTTTGAAACTTGATTTTGGAAATGTTCGATAAGAAATTAGAGCACATGGGTCATGCCATTGGATTCCTCTCATCACGATCTTCGAAATGAACTACAAGAAGATGCAAATTGGTTCTACGGTTAAAGTGCACGACTCTTCACAAAGTGCGCCAAGTGCTGCACAGCCCGTGCACTACATTCTATAAATACCCCCTTATCTCCTCCAAGAGGAAAACGGCCACATCCATGTAGAGCTCTATTTTCTTCATCTTTCTTTCCCCTTTCTTCCATTTCTTTCCATTAGATTAGTAGTTTGATTCCATGTATTGTAGTATAGCTTAGTTTGATCCTTGGGAGCATTTGAATTCACTTCCCTTGAAACTTTGAGGGCCTTGTATGCTTAAACTTTGGATTTGGATTATCATTTGATGAATTTGAATTCGTGTGCATGAATTTTGTTCAATCTTGCTTAATTTATTATGGGCTTTGTGTTTTATATCAATTGCATGCTCCATATTCATTAATTAGGTTAGCTTGGTTAGAGTAATTTAGTGTGGTGATGATGGTGATTAGCATAATGGAAGTGTAATCTCTAGTTATTAGATTAATGACTATGGAAGGGGTTGATAAGTCCATGGTTCGTATTCGGACCTCGTTCATACTCGGACCAGGGCCCGAGAAGGGTCATGGACTCGAGATACGCGGAGGATGGGTCCACGGGTCCATCAATCCTATACCTTATAAGGAATGCGTATATTATGAATGATCTACAAGGAATATACATCTTCTCAAAGATGGTAATTTAGCTATCCTAAACATGGTAATACAACCTTGTAAGAAATAAACTTCTATTATACATGGTAATACAACCTCTATTCGCATAAGAGTTGTATTCATACCATAAATACATATCTTGGTGATCTACGGATTGTAGCCATATAAATACCCTAAGAGGTTTGGTAGACCTCTCATCTAATCTCATACTTTATACTTTACGCCTTAAGCAAATATACTGACTTGAGCGTTAGAGTGTCTATCCCCGGGACACCCGGGGCCTTTGTCTTGCAGATCAGTTCGAGAGCCTGGTTCGTCGTCGAAGTGTTGGTGTCCGGCATACATCAATTTGGCACGTCCGGTAGGACATCTCACACCCATTAACGCTGTCACCGAACCTTGTTTCCGATCTGATCTAACGCACCCGAAGAAGCAAGTTCTCCAACAACATGTCTGAAGCCGAGCAACCCAGACGAAGCGCCTGTGTGCTAGGGCAAAATCCGGAGGAGAATCCAGGAGCAGAACAACCCCCCAAGGATGAGGACGAGGACGAGGACGCGGTCAACCCGCAGGATCTCGCGCACGCTCCACCTCTGAACCACCGTTAGGCTCTACCGTGGGGGCAGGAAACTCCAACGTTCCAAGCTCCTTCGGTCCGAATCCTGTCGTATCCGGAACACCCCTTTCTGGTCCAAATCCTGTTGTGTCAGGAGTTCCACCTTCTGGATCAGATCCTGTTGCGTTAGGAGTACTACCTTCTGGATCGAATCCTGTTGGATCTGAAGCACCGAACTCGGGACCAAGAATTTCAATCCAAACTGACATGAACTACACCGAACACGTCAACAATCAAGACGGCCTTGACCCAGAGAATGAGCTTGGATATGACGGACCTGATTCGATCTTTACTTCAGAAGAACAAGCACTAAGGGATCAACAAATCCTCACGGAAAAACAACAGGATGAGGAAAGACAAAGACGTCTTAGGGAAACCTTGAGCCGGACTGTAGGACATAACCCTCCAGGTTCCGGGCCGACTTATATCAACCTCGACCCTCCGAGAACGATCCCTGAAGATGTCCAAACGCTGATGAGGAACTTACAGGCCCAATATCCTGATTTTGTCGCATCTTTGATAAACCTCAATATATGACACAAGAAAAACATATTATATGACAACAATATATGACTAGAAGAGTTACCTGAAGAAGACCGACTAGAAGAAGATTCACCATGATTCTGAGGAGACTTTCTCGGACCCCTTTTCCTGGCCTTCTTCTTCCTTTCCTGGATTTTATCAGGGAGGGCCCAATTCCGATCAGGCTTCAAAAAGCTGGAGGTATATTTCGACCGAGGAACATCCAACAGGTACGAGTAAGTGATACTAGGCCACTGCCACGCAGAGCCATGTGAGCCCAGAACAGAATCCTTTCTTTGAAGGGTAATGACCTCCTTTAGGAGCTCCTCAATGATGCCCTTCAAGTGATCAGGGATGATGAAACCTCTATCAGGAGCTATAGCATCCTTCGGATGGGGATGCAAATCAGGGACCTCGTATTTGCTCTGGTCGAAAGTGAAACAGTCTGCCTCCCACACACCACTGTTATCAGGAAACGTGATGGGTTTTCTCTTCCTCGGAGTAAGGGTAATATACTCGTATGTCTCAAAAGAGAATAACGTATACAGACTCCTGAATAAATCCAGGCTTGGATCGTAGTTCTTCCGAGCGCACTAGGACATCACCGCCATGATCAACACTACCACATTGGAATGTATTTGGCTTGGATGCAGTTGATGATGTTGCAAGAACTACGATCGTTTTGATGACCACAAAGGTGAACTTGCAACCCCAATTTGATGACCACAAATCTGACCCCAATTTTGTATAGAACACGCAAGGTTGATACAAAACTTCCATAAACAACTCCCCTACCATCTACTGGCCCAAAAGGTATCGATGTTACATCAATGACACCGACATTGAAGGTGATGTATGACAAGTTGTCTATGCATTGGCAATTTGGATACTACCAATTCCCGTCTCATACACATGTATTTGGTGGTGTTGGAAGGAAAATTGTAATGTGTTGGGGTGATTTTGAGAATATATGGAGGGGTTCCGTGGTAACCGAGCTCCTAATGTCCTTATTCAAGTTGTAAGTCATTTTAATGTCTAAAGTATACTAAGTAGGGTATTTTCAACCGCCGTGCTCTCCATTTTTTTAACTATTCAATTTTTCTTTGTCTTAAGTTCTTTATATCAACTACTTCAAAAACGGTTGAAACCATGTATAAGATTGTTATGCCCTGAGCGGATCCAAGATATCGGTCATGGTGATGCAGAGCGTTTAAGTTACATGAAAGTGGCTCTCGGAGTGGATGTAAAGACGATCTTCCTAGCACCGCTCATTTCCGGGTAATGAATTCAAACTACTTTTTATATTGTCATTGTTGACGAATGCATATGATTTTTTTCCTTAGTAAACATTGGAGATTAGTTGTGATTCACAAAAAACCCAAACAAGTGTATTGGTTAGATGCTCTCCATCAACCGCCAATCGATTCTTTCGTGCACCTCATTGGACAAGTTTTGAATCATGTCAACCCCTCTAAATTTTTTTTCAAGGTACTAAATATTGTAAATGCACATTAGGGAATTAAATTTGGTCCTAAAGAAAGAAATTATGGTATGGAAAAATGAAGAAAAAAGTGTTCTCTGCCTGCAAAAAAAAAAACCAAAACCAGAATTCAGCAAATAAGCAGTCCTGTACAGCCTAGAAACTTTGTCTGATTGGTTATGTGTTGGAAAGTAATTGGCAAGCTTGTATATTGAGAAGTTGAAGCGTGCAGAAGGATGTTCCACGTTTGGGGATGCCACGAATGTCAATGCAAATGAAGAGCAATAACACAATGATGGCGGTTACGATATCGACAATGGCGCTATGGACGTTGACCTGAGAGGTGGTTTTTCCTAGATAGTATTTGAATGTTTCAATGCTAACTTATAGCATGTTTTTCTTAGTTTGAATTTGGTGTAAGATAGAGTTTCATCTCAAACAATATTGCTTTGAAGTTATTTCATGATATTTGGATGATATTGAGTTATTCCCACTCTATCTTTTTATATTTTCTAGCCAACTATGCGTGTGTATGTTCAAATCACAATCTGTTAGCAATTGAGCGCAAGTAGGTGTGTTTTAATAAATGGTCCCTAGAAGGGCTTACGATCTCGGAAAGATACTAGGACAAGTTATTTCATACTTTACTAATCCGGATGGCTATCAGGGAATGCTTCTGGAAGTTTAATTAATTGGCCGAATTCATCTGAGAATTGATTCCGACTTCAGGAACCTAACCGGATCATCAACCAAATCTAGTAAATTCTATTTACTTATCGAGGCCTTGCCCTTTTGTTAATAAATACGTACATCATTCTAAACACAAAGTTGAAAATGATTAATTACAACTTTAAAAAAGTGTAGCAGAGTAGTAACAGGAATAACTATTACGATAAAAAACATATTTCAAATAATTATATATCTGATCAACGCCTAAACTTAGTCTTCACCTTCATTTTAATTTTCAACTTCCTCTTCCGGACATTGCCTTTGACATCTATCATCATGTGTTTCGTGTGATCAATTCTTTCCTGATGCGTTAACATGTTCAGCTCAGTCTCCTCCATATCGATTACGTCCTCAATGGAACAAAATTGTCAGCATGTCGTTTGTCATAATTTTTGAATAGATCAACACGAGACACCATTTGTTTCCCATCTAGGACAATCTCGTAGTGCCGATCGGAAGGATCCTGAACGTAGTAAACTTGGTCACCTTCGCTAGGAAGTATGAGCGCATCCGACTTTGATCCCACTTTCTTTCTATCATCCAATTGAAACCCTAGAGGATCCGTCTTCATTCCTGTCTTTCGATCAACCCACTCGTATTTGAATACAATAATTTACAATGCCACATAGTTTAGCCCCCATATTTGAACAATGGTACTATAATACCTATCACATGAGTACAATCCATCGGGATTGCGCTTCCGCGATACAGCTATTGATTCGGAATATGTTGTGACACCACTATTCTGTGAAACACCTTTAGCATCATTCTGTTTAGTCTCATACGTGTAACTCTTCACATCATAACTACTATAGTTGACAGCCGTTGTTACTTGTTAGCGGTGGTCTAGATTGTGAAGAACCGTGTTATGGATAGATCTAATAGTATCTTTTGTATAGAGTAAATCCAAATGTAAAGGGATTAGTGAATATTTTCCAAGAGTCATAGGAAATAAGTCATTAAGAGCATGGAAAGTAAGTGAATTATTTAATTTGCTGAATAATAATAATATTGAAAGTTGATTCAGATTGAATGTTTCAGTAGAGGTATATTATAAGCAAAGAAAAGACTAATCTTGATGAGTTATTACTAGTATTATTTAAAAATTTCCCCCTAAACACGTGTCACCAAGAAGGTAGAGCAACTTACATTCTTCAACATTCCAACACTTTCCCAACTTTCCCACAAGGATCTGATTACCATTTTCTTCAATCCATCGAAAGGTACAGAAAAGATTAGAAACGATTGGCACAAGAAACGATTAGAAACGAACTCACCTCTCCGATTATCAATCAACCTACAACAAAGCTTACCAGGAAGCAAATGTTTTCGTCTTCGAGGAAGAGAAGAGAAGAGGAGATACATCGATCAGCAAAACCATAAGGAGAGGAGTTAGCGAGCCACCGGTCTGAGGCAAATTAACAGCATCAACTTGTAAAAGTTAAAGTGATACAATTTTGAAGATTAGAGATACGATTAAAGTGTGTTAATTTATGGGGAAAAACCATGTGAATTGTATTGTATGCAAACATGTATCGAATATGATGTTGTGAACGGGTAAAGGTTTAAAGGAAAACTGTGAGGTAGAAGATTTTGAAAGCTGGAGTCGTTTCCGAAAGATAAACTTCTGAACAGTAAAATATAGCATATAACTTTAAATCCGTAATTTTTTTCATAGTAAGTAAGATATATTTGAAAACCTTGGATCATGAGCTTCAAATTGATATGAAGAATGGACTTATTTGGTTAGGACACAAGCAATAAAGAGAGCACCGAATTTCTGTCCTACTGCACATATTGATGCAGCAGAGTAAATTGAAACCTGAGCTTTAAAAGCTCATATATGTCCAAACCTAGCTCCATTTTTGTCAAGTTGTATACCTATGGAACCCTTGTAGGATAAGCTAAGTCTAGAACCTGAAGTTATTGAAGACGGATAAGTAATGAATGAAATAATTGGCTTCCAAGATTGCTGCATTTATATTTTTACAGATGAATGAATGCTAGCGAACCTTACTTGAAACAACCATATCTTTCTAACCGTGATTCTGTTTGTGTTTATTCTTGAATATTTGTGAGCTTTAAACTCTGCTCTACATTTTTAACTCAGTAAATGTTTATATCGGTTGAGAAACCACTAACAAAAGTGAATGTCAAGTTACAGCTGCAAAATCTTGTTTTCAGAATTACAAGTGGCCGGTTCCGACACATTTTACAAATGACACTGATCTTTAAGATGTTTATCTGTTTTGATCATTATTTTTGAATTCTACTTTTGAATCAGATATGGACTAATTTTACAAACCAATTAATGAGAAACTTGAACCCCTACTTACTACTGTGAAAAACGGGTATCAACAAATCCAATTTGGTTTAGTCTTAACGTAATGGTTGTAACTATGGGCACTTGTGAACATTAGACTTTGTACTGCATTTTTTAGATCCATCATAGAAATTAAAACACCAGGGAAAATTGATAAGGAATTTTTTCAACTGAAACATTTTTAAGATGAGCACATCTTTGATACTGAGTGTTTGAATCCCATAATTTTGAGTTCTTACAATACCGAGAATAGTTATTTCAGTCTAGGTCTAAGAATTAACCAGTCGAGGATAGAGTTGAGTACTTTCTGCCATGTGTACGTGACTTCGAACTAGCTAACTCTAGTCTATCCATGTCTCCATATATAAGATTACAAAATCTTGAAACTCCATTAGGATTAAGAATCAAATAAAATTAGTCAAGAAAACAAATGGGTTAAGGAAACAGAAGAATTAGGCTTGTTTAATTAGAAACTGATGTTTTGATATTCAATTTCCAACAGATTTGGATTTACTAAGACGGGAATTAGTTGTGGAATGTTTTGGAATTAGGATTAAGAATCAAATAAAATTAGTCAGGAAAACAAACGGATAAAGAAAACTAGAAGAATTAGGCTTGTTTAATTAGAAACTGATATTTTGATATTCAATTTCCAATAGATTTGGATTTACTAAGACGGGAATTAGTTGTGGAATGTTTTGGACCTGAGATCAAGTGAGTGTTCTCACTCTTCACAATTTATATTTTTGATATAAAATTTTGGGGTTGTCATGCATGTGTGCTAATTTTTAATTTCACAGACCATTTTCATCTTTCTAAAAAAATTCCTATAGTAGGGCTTACCAGATTATACATCTTATGATTGATTTTAGAATACACCATTTGCTTGTACACTATGTGCTATGTGAGAGGGACTTGTGGCTTACAACTTGGAGTTGGATTTTCTATTATCTGCAAAACTTATTGTATGAAATTCCATGTGAACTAAGTTTTATCTGAGTTGTCTTGCTTGCACAATATAAATTAGTTTCTTAATATAACCAATGATAATGGGTGAATGAAATCTATAGTTCTTGGTTACTGGTGTACTTAGCTGCACAATGCGTTCTATCGCACTTGGCTGTATATATGTTATATCTTGGTGATAATGGTCTGGCGAGATGAAGTATATTGGCGTGGCAGGTGGATTAAAATCCTGCGATGATGATGATGATGATGATGATGTATTGGCGTGGCAGGTGGATTAAAATTTTGTAATGGCGTGGCAGGTGGATTAAAATCCTGTAATAATGTGAAGTGTTTGAAATATCTTGTTTGACTTGAAGAGATCGATTATGAACTTGATGTGAATGAACTTACTTTGCTTGACTCGCTGAAAATGTTTTCTTGTTAATACATGTTAACCAAATTTGATATTTTTATGATTCATCCCCGTTAATAGCATATTACTGATTGCTTGGTTTTCTGAATTTAAATGGCATCATTTGATGCATTGATGTATGCGGTAGTTTATGTTAAGCATGAGTTGGTGGTTTGTGTTCTGTATCTGAGCAAATAAAATCCGGATATCAAATGTATATATAGGTGTCAATCTAGTTGCGTTGTGTTATTTCTCTTATGGCTGCTGGCATGTATGTGTTTTGAATTATTATACTAAATGTAGCGTCTTATGTGCATATGCTCTCATGATGAGCTTCTGTATTTCCAGAGGAATTGTGAGAAGAAATATAAAATGTTGTTGCTTCTGTGTTTGCTAGTTTATGTCAGTACTACTTCTCTTCTTGACTTAATGAATTCTGGATTGATATGTTTTATATTTTAATCTCTTGAACACTTTTGTGTTTTCTAGCTTTAAAGTTGGTGAATGGTGTTTTTTTGTGCTCTCGGGTCTATGCTAGCTCTCCTACATTTCATATTTAAATGAGTCCTAGATGTGTTAAAAAAATAAAATTTTCCTGATATGGAACTAAGCATGTAGTTATATCTTATAGAGAACATCATTGAGATAAATCTCATTATGTGTATTGTGTGTGGCATGGCAGTACTAGGGGATTAAGAGGGCTAATCAGAGGTGAGAATCAACATTATCAACGATCAATGCAAGTTTTCTGAACCAACAACTACCTTGGGTAAATATAGAGAGAGATAAAAGTATACTAACTATATATCTTTAGATCGTTTGGAGTTGATCACTAAGAGTTTGTTATTGAAGAAAAAAATGTAAGTACATATATATAGATATATATATACATATTATTAGATTATATGTTATGTTCTTGTACCGTCAGTCCTGGTGCGAACCAGGCAGACGCTTCATCTAAAACTAAACCCGGTGAGTATTTTGGTTTTGGTTGGGGTGTTACATAGATAGCCATTTCACTTCCTCAGGGTGGTCTTCAATCTCAACTGTGTCCCTTAACCACTCACACAAATTTCTAATATGCTCATCATGGATCTGGAAAAGCTTTAATACTAGCTTTTGATCTCTCAACTCCTCCATCTGAAACTCAACGTAAGGTCATACAGATTCATGGTTACGCATCACATATGGTGAGCAGCCGGAAAATCTACAGCTGTCGGATTATGCAACGTTCCTCTAACTCCGTACCCACTAAAACGTGAATCATGCCTCGAGGTGGGTAGGCCAACAGTGGCTACCTCATCTAAGTAAGCTGTGCAAAATTCAATTGCCTCGTCTGCGACGTAGCTAGAGACAATGTTGGCGTCAGACCTATACCTATTTTGTGAAGAGAATTTGAATATATTCATGTCTCACTTGAAAGGATACATCCACCGGAGGAACACCGGTCCACACTCCTTAATCTCCCTAACAAGGTGAACAATCAAACACACCATTATATTAAAGAAATGTAGGAAATACATCTCCATTTGGCACAATATTTTAACAACTATTGTCTTTAGCTTATCTAACTTACAACGACTAACTGTTTTATGGAATATTCCCTTAAAAAATAAGAGCTTGCTGATGTACATACTCACCTGGGTTGGAAGAGAACCGCCAATGGCAATTATGTTCAAGTCTTGCATCAAAGCGTGACAATCATGTGATTTTAATCCAAAAGATTTATGATCTTTAACCAAAAATTAGATTGTACCTTTAAATCTTTTAGACACTGTAATATTTTGTTTTTTCAGCTGTACATGGTATAACAAGCGGGAGGTAAGAAATTATTCCAATCCTCTACCACCGGAGCCAATTCTAAGACTCATTCTTTCCAAGTCTTTGCGTGGTTTTAGTCCATCTTTGCTTTTCCCGGAACTGTTGAGTATCATACCAATTAAACTATCACATACATTCTTCTAGATGTGCATTACATCTAAACAATGTCGTACAGCCAAATCCTTCCAATAAGGTAAATCAAAGAAAATGGACCATTTCTTCCAAAGGCCTGGGATGGGCATTTTTCTACGATTTTTCCCAAAATCATTCTCAATATTCTTCACTTTCTCGAACACCTCTTCTCCAATGATTGGAGGGGTGGTGAATTCTCTCCCTTACCATTAAAAAAATCGTAGCCTTACAAAATTCGTGACCACATGGTAAGAAACAGCGATGTCCTTGATAAACGGTTTTTCTACCGTGTTTTGGTTGAAAGAAACTAGTATTCTCCTCACAAACGGGATAAGCAAGATGAACTTTAACTGAATAACTGGCAAGATTACCAAGTGCAAGGAAATCATTAATGATGCAGCCCAAAAATCCTTTCAGCTTAAACCATTCATCTCGATATTCATCTCATGTCTTATTCTCTTCAAACCATAGTTTCTGGAGGTCTTCAACTAAAGGTGCTAGGAACACATTTATGTCGTTGCCAGGTTGTTTTAGACCCGCTATCATCAACGAAAACATCACATATTTCCGCTTCATGGTTAACCACGATGGTAGATTGTAAACAACAACCATTACATGCCAAGAAGTATGTGCACTACTCAAATCCGCATAGGTATTCATACCATCAGTGGATAAACCCAAGCATACATTCCGAGTTTCTTTTCCAAACTCTGGATAAAGTTTTTCAATCTTCTTCCACTAATCACCATCTGAACAATGTGCAATCACATCATCATCTTCAGCCTTCAATCATTCTGCATGTCATGTCGAGTTCTTAGCTTCTTCTTTGTTAGCAAACAACCTTTGAAGCCTAGGTATAATAGGGAGATACCACATGAACTTTGCAGGAACAGGTTTGTTGGTTTGTTTAATAACATCTCCACCCACCTAGACTTTTTGTTTCTCTGATTTATAACGTGACTCACCACAAACGCTACAGGTTTCCCGGTCTTTATCATCCTCCCCTCTAAATAACATACAATCATTATGACAAACGTGAATTTTCTAAAGTTCCATACTCATTGGACATAAAATCCTCTTCGCGGCATATGCCCGATCAGGCAATAGATTATAAGTGGGAAGTAACTCTCTAATCAACTCGAGCGACTCTGTCAATGCCTTATCTAAAAGCCTGTACTTGGCTTTCAAATTCATCATCAAAAGGGTCGCGCTTAGAACAGTGTGGGTTGAACCCTCATACAAAGGGGTTTTCTTATCATTATACATCACTTCAAGGGCCTCTGGCTTTCAAAGTGAAATGCAACATCATCTACCAAGTCATCCAACTTCTCATTATAATTAACAAGAATTCATTTTCTCCTACAGCCTCCATTGGATCATTAACTAGAACAGTGCTACGTTCGTCCCCACGTGGTAAAGGAATTTGGGAAACCCCTAACAATTAAATGTTCACGCAAACCTCGAACTCCCAAATACACATTGTTAGAGCAATCCTTACAAGGGCAACCATTGCAAGCTTATTTTCTACTCTTGCATTAGTCGAAGCAATATCAATGAAATGTTCAACCAATGCCAGCTACTATGGTGATGTCCGTCGATTCTCACTCATAATCTGACTACGATCCATAAAAGTTGTGTACCTATTTTCATAGGTTTTAGAAAATTAATGAATTAACTCCTCTACATCGTACATAACAAAATATCACATAAACCTAATGGTTTCATACATTACTTTCGTAAACACCAATCACATGCAATGAAAAAACAAGTTCATATATTATTCAATGGAATTTGGTATATTCATTCTTCAAACCAATATGTAAAGCCACCCACGAATATAAGATTAAGCAGAAGATTACCTCATCACAGCCTACGAGCCCAAAACTTGGGATATAAACAGCGCCCTTGAACCCAAAACAAAGATAATACAAAAAAAAAATGTGTTGTAATATTGTGCAACATAACATTGTCCTGTTAAACTTACGAAATCTTAAACACTAGTCGGATGCTTTTAGCCTTGCCCTGACACGTTTACAAAATCGGATACTTACCCGGAACGATGTTTTAACTTGACTCCACCGACATACACACGGTCAGCCGTTGACTCCATCGTCAAAGTCAAACTGGTCAACAAAAAATAAGGTTAATCTTCCGGATAATGATTTCCGGACTCGGAAACTGACGTTAGTCTGCGGTTAATCACAACCGCCGTATAGCAATTCGTCGTGTTTCACTGCATCCGGCTAGTGAAAATTGGTTTCTGAGTTCGAAAATAAAATGGGACGACAGTTTTCCTAAATGCACGCGGAAACGCCGTCCATTGACGAGCTTCTTCCTTTTTTCCACTAGTGTCATACTCACCGGAGTATGATCCGGACCAGATCATTTTGTTAGTTTGTTTGTGTCCAATGAAGTCGGGAAGTTGTATTCTTAATATTCTATAAGCAACGTCCTTGGAAACTATTGTTTTAAGCAACATTGTCCTACACTTATTTTGATCATCAATCAAGTGACTCACTTTCATGAATGACTGATTAGCAATAAAGATTTTCAGTCAGAGCTGCTATTAAAGTTCGAAGCCATTAAGGTGATAAAACACAAGCTTTTATACTTCTGTTATTAATATTAATTTTTTAACACAATTATATGTAATCTAATTATATATACCTAGTTAAAATTATTTAACTTTAAACTTAAAACTAGTTGAAGGATGTTACACTTTGTGTAACCCAATCCGGGCTCTTTTAAACATTTTGTCAAAAAATTCAGAACGTTTAGATTGATCATCAAATGAAATTTATTACGGGTGTGATCCGTGCAATCGCAGCGGGCCTTCATATTAGGGACTCAAAATTTAATATTTCTTATATATTTCGTTATATTTGAGATATTTTAGGAAAAAATTTAAAAATTTAAAAAGAAGCGAAATAAAAATTGAATTAGAGAAAGATTGAGAGGCACACAAATTTTATATCATGTAAATATTTCATTATGACTGAGGTATAATTGCAAATGATTTATAAAAATTTAAGAAAATTGAGAAAGAAATTGAATTTAAAAAATTTGAAGGATCGTTAATTCATGTTTTACACTAGATCTCGAAAATTATAGGGAGACGCTGCCTAGCAGACGATGAAATTACTTTGGTAGGGTAAAATAACCTTTCTAGTCATTCAAATTTTTGAAACAAACAAAAGAAAACGAATTTTCACTTTATTTTGGTGAGACAAAAGCCAGCTTTACTTTGGTTTTGGTTTTGGTTTACCAAGCATTCATTCACTTTCTCCAAAGCAAGCATTGTCTCCACAAAAAGTAATTCATAAAATTGAATATATTCAGAGGAGCACAAACAAAGTTAAAACTATGAATGCGGAATGTACAATGGATTCCTCTAGATAGCCTCTTCAAGTAATAAAAGCAAAAAAGACATCAAACCTAAAATCCAGTTTCATTCTTCAAGTGGAAAGATCATTACTCTTCATCAAATAATAAAGAATTATAGACTGCCCCATTATTTCTTATTTTCTAAAATTATTGACTATCTCCCGAGTTTATTATTTTGCTAAAGTAAAATGAACTGAAGTTAATAAAATTTTAATATATTAAAATTGAAAAATCTATCAAAATTTTATTAAATTATATTTTATCAGATAATTAAATTGATTTACAAATAAGCTTACGAGAACCGTACTTATGACTTCCATTTTTCCAAAATCGTCACAATTCCGCTCACAATAATAATGGAGTACCAAATCCAATGAGTTTTCTGATAATCAAAGTGACTTAGGGTGTGTTTGATTTGCAAAATTTTCCAGAGTCTGGATTTTATTTTGGATTTTTGAGAGTCTGGGTTTTTGTTTGGGATTTTAAGAGCCTGGTTTTGCAAAATGCTTGTTTGGTTGGGTTGTTTTTGTGAGTATGAAACAAAATCTTTGGTTGTTTTTAGGATTTTGCAAGTCTGGATTTTGGGAAACTTGGTGAACCAAACAAGATTTTACAAAACTGGACTTGGATAGTCCATGTTTTGCAAAAACTTGTCCAACCAAACACACCCTAAATAAATCATATCAATATAGAGAATGCAAAAATAATATCATTAGCAGAAGTATTCAAACAGTATTTTATATTTATTATTAAAAAGATTTATCAGAAATTAACTAAGCGTACAATTTTCACATACTACTCAGGTATAGCAACTAGCACTGGTCTCCACGCTCTTCTGAGCAAACGTTGCCGGAACGTCGCCGACAACGGCCGGAGAGATCTCCTGAATCCGGCGCCGCCACTACCACCGCCAACACTAGCATCTCCGGTGCCACCATTCTCCGAAGCCCTTCCATTAAACGACGGCGGCGATGACACAAACAAATCCCTGAGCTTCTGACTCGCCGACGTTTCCTTTTTCTCCGGCGAGTTCCTCTCCCTTTCTCCGACGAGCCGATCCGTCGATTCATCTTCCCGGCGAGAAAGCCGCCGGCTTCCGTTCCCCCTGAGCAACATGCGGAGAGTCTTTCTCCGGCGAAGCTGTATCACCGGGCTCGCCGATGGGCTTCTCGTCGGACTTTCCGCCACCGCGCATTGCGTCGCGAGGAGCTTGAATTTCTGCAACGTCGCCATTGAAGCTCAAATCTAAGCCCGACCCAGATGCTAATTCGACGAAAAATTAAATGGGTTGCTGCCAAAATTTAAAGTTGGAAACAAATTAAAGGAGAAGAGAAAAGCGAGATCTGGGATTGTTGTTATTGTTTTTCTGCAAGGAAGGCATCGTTTTTTTGTCTGCACATCGTTGTTTGAATCTGAGTGATTGAACAGATTCAGGAAGCAAACAAATCGAGATTTTGATTGGGGAAGGGGGGAGATTAGAGACGGCGATCGATTTAGTTTTGTTTTGGTGAATTAGTTTGGAATTAAAAATACACGGTGTTCTTGCTTTCACTGTCCTCTCAGTGAGGCATCGAATTTTACACGTGGCGGTGATTCAGGGGGTTTATGTGGGTCCCGCATTTTTGCAATTATTTTGGTTGCCGTTTATGGGCCGGCCGGTTTGAAATGATGGTGTAGATGGCTTGCATTTTCGGTGACGGTGAGGATCTGAAATTGAGACAGAGATCTGCCTGCGGTTTCTGTTCCTTTCAAAGTCATGGTGTAGATGGCTTCCTTTCAAACTAGCTAGTGTCATTTATGTGTAACTTGTTAAGAAACCCTCATAAGGTTCTTGCATTGAAATTTAAATTTTTTTTTGAGGAAAAGATAAATTTTATCAAGAAGAAAATGATACACAAACGTTATTACATATATTCCTACCAAACCTTGTCACCAATTTATACTCCTTCGACCAGAAGATACGGTTGACCTTTATGATCGCGAATTCCATGATAGAATCCAGCAGTCGCCTGATACTTGAAACTATTCCTTTCACCTTTAATGGTACCAAGGATGGATTTCTTACAGCGGTCTGAAGAACTGCATAATCTGTGACGAGGTTTACCCTTTGCATTCCCTGTCTCATACCCGCCTTAATCGGCTCTCTAGTATGCCTCTGCTTCAGATTGTAACGAAGTTACTGCCGAGAAAAAATCTGATCCCGAGATGTCATTTTCCATTTGCCAGCCCGGTTTCAGATTCTCCATCCTGCCGCTCCCACCAGTTCTGTCTTACGAAATGACCCATCAAAACTAACAACATATGCTTGGGGAATAGGTTCAGGTGCCCTGCCTTCTTTAATCGGTTCTAGAGAGATTTGGTTCAGGTTTCCACAAATCGGTTCCAGAGAGACATTTGCCAGCCCGGTTTCAGATTCTCCATCCCGCCGCTCCCACCAGTTCTGTCTTACGAAATGACCCATCAAAACTGACAATATATGCTTGGGGAATAGCTTCAGTTGACCTGCCTTCTTTAATCGGTTCCAGAGAGATTTGGTTCAGGTTTCCACAAAGTTCAGATGAATCCCTACCAATCTCTATGTCTGTGGTTTTGGCTTGACTTTTGAGGACCAGGTGTAAGTTAGCCTGAGCTTGCTGGACATAGTATACTGCAGCTGTATCTTTGTTCTCAAAGACCTTCTGATTTCTTTGCTTTCAAATCTCACAGAGAAAAAGTATCATCTTAAGTAAGTCTTCTGAGTTGATTGAGCTTGTTACCAACTAAAAAAATCAGTTGTTGAACGTTCCATGAGTCATATTTTCCCAGATTTATTCTTGCTGCAGTCCAAACATGTCTTGACATATACAATGTATGAACAAATGTCCCTCATCCTCCTGTGACTGTTGACAAATAGGGAACTGTTCACTGGATGTCAAATTTCTGCGAACCCGATTGACTCCTGTTGCAAGGCAACCTGACACCAGTTTCCAGATAAAAATCAGCTGCTTTTGTGGAAGTTTAAGTGTCCATAAATGTGACCAGAATTTCCTAGCAATTGGACTTAGCCTCTGGTTATTTTCCAGCTCATCATTCTCTTTCATGGCTAAATGATAGCCTGTTTTGGATGTGTATCTACCATCTATTGCCTCATCTTTACCAACTAAATGTAAATGTGTAGCTTGGATATGAGGAATCAAATTCTAAGGGAAGAGTGTTCTAAGTAAAGGCAATCTCCAAGTAGCTTGTGTCTAGTCTAATAAATGTTCCACCCTCAAGTTTGTGTGAGTGGAAATGAATTTTGAATTTTGTGTTGGATTAGCTATGGTTGGAATCCATTGGTCATGTATGTGAATATCTTTTCCAATAGCACTTTCCAACAGAGATTCTTTTTTAGCAAATCCTTTGCCAGACTACTGATTGTCATCCCCGTGAGTCTCCTGCTTTTTCCCTAACTTGTAGAATTCTTTCCTTTTTCAGGTATTTCGCTCTATATACTTCAGGAGCAGGGTCTTTTTATCTGAGATAATGTTCCATGCATGCTTGGCCAACGATGCCTTGTTCATTAACTGATCTCAAGCCCAAACCTCCCTCTAACTTGAATATGCATATCTTCTCCCATGATGTCCAGTTTATTGACTTTTCTTCTTCCTTGGCTCCCTAGATAAATTTGGATATATAACATCAATTTTCCTGAGGACTTGTAGGGGAAGTCTAAAAATTCCCATAGGATACATAGCCAATGATGTTAGAACATGCTTTGCCAAAGTAATTCTGCCAGGAAGATTCAAAAGTCTTACTCCCATGGCTTATACTTTTGTTTGAATTTCTGGATTAGATAGCTGAACAACTCAAACTTTGACTGATAAAAAATATATTATTTCCCAGATAAGTTACTCCAAAGCCATGTGCTTGAATCTGTAATTGTTGTCTCATAGCTTGTTGCATCTCTAAAGGAGTGTTTGGGCTGAACTGTATG
Source organism: Sherardia arvensis (assembly GCA_948330725.1). Taxonomy (NCBI): domain Eukaryota; kingdom Viridiplantae; phylum Streptophyta; class Magnoliopsida; order Gentianales; family Rubiaceae; genus Sherardia; species Sherardia arvensis. The sequence continues at coordinate 16,170,916 of OX415242.1, forward strand.
GCACATTTTCTATGGTATAATTTGTCCAAACATCCTTGTATATTCATTATGTGTTGTATTCAAATCCTGAATTGCCCTATCCGTGCACCTTGTGAAAATTATACACTCATCTGCATACATGATGTGTGTAACTAGTGGCCCTCCCCTAGATAACTGTACTCCCAGGGATTTTTTTATGTCGGACCTGATTCTCCAACTAGGTTAACATGAACTGTTGGCACATGGTGAAAAAGTAAGGGGATAAAGGGCGACCTTGTCTGAGTCCCTTATTTGGTGTAAATGAAGGACTAATATCTCCATTGACTACCACTTGGTAAGTCACTGTTTGTGCACACATCATGATAACATTTATCAGATGAGGGGGCACAAGGATGAAATTTAATACCTTTTCCAGAAACTGCCAGGAAATCCTATCATAAGCCTTACTCATGTCTAGTTTTATTGCAGAAAATTCCCACCTTGGCTGATTTATATTTCATCAGATGATCTGGTACCTCATGTGCCCGCAGCACACCCTCTGATATGTGTCATCCTGGAACAAATCCATTTTTATTGTAGAGATAATAGAGTTCATGTGTTGCTTGAGTCTAGTAGCTATCATCTTTGCCAGAATTTTATATTTGGGGCCTTTTAGGGATAACCCAACTTTTGCATAGAATCAGACTCACTAATTGGCATCTCCATGGTCCTCAATCCAATCACTACACACTGGAAGTTTTTTGAACTATGTGACAGGGCTCATCAGATTGTTAGGATGCTTGTTATTCACACACTCAGACAGTGTAATCAGCTTGCAGATGATGCACTTGCAAAGCTGGCACTTTCACAGAAACTAAATGCACCTTTCATTTGGGAGCTTCTGCATTCAGCCATCAGAGCCATCAGTTTACTGGACAAAGCAGTATTGCTATGAGTCAGAATATGAAGCTTTTGCCTCACAGGTCCTTTAGGCCTGACCTTCTCAAAATTTTAAAGAGTCTAACTCTTCTTGGCTACTAGTTCCATAGTTGTTTAACTTTACTAATTTAGCTACTTTTTGACCTTTTTTTGGTGCCGCTCTGAGTTTTGCAGTCAATTCTCTATCAGTCTTCATTTTAGATCTTAGTTATAGCCATTCTTTTGTATATGGTTTTCTCTATTTTTAAAAGCATTGAGGTGCTTTGGACTTATGTCCTTGTAATCAGTGGTTCTACAACTACGGCAACATTTTGACCATTTAAGGCAATTTAGGTCAGGGATGCCTAATAAAACATTCCCCGCCAATTTGGTGGTTAATCTTTTTTTAAAAAAAAAAGTTAACGGTTGGCTTGTCCTATCTGTGGTGAGAAAAATGTTTAGAAAATCTCTACCAGCAAGTTGAATAAAGAAGTAACTTAGACATCAGTTTATTATGAAATTGTAGGCGTTTCCCCTTTTTTCTCTCCCCAGAAAAAGCCCCAAACCCGTCCCCCCCTTTTGCCCAGATTCACCGTTGGGAGGCTCCGGTCGGCGCCTCTCGCCGGGCCGGAGGTGACCTCCCCTCCCCCTCTCTCCCCTATCCAATAAATATTGGAACCACCCCTCTCTAACCCCTCTATACCCAAAACCATCTTCTCTCTCGCAAAACTACTTTTCCAGATCTGGAGTTTGCTCGGTCAACGGTTAAAATCCGGCCGGTCGGAGTCCCAGTCAGGCAGTTGGACGGCACGCACATTTCCAGGTCGGTAGCAAGACCGTCGGTGGGAGTGGGTCGCAACCGCTCCCAAGCCGCCACCAACGAAGCTACTCTGACGCCGCCAACGACGCTGCCCTTCCGATGATGGAGTACAGATCGGATCAAGGCGCGTCACCACAACGACGCCGCCAAGGAGGACCGCCGACGGTCACGGGACGAGAGGTCGAGCTCGTCAACGGCCAGATCCGGCCGGCGGAAACCGCTGAACAGGTGGACCACGACCAGGGATCCGGCATCAACGAGGACAAGGCGCGGATTGGAGCAGCGTTTTATTTTCTGTCTTTTTTCAGGTATATGTTTATTGATGTTTGTACTTCTATGTTGGATTGAAAGTGATCTGCTAATCTTAGTTTTCTGACGGATCATTTTACTCAGTTAAACTTTGATTATCTTTCGATCTACTTAGTACAGTTAGGAGAAATCCGAGTCACGGTAATAGTTTGAATACTACTACTGTTGGCGATACTGCTGCTAGATTTGTAGACTGGTTAGGCTTTATGCTTATACCGTGTTAGATTGCTTTCGCTCTATCCAGTATTTGGCCACCAGCCAATCAGACCAGGATTGGTTGAGATTGCTCTAGTACCGATATTAATTTACATATATCTATTTTTAGACCTTTGTGATTTTCTTCTTAAAGCTGTGCTGTAGCATATCACCTTATAAGAGAAATATTTATAGCAATCTCTAATGAAGTTCTTGATGAAGCTTCCTATTAGTATCATGGCTAGATAGAATAACTCGGTATGCTTTACATACTACTCTGCTGTCCAACCTTGTGAAGACTTGCTATCTTCCGGTGGTCAAGAGGCCACCGGGCTCAATGGGTAGTCGGTTGAGGTTGAGAGAGTATTTGTTATAATAGAACCGAGTTTTCTGTTTTGACTGTGAGAAAGTGGGATGGTGAATTCTAACAAGCTCTAGAATGCTGTACTTGGTGATGTCTTTACGCAGCTGAAGGAGGGAAGTCTGATTTTAGCTATGTTGTGACCGGCATCGATACAGAGATGACTTAGTTTTCTTGTAATATTTTTAGACACATCTCTGATATCTCACTTTGCTTCCGATATTAGATCGGAGAATAGCCTTCGGGCAAAAATTGCCACAGTTACCCCAACAGGGTTTCATGTGTAATATTGAGTTTCAAACCTGATCATGTAATTCTATTGCTTTTATTAGGGTTGAGGAGATGTGAATAATCCTCCTGTGCACTTGGATGGTTTTAACTTAAAAGAAGTAAAGAAGTAACCTAGCAAGCTTGTGCAGCCTCATCAAACAGCCTATGATTTACTTACCAAATTATTCTCATTCCCTAAATATGGCGTGTATGATCCCCAAATGAGGCCGGTCCAACGTATTTTGATATCTGGTGCGAAAATCTAATTCTGAACTCCATTTATAATAAAATAATATTATTAATTGATTAAGAATATTATATATTGGGATTCAATTGGTCTTATCCAAAAGATTAAAATTAGTAAGATAAATATTTTAAATTTTAAAAAGTCCAAATTCAATGAAGAAAAGACCTTCAAGAGAAATAAAAGGTCCAAATTCAAAGAGAAAAATACCCCTTCAGAAAATAATTCAAATCATTACATTTTTTAAAATTTAAAAATACACATCTATAATACACTAATTTTTTTTGAGCCCCTTGCTTTTTTGGGCCCTGTGCGGGAGCACACCAACACAGCACGCCCGGCCCTACCCCAAATGAACATTTTTCCAGCTACAAGTTTGACCTCAAGCAAAGGTGGTAAAGAGAAAGCTCACTCCAAAGGTAAAACAAATGAAAAGGAAAAGATTTTTGAATAGGGTGTGGACTCACTCTTGCAATGACTACATGTAAATTGGAAAATACAAAATCATGTCTCATTTTAATAGATTGTTAGACCGAATATATATATATATATACACACTAGGCTATTCACCCCGCGCTACGCGCGGGGTTTAGTTCCAATCACACTCAGTTGTTCTTGTAACACATTTAGATATGCAAGCAACTACCGTTTTTTCTTTATTGGCAGTTGCCTCAATTTAAGCTGCTGCATTTATTCGAGCTTCTGCACAATACTCTGCAACTCTAGCCCTTTTCTTCAGTTCTGACAACCGCCGTATATGTGCTTCTCGCACAACATCATCTCTTTGTTTGTCAAGATCTTCTGTTTCATTATACAGAACCAAGCAAAGAACCAGCATATTGTTTAACAAAAAGTCTTACCATTCAAAGCTATAGAATGACCAGGCCACTGTATAAGTGTTAACAGCCCACCAAATCTAAACCTCAGCGGAAATTGAGCTCAAACATGGGAACTTCTATGGCATAACAAACTAATATTCAACATTACATGATAATAAAGAATCTATTCAACATATTCTACATTGCAATCTAATAAAGAAGACAGAGCTTAGGCTGTGGTATTATCATGAGTCATGAGCAGAAAAGTATCTGGAGCTTAGGTTGTACTTACAGTGATACTGTGGTTTCCTTCCAGGAAATTGCCTACTTGTCAGTGTGATTGAAGCCATACTACATGAGCTCCTGTTGAGAAAGCTGGTGCTTCTCATAAGTTCTATACATATTATGCTGCTGCTCGATGCTTGCGAGGTTGGAGGAGAAAGATATTGTCTCGCGGAAGCTGACTCGCCAGTGTTTCCATTAAGGTTCTCCTTTCCACGCCTCGCAGTTCTAGAGTAATATGTTGATCAGTAACCAATACAAAAAGCAACAACCTTTATAAATCATATGTAAAGTACCAACCTTTATAAGAAATCTGGCATAACAGAGTTCGAGTCTGATTCATAGCAAATTAGCACATTTCTTATGCGACACATGTATGACCAACAAGTACAAATAAAAATATCGATGACTTTTACTTATATCTCTGTAGAGACACGATACAATCAATCTACATACATTCTTCTCCATTCCTACGACTACAAGAGAATAGCATACAACACGAAACACTGAAATTGGCTGTGCTAAATTCTGCAGGGAAACCATTGAATCAACGAGACACATGCAGTTGATAACTATCATCATCCCCAACACATCTCAAATAATCATTGAATTTCACCACACCAGAGCTCATGAAACTCACAGAACACAGCAGAGAAGAACAACACTAAACAAAAGCTGCTGACCTAACAAGAATCAAACAAAAGCTCCAAGAACAAGAATCAAATCAGCTCCAAAGCAAAAAACGGTGGCAGGAATCAAACAGGAAAAACAACTAAAACACGAAACAGAAATCCAGAATCTCACTAAACACACGCTCCAAGAACCAGAAGTCAAAAATGGTGGCAAGAATCAAACAGGAAAAACAGTACACACAAAACCTCAAGAACCCTAGCAACCATCAAACATGAGAGAAAAAATCATCGAAACCTAAAGATCATCAGAAATCAGTAGCAGCCCAAAAAAGTCTTTATCACAAACAGTAAATTCGCCGCAGAATTCCTGATCAACTTCTTCACCAAATTCAATAAACCCCATCCAAAAATCCCACCTTTTGGAATCAAGAACTGAAAAGAAAGACAACCCTTTTCCAGAACACCATTCTATGATCCGAAAAACCAAGAACTGGATTTTTCTAGATTGAAATGGGTAAAAACAAGATGGGATTTTTATAGCTTGACTCTAGCTAGAGCTTTCAAAGCTATGTGACAATATTTGAAAACAAAGTAAAGTGAAACCGCTGAGCTAATCAAGGGGGTCATCAAACGGCACCGTTCAAGGCTGACTATATATTGGTGGGAGCGGGTTTTAGTGCTTGGGATGTTCTTTTTGGGGTATACTTTGATGCTATAGGGACAGTGGAACAATCATTAGAATAGGCATCTGGTATGTTTAACCAGTCTGATTCCTAACATCCACTACTAAAAGGCTAAAACTACCTAACACTATGCAAAAAAAAAAAAAAAAAAAGGTGTAAAGGAAAACATGAAACACAAACAGAGAGGCGTGGAAATCTTACCAGGAGGAGGCCTATACCAAAAGTTAGAAGCCCAGCGAGGGGAGGAGGCATAGTGATAAGGATGAGGATGCGGCGGCTCTCTCCATCTGGGCCGACTCCCAAATCCCCCAACCCCACCGTAGATACTTCCACCTCCACCAGTAGGGTCTCCGGCCTCTCGTGTTTCCCTCCTTGAAGAAATCCTTCCGATTGCACGGCAATGGCTCCGACAGTCCGACGGCATCAATTCTTCGTCAACCAAACTCCCCAATCGCATCTGCCACAACAACGCTCCGCCCCCGTACTTTCCGTAAAGAGTAGAGAAACGGAGATGAGAAGAGAAAAAGTGTAGAAAGAACCGGAAGATAGCAGAGGAGAAGGACAAGACGGAATTAATAAAATAATTGATACGGAAAATAATAATAAAATGTCGACGACGAAGGTACTGTAGTATCGAACGGAAAATAATTTAAAAATGGCGACGACGAAACTACTGTAGCATCCCTATCGATGCTTTTATATATAGAAGATATATATATATATATATATATATATATAAAGTCTTACTATCATATAACAATATTTATTATAATAATGTATCATGTATGTGCTCGAACAATTTTTAGAAAATGACGTAATCAGAAATAATAAATAACTAAAAATTAGTTACATTCTCTTATATTTCAAATACTAGTACCTAGGCCCAAAGATGTTGCAATTCCAACATTTGAAGATGATAAAATCAATTACAGCGTAGTTTTGAACAAAACTTGACAGTATGATGTATCCACGCTTTTAAAACACTCTATGTACATTCCCTGACCATGATTTTCTACCACAACTCCCCTACTAAAACATAAGCTAGCCTGATATATAAATAGACCAGATTAATTTATCCCAAGTACAAGTATAGAGATATCAGGAAACCATTACCAATCTAACTCGGTTCAAAATCATTAGGCGCTAGAATTGGGTGTGGAGCTGCTCACCCACGATGCATCAGCAACAGAAGTAGGCGAAAAAGGCAGAGTTTCCTCCTTCTTAGAACGGCCACCATCATCGATCAAGATGTCTAAAACATCGCCTTTCTGATCCTTCAACCCTTCCTTCTGTATCGCTTTCAGAGCTTCCAACACTTCTTTCATGGTAGGTCTCATATCCTTCTCCGGCTGCAGACACCTGAACGCCAACTCCGCCACCAACGTTGTCATCCTGCTAACAGATGCGTCCTTCCCAAACCCTAAGCTCTGATCAACCAGCTCCTCGATATTACGGTTCTGAATCTTGTTAACCGCCATGTTTGCCAGATTAATATCATGCCTATGCCTGCTTGTATCCACAGCCTGCAGGGAAGATATGATCTCGATCAAAACGACCCCAAAGCTGTACACGTCGCTCTTTTCAGTCAACTGGTAGCACTGATAGTACTCAGGGTCAACGTATCCTGGTGTGCCTTGTGGGGCGGTTGATACATGAGTAGCATTATCAGGGAACAGCCTGGATAGTCCGAAATCAGCAACCTTTACGTGAAAATCATCGTCTAGAAGTATGTTGTTGGTTTTAACATCACGATGAATGACATCTTTCTCGTGCAAGTAAGCCAATGCATTAGCAGATTCAATGGCTATGTTCATTCTGACAGGCCAGGACAGTAGGCCAGAGCTCGAGCGCTTCCCATGAAGATGATCAGCTATGGTCCCATTGGAAACAAACTCATAAACAAGAAGTAACTCGTTGCTTCTTTTTGATGTGCATCCGTATAGAAGCACGAGGTTTTCATGGCGCAGTTTAGTCAGGATCTCAACCTCATTCATAAACTGCTCCACACGCTTGAAGTTATTCTCGTACAAACGCTTGACTGCAACTTCTCGTCCATCAGCCAAAACACCTGTTTTACTCAAGCATATCAAATTTTCAATAACAATATCACTAAATATCTCTATGCTCAATCCAAGGAAACAGAAAAGAGTGGCAATGTTCATACCATAGTACACAGCGCCAAAACCACCATCACCAAGTTCTCTAGAGTGAGCGAAATTATCAGTGGCTTCTTCAAGTTCGTTGTAACTGAAAACCTGGGCGCCAAAGTAGGAGGTCGTGTCCTTGCCATACGAGGATGGATAGGAAGGGATGCTTCTGGTGAAGCCGATTGAAGGTGTAGACTGCACAGCAAGCAATGATTTGGTGTCGGTGGTGGCTGACATGTCCTTGATTGCTGTTGGGAGAGTTTGCGAGGGTTGAGTTGCTCGACGCTTTCTTCTGAGCCTGCACCAGAAGAATAAGCCAACCAGCAGGCCAGCAATGGCTGCACCACCTATGGCAAGGCCTGAACTTGCAAAAAAAGACTAAATCAAACTTCATATCCTAACCACATAAGCGCTAGACTTAAACAGTGAAATATGAGGTTGTACCTGTTGTAAGACCCACATTGCTGCTCTTATCACCTGTTACATTCATGTAAAACATAATCACATATCTGACAGAGTTGGCATTAACTTTTATGCATCAAGATAGAGCAATTGAAATTTAAAGCAGCAATTATATTGAAGTTTACAGGACGATATCCCGAGCATAAGGTGCTATATCGAGCGATTTAACAAGAAGCTGAGACATGACCTACTAAGCATGATTCTATTAAAACATCCATACATCAAAACGCCATAAAGTAAACATAACGCAAATGAGAATGAAGCGTTAAATTAAGAAATAAAAGTATCTCTCTTGTTCTATGCGCAACTTATTCACATTTCATTGAAGTCAATGTCCGTAACATCATGTTACTGAACACATCTGATCTTTGCATAACGTCAGTTTGAAAATTACCTCGACTAGGTTGAAGCAGAGGGCAGAGAATATCACCACAAACACAAACTGGTTCCACAGAACCCGAACCAAACCCGCATTGTCCCCCTAACCGAGTACATTCTAAACACATATCTTTATACGGATAAGTATAGTTAACCACAAAACCCTCCATTAAAGTCTGTCCAAGACTAGTGAGGTTACTCCCTAGTCTCACAGCAGCACTGAACAGCACTGGGAGCGTAACGCTCTCAGTACAAGTGATATTAAGAAACCCCTGGATCGGGTTCTCCGGGATTGGACCGATTAAGTAATAAGAATCTCCGAAATCCGAGCTCGGTACTCGACACCGGAACTGATTACGTGGCCGGGAACTGAAAGGGATTGACGTCGAGTTGCAGCCATAAACCATGGTTAAGTTAGCATCGTCCTGATCACCGTAGGAGAAGATGGCGGAGTTTAAAGTGGTGTTCGCAAACTGAGAAGGGCAGGGGTTGTTGAAGAGGTCGGAGCGGGAGAGGGTTAGTCGGTTCAGGATCGGGTCGAGTTGGAGGACGCGGTAGGTGAGTGAGTTGTGTGTCAGCTCGGTGACATTGGTGGCTGGTTGGCAGGTGAGTTTGAACTGGGGGAGGCCGCAGCTGTCGGGACGGGCGCCGCCTGTGAAGGGAAAGGCAACGTCGGAAATTTCACCGCACTGGAATGTGCGGCGGCAGTCGGGTAGCCTTACGGTGGCGGAGTGGCAGAGCGCGGCCGTGAAGAGCAGCAGAGCTGCTGCAACTGTGGTGAGCATTTTTGAAATGGTGAAGAAGCTGAGAAAATTGAATTGTCATATTGGGAGTAGATGGAGGAATAAGACAATGGAGAATGTCCTGAGGCTGAAGGGTTGATGGTCTTCATGGCTGCCTTTGGTTGACTGATCCAAGGTTCTTTTTTGCATGCACAGTCGCCACCAAGATCCTTGCTTTATCTTATTATATTCTTCTCTTTAGCAGTTAAATATAAATCTATATTAAAAGATTGTTAATTTTATCATATGCAACTAAATTCTAATTTAAGATTTAAGAAACTGGAAAATACTCCCTGACCTGATTTTCTAATAGCAATCATTATATTATATGCTAAATGCAATGGAAACTGAAACGACAAAGGCGGCTGCTTTTATACAATTCCAGCATGGTTGATCATACTTATTAAGTTTGAATAATCCTACTAAAGTTTAATAGATTTGGTTTAAACCGTAGAATAGTCAAGCAAACGAAGTTTGTGCGAAAATGAACAAGAGATTGTGAGAAGAGGTGGAGGAAGAAATAGTGTTGTTTATCAATTTGAACTAACCGTTATCAGTTGTGGTGTAGCAACCTTGAGTGCCGTCGCTACAGTAGCAGGCAAATGATTCGGTGCTGGTGTTGTATCCGCACTGCCCGCCTCCTCTGCTGCATCTATCACACTTATCATTCTCTGCTTCATATCCCAAAGGGAATCCACCGGACAAAGCAGGTCTCAAAGGAATTACAAGTCCGTAGCTCCTAGATATTGGGACAGTTATGTTGCGTCGGCATGGTGACAGATCAGGAAGGTTGGAAATAGATCGGAGCGAATCAGTAAGGATGTAGTAGTTATCAGGGGCACCGGTACAGACAAACAGAACCAGATTCTGTGGCGGAGAAGGAATAGAGTCACATGTGTAAAAGAGAGTTAGGTTTTGGGTATTGGAGTAACTAAACATGGTTGAGTTGAAGACGGTTTCTTCCCCATCACTACTGGCGCCGCACTCATCCATAACGAGATCCTCTCTTGCAAGTTGAACGGTTTTTGCTCCGGTGTCTGGAGATCCAAGAAGGCGGTATGTGATGGATGAAACCGTGATTGTCGGGTAAAGATTACTTTGGCAGGTTACTTGAAAACCAGGGTATCCACAGTAGTCCGGGCGGTTTGATCCTACCCAGAAAGGATACTTCAACTCCACGGATCCACATTGATAACCCTGTTGGCACGTATTATATGGTTCGGCCTGGCTCGAGGATGATGGGATATGAATCAGCAGCAAAAAGGCAAGGAGTGGAAGCTGGTGATGCTTCATTTTTGCAGGTCAGGAGATGAATTCAGTTTGTTTGAGTTTTATGCACAGACTGGAGAGGACAAAGGTAGGAATTTGGGACCTTTGACACAGATCTTGTCATTACAATATAACAAGTCATTAGAAGCTTCTGTTGGAATGGAGTTGGGGATGACCAAGTCCTTAACTTCAAACTAACCCCTCTCTAAAGTCCCCTGCCTAAAACAGGTACATGTGTAAACGGGAATAATTAAAGATGCTAAAGTCTATGCATTATTTTGTAATTTTAGTCAAGAAAGTTACACTCAAGCACCAGTTCCAGGACTAGATCAATCAAATTAACTGACACCAAGACCACTGGACGCGGAAACCAACAATCAATTTAGTGATTATGTTCATCAGCTAAGAGTTAGATATTTACCACAGAGATACAAATGCTAGAAAATGATGCCTGAAGAAAATAGTCACCATGATATGTTTATATTAATTAACCTATTAGTTGGTAGTTATTGCCAGTTCAACTTATTTCACCACGTTTTAGCACAATAAAACACAACACTTAGTTTGGCAGGGTACATAGTGCTAATAAAATTGCAATTCAGAAGTTGTTAAATTCACTCAATTTAAGTGAAGTTTGGCAGTGCTACGGTGGAAATTCAACGATACCCTCTAAATATTTATTACTATATTTGCTAGTATCGTATTCCAAGTATGAAACTCAACTTAGCAGAGGATTATCTTGGTTAGTTTCTGGGAAACTTGGAACTTTGACCTTCCTAACCAATTTCAACACGCACAAAATACCTTTGCTTCTAGAATCCGATTAATCAGAGGAAGTACAGTAAATAGAGTTAATTACTTTTTTAGTTACCTCCAATTGATGAAACAGCTCGACAAGCAGTCATTCCTACATAAGGCGGGTTGGGGCAGTAACACTTGGTTTGGCGGGTAATCAAGTCATACCCGCACGACCCGTTCGATACGAAGCACTCGCCGCAGATGCTGCTATCCGCTTTCCACCGTATCTCAAACCCTCGCCGGAGAATCAGATCCAAACCCGTATAGTTTACGGGTCCTCCCCCGCCCGGTTGATAAACCGGGTACACCACGCTTTCCCGACACCCGCTCGGGCCCACACTACCCGGCACGGCGAGGACCCCACTCTCCTTGCATGAAGAAACCGGGTTCAACTCCGGTAAACTGAAACCGGATATCGGGCACCCGTACAGAAAAGTCAGGTTTAAGGAGCTTGTGGTATAATCGAAGGAGTTGGAATCCAAAGTGGTGTTTACTAAATCGGTGGGACAGGCGGACTCAAACACGTCTACTCTTGCGACCGTCATTGTTCGGGTTTCCGGGTTGATATCCATGACCCGGTACGTCGAGTTGACGATCTCAATCTTTGTGACTCGACGATCACAGCTGAGTTTCATACCCGGGTATCCGCAGTAATCCGGGTCATTGCTTCCACGGAACGGATACCCGATTCCGTCGATATCGCCGCAGGAGAAAGAGTTCCGGCAAGTTTGAAAGAGTTCCGGGCTGCCGGAAACATGGCAGAATCGGAGAAGGCTTGTTGCAAGAGCGAAACAGAGTAGACTGAGTTGAAACTCCATATTTGGTAGAAGAATATAGTGAGTGATACTGCAGATTTAACTTGCAATATTGGATAATTAGTGCAATAGTTGTTGCATGAGTCAAATCTGCTGCGGGAAATGAGGTCCCATTTGGGAGAAATGTGTGATTTTAGTTCAGCCTTTCTACCTAATCAAGGAGGGAAAATTTCAAATGATAGCAATGCATCCATCAGGCATTATTGATTTTGATTACAAAAATCTTTGAATCGGTCTTATGTGAAATTCCACCGACATCCATAATTTGTGCGTGTTCTATCAATAAGAATACAGTTACGACTTATTTCTAATTTTTTAAACACTGTTATATGGACAATCATTTCCGGTATAGTTTATTTGCTTGGATTATTCTCAATTTATTTCAGTTTTATAAAAACTATGTTGGTGATGCGCAACTTATTGAATTCCATCTATTTGATTAATTAAGTGAACGACGTGATATTGATTTCATTTTCAACCCTCAATTTCTTTTATCAAAAATGGTGAAAATCACCTGATAATAGCCTTAATTACTTGAACGAAATTAAATTAAAATTTTCAAATTTATATAATAATTTACTCAACAAATTTTTAATTTTATTTTATTTACATGGTACTTAAACTAAATTGATTTAATGTATATTCAAATTACATCTGAGTTAAAATTGTTATAAAAAAGAAATGAGAATTTATAAAGCTCGTGATTCCAAAATATATTAATGAGATTAAATAAATTATGGTAACATAGCTTTTGGCTTTCTGACACAGATTTCAATTTTTCTTCTAATTAACAAAAGATTTCATGTATATAATAATGATTTAATTTTTCTTTTATTCTAGCATATTTAGTGAAAATTCATAAAGTGAGGTAAGATAGAGACACAAATTCATAATCTGTATGTTTGAATAATCTGTACATAATCAAATATATGAATATCCACTCATGCAACATCAAGAGAATTTCATCAAGAGAATTTCATAGGAATACATGATGCATATGTCTGATCTACATAATTATTGACCATATTATATATATCGAACACGTATTTTTATTTTGAACTGCAAAATAAGCAAACTACAGACTGCGTATAGCATGCCCCATAATAAAAGGCAACATTATATAATTTCCGAGAATATGTTTATTAGATATGTTTAAAGAATATTATAGTTCAATATAATCCGTAATTTTTTTTGAAATGCAATATAATCCGTATTAAAACAACTATAGTAAAAATAATTTTATTTTATTTCTCTTTTTTGTCATGTATTATTTGATGTCTATAATAATGTCATTGAAAAATATAAAAGAAAATTTATTTTACATTTTATCCCTTTACTAAATCAAAAAGGATAGTTAATTAAGGCCTTGTTCTTTTGAACCTATGTCCTAATAACTGAACTGAATTGATTGGAACTGAAGTGAAAATTAACATATATAAAAATAGAATCAGTTGCCTGAAAAATGTTTAAAATATATTAAAAGTAGAATCAATGAAGACTAAATTTACCTGAATTTTATCAATTTTTTTCTAAAACTAAACTAAATTGAATTTAACTTATAAGTAAATAAAACATGCCCTAAATCGATGTTGAATTTTTCTCAGAAAAATAAAAACGTACCTTAACTTATCTTAATTTATTTTTGAAAAATAAACACAAGTCTTAAAATGTTTAAATTTTAGATAGAATCGTTTGTGATGGTATACAACGTTTGTGAGAGGTCATTAATATCCAAAGGTGTGTGGACAAATTTCTTGAATTATTAGTATAATTAATTATGGAAACATTGATGATGAAAAGAATCCACAATCGAATATATTCAAATTCATTTTCCGATAATTAAGAGATTGAATATCATTTATAATTTTTCATGAAGATTTTGAATAGTATATATATATCAAATTTTCAATTTAATTAAACGGATTAAAATTATATAATTAATTAAATTAATTAAAAATCAAAAAATAATTATGAAAACAGGTTTAATTGAATCTGAATAATACATAGAATCAAATAAAATAGTAAATTAATATAACTTAAATAGTAAAAGAATAAAATTAGTATGATTGGGAGAAAATTTTCAAATAAATAAAATTAAAATTAAAATTACAAAATTAACCACTAATTAAATTTTAATTAAACACACCACCAACATACATATATATTTTCCTGCAACTAAATCCTTTTTTTGGTATACCTGGCCGTTTTTGTTTGTGAATTAATACGGTTGCAATATTTAATGTAAATAATATGTAACATACATGTGATAACCTTAAACAAAATAATACTATAACTACCCATGAACATATTTCAAACAAAGGTAAACAGTCGGTCGTGAGTATTACATGTAATTTTCTTCAATATATTTTAATCATATATAATAGTCATTCAATACTATATTTGTAATTTTTCATGAATATGTTGAATGGTAAATATACCAAATTTAATTTAATTGAATGGAGCAAAATTACATAATTAACCAATTCATTAAATTCTAATTAAATAGACTACGAAAACTTGTATTCTTATCAGAGCGTGGATAAGGAATAAATTAAAACGAGGATTGTGTTAAAATATATTTCATAATTTAAGACGTGGTTATAGTGCATTAATTGAGCAAGCAAGTAAGAGGTCCATGAATTCATTGATAATGTGAGATCACACATAATGTATGCTGATGATTGTATTCTCTTCATCAAAACCACACAGTAGGCAGTGGAGGATCTATCAGAAATTTTAGATACTTATGTGTCATTCTCTGGACAACAATTAAATCATGGCAAGTGTGCTATCAAATTCAGCCCTAATACTTCTGATCGGATGCAAGCATTTATGAGACAAAGACTGAATATACAAAAGGAAGACACAGGGGGAACTTATTTGGGGTCCACAGTCATTTTTTATCAGAAAAAATCCCAAATCTTCCAAAACCTATTCCTCAAGGTGAAGCAAAAATATGAATCTTGGAAGGTAAAACTCCTAAATTTCTCTGGCAGACTAACTCTGGCTAAGCATGTCTTGCAATCCATAGCTGTATATCCATTGGGTATATTCAGAATACCTCTTTGCATTCTAAAGAAGTTAGATGCAATGACAGCATAATTTATATGGGGATGATCTTTGTCTGGGAGATCAATTCATTGGAAAGCATGGAAAACCCTATGTAAATCCAAATTAGAGGGAGGCCTAGGTCTCAGATCTTCAATGGGCCTTAACAAAGCTCTGTTAGCCAAGCATGCATGGAATTTGCTGAAAGGAGGATCATCTTTGCTTTGCAGAGTATACCAGGCCAAGTATCTAAAATCTGACTGAATAAGAACAGTTATGGTTAGGTCAGGGGATTCTTGGGGTTGGAAGTCAGTTGCCTGGGCATCTGAGCTAATAACAAAGAACCTATATTGGAAGGTGGCAAATGGAAAGGACATCAAAATCCATGATAATTGGATCCCAACCATCCAAAATCTCATACAGAACACTGGAGTGATCTCCACTCACACTAACCTTAAAGTGGAACATTTGATAGATCAACAAAGCAGCACCTGGAGAATGACTTTAATCAGGAATATTTTCCCCATCCAGATAATTCCACATATCATGGCATTACATTTAAACACTGAAGCACATGATACTCCCTATTGGAAATGAACTAATAATGGTGAGTATAATACAAAAGTGGGGTATTACATTGTTATGAATCAACCTCAGCAAGATCGAGTTTCCACAAGAATATCAGAACAAGGCAGGAAATTTTGGTCCAAGCTCTGGAGAATTAATGTGCCTATCAAGCTGCTTACTTTTCTGTGGAAAGGGATTATGGGATGTTTACCTACTCAGGCAAATAGACAGAAAAGGAAACTCTCAGTACATGCTAACTGCAGCAGATGCTCATCTCAAGTAGAAGATGAAACTCATCTATTTCTGGACTGTCCAGAATCAACGCAGATTTGGAGGAAGGCTGGAGTCTCTCTTCAGCAGTCTAATATTCCCTTCAGTGCATGGTTTTTCCAACTCATCTCCTCAACTACACAGGAGGAAGATGCAATAAAGTATATTGTCATATTATGGGAGATCTGTAAACAGAGAAATCACATGGTGTTTCATCAATCACTTCAATCGACAGACTAGGTTTGGGATCAGGCTAAGGTTGAATTACAGGTTATGATGAGCAGAAAAAGAGCAATCACTGAAAATAATGTTTCCTTGGAGAACACAGATCAGACAAGGGAAGGCAACATCACCCATGCTACATTGGATAACATACAGGATGGACTAGTGGACAACCTCATTCCAGAAGCATGCATCCTTAGTTTTGATGGCTCCTTTAGGAAAACTCAACTCCTAGGTTCAGGAGGCTGGAGACTATGGAAACCAGGCTGGCCTAAAGATTATCATGCCACAGGGTCAGATTTCTTTGTAGCTGTATCTCCACTCCAAACAGAAGCAGAGACCTACTGGAGAGTTCTAAAGGCAGCACTAAGAAGAGGATGTCACAGAGTGACCATGGTCACTGATTCAGCATTTCTGGCAAATTCAGTTAACGATCCTATGAAAGCACCTCTCGAGATAAAGAGCATAGTTTCTAGTATAGTTACAATAACACAGTCTTTGTTTGAATTCTGTATTATTAAAACTAGTAGAAGCAATCTTTTGATAAAACATAGACTAGCAAATAGGTTAGGTAGAATTCTCTGTAATATAAACCCTATTGCTTAATCAATAATAATGTATCTGGTTATCAAAAAAAAATTACAAGAAGTTTGGAACCATTATCCAATAATCTCCAACCACCAATCAAAATTTTCCCGTAGTTATTATGTAGCCTCCATCCCACCAACCAACCCTATCTTCTTATTAATGAAAATACGAGATGACATACTTAGATACACGTAAAAACAAGGGTGGGTGTTGCTACACACATCCACTATTATAATGCAAAATAGCGTACGTATATATGAAAATATTCTCATCTTTTATATTCTATGATTTGTAATTTAAATGATATTTTAAACTGTTTTAGTAAAAAGTCGGATTACGTGTAACATTTCATAAACTGAGCACGATAAATCTTAAATTTACCCAAAACAGATAAAAAAAGACCGACCTGGGCGATTAATAAGAGCAGACGACACAGAAACACTTGTTCCACAAGAACTTGAGTCCCAAATCTGGCCAGAACTACACAAGCAAGTAAACTGATTCAGCTTCACATCAAACCCGCAACTGCCACCAGAATTCTGACATTCCGTACACTCTTCTCCGTCGTCTTTCCACCGCAGCTCAAACCCGCTGCTAACCAGTTCTCCAATGTCAGGAATCTTGAGAATTCCTCCAAAGATTGTATTAAGGATCGGAAAGAAAACACTCGCTGAACACAAACCAGGCCCCTGAGCCCCTGGAGTGACATAGCCGTTATCATAAGTTGTTCCGTTAACACTGCAACTCAGCCTCGCCGGAAAATTGATGCCCAGCGGCGGGCAACCGTACTGAACAGTGAGGTTCACGTACCCGGAGGTGTACTCGAATAGGCTGAAGTCAACGGTGGAGTTGACGAATTTGTCGGGGCAGATATCGTTCCCGGCGAAATCTCGTCTGACGATTCTGATGATCTGTTCAGAAGGGTTGATTTCGAGAACGCGGTATTTAACTGACATGATTTCGATCACCGGAGACTTGCTCTCGCAGGTGAGGTGGAGCCCAGGACGGCCGCACGCGGCGGAGCGGACGCCGCCCCAGAAAGGGTAATTAATGGCGATGGCTCCGCAGCTGAATAAGTTTGTGCAGTTGGAGTACCATTCTGTGTTATTTTTTTGAGTGAGAATCGAAGGGATTTGGATGAAGATGATGATCAGTTTGATTAACAGCAGATTGGGTGGGAGAAATGACACGGAGTTCCTCATGATCTTGTTGGCTTGTACAGAAAAGTGATTGGATGATTCCTTATAGTGCTGAACCAACCTGGCGGCTAAAATTTAAGGATCGAGAATCATAACCTACGAGTAAAACTGGACTTAATTTAAAAATAATGATGACGGTTTACGGATTATCATACTCCGATATTCACTGCACTCAATTCCTATATGGTACAATGGGTGTATGTACCCCACCTCTATTGTGTGTATCCCACCTTAATATATACTAACAATTGTCCATATACTATTTATAGCAATAAAATTATAATACACAATTATTCTTGTTTAAATGCACATCTTCACATTTTGAAATGCACTTGGGGTACGTACCCCCCGTTGTATGTAATAATTTGCGCACTGCACTATATTGTTGGTTCAATTAATCATAAAACCAGGGGCGGAGCTAGGAATTTATCATGTGGGGGCGGAACTTAATAATTTGAATTAACTATTAAAATAATGTAAAATACGGCAATTCATTGAAATATAAAAAAATTGAATTAATACAATAAAGATAAACATTACTAGATAAATTTTAAAATTTATGATTTTAACATCATATACGTGAATCACTATTGAAGTCGCACATTCCTCTCTGAGAATTAAGTATCTTTTGTTGATCTTCTTGTTTCTAAATTGAAGTTTTTGTGTTTGAAAATATAGATTATAATATCTATTTATACTTTTTAGTTGATAAAATCCAATGTATAATCAGATTAATAATTTGATAAAATTCAAACTCGATTCACATTCTAAAATAATATTACATTATTAAATATATGCAACTAACTTATTTGTTTAAAAATAAAGTAAAATTTAATAAATAAATAAATTTATTCATATATGGATTCATACATTGATTATTTTTTTCTCAAAAAAAAAATTGCTTATATAGTAATCAATTAGGATTTGAAAAAAAAGTTGCAAATTAATTATATTATTATACTATATAAAGAATTCTATTTTTAGTGTGTTGTATGACTGTGGTCCCATTCTTCTTATAATTAATCATCTCCTTTTACGTGTACTAAAAACAAATCCTCCATATTTTTAGTTAATAAAATCATGTAAGGGGCCACATAGTCTAACACACCAAATATAACACTAACTACAATACATATAATTAGTGATATTTCCTAGTTGAGGGGGCCGGGCCCCACCCGATCCCCCTTCCTCCGCCTCTGTATAAAACATAACATGTAAAGAGAAAGACCACAACAATCTTTGGTACCTATCGAGTTGTACCTGTAAAGAATGTGTACATTGAGTCAATTTTTCGCCAGCTTTGGAAAACAAGTGAAAATTAAATAACTTAAATACCAAAACATCAAAGATTAAAATTTAATCTCTTAGATCAAGGCATGCAATCCAGTGAATGAATCTTAGTCTAACAAATTCTCCATATTTTTAGTTAATAAAATCATGTAAGGGGCCACATAGTCTAACACACCAAATATAACACTAACTACAATACATATAATTAGTGATATTTCCTAGTTGAGGGGGCCGGGCCCCACCCGATCCCCCTTCCTCCGCCTCTGTATAAAACATAACATGTAAAGAGAAAGACCACAACAATCTTTGGTACCTATCGAGTTGTACCTGTAAAGAATGTGTACATTGAGTCAATTTTTCGCCAGCTTTGGAAAACAAGTGAAAATTAAATAACTTAAATACCAAAACATCAAAGATTAAAATTTAATCTCTTAGATCAAGGCATGCAATCCAGTGAATGAATCTTATACTGCTTCGGAAAATCAATGATTCATTTAGAAAATAAAAATATCAACTCTATAGTATTAATAATGGGGAGTACTACAGTCCCGTTTAGGTATTTTGACCGAACCTTCAGTCAACTCACTAACAACCGTTGATTTAATTACATCTCATTAGAACCATTGAAATATATATATATATATATTTGTTTAACAATTAATTTTGTGATAATGACTGACAACCGACGAGGCGAATAAAACCTCTGTTACACTATTTTTGTTCCCAAACTCATAACCCGCTGCGTTCTTCGACTTTATGAAATTGGTCATCATCCCATTCCTACCCTGATCATCCAATGATTCCAATCCCTACAAACTCTCTTTGTTGGGTGCAAATGATTCATTGAGTACTTCTGTAAGCTTATTGTGGCTAGACTTCAAATTATAGGTACTACCCATCTGGAAATAAAAAGAAAACTTTATTTTGCTATCACTTACTGCTCAGAGATTCCTGAACTGCTGGGTGTTTGGGAAGTTATTTGAAGAAGTATGGGAAAGAGCTTGTGTTCGTAGCTGGTGATTTGCGTCCCAATGCACACTCTTGAGAAGCGTTGGTTAGGAGGTGACTTGAAACTGACACTACTACAAAATTGTGGCATTTAAGGCGGTTAGTCCTTCACGTTTCAAGGCAGAAGACAAATGCCTTCTCTGGTATTGTCTTAAAACCTGAAATAGTTATAAGTCGGTTCCTCTTCTGCCTTAAAGTTTTTTAATTTTAAGGCGTTTCTTCCGCCTTAAAAACAGAGGCCTTCTGCCTTAAACGCGTCTTGTGAGTTCGCAAGAAAGCTTGTTGTGTTAAAAAAAACCCTAGCAAGCGGAACAACTTGCGAAATCTCAAGTCAATTCTATTATATCAAGCTGGACAGCTTGCGATGTCTCAAGTCCATTCTGCTCGGTAAAAAAAATGAGCTCTCCGGTCCAAATGGACCAAAGAGCTCCATATACTCAATAAATACTTCTCATCTCAAAAAACTATATTGTGGAGTTCTTTCTATTAAAAAATATAGCAAACATTTTGTACAAATCTAATGCAATTTATCACACTTCTACATTAAAACAACTGAAATCTCTGTACAAACCTAACACAATATTAGGCCTAACTGCAGAACCTTTGGATCAAGATGAGAGATAGCAAGAACCTCAAAACCCAGCCATTCATCGAGCAAAACGCAAAACCTTGCATCAACAGAAGCCTTTTCATCTCGAAGTACAAAAGTACTTGTTGCAGTATCCCATTCTCATACTTCTGATGTTCAACCTTCGCCACCCTATATGATCAACAAAGTAAGAGACTTAGCAGCAGTCTACAACGAAATGCTACTTATCAATTGATGCAATCATGTACCTAAGTGCTTCTTCGATCTCCTTTTTACAATGTTCAAACTCCAAAACCTTAGAGAATGCATCTGCTGCTTTATTATAATCCTGACCAGAAGAAACATGGTTAGTAGTTCCTTATTAACTTTCAATGAGGTTAAACTCCTACTCCTACAATAAGGTTTAAGGAAGATCACGCATCATCATATATATATCTCGCTTGATATCCAAAGTATGCAAAATATAATACATCAATATATATTTACTGTAGCATATAATATGCAGAACATTGATTAATTAGACATCCTATATCACTCACCAAACTGTTCCTGGATCTCCGAGCTGTTAAGATCAAAAAATTTTAGCTGATTTTTGTTGCTTAGGGCACTTTAGCTATATATCATCGTTTCGCCTTATCTCATTAGCCTGGAGACGTGAAAAGACACATGAGTAAACAAGAGACTATACCTCAGACTGTAAAAAGAACTTAACAAAACTCATCCTATATCAAATTCCTCCATAAATTTTCTTTCCTTACAATATATCACACTATAACACCCTAGTCCAAATAAATGACTCACCAACTCGCAGATTCACAAACTTGTACCATATAGCTCTCAGTAATAAAGTCATCAAACACAGTTTATCTGGTTCATTTCTTAATCAAGTTAATATATGTTTGACTCTAAGGCATAGTTTATATTTCAAAAATTACAGTAGTTCAGAAATCAGTCAAAAAAGAGTTACGGTTATCAAGTTATGAACTTTTAAAGTAGCAATCAGATTGCTTCAGAAAACCGTATCAGAATAAAACCAGTCATCAAATCAGATTTCTATACAACAATCTAATATACATGTACCGATGATAATAATAGAGCAAAAGTCAGTCATCAAATCAGACAATAAAATGCTTTTGTAGTAAATAATGCTAACTGCAAATTGCTCAGGTACATAACTAACAAGAAAAGGCAAGCCTTTAGTTTAGAAAAGCCTTCATTCTTGGAACATATATATTAATCTTGAGCCCCTAACAAAGCAGTGAAGATGCAATACAGTCCGAATAAAGGTTCAAAACGCGGGTACGGTCCATACTTAAAATTTTTTTTTAGTATCTCTACCTTAGTTTTCCCCTAATCAGACTCAAGATCCTCATTCCTTTGACATCTCAAAAGATACAGAGAACCTTCTATGGTTATATACATATTCTGCAAGGGATGGTCATAAGCAGATATGAATTAGGAGGGAATCAAAATATGGAATATGCACAGACTGTTTGCTTTTTGATCAACACTTCATCTCAATGAAATTATTATTTTTGATACTTAAGAGACCCAAAAATTAAATCATGAAAAGAAAGTATATACCTCATGATTACAGATTACTCGTGGCAGCTGCAATATGCAGGGCTCCATTGCCATTCTCATCATCGTGTCTCAAGATCTGTCCGCTCACATATTCTAGAAGCACCTTGAAAGCACTGGTCGTTGCCGCAGGCTCCACCCCTGCAAAACCACACATCAATGTATAACATACAACTCTCAATACTGCAGTCATTCAAAAACAGTTTATCTGGTCCATTTCTTAGCCAAATTACCATGTGTTGAAATCTAAATCTGTAGTTCCTTTTTCAAATATTACATTAGTTCAGAAATTAGTCAAAAAGGAGTTACGGTTATCAAGTTATGAACTTTTTAAGTAGCAATTAGATTGCTGCCGAAAACAAAGTATCAAATAAAATTCAGGTCATTAAAATGCTCTTTCTTGCCCAATTCTTAACCAAATAAATCCATTCTTGTTTCTAAATCTTAGGTCAGTGTTCTAAGATTACTAAAGTTCAAATTTTGGCCAAAAAAGATTCATGGTTGTTAAGTTATGAATTTTTAAAATCTGTTCCAGTTTCTGCCAAGAACAGCACCAGAGTGCAGAGTTTTAAAAATCATTTTCTTGGCCATTTCTTAATCAAAATGGTTCATTGATGCTTCTAAATCACTGTTCAAGTTTCTAAGATTACCTCTACATAAAAATTAACCAAAACCAATATACAAGTAGAAAAATATGATCATTAGAAGTATGTATGGCCAGAAACTAATTACATTAAACATTATAATGGCAATTCAGTATTCACCACAATTACCTGATAGAAACCGACCAAAGTTCCACATCACATTGACATTCCCCCCCACAAACTTAACCAGCTCCATAAAAGGTAGATGAGAAGGCCGGTAACCTAGCCACCTTAGAATGTCTATCGTTATCATACTAGTAGTATAATGCAGCCCAGTTAAAGTTGTAGCTACGAGGATTACAATGATTAAGAGCTATAGAAACATCTCAAGCGCATATAAGCCAATAAGAATCAGATTAGTTTAGATACTACACATACTTTAGACCATTTATTAAAGTACTAAAAGGATATTAACATTTACTTGACTGTCAATCTTTTATTCTACAAGTCTATATCCTTAATCAGTTCAAAACTACTTGTCTATTCACATTGAAAGTCCAAACATTGAGTCTACATCTAAGCATGTAAAAACACTTGCTCACCACAGACTTTAGGAAAAAATATAAACAGAATTCTAAGAACAGATTTACCAAAGCTGTATTCATAGGTAGCCATCAACGCTTTATTGAACATCCCTATGCTGCGGCATCAAACATGCGCGCTATCTTCTCTGCATCGCTTTGAGGGGCCATCTCCTCCTCCTCAGTATGAATAACAAAACCTGAGTCCTCATCCAATTCAGATATGTGTTTCTATGTTATCGAGCTGGATTAGCAAAAGAGCAAACCACACACATTATCAGCTCAGAATCAAATCCCTAAACACCAACTAAACCAATGTTAGCATAACAAATAAAAATCCCTCTTTTCTTCAAAAACTTAAACACATTTTACACTAAGCCAAGATCAATTCCCAATCCAGCACATAATTGCATCAGGAATCTTTAATCGAATTCCACCCCAACTTATACAACCGATCACCTTTAAAAAAAACTTTTAAATCGGATCAATGGGACGGTACTAGTGCACTCAATAACATAAGAGCTCCTCCGCTGTTGTAACGCCACACCCAGAACCCATCGCCAGACGACGACCACCTTCACTGTCTGCTGCCCATAAATCCCAGTCCAGTCGTCGACGACTGCTCATCACCACCACCACCACCCCATAATCAAATGTACAGAAACTTATTATTACAAACCCAGGTGAGTAAAGTAGCGAAATTTACCTCAAATCTGCGGTTCATCTGGTGTAAGAAAATCTGCTGTTTATTACAAACCTAGGCTGACATCGCGGCAGCTACACTGGGAGTTCCGGCTATATCGTAGAGGGACAGCCTAGAGACAGGAGCTTGTTGATCAATCAGGGTTAATGTGATTTGGGTTTGGGAGTAAGAAAATCAGGCCAGAGGAATACAGATAGGAGAAAGGATAAGAATAGAAGATTATATATATGCACAAGTATTATTAGAATTAGGATATATAGTAATTCCGATATCGTAACCCTATCTCAAAGGTAATCGAATTCTGTTACGAACTCGTAACTTGATTTAGTTTACAGTGGATCTTGCAAACGCCTTGATGTTCAATGAATCCGCCTTAAATTTATTTTTTTAATGGACAAATTGAATCTTGCGAGTTCGCAAGTACTTTTTAAGGCGGATGATTGGCCATACGAACTAAACGCCTTAAATTTGTGTCTTAAATGAAGACTCTTCTACTAGTGTGAATTAGGATAAAACAGAGTTAAAAGGAAAGCTTCTCAAACCAACTCAAACTGAGATTCTGAAGGAGGCTATCCACAAATGATCTACTGCACCTTAATAAGCAGCAGAGGAGGAAGAGCATCCCAAGTAACTTGTGGCTTATTCCGCGTAGGGATCCAAAGAGGAGGGATTATGGTGATGGTACTCCTTTGGTGCCTGCTATGTACATGACATATGGTGATGCTGAATCAAATGGATGATTTGAGTTGAAGAATTACAGATACTTTATTACTTTTTGGGTATTCCATAATTTTCTCATGGTTCTAAGGCACTTAATTTGATAGATGATAAAATATTGGAGATGAATCTAATCTTAATATGTGTCTTTGTAGTGAAATTGAATGAAAATAAATTTCCAGTAAAAAATAAATGACTGCAAACTTGTGTGATTTGAAAACAATATCACGATGCTTGTAATTGAATCTCCGGTATATATTTCGATAAAGAGTAAAACATCGACATTAAAACTATAAGTCAAGCATGCATCGCACTGATTGTGAAAACCATTAAAGGTTGTTTCAACTCTTGATGAATGAGTTCTAGCAAAGGCTGTCATGAAAGTGACTTGATAATATCATAACACTATGCCCCCATGGTGTCACTGATGGCTTAAATCTCTCAAGGCTTTTGCTAATGAATGAATATGTCCAAGAACAACAAAAGGTTTTACTGCAAAATTCCATTTATCCAATTTTCGCGGGGTGCAAAACTAGGAGATTCAATAGCTGAGATGTTCTTGATCATGTAATTAATCTGTGATACATGTTGTCTGGTATTTTACTCATGTAGTCCAAAATAACATTGTAATTATAATATCATCTTTAATTTGCACCACAATCCCAGTTATTCATTTGTTGCATTTGGAAACCTGAATGATAAGACCTGAATGCAAACCAATGTAATGAATTTAAACATACAGATGCTACAACTTCAAAGGTGAAGAATTAGGTAAAGATGTCAATCAAGTATATATAAAAAAGGACTGAACATTCACCATCATACATGCAAAAAATATGCAACCTGTAGGTTGGAATTTCTAATGCATAATGTTAGCTAGGAGCTCATTCATATTCAGTTCATACCAATTCAAAGCAAGTTTCTGCAGTTCATATATCTGAAGCCAATTCATAGAAAATGTAAAAAATACTTTGGTTCATCAATGCAATGCAGGAATGCCAATCTTTGCTAATCTAAAGTTGGAATCCAAATACATAAAAATACATTGGTCGCCACCTAGGGAAAAGTTACCACGCTGCTGGAATTAAGAAGCTATACCAAGTCTAGACTGTTACAGTATCGTCGTCAATGCTTCTGAAAAGGGAAGTGGACTTAAAAGAATCTATTTTAACAAGTTTCGGGATTATGGTAACCAGATTGTTTATTTAACTTACAAATTATTATAAGACTCCGGCGAGTTCCCACAAGTTAAAACCTCCTTCTTGAGATTTGGGAGGACGACGAGAATGCAGACGTAGTGACGTACGGTACGGGGACTTCTCCGCCATCTTTTTCTAAACGACATCATTTAAGTGATGATGAGAGAGGGCTCTATCGATGGTGTCTCCGGCCGCCGCCGTGAACTTCAAGTGAAGGAAGAGAACATGGGAAAGTGGTGTACCGGTGATTCATTAGAACTTTACTCGCTATAGTGGGTAACTAAGAATTAATATAATCAATGATTTTACACGTGTAAATTTGTTATTGGCTTACCAAAATGACTGAAGGTTCAGTCAAATTACATAAACTGAACCGTAGAATTTCCCATTAATAATATAAGTTATAATTATATTGTAATCATATTTAAAAGAAACAAATTAAAGTAATATCTAAAAAAATAAGTACATGTACGATAAAAATTTTGATTCGTTAAATCTCCAGGTTACTTGTCGGTGACGAATTCTTTGTTGTGTTTCCATGGGACCTACTTTGATCTCACAGGCCTCACACAATGTTTCTGAAACATATATAGCTATGAGCTAGACCATCACCATAAGCACCTCCATTAGTTTCAGATCAGTTTTGCTCTGGGTGAAAAAGAGATGAGCAAAAACTGAGGTTTTTCCTCAATGTTCAATACAGGCGATCTCATTCCTTGTTAAGAATATCTGATCCTATGGTGGTGCATTGGATTCTTCTCTGAATTCCGCACGCGGACATATAAAAATTGCACAAACATCACATCAATCAGATAGAGAGGGTTTTGAAATATTCTGCAGAAAGAGCAAAAAACGAAAATTTTCCTCAATCTTAAACAGAGGCTATCTCACTACTTGTTGAGAATCTGTGATCCTATGATGGTGCGTTGGATTCGTCTCTGAATTACGCACGCAACCTTATAAACATCACACGAATCCGACATTCATCAATGAGATAGAGGGGTTTGAAAAATTCTGCCGAAATAGGTTTTGTCGTATCTTCAATTTGGCTCTTTCAAATCGATTAATTGGGCTTGATTGGAATGTGTTCGGCATCATCTAAGTGCTAGGAATCGACCATTAAACCACTAAATTTCATCGAGTTTTGAAGGTTTTGATTTGCGGAGATGAACTAGGGTTTAAGCATCGATTTGGGGGTTTGATTTCTTCAGAAATTGCTTGAATCGTGAATTGGACTTCATAGCTAATATTTGGAGGACGTGTAAGCAGATCTTTGCTCTTTCAAGGTCACTCACATCAGTCTTAAACTATTTGGAATTTATTTGTTATTTTTTAGGATTTTTGGAGTTTGATATTTGAACTATTCTTGAATTTTGTTGTTTGATACTTACCCCAATAACTTGGTTGGGAGTGTGTTTGTTGTTTTTCCTCTTTCTTTGTCCCCTCCTACATCATGGATGCGTCGTCATCTCCCATTGCAAAGAAATCGAGGAAAAGAGGACCAAGAAACAACAATCAGAGAAAAATTAATAGGAAGGAGAAGAAAAAGGATTTCAAGAACAATGCAGAGACTTTAAATCAGGGGGAAAGGATTGGGCAGAAAGAGATACGGGCCGATGTACTGCAGCAGAGGCCTTGGAATGATCAGAACTTGGAAAGAAAGCGCTCTTGGACTAACCCGGAGATTTTACTGGATACTATTCCCATTGAGCCTATCCCGGACACTGAGATTGAAGTATTGTTCAAGGTGCATGAGGAGGAAACTCACAAGGAGAGCGCACCACCTTTCTTTGGCTTTTTTGGCGTCTTCTCGGGCTACTTTCCGGGTATATACGCCATTAGGACACTCTTGGTTAAAGAGTGGGGAGTGCGCTGTAATGTGCAGGTTATGACAAATGGTTACCTCAAATTCATCTTCAGGACTGCAGAGGATATGGATATAGTCATGCATGGGCCGGAGCATTACCTAAATGGGAAGAAACTATTTATCTATCCCATTGAGGAGACATGAAAGTACGACACGCGCATGCTTGCTATCAAGCCAATATGGGTGAGGATGGAGCATTTTCCGAAGGCTTTTGGGCATCCGAAATCTGTGTCTAAGATTGCATCGGCTTTGGGAAAGCCTATCATTATGGAAAATGGAACCAGGGATCTAGTTGGATACTATGCGCGAATGCTAGTCCATATTGATACATCGAAGAGGCTCAGACATGATATTACTTTCCAGGAGCCGAATGGCAAGAACCGCACTCAACAGATTTTCTATGACTATTACAAGCCTTGGTGCCCAACTTGTGGGGGAAATTCCCATGTAGAGGAAGCATGTGATGACTTCTGGAAGGAAAGAGAGATTGAGAATGCCCGGACCGAACAGCCGATAGCTTGCACACTTTGCTAGCAGCCAGGTCATATGTCGCAGTCATGCAAGGGGAAGGGAAAGGTTGCAGAGGGAAGTGGTCCAACCCAGGACAAAAAGGTTTTAGACAATAGCAGCAGACTGAGGCTAGGCACAAGGTTTGGGTTGAGAGGGACCACATCAGGGATGGTTCAGCTCAGAAAAGTGGTGTTCAGTTGAAGGAGCATCGGTTGAGTTCTGGATCAGGTAATTTGGCTGGAAAGACAGTGCACAGGAGCAGTGGACTATTTGAGAGGGAGCCGGCCTTCCCAGAGTTTGAGCAAAACCGAGCTGAGACCGAAGACACCACTGAAACACATGATCCATCAGAGCCGGTTCAGACAGTGGCATCAAAGGGGATAGAGAGAACAAAGATGAGGAAGGGTGGGAGGAAACAGACAGTGGAGAACGATGTAATTGCACTTGTTGTTGATGAGGATACTTCTAACAAGGGCTAGAGAGATGTGACCACCCCCATTCCCTTGCCCTTTAGGCAAGATGATGCTCCGCTTGAGGGTGCGGGTGACCTACCCGAAACTACGATACACCCGGAAGTTCGCGACGCTGGCCCTAGGAGACGAGGCAGAAATAAGAGCACCCCCTGTCTGTCCAGAGGGAGATAAGGGGCTCACTAGGCGTCATCGGAGCAAGAGTCGCATAAATATCCCCAAGGCTAGGGCAGCAAGGGCAGGCAAATCTGATGGCGGCGGTCCGAAACCAGAAGGGACCTCAGTTTCCCAATGAATTCAACATCAATGAATGTAAGGGGACTCTCGTCCCCTACAAGGTGGAGGATGGTCAAAGGGATCATCTCTGCAAGTGATGTTGGGTTGTGCGGACTAGTGGAGACCAATCTGAATGAAAAGGTTCTCCAGATGTTCCCTAAATCCATGAGAGGTTGGAGTTCTGTCTACAAGTTCGACCTTTACGCAAACTCCAGGATACTAGTTATCTGGGATCCAAGGAATTATGATGATGTATTGGATAGATTTGAGCAGTGCATTCACCTGAAGACACGAAATTTGTCTACAGGAATGGATTTCTATTGTACTATGGTCTATGGTCACAATACTAGTGTATCGGCATGGAGGCCGCTTTGGGCCGAACTTCGACGGTTTGGGAGTGCTCTGAATGCACTCTGGATGGTGTTGGATGATTTTAACGCCATCCTAAGTGTGCATGACTATTCAGGGCCCTCCGTGCCTAGCCAATATCAGATTCGAGAATTCAGTGATGCATGCACTAGTTGTGGCTTGGTGGACGCTCTTTCTGATGGGGCTCACTTTACCAGGTCTGAGGAGTTGAGGGCGGATGGTATTACGACTCAGAAGAAACTTGATAGGGTGTTGCTTAATCATGGTTGGGACAGTATGGTGTGCATGACCACCTTCTTGCCGATCACAGCTAGATCACACTCCGATGATTGTTTCCATTGCACGGGAAATCGAAAGTAGAGGCAGACCTTTTAGGTCCCAGAACATGTGGTTACTACACCTTGACTGGAATGAGGATGTCCGGCAGCATTGGGGCGCAGACTATTATGGGTGCGAGCAATACACGATGACCCGCAAGCTCTCTGACTTGAAGGCTCCACTCAAGGAGTTGGGGAAGCGAGATTATAACCACATATCTGAAAAGGCAAAGAGGGCTAGTAAGGAGTATAGTGATGCTTTCCAGAGATTTGACCCACGTAATCCTAGGAATCGGAGGTGGAAGAGCTGAGGAGACTTAAGAAGCATGCATTACAGCTGTACAATGCCGAGTCTTCCTTCCTTTCCCAAAAGGGAAGGATTAATTATATCACCCTAGCAGATAAGGGCTCGTCCTACTTCCATCAGCAGATAAGGAATCACAAGGGAGGTGGTATCCCGACCATACTTGATGTAGATGATAGAGTAATGACCTCTAATGAGAGGAAAGGGGAGCTCTTTGTGGACTTTTATAAGGGGTTGTTTGGTGCTGCGAGAGATAGATTTCCAATAGACCAGGAGGTGATCTCTTCTGGGCCTTTGTTGGACAGCCATGATCGAGGAGTATTGGGATAGGTTGTGTCGCAGAATGAGGTCAAGCTGGCTCTCTTTTTGATGGACGACAATAAAGCATCAGGACCAGACAGGTACTCGACAGCCTTCTTCAAAAAGCAGTGGAATACGATCGGTGGAGAGATTACAGATGCAATCTTGGAATTCTTTGAGGAGGGTAGCCTGCTTAAGAGGCTTAATCACACCACTATGGCCCTAATCCCAAAGAAGAAGGATAACCCAAAAGTGGGGGACTTCAGACCCATCTCGTGTTGTAATGTTCTCTACAAGATTGTTACTAAGATCATAGCCAATAGAGTGGAGCGCTATCTCCCTAGACTTATTGATCCTTGCCAGGGGGCCTTTGTTAAAGGCGGGAATTTGACAGATAATCTTATGCTTCCACAAGAGTTTTGTCAGAGGATATGGCAAGGCACGTACTTCCCCCAGGTGTATGATCATGGTTGACATGGCAAAAGCCTTTGACACGGTCTCTTGGGAGTTTTTGCAGGAGGTTCTTCTTGGACTTGGCTTTCCAGAAACTATGGTTAGCAGGATCATGACTTGTGCTTCTACCTCCTCGTTCTCCATAACAGTTAATGGAAGACTATGCGACCACTTCCCCCTACTCTTTGTTATCTGCATTGAGTACTTCTCCAGGCTTCTCAAAATCCGATCATCCTCACGTCACTTCACCTATCACCCATGATGTGATGTATTAAAGATCACCCATCTGGCCTTCGCGGATGATGTTATGTTCTTTTCTAAGGCGAATACCGATTCAGTGCATATACTCATGGCGGCCCTGAATGACTTTGCGAGGACATCTGGTCTCACCGTTAATGCTGCAAAGTCTAAGTTGTTTGGAGTTGGCATCAAGGATGACCTCAACTTTACAGGCATTTACTGGGCATCTTTCCCGGTTCGATATCTTGGTGTACCTCTTGACTCCAGCAAGCTGAAAGTGGCGCAATTCGATGTGCTACTAGATAGAGTGGACTCTA
This sequence comes from Sherardia arvensis, assembly GCA_948330725.1. NCBI lineage: Eukaryota > Viridiplantae > Streptophyta > Magnoliopsida > Gentianales > Rubiaceae > Sherardia > Sherardia arvensis. The sequence goes on from OX415242.1 coordinate 16,202,626, forward strand.
AAGTTGCGAAATAGAAGGGACACACGATATCATATGGAGGCAAGATGGAACCGGTGAAATCCATTGTAGGAGACATTGCGGGATTATGGATCCAAAACTTCATCATTCCGGTGACAGTGATGGATCGGTTGAAGAGCAAGTGCATTTCATTCCTCCAAGGGTATCAGAGAAGAACAAGGTAGCCTGGGAAAAGTTGTGCTCGTCGAGAACAAATAGAGGACTAGGGATCGAGGATTTCCACACTTGGAACCAAGCAGCTATGGCACAGAAGTTGTGGGAACTCCACTCAAAGAAGGATAACCTTTGGGTGAAGTGGATGCTTTCGTTCTACTTCCGACAGGATGGAGTCATGAGGATGCACCCAAGGATAGTTAATAACAGATTGCAAGACAAATGCTCCACTCACATTGGGAATATCTGCATGCTGCGGAACACACTGAAAAACATGTCTGGAGGGGATACAAGGCAGATGATTGCCACCCTCCGGAGCTAGGCAGCCTCGGGGAAGTTTACATTCAATGCTTATGATTTCATACATAAGAAGACCTACCCACATGTCTACCATGAGCCAGAACAGCCACGTGAGAGACTGTTTAGGGGTCTCTGGAGGGGTTTTGTACCAGCCCGATTCTTCTTCATATCATGGCTAGCTGCGCTTAGTAGGCTGCATACGAAGGATAAACACAGGGAAGATGATGATAAGGATCCCACAGATCGGATATGCCACCTTTGTGACCTCGAGGTGGAGACTAGCACATATGTTCTTCCAGTGCGAGTTCTCACAGGTTGTCTGGGATTGGGTCAAGAGTTGGATTGGCTTGAGGAGACGTCCTATGTCCATCGCTTGTGCTGAGAAGTAGATCAGGAAGCAGGTTACTAGTTCAAAACTGAGGAAGAAACAGGGTCCTCCAGATCTGTTCACGACGGTGTACTGCTTATAGAATGAGAGAAGCAAGGTGCAGCATGGTGAGTTCTCTCCTAACTCGGCCCGGGTTTACAACCTAATCATCCAGAATTGTTACATGGTACTCATTCGCCTGTTCCTGGAAGAGAACCTCTACTGAGTACTAAAGCATCCATGGGGCCTTAGGAAAAATTATACCATGGTGTTTGGGAGTTTGATCTATGATCTGCTTCACCACAACCTGAGATGTAAACTATGGCTTGCACCCTGGTGACTGTCTCACCTGAGTTGTTACTGATTTTTTACGGCAGATCAGCTCATTGCTTTAGGGCTTGCTCTTAGTGGATGAGTGTTCGTTTTGGTACATGATGTCTTCTGTAGCTACCTGCCTTGCTAGGTGGTTGCAAGCTAATGTGACCAAGGAATTGATGGTTATGCTATGGACTAGTGATTTATCCCTTAGCTAAGCAACACATGTTGGTCTTACGGCATGCTTGTGATTTGAGACTTGTCTCTTAGCTAAGCACTACATGTTGGTACATGATGTCTACTGTAACTTGCTTGGCTCACTAGGCGGTTGAAAGTTAATTTGACTGAAGATTTGATGGATTGCTCCGGCCTAGTGTTTACCTCTTGGCCGAGCAACACATGTTGGTCTCACGACATGCCTGAGACTTGAGACTTGTCTCTTAACCAAGTATAACATGTTCGTACATGATGTCTCCTATAACTTACCCAACTCGTTGGGCGGGTTGCAAGCTATATGAACAAGGACTTGACGGATATGTTCTGGATTTAGGATTTATCTCTTAGCCGAGCAATACAGGTTGTTACCTAATCAGTGATATCCTAGTACATGATGACGTTTGTAATTCGACTAGCTCGCTGGTTGTTTGCATGCTTAAGGGGTTAACGCCCTGTGCAAGCTCTAACTTGTACACCATGCCAATTACTACTTGCGTTTTCTTCCCACGCTGCACATTAGTGTTCATACTATGGTGCTAAAGGGGAGAAGGCTGTCATTTTGCCTATGATGGAGAGGGCAGTTATAGAACCGCCACGCCCAGTGCACGCTACAAGAGCGCCCGATCTCATTCATCCTTCGGAATATTGCATCTCTTGGACACCAGATTGAGCCCTAGACACCGCCTTACATCAGCTCAACACCAGGAGACTCAGACTCGGGTTCTTCATCGGGATCGTCTGCATGCCAACAGCACCATCATTTCCTTTTTTGTAGGTGCACAGGGTAGGAGCCGCATTGTCAGGTCCACCCTTGACTGATTGACGGCACCATCACTCTACTACTCACGCCTGTGAAAGCCAACATCATCATCATTATCACTGACAGATTCTACTATGATGGAGCTCACTGAGATACTTCATTAGGCCGGAGCGTTGCCACTATCATGACTAGTCTACCAGGACCAGCATGCACATCCACACTGTTTTTCACAACTTCCAGCCCAAGACCCGAGACCACTCTCGGTTGCTCATTGCCCATTCCAAGGGGGAAGATGAAGCCTTTTCTATGGAGACGATCTTGACCAAATAGGTAGCCAGTCCTGGGTCGATATTGAATCCTAGATCAAAGGGGAAACGAAACTCTTGGGTGACATACTAGGATTGGTAGCATAATTATATCTCTTACCAATCTATGGATGGTAGCTCTATAAATACTGAAGTTTGGTAAACCTCTCAATCTATCATCTTACATACAATACGCCTTACGCACATACTAATTTGATCGTCAGTGTGTCTACCCCCGGGACACTCGGGGCCTTATCTTGCAGATCAGTTCGTGAGCCGGGATCATGATCAAGAGCGGGTTCCAGACATCCATCAAACCTCCGGGGGATACGCCTCCTTTGGGAAGTCATACCCCCCGACCTTTCTAAAATCCCTCAGGGACACAAAGCACCCCTCTGCACAAAGCTGGTAGTGAGCCTATTCCACCGGAGCAAAGAGCGACCTCCGTGTCAAAGGTGAACTAATTCTTCATCACTCGTCCGTCTTGATGGAGTCGATCCTCCCCGAGTAGATCTGTTTCACCCCAATGCTCCTCTAGATGGTAAAAACCCCGTTCACTTGGGTGCCACACAAGTAGTAAAAACTCTGGAAAATGGCCATCAACGCTGTCACCCCACCAGGCTGGAAGAGTATAGGTGATGTAAGCCGGACACCAATACTTCCACGACGAACAAGAATCTCGAAATGATCTGCAAGACAAAGGCCCCCGGTGTCCCGGGGATAGACACTCCGACGCTCAAGTCAGTATATTTGCTTAAGGCGTAAAATATAAAGTATGAGATTAGATTAGAGGTCTACCAAACCTCTTAGGGTATTTATATGGCTACAATCCGTAGATCACCAAGATATGTATTTATGGTATGAATACAACTCTTATGGGAATAAAGGTTTTATTACCATGTATAATAGAAGTATATTTCGGACATGTTTGTATTACCATGTTTAGGATAGCTTAATTACCATCTTTGAGAAGATGTATATTCCTTGTAGAACATTCATAATATACGCATTCCTTATAAGGATTAGGATTGATGGACCCGTGGACCCATCCTCCGCGTATCTCGATCCCATGACCCTTCTCGGACCCTGGTCCGAGTATGAACGAGGTCCGAATACGAACCATGGACTTATCAGTAGCCCCAAGGTAGATCTTCAGAATATAGAGGTCCATCTCGAAGGTTGAAGGAGAGACTTGCTTCTCGAGGGAAGACCAATAACTCGAGGGAGAATAACTCGGGGTATTAAGCTTGAGGTATCCGTCTAGGACTGTCCTTTCAGGCTTACCCTTCTGAATATCTAGCTTCAAACTCTTTTCGTATTCCATCAGATATGTGGACGGCTGAGATTAGCTTCTTTTGAAATCCAGATGGTAGATACACGTGGCATGTCTTCATTGGCAAGCAGAGACGGTCTGTCCCCCGCCTCTCCAATTACTTGCCTTAGAAACAGAATCGAGGTAATTACTCATCTTCAATGATGTCTGGGTTTGGATTAAATTTCCCAAATCATTCCCATTGTCTTCTCTTATTCGAAAATATTTTCTTTCCAAGTTCAGAAGGTGCATCAATACTTCATCAATTTTCGAAGCCCCAAATTTCTGCTTCCATCACCAGTAAGTGCTATCTTCTTTCTCTGCACATTTGCTTGTGTCTGTTTTTTCCTTTTATCTCTAGTGTGTGTATTTCCCCCCATACTATCTGTAATCATGAGAAATAGTAGTAGAACAATTTCCTTCCCCCATCATGATGAGGGAGAGTATGTAGAGGCTCAGGCTAAGGAGAGTAGCTCCCTTGAACTCCACAGGGCTGAGGTAGCAAGTGGGAAAAAACATGTAATTTTGAAGAAGAAAGCCTCTGAGGAAGAGAAGAGGTTGAGGGCTATGGCCAGGAGGGCTCAAAAAGAGAGGAATAGCCCCGTGGTTATGCATGCATCCAGAGGTATAGTATCCATGGATGGTGAAGGTACTAGCAAAGAGTCGAAGAAGGACGATAAAGCACGTGCTATTGATGTTATCTTAGCAGAAGGTTGTCCCTTTTCAACTCCTTCTGATGCTGATCTCATGTACTTTGGAGAAGACAAATCTGCAGTTGAGTTAGTAACTCCGACCCGAGGGGTCATATATGGGAGATTTCTGCAGCATGGATTAGCCTTCCCTTTTCCCCCATTGTTGGATGATTTTCTTCAGCATTATAGGGTTCATCCAGGTCAGTTACATGCCAATGTGATAGTAATCATTATGGCCTTAATAACTTGGTGTGCTATTAAAGGTTATCGCCCCAGTCTCTCCTTGTTGCGGACCATGTATAAGGTTTCCGTTGTTAAAAAAAGTGTGACCTTTGACCTCTCGTGACACCACTTTAGGCAAACTTTTTGTGCTTCCTGTGAACTGTGGTAAGTGGGATAAGGTAAAATTAACCTTTGATCGAACCAAGTATGAAGTTCCTGATTGGAATGGAGATGTCCAAAATGAGAGCTGGCATGAAGTGGAGTCGTCCCGCCAACTGTTGGATATAGCTGGGGAGTTGCTGAAAGATAAGATCAAACTTAGGGAGGGTAGGTTTGTATCTGGAGATCATCAAATGGGTTGGCAATGGCCTGTAGAAACGTATGACTGGTTGAATCAACTATCCAGCCATACTCTTCAGAATTGCAGCTTCTTGAAGTTGTCACATTTTGATCAGCCAGAAGGTGTTAAGATGGACTGGTATGAAATCCTTCTGTCTATGGAGAAGGATCCAGGTGGTGCAGCTAAGGCATTGCAGGCCTATAGAGCATTAGAAGAGAACTGCCCAAGATGAGATATCCAAGAAAGAGGTAAATAAGGAAATTTCGGGTCTGATGAAAGATGCTCGACGTGGGCGTCGATTTAAAAGGTTGGTTCAAGGACCCAAGGAGACTCAATCACATCTGAAAGTGATTGGGGAGGCAGATTGCCTATTTGTTCCCGTGGCTTTAGATCCATCAGATGAGGAAGAGGATGAGGGTTTTGCCTTAGTTCGGTGTCCGAGAAAGGAAATGTCCCCTAGTGTCGTTCCCATCACGACCGAAAATGTCGATGAGGTCATGATGATAAATTTTGTGGTAGAATCAGATGCGTTGCAAGAGGGTATTTCTTCTTGTGTTATATTCTCGTCCATACTGTATCCATTGCTTCTTACGCTAACTTCATTCATTGTATGTGCAGTGGGTGCTTCTAGGACGAACATGACAGCCAGTTTGTTGTCTCAGATAGTTGAATCAAGAGGGCTATTAAGTAATAATGAGAAGAAGAGGGATCTCGAGGCTTCAGGGATTTCTGCAGATAAGTCTCCAAAGAAGCCAAGGCTCAAACTCGGACCATTGGAAGAGTTTGAGAAGTATGTGTCGCCTTCTCCTTCTGAGGTTCTGGTCGAGGTGGTACCGGGCTGTCCCGAAATTAACCAGGTATGATTCGTCATGGCTTCTGATAGGATTAGCTGTGTAGTTATCTAATTCTCTTTGCCTTTTTTTACAGTCTGCAAGTCTGATGAGGCATATGCACAATTCTCTTCGGACACTGTATGACCGTTCTCGGGGATAGAGTCCGAGCTCGAGTTGATGGAGGAGGAGATGTCCAAGAGGTCTAAGGAACCTTCAGATGTGCTGAAGCATCTCCAGAATGAGCTGACTCAGGCTAAGGACAAAATAAGAGCCTTAGAAGAGGAGAATTGAGCCTTGGAAAAGGCAAAAAGGATGTCTGATGTTTCCTTCTTAGAATTAAAATGAACATGACTTTGGTGGAAGCTGAGAGAGACCGGTATGCTGATCCTGTTAGCCAGAGGCGGCTAGTTCGGTTGATAATAGACTTCTGCCTCAACTGTCCAGAGATGGAGGCACATCGCCAAGAGTATGGTGAATTCTACCATAAATCTAAGCTCTCGAAGATGTGGGTTCCTCTGAAGGGGGTTTCTCAGTGAAGAGCTTCAAGGATGTCTTGCCCCTGCCTGAAGTACCAGAGAATTTGAAGGAATTTTGGGCGAAGTTTAGCCAGATTGGGGAGTTTGAGACCAGTCTACTGTCTAATCTAGAATCTTTGAAGAAGGCTTTAACTCTGGAGGAGTTTCAGGATAGACTGTCCGGTTTGTATCCTGAGCTGACGTTCCTGATGGAGAGGCAGGCTACTGAAACTTCACTTGGGGACCCAAAGACTTCTGATGGGCAAGGGAAGGCTGTAATTCCTTAGAGCCTTCTCTTTTACTTCGAGATTTTTCTCTTTTCGCCAAATTTTGGCACTTCATGTATTCTGAAAATGTGCTTTGTCTTTGAAATTAATTGGTTTTTACCTTCCTTTTATGTCCAGTGTTGCTCTGCCGCATGTGCTGATTTGCAGGTCAAGTATGAAGCTGTCCTTCAGAAGAACAAGGAACTGGAGGAAGATCTGGATGACTCCAAATGCTGTTTCAGCATTGTGCGGGAAGAATGTGAGAGTCTTCGAGGTGGGCTCAAAGAAGCTTTGAAACGAAGAGCTGAGCTGAATTAGCAAGTGAGCGATCTTTAGAAGAGGTGTAAGGAGCTAGAAGAAGCGCTCGACAAGGCTTTAGCCACCAATAAAGAGTATGACCAAGAATGGAGGAAAGTCAAGAGTGACTTAATGAAGGTCAAGGGTGAAATTCATGAGAAGGATCTTCTTATTTCTAGACTCCGAGATGAGACTATCACTGTGAATCACAAGATTGCCTCCAGGATAGATGAGTTGAGAATGTGCCAGGCCGAGCTTAATGCTTGCAGGTTCCAAATAAAGGAACTAGAGGCTCAAGGTGTGTTTGTCATACCTTCAGGGTCTTCAAGGAGGGAAGTAGGTGGACCTTCTGGTGTCCCATATTCAGGACCTTTGATAAGGCCTCATGCACAAAGGGGTGTATCTCGAGAGATCCCATGTGGAAGGGGCAGAGAGGTGACACCTACTCCTGGAGCTCGTGGCTCTCCTGCTCGACCTGTGGAAAATAGAATTGGGTCCCCTACGCCCTCTCAGTTGATGAGGGTGGCAGAGGAAAGTAATTGGGGCCGTGGCCTCCAGAGTGTTCGAGGTCGTGCCTCTACTTCTTCTCGCGGTCGGGGTCGTGCCCCTATATTTAAAGACCTTCACGAGGTGTAAGAAGTTTCATAGTGTAATAACACTTTTTGATTTTGCCTTTATAAAGGTCTTTATATCGCAATCCTTGAGAAGACTGACTCTTTAGGCTTATAAATAGCCTTAATAGATAGTGATATGTACCTTAGTAGGAGTGTCACGTGGAGAGTCGAGTACCAAACTTTGTGAGTTTGCATGACTCATATCATGTTGGTCTTTGACCATATACTTTTTATAAGTATATTATTTTATTTTGGCCTAAGATGATTGTAGTTTAGACACGTAGTCTAAACAGCTCATATTAGATAAGCATCAATCGTACACTTATAAGCGTATGAATCTTTAGGCAGCAGTCTTTACTTATGCTTTGTGAGGCATAGTTTCTCTTTGTATTTAGAGAGTATGGACTGCTTCAAAATAAAATAGAAGATAAATATCTCGAAAAGAAATTGCATTCTTCGAACTTGAGAGTTCGGTAAATTTATAAAAGACAACCTCGAGTTTGGGAGCTCGGGTATAAAAATGTAAAAAGATGAAAAGAAAAAGAGTTTGGCCCGTAGGCCTTATTGAAGTAGTTTCTCCTTATATGGAGAAGGTCTACTTGGTTTTAGCTCCGAGGTACCTGCGTCGGAAGGGCGCCATAATGACAGGTTCCAAGTGCTCTCCTTCGCGTGTTTGCAAGAGGTAGAATCCACCGGATTGTGCTGCGGAGATTTTGTATGGTCCTTTGGTCCTCGACTCCAGCGCTTCTCCTAGCTTGTTGGTGCACCACGGGCCAACTGGCATTACCAGTTCCCCCACTTGGAAGGTTTGGTGGCGGCGTTTATGCCATAGTGCTGTCATCTCGTTATAGGCCTCTTCTTCAAAATAGAACACCATGGGTTGTTCGAGATCAGGATCGGGTAGCAGATCTCCGAAAATAGTGTTGACGGCCGAGATATTGCTCACTTTTCTGGCATCACGGATGGCCATGATCATACAAGAGCGCGCCACCCCTTGGTCTCCTTTGATTGAAACTACTCCTTGTGGTGTTGGAAACTTCAGCATCAGGTGGTAGGGAGACCATACAGCTTTAACTTGGCACATCCAAGGTCTGCCAAGGATAATGTTAAAGGGTGTGACCGCGTCTACTACCACAAATGTGCAGTACAAGGTTAGGCTCTTGGTTCTTTCTGCTACTGTGACGGGGAGTGTGATTTGCCCGAGAGGTATTACTGGATTTCCTGTGAACCCCGAGATCGGACCCGTAGGTTTACGGTCATCTTTAGTAAATCCCAACTTCTGGAAGCAGTCTTGAAACATTACTTCTACCCCACTCCCATCATCTATGAAGATTCTTTTTACTGGAGTATCTTGTACGATTGTTGAGATGATGAGAGGATCCGAGTGAGGCATCTGATTTGGCACGGCGTCCGCATCCGAGAAGGTAATGGTTTCCTCAGGGCGGAGCCTCTTGTTGATTGGCTCAGTGTGGGGTATAGCTCGCACACTATCTTTCAGCTTGGTCAAGGAAATTGCTTCTCCTGTGTAGCCATTAATGCCGTTGATGACTCGGTTGACTCCATTTGGCGGTGGTGGAGGAGGATCTTGAGGGTTGTTGCCTCCGCCGCCCTGGCCGTTATTGTTATTATTGCGGTAACCATCCTTCTTCTTCTGCCAGGGCTTTCCCCCATATCTTCTCTGGGTCCCCTGGTTATCGCCAGGTATTGAAGGTGCGATTTGTTGTACAATTCCTTGCCGAATTATCTTCTCGATCTCATTCTTGAGCTGGTAGCACTCCTCCGTGTCATGCCCCCGATCTCGGTGATATTGGCAGTATTTCGGGGACCTTTGACGTTCGGCTGATTCCTTCATGGCAGGCGGGTCCTTCAAAAGGTGCCTGTGAATAGATAGAATTTCGGCCCGAGATCTTGCCAGAGGAGTGTATGTCTCGAAGATAGGCTTTGGAGTGTTATCAGTCTTCTCGACCTTCGGTATTTTTGCCTTGGATTCTTTTCTGTCCTTCAGGAATTCTGGGGGTCTTTTGCCCGTCACAACATTTGATTTGCTCAAGTACTTTTCCATGATGGCCTGAAGGTGTTGAATAGTTGTTGGATTTTTGGTTGCCAATTTCATCGTTAGAATGTCATCATCCACGCTCATCCGGTACATATTTATCAGGAGGCGTTCATCTCGATCATAGCATTCAGTAGCTAGATCCATGTATCTATGATAGTGTTCTATCACAGTCTCTCCTTCGAGGCGAGCCACATACCCCAGATCTCCGAAGGACTTGGTGAACTTCTTCTTCTGAAAGAAAGCATGGAGGAGAAATTCAGCGAAATCCCAGTAATCAAATAAACTTTCTGGTTTCGTCTGGGTAAACCAGGTCTGTGCTTTTCCTCGGAGGTAACTGGGGACGATCTTGCATATCTCCAATTCATGGAAGTTCCTGGTTTCTAAGGTCTTAAAAAAGACCGAAAGAAATTCTCTAAGATCGCTGGTGCCATCGTATGTGGGTAGGTGCTCTGGGACCTTCTTGTGGTTATCGAAGGGGAGATTCACAATATGTCGTGAGAAGGGCGAACGAGCAGCTTGTCCTCTGGGTCCGAGGATACGTGTGATTTCTTGGTCAACTTCGTATTTACTTCGGGTAGGGTAGGGTCCATCTTGTGAGTAGGGCCGATCAGCGCTATTTTGCCATTCGCTTCGAGATCGCTCCCTCTTCTTGCGTCTGAGCTCTTCTTCTATGTTGAGGATACGCATCCTTCTCACCTCTTCCCTACTTAATCATGTACCTTCGCCCTGATAATTGGATACATTAGGAGGTGGTGGCAGACTGCTTCGAGCATTATAAGGCGGTAGATCCTTGGATAAGTTGTTGAGGAGTCTTCGCTCTTGAGTAGGATCAGTTGGTGGTGTAGTTTGAGCTCCTGAGACAGATACTCGGTTGGGAGCTTCATGCATCTGCGCACTGAGTTGTTGACTGGAGTTTATCAAAGATGCGACAAAATCAGGATATTGGGCCTGTAAGTTCCTCATCAGCGTTTGGACATCTTCAGGGATCGTTCTCAGAGGGTCGAGGTTGATATAAGTCGGCCCGGAACCTGGAGGGTTATGTCCTACAGTCCGGCTCAAGGTTTCCCTAAAACGTCTTTGTCTTTCCTCCTCCTGTTGTTTTTCCGTGAGGATTTGTTGATCTCTTAGTGCTTGTTCTTTTGAAGTGAAGATCGAATCAGGTCCGTCATATCCAAGCTCATTCTCTGGGTCAAGGCCGTCTTGATTGTTGACGTGTTCGCTGTAGTTTATGTCAGTCTGGATCGAAATTCTTGGTCCCGAGTTCGGTGCTTCAGATCCAACAGGATTCGATCCAGAAGGTGGTACTCCTGACGCAACAGGATTTGATCCAGAAGGTGGCACTCCTGACACAACAGGATTCGATCTAGAAGGTGGCACTCCTGACACAACAGGATTTGGGCTGGAAAGGGTGTTCCGGATACGACAGGATTTGCACCGAAGGAGTTTGAAACGTTGGAGTTTCCTGCCCTCACGGTAGAGCCTGACGGTGGTTCAGAGGTGGAGCGTATGCGAGATCCTCCGGGTCGTCCGCGTCCTCGTCCTTGTCCTCGTCCATGGAGGGGCTGTTCTGCTCCTGGATTTTCCTCCGGATTTTGCCCTAGCACACGGGCGCTACGTTTGGGTTGCTCGGCTTCAGACATGTTGTTGGAGAAGTTGCTTTTTCGGGTACGTTAGACCAGATCGGAAACAAGGTTCGGCGACGTCGTCAATGAGTGTGAGATGTCCCACTGGGCGTGCCAAATTGATGTATGCCGGACACCAACACTTCGACGACGAACCAGGCTCTCGAACTGATCAGCAAGACAAAGGCCCCAGGTGTCCCGGGGATAGACACTCCGACGCTCAAGTCAGTATATTTGCTTAAGGCGTAAAGTATAAAGTATGAGATAAGATTAGAGGTCTACCAAACCTCTTAGGGTATTTATATGGCTACAATCCGTAGATCACCAAGATATGTATTTATGGTATGAATACAACTCTTATGGGAATAGAGGTTGTATTACCATGTATAATAGAAGTATATTTCGGACATGGTTGTATTACCATGTTTAGGATAGCTGAATTACCATCTTTGAGAAGATGTCTATTCCTTGTAGAACATTCATAATATACGCATTCCTTATAAGGATTAGGATTGATGGACCCGTGGATCCATCCTCCGCGTATCTCGAGCCCATGACCCTTCTCGGGCCCTGGTCCGAGTATGAACGAGGTCCGAATACGAACCATGGACTTATCAATAGGAAAGCCATCATCACACACACCACATTCGGATGCACCTGGAAGGGTGAGATGTTGTACTCTTGTAGGAACTCGGTGAACAGAGCGGGAAGGGGAAAATCAGGCCATGAGCGAACATCATGCAGTGGATAAACGCGACCTTCTTAATTTCGCCTGTATACGGGGCGAGCCCCGCATCATAGGCAAGGGGGACATAGATCTTCCTCACCAAGTCGCGCACTTGCTTGGGCACCAGGGTCTCACCCGGATCGTTATGATCCTCCAAGACAAGAGCCTCATACTCCACCTTAATGGAGGCTTGCATGAGTCCTTTGCCCCCACCGGCCCGCTGGAGCAGGCTGGTCGACTTCACTCTCTGGGATATCCAGAGAGTGATCATCCTCGGCAGTGGTTTCATTTGCAATGGTCGGGCGCCTGCCCATACTCGATTGTGAAAAAGAGAGAGAAAGTGAAGGTTGAAGCGAAAACAGAAACAATAAAATAAAATAGCATATGAAAGAAAGTGAGTGAGAAAAGAAGAGATGGTAGGTATTTATAGGAGGAGGAGGAGGAAAGAGAATTCCTCGGGACTGTAAAGGAGGTAAGGAACCCGAAAAGGTAATAATGAGCATTAAAAGTGATTGAGGTTTGCAATGTGTCAGACGCCAACGCGCCCACAAAGCACGCGCATTGATGTGATTGAGGTCAATGAGGCGCCAGACACTACACGCACCCACATAGCGCGTGATCATGCGCGTCAGATGCAAGAAAAGGCAAGAACTTAACAGCGATGGAGACCCCGGATCCCGGCGAAATGGAAGACCATGATCTCCGGAACCCAGAGTTTTGGGGGGCTAGTGGTGATATGGGCCTCGGCCCATACGGAAGGCAAAAAAAAAAGAGAGGATGGGAGGCCCAGCCCGCAAGTGGTCCTTCCATGACATCAACTATATTAGCATGACCCGGGTACAGGAAGGACATGATAATGACTCATTCCCCCCCAAGCACACGATAATGGAAGGGACACTCGACTGAGCCCTCGCCTCTTGCTACCACTATATATAGAGGAGAGACCAACAGTTAAAAGGTATGTTCTATCAGACTTAAACACTCTCCATTCATTCATATTCTCTCTCCTCTGCAAAATCTCAATCTTCATCATCACGCCGGAGCGTCTACCTTGGGAGACCCGCCGCTGGCTAGGATTCCAGCTCACCCCGGACCAAACTTATCCCGGAGCAAACTGATAGCATTAACTCTATTTGTTTTCGTTTACACTTTCTAGAGTTCTACTAGCAACATTTCGATCAGAGACACTCCATGTGAGAGATGTATGCATTTTCCATGTAGATTCACATTGGATTCTACTTATTATGTTTGGAGAGCAGTTTCATATTATAGAAGAAAATTGATATATTAAATATAAGTGCCAAAACTTGTTATGACCCACAGACAAATTTCAAATATGTTTTTATATTTTTTATATAATTTTGTAGGAAACTATGACTTGAAAAGGATGACTTTATGATAATGATATTTATATGATGTGCTAATATTTACCCATAATGTTAGTTGTGTATTTTACTTTTACTGTACATTTTATTCGTTACTAGGGGGCAGTTTGCACTTTGTGCACTTTCAATCCGGACTTGAATCGCATTATTCAGACTTGGATATTTATTACAAGATTATTGAATCTGCATCATATCTTTGTTACAACTTGAGAAGGAAAAAAACAGTATACAAATCTAGATCAATCTAACCAATTAAAGTATATGTGTTTCGCTTTTCAGTTTTTTTGTTCGCAAAACTCACGGCCTGCTCAACCCAAGACTAACTATATATGCTCCAAGATAATGACATGCCCAAAATCTTCCATGATTTATAGCAGTTAAAAAGATAAGCATAATGTTAACATGTAATGAACTCTCCAACAAGTGATGTGAAAGGTCATATAAGATGCTACACAAAAGCAATTTAATTTGCAGAGTCTGCTGGAAGGTTCCTCCCTTCTTGCTTCTCAAAAGAATTATAATCATTGAAACTTTGTGTTATAAGTTTTGGGTCTCAGCTGGACTTCAGCTTGACTGATGCAAATAACACGACAGAACTGCAAAGTTGAAAAATGAAGTTTCAAATTGACAATGACATTTTCATAAACATCAGCAATATTGACAATTAAGAAAACTAATTAGTACTTCAGACTCTTTAATCATTCCAGATAAAACATATTACAGTCCGCATTCATAATCATCAGAAAATAGGAACCTGCCATCAGTTCATTCATGAGGGGAGAGTGATAGGATATATTTCACTGTAAGTTGTAGTCAGAATTTCGATAAATTAATTTCGATGTAACTCTCACCTGAATTCACTAAAGGATTCGGTAGCACAGGGTGTTTCAAGTCCACCTAGAAAAATTATATAAAGCATTATCATTCATGAAAAAACTGCATAAATTGCTTAAGAAAATCAATATTAATTGGTGTTCAGAACTTGCCCCTTAATAGCCCAGGTACAACATTGTTGCTAGTAAAGTAACGCGAGGAATAGATTTCTTCTATATGAATACCAATCCAAAAGATGCCTTTTAACTTTCAATTAACCTAAGAAGCACTTCCCAACTAATATGTTGGACTATACTCCTGTAAAAAAAATTAGAATGGAAGATGTAAAGCCATTTTCAGCTCTCTATAGTCAAATTGGCAACCGGGGAGTATAACAGGTGCATGGAGTCATGAGAAAAAAAAGTTAATTCACTAAGAAACTATAGTTCACGAAGTCTCATTTTACTAAGGAAATTAAAACTGAACACTTTTTACTTGTACTGTGTCATCCGCACATACAGATCAGTAACTGACCAAAAAATTGCAGTATTTGTAACCCAAACTTAGAGGTTTACCTGAAACTGCCGGATATCCCATTATCAACATGTTCAAAAATAAATAGCAACCAAACCTGCAGCTCCTAATTTAGGTGGGTTGATACGTTTGCAATGCAAAGAAAAGAATTAATGATTAATTTTAGTAAGAGTTCGTTTATAGCCGCATACGCAAGGTCTTGAATAGATATCAAATGTTCCCTTCAAATAAAGAAGGGAGAAGAAATATAAATTAATAAGTAACCTAACATTTGTACAGAAAAAATTTGTGTGTAATCTTACTTTGGGAGATGAGATAAGAGTTGGAAGCAGAAACATCTGCATCCCTTCATGAAACAACAACTCTGTGAGATGGCTGCAAACACACTGACTACGTATTCTTGCTTCTATGTGTTCCCTCTCAGAGGCAGTTTAGAAATATGTATCCTAACATTAAATCAGCAGTGTTAGCGGGATTACGTCCCCACGGGAGTTTGGCAATTTGCTTTCCAGTGGTGGTACCATTCAATTTCTGCAATGCTTCCTCAACAACATTTCTGTGAACAACATTTGTGAATATTTAGAATGTTGAACCAGTGTACATGGTAATAATACAAAATCACAGGGAGGTAAATTGAGTACCGCTTAGAAAATTGCACAAATCCACATCCTCTTCCAGCTGGAACTTTCACAAATACGACATCACCATGTTGTGAGAAAGATTGCCTCAGATATTCATCACCGACAGTTGGGTCGAGCCCTCCAACAAATATCTACAATTATCATAGGTTAGCTTAAGAAAGGGATAAAGAGAGAAAAAGTAAAGTTAAAAGAACAGTATCAACTGTCACTACAAGAAAAATGGTCTTTAGTGACAAACTGATTTTTGTCACTAAATTGCGAATTTCGTCACTTAAGACTTTTGGTGACCAAATTGGGCGGGTCACCACTTGGTCACTGAAGCTCGGTCACCAGAAATCCGAGTGACGAAATTTTGCTGTTGGTCACGAGAGTTACATTTAGTGACGATATATTTTGGTCATTAATAGTAGTGACGAAAATTGTCGTCGCTGTTTTTAGTCACTAATGTCAATGAAACGGTCACTAATGTTAAAATTACTGACCAGGTAAATTTGGTCACCTGATTATCTGTGACGAAAACCTTTTCGTCAGTGTTAAATTTGCTGACCAATATATCTAGTCGGTAAATATTTTGTGACTAAATACTAGGGGTCACTACTCTATTTATTTACCAGAAAATCGTGGTCATTAAGATGATTATGACCAAAAATATCTGGTCACTACAATATTTATGACGAAGTATATTTCGTCTCTAAAATATTTAGTGACGAGTGAATTTCATCATAGTAAATGTATATCTTGACCAAAAAAAAGGTCACTGGCTAACTGCCAGTGACCAAACTTTATATTCTAATTCTGGTCACGAAATCCACGACGTTGCACAGTATCATGCAGTTTTAAATCCTTAAAGACAGCCGCCATGATGAGTTTCTACATGACATAAGAATACACCGTTAGTTTATGACAAATTTCTAAATACACAAAGCCAAATAGAAAAACCAGGAAGCAACAAAGTATAATCATCACATTTATATGTAGAACACTTATGCAATTAAAAAGTGGCAGCAAAGTATAATCATCAGGATCTTATTTATATAATTAAAAAAAAGACGAACACAGGAGCATCAAGCAAATGTTTAATCCTGAAAGAGACTGTTTAGAACAGCTGAAAGAGGGAATAATGACAATGTGAGGGAGCATTTACCTTTCGAGTTCTACAGAATCATATCTTCCAGCTCTGATAGATCTTCCATCATATCCACTTCTTATGAACTACACAGTAAATATGCATGAGTGAAATTAAATACTCCAAAAACTAGGAATGGATACCTGTGATGCAAATTACACGATTAGCTTCTGGAAGAATGCTCCGCCATTGTCTTAGGCTGTCCAAGAAAAGGGGAACACTCAAGAAGGGAAAAAACAACAGTACGAATGCTAAGAATAGTATTTAACACTTTAATTGAGCAACTTAGTTTAGGATGTACCAATCCTCTAGCCATAGATGGTTGACAAGCTTTACCACCCCGTACTTCGATGCGAGATAATACTTATCACCTGTCATGATTATCATATTAACATAGCAAACAAAAACATTTACAAGATCAAATACTGACCAACCTTCAAATTTGTAGCATGTGAGATGAGTAGCTCTCAGTTCCAACCCTGCACATCTTCTACAGATTGCATCAAGAACAGTTAGAGGTTAAAATTATGCAAAATACAAACTATTATGTAAATGAAGAACATAAATTTATTGGGAAACAAAGATAAAAGTATGCAATGCGCCCACCTTGTCCAATTAATCACTCTTCGCATCAGATTTGTCCAGGCCAAGAAACCAAAGAGCCCTAAGGAAGAAGGTATAATGCACGCGTTGATCGGATAGGAACCCGATGGAGTCATCGGAGACATGGCCGAGACTCAGATGAAGGCGACCCAAATTCCGGCGAGGACCCGGAGCTGGTCGGGCGACTGGACGACGAAGTTGCCGTGCGCAAACTCGCAGACGTCGCCATTCTTGCAGCCGGTACCTGTGACGGTGACATCAATGGCTACAACGGGCAACGAGGACTCTCTCAGACGGCCGGTGGATCGGATCCTGATGGTGGCGACGGTGGATAGGATGTGGGATTTGGGAGGTGCGAAAAAGAGATGGAGAAAAGGGAGGCGATGGCGGATAGAAGAGGAAGGGCTTATATACTTAAGTAAGTTTAGGGTTTAATAAACGGCTGTGATTAGTTGATGAAATTATCGACGGTATAAATTAAAGAATGATAAAAGTATAGCTTAAATAAAAGCTTGCTGTTTATTTTATCGGAGGATGTTCCCGGAGGGACTTTGCTGTTTATATTTATATCCTCTTGATAATTTTTATTAATTTTCTTTTTTAGTAGCATAAAATTTGCTGGTTAAATTTAATTTTTCTAATAATTTTCTTGGATAAATAGAGTATATTTTAAGATTGTGTTTTTATAAAAGAAATTACATACCAAAATTTATTTTAATTTCCAAATAAATGTAATATAAGTTTTTCGTAATAAATAATTTTATACAAAATTGATTTCCTAATGTGACTAGGTTTTTTAATGACAAATATTGAACTGAACTAAACTGAATTAATTGAACTGAACTGAATTGAACTGGAAAATACTGAATTAAACTAAAACATACTGAACTAGACTTAAATAAAATTAACTTGCATGTTTTATAAAATATATTTATATACAAAATTTTGATTACAAAACAAGTCATTGAAGTATATTGAATTGAACTTAACTAAACAATACTGAATTGAAGAAACAAATCACTTTATTTGACATAACTATATCATCTAAAGTTTACCAAATTATACTTTATTAAAACCAAACTTAATAAATTGATCCTAGATAATGAACAAAATTGAGCTGAAGTATGTTGAACTGGACTTTATTGATCTGAATTGATGAAAAAATCAATGTATTGATATAACCTGGTTATGCTACATTTTATTAGATCATATTTTATCCGCACCAAACTTAATACAGTTTAATATATATCAGGATCATTCTGATATAGGCAATATCAGACACCAATTAAATAGTGACACATCATTTTTAACTAATTTATGATTGAGCACTTATTCAATCACTATCCAGTGGGTTTAGGCATTTTAGGTTAGAGTTTTAGAAATTTACTAAAAATATCTTAACCAATCAAAACATTACAATTATACACGTGTCATTATCTTATTGGTGTCTGTTAAAGGCTATATCAGGATCATCCTGATGAATGTTATTCTCTACTTAATAAATCGAATCTAACTTGATAAACTAAAATGAACTGGACCATATTGAACTAAAATGAACTTAATTAAGCCGAACTAACAAATGTACGTATTGATATGAATAAATTAGCAAAATTTTATCAAATCATATTTCATCATAACTGAACTTAGCAAATTAGACATAACTTATTAATCTGAATTTAATTGAATCGTACTGAACTGAACTGAACTGAATTGAATTGAAGAAAACAATCATGCATTGATATAACTAAATGAATCTGTATCTTATCAAATCATGTTCAAAATCAAACTTAATAAACTGAACCTAGCTTAATATACTAAACTGAACTTAAATATATTGAACTGAACTTAAATGAACTTAATTAAACAAAAAGAAATTAAACAAATAAATCAATGCATTGTTTGAAATTGAATGAATATTGCAATCATGTCGAATGGATACAGCAAGGAGAATTTGACAATCTCTACTTAATGGCAAACTCTACCTAAAGGTAAAGAAACTGAAGCTCAATAGAAGATATAACTGAATTGAACTACACTTAACTGAAATGAACTGAATCTTCAATATAAACTTAAAAGTATTAAATTATATTTTCACTGAACTGAATTGAATTAAATTGAACTAAACTAAACTGAACTGAAAACTACTGACTAAAGTGAAAAATAATGAACTGAACTGGAAAAGTGAACATAACTGAATTGAACTAAAAAATATTCAAATAAATTGTACTAAATAAGCACTTAATATTTATTGAAAGGCAAATACAAAATTAAACTAAATTAAATTGAAAATATGCTGAATTGATTTAATATTGAACTGATGGACACGGATAATGAATGTATTAATTAAGAGAAAGTTTTCGGAACTCCCAACTTTCCCGACTTTCCATGAAAGTGTTTATACGTTTTAACTTATAAAGTGTATCTTTTAATTTGAACTGTATATTTTGTTATTTCAAATTTTTCAATTTTTACATAAAATTTTGATTTTTTTTACGTTAAAACATGTTTTATTATATGTTTATTTTAAAATAATCAATGTATTAACACAAAATTATATCACTTGAGTCTAAATATATCATGATAGTTCAATAACACTTAGGAAAGTTGGATTTTTTAGAGAGTTTGCAATTAACTAAAGTAGGGTAATGCATTTTTAATTCTAATTATTTTATTACATGTAGTATTTGGAGATTCTCCATCAGATTGAGAGCCCTGCTCAGAAGAATTATTGTATCACCACCTGAATAATAATTGAAACATTATAAGTTATAAGACAATGTCCATTAAAGTAACAATTTCATATCAACGAATCCATATCCCTCAGAAAAACCCGTTTGGTTGTTGCGAATAACCTTAATGGAAGCAACCTACAAGAAACATACAAACTTATTAAGAAAATGCTCAGCTCAGATAAAAGTTAGGAACATAATTCATCACTTGTTGAAACTAAAATCAAGTTTGTTCTACGACATCATTCCAGTAACCTGCCATGCCACTCGTGTCCTCCAACGGGATCTACACCATGCGCTTGGGTCCAGATTTCCTCGGACTGTACGCGCACCATGCATTTGGGTCCGGATTTCCGCGGACTGTACGCGAAGTAAAAATCGGGTACGGATTTGAGTCAATAATGCAGGACGGATAGCGCAGGTTTTATATAACGGATCTTAGGATTCGAACGTGGTGAATAAATGGCTAAGTGGTAGTTATGAATGTAGAAAGATGTATAATCGTCTAGAAACTTGTTAGTAACGATATTGACCTTCCACGTCACGCTTCAGGGTCCGTCAAATGTCGCATCTGTCTGGTAAGATTGAGTCGCTCGCACTTGAAGGTTTACGATTTTTGTCTCAAAAAATTTTATATATCAATTGTCTGAATAATTCTCCACAAGAGATTACAATATATATTACCTAAGAAAAGTAAATCTAAACAGGATTAACATTTCCTCTATTTTCCTAAAATAATAATGTCCTAAATCTAAAAGGAAATAAATAAAACATACTTAAAATAAACCTTCTAGAACCATGGTTACCATTTTTAGATTATATGAATAATCTAAAAATAGTCACTTCTCATTCCTCATCAGTCAAATGTACATACGCCAGAAAACAATGGAAATCAGAGCTAACATCGTACCCGAAAAGCCAATCTACGCCGTCGTGAAATCCGATGGCTTTCTCGGCATGTACCAGGAAGGGCAACCTCTGTACCTCGACCTCCAGCCTTTCCACAGCTACCGACAGAGCTTCACTGGACTCCAACGATTGAAAATGGAATCCGACAGAAAGCTAAACGGGTATTTCTAGACCGGGTCAGAATGGGTACTTGACTACGAGAAAATTCGGGATGCAGGGAGGTCACGTACCTGGTCTTGCGACGACGGCGATCAAAGTCAAGAAATCAAGCCAAGCATACGTCACGAGCGAGGTACACTCTCCGCTGGTCACCGGCATAGAAAGTAGTCTCCCTATGAAACTGATTGGAACGCGTAAAGGAAAGCTATTGAATTACAAAGGATGATTACCGTCTACTTACAACCTGTTGCATACTGGGAATAGGAGGTCGCCTGTGTAGAAATCTGGAAAGAGAAAAAAAGGTGTAGTATTGATGAGAAACACGAGGTTACCGCCTGCTATACCTAAACCGGCACTTGAAAAGCGCATTCACTCTTTAATAATAGTATAAATATGTTTTGCATTGTAATAATTTAAACGCATACAGTGACATTTTTCTCACAATAATTTAAGAGAAAAGAATTGAAATTATAGATGAAATGTGTAATCTATAATGTCTCATTTACAAAATATTTAAATAATGCAGACAATATAAATGAATACAAGTGTTTTTAAAAAGACTAAAGTGCAATATTAGACCAAACATTGGTTAATATACCCAATTTCTAGACCCAACATTCAAAGTGCTCAATTTCTAGTACCCTACATTCTATAAATACTCAATTTCTAGACTTTGGTTAATTTCCTCCATTAGTTCGATTAGTTTGAGGGGTATTTAGTAATTTATATTCTAAAAAATCAGACTTCCCATTTTTTCTTCGTATTTCCTGCTTGGAAATCCTCAATTTCTCTTTCGCTCTGCAACTCACTGGCGCCCGACGGCTAAAACTGGTGCTCCCGTAGATAAACCACTTCACTTTCTTCTCCCGTTAACCCCAACCGCTATCTGATAATCTTAAATGCCCTCAAACTGAGCGCCCACAAATGGAGTTTTTTTTGCATGCAAAATTCGGTTTGTGTATCTGTGTTTTTGATTTAGTGACATTTGAAATGATCAGTGTTTGTAGAATCGGGCGACGGTGTAGAGCAAAAGAGTATGGGTGATTTTTTTGTGGAGATACGAAGAAAAAATGGGAAGTATGATTTTTTAGAATATAAATTACTAAAATACCCCTCAAACTAACTGAACTAACAGAGGAAATTAACCAAGATCTAGTAATTGAGTATTTTTAGAATGTAGCATACTAAAAATTGAGCACTTTGAATGTTGAGTTTATAAATAGGGCATTTTGACCAATGTTTTGGTCTAATTTTTGCACTTTCCGTTTGATAAAAGTGAAATCTGAAATCTGAAGTCTGAAGTCTGAACATGATAAGTGCTGAATATTAATATGTGTAATTGTTTGATAAAATTTAGATAAGTGCTGAAAACAAAATATGTTAATTTGAAGAATAAATCCTAATTGATTGTTGGAATATTATAAAATAGTTTATGAACCCGTATTATTAAATATCAATAAGAAAAAGATCAACTATTAAATGTGAATATGATCAAAATTTAATAAATAATGTTTATTAATATTCTATTTATTTAATTATTAAAATATTATAATATACATTTCAACGTTAAAGTACTGGGATTTCAAATTTGAGTGTGCATGATAATTACAATAATTTAAATATATATT
Source organism: Sherardia arvensis (assembly GCA_948330725.1). Lineage (NCBI taxonomy): Eukaryota > Viridiplantae > Streptophyta > Magnoliopsida > Gentianales > Rubiaceae > Sherardia > Sherardia arvensis. The sequence goes on from OX415242.1 coordinate 16,225,083, forward strand.
ATATCTATATCTAATTTAATTTAATTATAGAATATTTTATGATGAGTATACAATCATTGATTATTATTTTAAAATCAATTACTAAATTATTTACTAATTAAATAATTAATACACAAGAAATATTAAATAAATATGATTATGATTTTTGACACAAATATTATTTCATAGGTAGATTTAGAAAAATCTAAAATTTAAAATAACGTGTAGCATCTTCATATTCAGTCATAAGTGATACGCAGATCACTTAATCAAGTTGTCCAAATTGTACGTACGGTTCAGTGCCACTTATTGACACTTATTGGGTACAGACATGCAGAATTTCGTTATCAAACACACAGAGAGTAAATAAGCGCTTAATCCATTAAATTAAGTGGTGGATGTGCTTAGTCTTTTAAAAAAGTGTGATTTTACTTGTTAAACCACCAAACTAGATGCAAGTTGTAGTACAAACCTGGACTATATATGAATAGTGGAGATGATGTCATCCTTGTTAGAAAGATATGCGAAGCGAGTCACACCACAAACAAAATCTAATAAAGCAATATCACAACGACCAAATTAGGTGCTGATCTAACTTACTTGTGTATGTCTGGTTTTTTATTTAAATGCCCATACTTTTTATTAATGCAGGTCCGCTGATTTGAAATAAGTAGGGTAATATTGTCTTTTTTGGACTTGCACAAATAAATTAAATCTGCACCTAGCATTGGCCTATCACAACTAATATTACAGCTCTACATGAGCAAAATTCCCGTGACACAATAACTAAACAAATGGCCCAAGATGCAAAAAAAAAAGGTGCATAAAAGTTCATGAGTCAAGATGAAACATCATTGACCATGAAGCTTTTTGTCCAACACCTCAGAACAAATCTGCTCCATCATATGGTAGAAAGACATAAGATCAGACAAGTGCTCCACAGACATCTTCCCCATCAGTTTCCTAGCCAAAATCCCTCTCTCCTCGTTCAGCTTCAGCCTGTCAAAGTAAGATGATGAATTCCTCACTGTTGCCCCCATCTGCTTCAACCTGCCCTCCTGTTCTAGGGTTAAGGCCGTGTTCGACTGCATCGATCCAAAAAACAACATATTACTAAGGAATGAAGCATGAAAAGTGAAGGTTAATAAGTTATAATACAGTTCTTTTGCGAATAGTTATCGTGCATACCTCAAGAAACTCAGCTCCAATTTCAAGCTCATGTTGTTTAGAAGATGACATTTGGCGTCCATCTTTGTAGAGATTTTTAGCAATGAAGAAACTCTCGACTATTACTCTCCTCTTATTCTCCATTTCAGTATCAAGCTTCAAAGATCTCGGTACATTTGTAGAACCAGACAGCCTATTCTGATATGCAACTGCAGCCTTCACAAACTCCTGCACATTTTCCAACAAGTAGTATTAGTTATTTGGCATTATAGATGCTTCATATCAAACTAGTCTGATAAGTCATTTGGGTATATGTCTTGTCAAACATAAAAAACTGCAAAGTAACATAACTAGTACCTGATACGCAAATGGACAACCGGAATAATCGAATTGCTCTGAATCATTCTGCCTCATTCTCTCAGGATGAAACTGCAGCCCCATTATGAACTTTCCCTCTCCGGGATTATAAGCATCGGGATCGTAAAACCCTTCTATCAAACCATCAGGAGCGAATGCCATCGGAACAAACCTTTGTGCTAGCTTCTTAACCCCTTGATGATGATAACTATTCACCCAAAGCTCCATTTTTCCATCCTCCAAAGAGTCCCTAAACCAGTCACTCAAAGGGGTACCCTCCAATACCTTAACAGCATGCCTATGATCATCATAATTTTCATAATCAATGTGCTTCATTTTCTTCTCCACCTCCACTTTATTAGTCACTTCCTTTTCTACATCCATATAAAGGGTACCCCCACAAGCAGCATTTAGGACTTGGCACCCTCTGCATATCCCTAAGTAAGGGATGTTTCTTTCAAGGCAGAGCTTTGCTAGCCTTATTTCTATTGTGTCCTTTTCCTTATCAATGCATGTATCGCTTGAGTGAATTCGACGAATTTCCTCCAATTCTGATGGAGACAGATCTGAAGCTTCTACATCATACAGTGAAGGATCGAGATCTTCTCCTTCGCAAAGAAGAACACCGTGAATTGGCTCGAAATTGTTAAGCATTAGATGCACACCGGTAACCCGGGGCACGATTACAGGGACAGCTCCGTAATTCACAATAAGATCAAGATGGTATTCACCTAAAACATCATCAAATCAATCAAATACATGGAAAGAAAATTCTAATGTCAAAGCTTATTGCAAACTTTTATATTTCTGTAAAAGTAACAAAACAGCTGTGTAATTCTCAATAAGATCAAGATGGTATTTAACCTAAAACATCATGAAATCAATATAACACATTTCACAAAATTCAATGCCAAAAAGCTTAATGTGAACTTTTATAATTCTGTAAAAGTAACAAAAACTGTATCCAAATTTTTTGATGATGGGATATTGGGGTTTTATCAAAGATACTACCAAATCAATCAAACACATGTACAGAACCGTGCAATTCAGGAGAAGGCATATGGTAAACTTAACAAATCCATCAAATTGACAAAAGCTGTAATTGATAATGGGATTTTATCAGATGTTTCAAATTTACACGCATGCTAACTTGGGAAACCATAAAAGAATACATACCTACGAAATCGACGAACTTGTTCTTGCGAACCGTGCGGCGAGACACGATGAGCACGCGAGGCAAAACGTTTGAAAGCTCGGCGGACATTACTATGCGCGTTAACCACTACACAAACTTAATTACAGGGATGATTACAGAGAAGATTGAAATCAAGAATCAATAAAAGGGTAATTTCAATGTCTTATTCCTCTCGCGTTGAGCAAATTAAGAAGAGAAAGGGATTTGAGAAGAAATGAGAAAGATTTTGTAATAAATGCTACATCGACTTGCTGCATAATCCAGGGATTCTGGGTAATATTCAACGGTTTGTTTGTCAAACTTACACGTGGCTCCTTATTAGGTACGCAAGCGCTTACTCTAAAGTTTTGTTCCGCCAAAGAAGGAAACGAAGAGGTTATTACACTAAATACTAAATTTACAATATTGAGGAATAATTTGTCATGATCTGCTCAAATCAAGAAGGGCTGAAAGGTCATTTTCCATGGAACAAAGGCAACAAGGGAGCTCAGACGGAGGAAACCAGAATTCCGTTATCTTTCATTTCCTATTAACTATAAGTAGTAGATTTGCTGGATTAATTAGGTAGCTAAATTGATTGATATTTGTAAATTCTTCGGGTGTGTTTGGTTCGTCAAATTTTTGAGAGTCTTGTTTTTATTTTTGGTTTTTGGGAGTTTGGGTTTTCGTTTGGGATTTTGAGAGTCTGATTTTGCAAAATCCTTGTTTGGTTGGGTTGTATTTTATGAGTATGAAACAAAATGTTTAATTGGTTTTTAGGATTTTGTAAGTCTGGATTTTGGGAAACTTGGTGAACCAAACAAAATTTTATAAAACTGGACTTAGATAGTCCAAGTTTTGCAAAAACTTGCCCAACCAAACACATCCTTGTTTTTTATTTGTTTTTTATTTGTTTTTAATCGGAAACCCAGTTCTCAGGCATTCCCTGAGTTCATATCCAAATCGAAATGGCTCCGTCGAACCGTGAATTGCCCAAGCAATCCTTGGGCCAATTCTCCAATCGTTACACGTGGTATCAGAGCCATGATTCTCCGGCCATGGAAACTGAGTTCGACTTATCGAGTTTCTCGGATTCTGAAACCTCCGGTGAGTTTGAAGTCAACGGTGACGGAGATCGGGCCGAGTTCGACAATCCGGTCAGATTTGACCGACGCCCAGTCACAGGAGACGACCGCGGTGGGACTGACAGCTTCGATGAAGACGAGTTTGATTGGCAAAGCCGAACGAGCGAAGACCATTCCGATGAGCGGCGAGTTGATACTAGCAGCGGCCACGGTGGTGCTGGCTGGGGGCGATTTGGTTCTCAGGCGGTGTATGATTACGGCGACCTTGATTCTCCAATGAAGTATAGGTACCGCGATTCTCCGGTGGCGTACAATGGGTACGAGGATCCTCCAACGTATGAGTACTACGATTCTCTAGCGGAGTACGATCACTACGATCCCGAGGATTTTCCGGCGAAGCTTGTTGGTGAGCATGTTGGCAATTTCGAGGACTCCTCAAGGTGGGATGACGATGGCTATTACGATTACAGTAGGGATTCGGCGACCCTACAAAATCCGGTGAATTCACGGTCGAATTTCTACGTTCCAATAGTAGAGTTTGAGCTCAATGCTTCGGTGGAGGAGCATCGCCGAGGGTGTCCAGTTCATCTTGAATCTCAGGCACAATGGGATCGGTTCTCCCTTGCACAGGTTCATGACACCGGTTATGAAACCGTTCCTATGCAACAATCTATGGCAGTTGGAGGAAGCTCCATCTCTGATTGGGAGGAGTTGAGTCGTAAATTGGTGCAGATACATGAAAATAGTGCACGTCGAATGAAACAAATTCGAGAAGATTCCAATCGCCGACTGAAACATATTCAAGAAGAGTCTGATCGTCGACGAGAGGAGTGGAATCAGAGAAGGAAGAAACAGTACCTAGAGACGAGCTTATCAGGAGAGCCATTCAAAACATCGAAAGAACTGGGGAAAGAAACAGAAATAGCAAAGGAACTTGGTGATCATGAGCTGAGGCAGGACAAAATGGCAACACCAACTTCTGGTGCAGATTTTCCTTCAATTGTTCTTGCCAAACCATCTCCGGGTAATGTTGCTCTCACTCATTCTAATAAGGTTGAAGTTTGCTGAAATTGTTAAGTCACATGGTGTTAATCTTGTATGCATTGAGAATGAGAATTATGGTAATTTTGACGTCGTGAAAATGAATGATGATAGTGAAGTTGATGAACATTTTGTGTCTCCTAAATGTTACGACCCTGGCATAATAAGAGATTGTGATGAGAGTTCTGACGGTGAGGAGTCTACAAGTCCAGTTTATGATGTAGATAAATCTGAATGCATAGAGTGTTTTGATCCTGGAATTGAAAGGTCTAGCAAGGATGTTGTAAAAGTAGAGGAAGGTTTGGAGAATTTTAGAGATTCTTGCATTTCAGAAATTAAAGTTGATTCTAGCAGTAAGCTTTCATGTGTAAATGCTATCAACCTTATCAATATGGAACGTTTCGTTGATTGTATGAGGGCTGATGGGACCTCTTTAAAGCTAGATATAGACAGTAAGAGGTCATGGATAATGAGCGTGGAAATGATCAGTGACAGCATGGAATGTGTTGAACCTGTGTTCTGCTTTGATCCTGGTATAATTGTAATCTTGCTTAGAAGCTTTGGAGTTCATTTAAGTGTTGAAATGAGAATATACAGTGAGACTGGGATAACTGGGAAACCTGGGATATTAAGTATTGATGCTCTTGGTATGTTTTGGAAATGTATGAGATTGAGGACGATAGGGTACTGGATTGATGGCTTAAAACTTGAGCTTTTGGTGCATGGCTTGTTTAATCACGGTTATGTTGGTGGTGTATTTTGTGATTATAACCTGGAAGGTCTGTACACTTTTAGAGGATTGGTTTGGTTTGTCTCGGGTATGGAGCACAGATTCCTAGATGCTGGATGTTATAGGAGACATATTGCTTGCTGGAAACTCAATGTTCTGCCCAAGAAACTCCCTCGGAATGAAATAGTAAGCTGGTTCAGAGGAGGCAAACGACAAAGAGTTGGGATACCATTAGTTTTTAGAGTGGTGCAGTGCTATGGTTTTCGGGTTCCAGAGCTTGAGGACAAGCTCATGATAAGAGGGAGTGGAACAATAGAAAGCTTGGTAGATAATTGTGCAGGCACTGGAGAGATTTCGAGAGGCAATGAGGGTTCTACAGATGGTTGTGGAGGTGCTGATAATTGTATCTTTTTAGGTTCTGATTTGGAGTTGTTTCAGACATTGAATTCAGTCTGCAAGTTCTGGAAACGTCTTTTCTGGTGTATTGTGGCAGAAGAATGGATTTATTGCAGTGGAAAGGGAGCTGGTGCAAGAAGAAATGATACACCAGGCTTAGTGGCTGGTCAGATTTTATCAACCTATTTGATTCATTTCATTTGCTGTTATGACAAGTTTGAGGTCAAGCTCAATTTGAGCGAGAGGGAATCATCAAGTCTAGAAAAGGATTTTGATGAAGTTGTTCAGAAGGAGGTTATGTTCGAGCCTAAGAGGGGCAGTGAAGCCATGATAATGGTTATTACAGTTGAAGCAGCTCAAGGAGCCTTGCTTGTAGCTGCTAGAGGACAAGATGATGCTGATTGGGAGAAATATGATTTGATTCTGGAAGCACATTCTATGATGAAAGGTCTGGGAAATTTCTGTAATGCTCGAACTGCAATAAACTGCTGGGGAACACATGAAACACACGTGGAGTATGAGATAAGGATTCCTTATTTCATAGCAAGTGCAAAATATTATGGTGAGTTAGCGGCATATCTTGAAGAATGTCAGGACTTGGAGTGCGGCATTTTAGAACTTCTAGCTGCTGCGTTTCTTGTGGAAATTATTTTGCATATTCTCGAGGCAGCAAGAATTCATCTTTCGGAGCTGGATTTGCAATGGAATAGAAAAGTCCATGGGAAGTCAGGCTCTCAAAGGACAGTTCAATTGATATGGTTGTACGGAACATGCTTTCTAGCAGCAGGGAATCAAAAATGCAGAAATTCCAGCTCAAGAAATGCAGAATATACAGCTCAAATGCAACCCGAAAAATGCAGAAAATACAGCTCGAAGAATGCAAGAAATGCAGTTCAAACGCAGCTCAAAGAATGCAGAAAATGTAGTCCAAACGCAGCTCGAAAAATGCAGATCACTTGCAGAGAAAACACAGCTCGAAGAATGCAGAAAAGGCAGTTCAAACGCAGCTCGAAAAATGCAGATCACTTGCACAGAAAATGCATCTCGAAAAATGCAGAAAATGCAGCTGAAAAGATGCAGAAAATGCAGCTCAAGAAAACCAGAAAAGTTTATGGGGAGTCGAGCTCTCAATGGACAGTTCAGTTGGCGTGGCTGTACAGAACAAGCATTCTGTCAGCAAGGAAACAAAAAATCATAATTGCAGACACAAGTATAATCTGGAAACTCATTGATGCTCATTTTAATATTCTCTTTCTTGAGGTACGTGGAAAATTAATTGGTGAGCAGTCCCGAAATTGTTCTGAAGTGATGAATTCTAGTGCAAACACTGTGAAACCAAATAGCTCAAAGCTGAGCCTTGTCTTGATGCTGAAAACTGCTTACAAAATTCATGAAGTTATGAGCGCAGGCCTGAATTTAAACTCCGTTGGTCCTGCCTTATGGAGGAGTAGAAGCCACTGCACTCTGGCGCTGGAATTTCACAAATCTTGGGATAAACTTGCTACAATATTCCGAGGGGGGACAATGATCAAGACTGGATTGTTACTAGTTGGAAAACTAGAAAGTAGTTGCAACTATCTTTTTGTGGGGCTAATGCAGGTTCAAGCGATTTTATGGCTGAAATAGTGGCGGTTAAGGGATCGGTGCTGGCTTGAGTTCTTGACAGCTCGATGCAACAGAAGGTGCAACCGAATACAGATAGTTTCGCATTTCAAGAAGCTTGAGGACAAGCTTCAGATAAGGGAAAGGGTCTGTCATAATCTGCTCAAATCAAGAAGGGCAGAAAGGTCATTTTCCATGGAACAAAGGCAACAAGGGAGCTCAGACGGAGGAAACCAGAATTCCGTTATCTTTCATTTCCTATTAACTATAAGTAGTAGATTTGCTGGATTAATTAGGTAGCTAAATTGATTGATATTTGTAAACTCTTGTTTTTTATTTGTTTTTAATCGGAAACCCAGTTCTCAGGCATTCTGAGTTCATATCCAAATCGAAATGGCTCCGTCGAGCCGTGAATTGCCCAAGCAATCCTTGGGTCAATTCTCTGATCGTTACATAATTAGAAAAGATTAAAGTGCAAAATATGGTACCTAAAATTTTAAAATGTATAGTTTGTGGCCCCTGAAATAAAAGTGACTAGTTAATGGCCCCTGAAAATATATTTGTATGTTTTATGGCCCTTTAGCAATTTCTGTCTTAACGGTTTCATTATCCTTTCATGTGTATGTCATGTTATTTATAATTAGATTTTAACTGAAGGGTAATGTAGCAATTTCGTGTTGGAATTACCGAAGAGAAAGTTATTAGTTTGTGGCCCCTGGAAACGTTATTAGTTGCTGGAACACAGACTGTTTCCGATCAATTCGTGATTGGCCTAGTTTGCATGTGCGGAAAAAGCTTGAAAGATCTTGATCTTGGCGATTGTTTGTAAGTCAATGGTCTATTTCTTTTGGATTTCCATGAGGACCGATATGTTCTTCTTTGCTCTCTGAGATATGCTGAGAGTTTTGTCAATACTAAGTTTAATGCTGGATGTGCAGGAATTTGACAGATTCTTCTCTGGATTGCACACGGTGGTGACGCCGACGCAGGAATTACCCTTTCATCAATTAGCTTGCCTTCGACTTTTCTTTTAGATACAAACCATCCTTCAACTCAATAACCCGGCGCCGACGGTCTTATGGATTTCACAGGTGGTGATTCCGACGCCGGCGGTCTTCTGAGTTTCGATCGGGCTCGCTGGTCTTTTTGAGTTTCTAGGTTCACAATGATACTCACGGTGACAACGTTACTCTAAGCACTTGGTGGAACCCTAAACAGTAAAACACGGTTAGGGGTTTTGTCACAATGAAGTATTCCGGTAATGTAAGCATCAAATTTTCTTATTGTATTGTTGGGTAATTGATTTAAACAACGATTGTTGAATAAAAGGTTCTAACTCATTTGATATGATTTGATTTGTATGTTTATTGAAGAATCCGTGAAGGGATGTAGCGGCGGAGGAAAGAGCTGGGAGGCTGCTGTTCAGGGAAGAAGGAAGTGAGTTGGGTGGGGTGGATACAGTTCCTGAATATCGTAAGTGAAAGCGGTAAACTATCTACTTTTATAATTTTATGTTGGAACTGGGGTATACAGTAGTTAAACAAGGATTGAATAGTTAAACATATCTTCAGCATGTGCTTGGAAAATTCTGAATAGTTTTTTTGCCCTACCTTCCTACTAATCATGGCTCCTCCTTAACACAAATATTGGTTCTTTGAGGCAGTGATGATCAATTGATGTGTGTTCTTGGTTCTCTGAGTCGGATGGCCTGGGATTTGAAGCCATGGAGGCGTTATGCTGTTACCGAATCCAATCATACTGATCTGAACCTTTGTTAAAAATCTGATTTTTTCTTTTTTGCTACTTCTTCTTTGTGTTATTAATGTTTATGATTGTGGAACATTTTCATATTAATGTCATTCTTTTACCGGTCTGAATGTTGGTCTTACTGTTATTATTATTATTGTGGTAGCTCTTTGTTAAGTGATTCTGTTTGCTTACATTTAGATGATTTTATGGGTTGTTTATTTTTGAACATGTTTTACCCCCTAATTATTTACCTGAATCTGTTGCCTAGTTTTGCTTGTCCCTCTTTTAGAAACAGTAGAGCCCCTTCAGTTTCCCAAACTCATTCATCCAAAAAATCAGGACTAATGAAGAAAGTTTGAATTTTGATTTCAAAAGATTGGATTTTGAAGCTAATTAGGCATGGTTTAATTTGAGCATTTTGATGCATTCTTGGAAGAGTGTTCAAGTTTTGGAGCTGGGTGATTTTGGTGTTAGTTGCACCTTTTTTTGTCCAATCCTACTGAATTTGATTGGCTAAAGGCTGAATATGGTTTTAATGGATATTATGGTTCAATGACCACAAATGATGCATTTATTCAGAATCTATTAAACATCTGTTTAGAACTTGTTGAATAATAATTTATTTTATTTTAATGTATTTAAAATACGTTTACCCCTAGTTTTCAGTTCACATATGGTGTATTAAAGTACAATGATTTAGTCTTTTAGATGTATTATCCTGCATAACTATGCTTGAGGATATGATACTCTTTGGAATATGAGTACTTGTTGGAGGTATTTAATAAATGTTTGGCTTAATTTTGTGCTTATGTGTGTGGTGAAGCTATCAGAAATTTCTCTTCTTGTATGTAATTGCTTGTTTAACTGTTGCTTGACTTTAGTTTAACCTTGTAAAGGGTTCTTCTTGTGTTATGTTTATAATTGTTTCATTATTTTTTCAACTCCAACTTGCAATTTCTTTTCTTTGAGAATCCACTATGAAGGGAATTTAGTTTAGAATCCTGCTTATTTATATATGGGTGGGAAGACGGTGATTAGTGATTAGTGCCACCCTCGAAATATACCGATGTGGCGGTTCTGGGAAACGACTGATTATTTAGGGTATGAAGGATCCTGCTATTTCTTTTACAAGAGAACGAACGTACAAAAATAGAATGGATTCAAAGCTGCAATTAAGGACAAGGATCTGAGGGATATAGGAAGGTTGGGGCTGCAAAGAAGAGTAGTGGATATCTACTTTATATTCCTGATTGTGAACCGTATTGCTGCTAAGCCTTTTGTTGAGCAGGGTAATAATTATCAAGTTGGGATGAAAAATGTTGGTAATGATAAGAATGATATTCTGAGAAGGTCTCAGAAGAAAATGGCCATTAAGGAAGCTGAATTGATTCTGGAAAATGTTAAAAGTGACATGTGGTCGACATATGAGGTTTTCTGGCAATCTGTTGCCTTTGTTATCGCCGGATCAAAAGATGACAAACTACAAATGGATGGTTTGAAGGGACTGGGGAGAGTTCTAGGGTAAAAAATAAGGTCCTTGGAGAGAAAAAGAAATTAGTAGACGTCGCCATTGGAGGTGATGGGAACCAGGGTTTGGAGGAACATTTTGGAAAGTGGAACAATAAGAATGAATGTGGTGTTCAGGGCCTCTATAACACCATATTGATGAGAATAATGGTGGTGGTGTTGATTTTGGGACTGAATTTGAAGGATTAATCAAGGCTGGTGTGAAGAATGATGAGGAAAAATCAGAATTCAAAGATCCAGACTATGACGTTGATGATGATCCAGACTTGTTTAGCTTGTTAAATAAGAGGGCTACACTATGGGGTAGGGCTGAACATGCAATGGCTGAGAATAGTCCGAAACCGATGATTAATGAAGAAGAGCTGGAATGGTATGAACCATGTGATCATATTGATGATGATGGTCTGCAGAATCAGTCAAGTTCTGACTTAGATGATGACAATGAAAATAGGCGAGCAGTCCAACAGATTAATAGGTTTGTCCTACCTGCTGCCAGTGAAGATGTGAAATGGCAGTTGCATAAGGTTTTTAAGAATAAAGCTGAGTTCCTAACACTGTAAAGCATCATGGTACAACAGCCAAAAGGAGAGTCATAATTCGTTGAAGTAACTTGAAGCGGAACACTGCCTGCTGCGTTAGCCATCCAGCCTGCACATGGATGGTGAGCATAAACTATAGAGCAAAAACAGATAGTTGGGAGTTAACCAAAATGCAGCTGAAACACACATGAATTCCCACTTTTAACCATGGGAACACGACTTCGAATTATTTGTGTCGGAGATACAAGGAAGAGATCCAAACAATGCCTGCAATGAAAGTCTGTCACATAATTGGGAAGGTGAGGAAAGATTTGAATGTGAGCATCTCAAGAGACAAGGTCTTAAGAGTGAAAAAGAATGTCTTACCTGAGATAGAAGTTGATATAAGGCATCAATATAAGCAGCTTCGTGGGTACTGTAATGAATTGGTCGCAACTAATCCAGGGTCAAGCACCTTTGTACAAACTGAGAGAACATCTTCACACAAGATAGAGTTATTTCACCGAATGTACATTTGCCTCAATGCATGTAAGAGGGGGTTTAAAGAAGGATGCATGCATTTGATTGGAGTTGATGGTTGCCATCTGAAAGGACCCCACAAAGGGATTCTCCTCAATGCTGCAGGGATAAATGTAAACGACCAAATATTTCTTGTGGCATGGGATATAGTTGAGGGAGAGTGTAAAAGTTCTTGGACTTGGTTCTTAAGTGCTTTGCGGGATGATTTGAACATCAAGAACTGTAGCAGCTGGACTATTTTATCAGATAAACAAAAGGTAATCAATCAATACATTTTTTTTCTACCAATTTTAGTCCATGTCCAACGGACAAAAAGGTTAATAGGCATGTATTGTATGGAAGTTGTGTTTTTATAGTTCACCTAACTCAGTATTTGTCAAAACCATATGCTAAACATCCAATTTTCTTTCATGTAAATCATTGTTTCAGGGGCTTGAATCTGCCATTCCAACTTTATTTCCACTAGCTGAACATAGGGGTAAGAAGTTTAAAGTATTAGTGCATTTTCCATTGCAATTTTTATATACTATGGAACTATCTGGCTTCGACAGGGGAGGGCAAAACCATCTTCAGAAGTTCCAATCCAACCAAGTAAGAATGGTGGTCTGGCATTTTCATCGTCGAAGGAGAAGAATATAAGCATTCTGGTGCATTTTAACTTTTTTGTTGGAAACTTATGAACTGATATATTATTATTTGACATGCGATACTGCTGCTAAGGGATTGTTTTTTTACTTGACTCAATCTAGGGAAACAAAGCCGATCATGCATCGTCATCTAACGGAAAGGCCGACAGTAAGGTTCAAAAAAAGGTAAATATGATTTTTGTATTTCACTTCTTTTTGAATGATGGATTTTGATACAAGTCATGCTGCAAGTTAGTTACTTTAGTTTAAGGTTATGAATTGAAATTCACTAGGTACTTTGTTGGTTGATGGAGTGCACATTTGTTGGGGTTCAACCGGTTATTAGTGCAATGAATTCGCAATTGTTTCTAGTTTTTTGCTAAATTAAGTTTCTATTGATTTGGTGTTGTTTTTGCTTGTAGAAGAGAGGGCCTTATAAATGCAAGTTGTGTGGGAGTACTTCGCATAACAAAACCACCTGCAAAACTCCAGTTGCAGACATGAATTATAGACCGCCTATTGATTATTGTGACACACGAGGCGATACTTATTCACCGAGCGAATAAACCTTGGCGTTGATGCAACTACTCTGTCATGGCTATACCTATTTTGATTTTCCAAGTAATTTGGACTAGCGACAAGGTTATATATCATGTATCAGACATATATGTTTGTTTTTAGATTGTAAAACTAGAATAAGAATTTATTAGCTCACTTCCATTGAGCAAATCTGAATGGAATCTTTTGTGTAACAACAATCGAGTATAATTGAAAGATGGTCTTTTTACTTTTGTTGTGTTCGTCAAAATCACACGAATAATTTATATTGATGGCTGTAGAAATTGCAAGATTTTTTTAAAACAATTAATGTCAACGGTCAATGGTCAATGAAATTACTACATTACCCTTTAGTTAAAATGTAATTATAAATAACATGACATACACATGGAAGGATAACAGAACCGTTAAGACAGAAATTGCCAAGGGCCATAAAACAAACAAATATATTTTCAGGGGCCATAAACTAGTCGCTTTTATTTTAGGGGCCACAAACTATACATTTTAAACTTTTAGGGGCCATATTTTGCCCTTTAATCATTAGAAAATGTCAATATTTTGAAAAGATGTGTCACATCTTCTCACAAACCACATTCTTAGAGCCATATTTCAAATGAAGAGTGAGTTCGGTCAAATTTGGTCTTGTTTATCAACTCAAATTAATAGCGTCGATCGAATTAAAGTCAGCTAAATTATATTGAGTGTAAATAGTAATTTTCCAAACTGATCTCTATTGACATACTCACCAGTTATTTATACATACAACTAAGAACCTATAAGTAAGATGTTAAATCCTAATGGCATATGTGCAAAAAAATACAATTAATTATCATCTAAATTCTCTAAGTCTTCTATTGTCACACCCTCTCAAGCGAAGCGTCGGATTGATCGAAACGCGAAATCTGAACTAGAAGAAGTCATACAAAGCACGGTTGAGTCCCTTAGTGAAAAATGTCTGCCACCTGCAACAACATAGGGATATGAACACAAACCTTGCCAACTGCCACTAGCTTTCGCACAAAGTGGCAATCAATGTCAACATGCTTCGCTCTCTTGTGAGAAACAGGATTCTCAGCAAGAAAGATAGCACTACAATTGTCACAAAGAAGAACAGGCGATCCCAGAAGCGGATAACGAAGATCCAAAAGAATGTTGTCAGCCAAACAACCTCTTTGTATTCGCAAGAGCTCTGTACTCGGATTCTGATCTCGAGCGAGAGACTGTAGGCTGCTTCTTCACACTCCACGATACCAAGTTCGCACAAAGAAAAACAACATAGCCATAAGTGGAACGACGTGTCTCCAAGTATAGCCATATAGCCCACCCTCACTGTGTCCCTGGCCCAGGATTGCCTTGTTGAGCTTGTGCTGAATGACAAAAGACTGATCATCAAATGCAATAATGGCACAAAGTTTCTTTGTAAGTTTGATAATTGACAAAAGGTTTTTCGTGATTGCAGGCACAAGTAAAACATTAGATAAATGCAAAGCGGGGCTAATTCTAGCATCACCAACACAAGAAATAGAAATAGAAGCACCACTCCCAACATAGACCAGAGTGTTACCATTTTACGGGGTCACACTGAACAGGTTGGAGGCCTCTGAGGAGGTCATATGATTGGTGGCCCCAGAATCAACGTACCAAGGATGCGGATCCGAAGCCATGGAAGGATGAGCCCGAAGTTCTAGATAGGTGGGAGAAAACGCCAATGGTTGAGGAAGGTGATACTTGGGAGCATACTATTGGGGAACATATGGCTAATACTGCTGCACCACATTAACTTGAGGAGACTGTAGGAACTGCATCGAATGTGCAACAAGTGAGAGGTGTTGAGGCTGACCATAAGGCTAAGTCGGAGAAGCCATGCACGGGGAGCTGATTAGCCGAAAGACATTGTCACAAGATATGCCCAAAACCCTGACAAGTGTAGCACTGGACATTGGGATTTGGGACCAGATCTGGACATAAAACTGTCAGGAACCCCTGCCACCACGGTCACCGCCGACGCGGCCGTTTCTGGTCGCGCATGGGCATCATGCGCGGCTTCTCCAAGTGCGTGGTCCCACGCGCCCTGTTGCTAGCCGGCCAGGTTGGTTCCTGGCTGCTGGGCTTCCGCCACGAAAGACAACGGTCCAGATCCGGTCTATCCCCGCAAGTTTTGAAGCCTAGAACCCTCCAAATTCAACACAAATGATTCACATCACCTTGCCTCATTAACAACAGTCAAATATTGAGGCATATGGTTTCTAACAGAAATAGGAGCACTAAAATCTTTGTAATCATAACCAAGGGAATTGATAAACTGCATCAACTTATCACGTTCACCAGCAAGATCACCTATGAAAGATAACTTATTTATTATTCTCATGAGATTGAGGTGAAGTACGTGAACTGTACTAGTCTTACGTATCAGAGCAGCCTGCTGACGCTGGTTGAAGGCGGAGATCGAGGTATTATGCTGGTAAGCACTAGCGAAGGTGTCCCACATGTCCTTCGCAGTCACACATTGAGAGATCTCATTATTTGCCTCCAGGGAGAGAGAAGCGAGGAGAACACTGCAGAAACACTGATTTGCAACCACCCAGGCATCATGGGCAGCCTGGGCAGCTTCATAATCATCCCGCGCTGCCTTGACAACCACAACATCAGGTCGTGAGGAGAACGAGGGTGCGAGCACCGGCGCCGGCGGAACAGTGGGGCAAGGAGAGGAGCCAGTGTGATGGCCGAACAAATCCTGTGGTTTGTAAACATACATCACCAGCTAATTCCATTGCAGGTATGCTGATGCATCCAACTTGGTGTTGAGCAAGTGGATCATCGTGTTAAGAGAAAATTTATAATCTCTTATCGTACGTACTGGCCATAGAAAATCAAAAGTCAAAACAAATGGGGAAACTTTTAGTGAAGAAGGCCTGGGCGGCGCGCACGGGATGGGAGGGCGGCGAAAAAAAATGAGAAGAGGGAGAGACGGCTTTGGAACCCTATTAGATATTGGAATATGACCGATTTAGGCAACTGATACTATGTAAATTATTAATTTCCCAAACTGACTTCTATTGACATATTCACTACTTATTTATACATACAAATGGGGACTTATAAGTAAGATTTTAAACCCTAATGGCATATGTGCAAAATACAATTAATTATCATATAAGTTCTCCAAATCTTCTATTGTCACATTGAGTTGGGTCAAGATCGTTTTTATTTAAATATAATAAATGAATTATTGCAAGAATACAAATTCATATCCTAACTACAAATTCATATCCTGACAAAATTTGAAAATATCACAATACTAATACTAAATAAACTTTATGTGTGTCCCTCATGGGAGAAAGAAAAGTTGGTCTCTAGAGTAACCGTCTATATTATAACTAAAATATAGACCAAGGACTACATTAGAATATGAAAGGAAGGAGGTCCTTATTTGCAAAATTTGAAAAAAATACTGTTCACGCACACTATTCACCGGTACTATTCACGCAATGAATATGTACTCAAATTAGCAATATGCTGATCATGTGGTAGCATAGAAAGCCTGTTTCTTCAAACATTATGCAGGAACAGTGAAACTGCACAGACTTATTTGCAGGGATTGTCACCATAACTTCATTTGCAAGATCTTCTGTAAATACAATAGTTTTCTAAACAAACACACATGTTTATAACCTAAACACATCAGATTTCAACCAGCAGACTCTTCCTTCCGAGTTTTAAATTTTAATGAAAGAGTTTGTGTACAAGAAACAAAATTCATTAGTTTTTAAACTAAACACTTTAGCTTTCATATGTTTAAAACATGCTAGTTTCTATTCTAAACAACCCATTTTTCACTAGTTGCAAATACAATAGTTTTCTAAACAAACACACCAGTTTCTAATCTAAAGACATCAGATTTCAACCAGAAGACTCTTCCTTCTTAGTTTGTGTACAAGAAACAAAAGTCATCAGTTTTTAAACTAAACACTTTAGCATTCACATTCTTAAACAAGCTAGTTTCTATTATAAACTACACATTTTTTCACTAGTTGCAAATACAACCATTTTCTAAACAAACACAATAATTTCTAACCTAAAGACATCAGATTTCAACCAACAGATTCTTCCTTCGTAGTTTGTGTACAAGAAACAAAAGTCATCAGTTTTTAAACTAAACACTTTAGCATTCACATTCTTAAACATGCTAATTTCTATTCTAAACAATACATTTTTCACTAGTTGCAAATACAACAGTTTTCTAAACAAACACACCAGTTTTTAACCTAAAGACATGAGATATCACCCAGCAGACTATCACATCACAAAAAAAAGTAGTGTGGTCTGAAAACTGTGGGGATTGTAGAAACTAGATTATATATTCTGAAAACTGTTGTGATTGTGGAAACTTAATTGTCTAGGTTGAAAACTGCGGGGAGTGTGAAACTTGATTTTTTAGCCTGATAACTATGGTGCAACTTGATTGTTTGAAAAATATGGTGAAACTTGATTATTTAGTCTGAAAATTCTGGCGAGTATTTAGTTTCACAAACTAAAATCAATATATTTAGGCAAACTAAAATAAATATATTTCAGCCAAAACAATCAAGTTTCCATAATCACCTCAGTTTTCAAACTAAATAATCAAGTTTGACAAACACCACAGTTTTCAGCCTAAACAATCAAGTTTCCACAATCACAGCAGTTTTCAGAAAAAATAATCAAGTTTTCACAGTCATCACAGTTTTCACAATAAAATATCAAGTTTCAACACAAATCAACAACGGGAAAACATTATTCATCACCTCCGTTAATGGTAGAATGCACCGCATCAGCATTTTGGGAAGATGAGGTCTTCATTATTCATCAGATCTGCAAAATAAGAGCGAATAAACTGAATGAATTTAAACGAATGAATATAAACAAATAAATTGAATGAAAACATCACAATCAATACCTGATCCAGAGCGCCGCAATCGATCGGAATATCTTAGCAACCGCGCTGGAAAATGTGAGAAACAGATCCAGATCGGAGTTTGTAAGAAACCGCGCCGGAGAATGTGAGAAACCGCGCCGATCGGAGATTGGAGCGGCGATCGAAAATTATGAGCTCTGGAGAATTGGGGGTGGAGAATTGGGGGAAAGACGAGTTGCAAAAATAAAAGAAAATCACTATTCATTAATATATATACATATATTTTGGAATTTGCAGAAAAAGGACCTACGCCAAAGGTAATTTGCAAATTGGGGGTCGCGTCCAATATTATTTGTAAAAAGAGACCGTCTATATTTATTATATTTATAGATTGTCTATTACAAGACTAATATGAGAAAGAAGCTAGCTACCTCCTCTTTATTTGGTATGTGTTTTTTTCATCTTTTTTATTTAGATATTTGTCTATTTTTCTGTATAAATACTATTTATTTTACGCACGTGATATTATTCCAATGATCCGATTTTATAAATGTAAGGAAACATTTTATTTACCTTTCATGTAATCCCGAGTCCTTGACTTTACCATTTTTGACTTCCATGTTTTTTTCCATCCGAATTTGTATGGATAAAAGCGACTCATGTCCAGGTAGTGAGGTAGATGTGCATGCTTGGGATCGATTTGGTTGGTCTGTTATATAGAGTAGATGATACCCGTATTCATGCACAATTAAACCATATCATACATTCATCGTATGTATTTCAAATATAATTTGTGTATTTAAGATTTAGTGCATTTTAATATGTAGATTATGCATTTTAATTAATTTTAATTTATAATTTCTATAAATTGTGCTGTATATAATAGTCAAGAATGGAAATACATATATCTGCGATATCATTTAACAACTGAATGCACAGAAGTGTATTTTAGTTACTATTTAATTTTTTTACAGTATAATTTGTTGATAATAATATTAATTATAAACTGATTAATAAATATATTGATTAGATGATTGTACTACAATAAGATCATTTTAAGCATTTTTCAAAAAAAAATGATCATCAATGATATGAAATCCACTTTGTTTAGCTTGTATTTATTTTTATGTATGCAAATAAATTATGATATTATTTTATCATGTATGTTATATATGAAGTTCTGAATTTTCTATGTTATGTTTGCAGTAGACAAAAGAAAGACATGAATTTTCAAAAGCATGTAAACCAATAAACTGTAATTGAGATTTTGTGATAATCTCTATCTTGGTTTAGATAAAATGTAGAGCTTTGAATTATAAAAAAATGTTGTGAATTGAGTGAGGTAATTGTTTTTCAAGATTTCTCTTCATAGAATACATATTTATCAGAGCGCTTGAGATATTCATTCCTCTAGAACCAAGATCAGAGATGGATCTTAGAACAACTGACAAAGTGTAGTGATCAATCTCCATGTTGTACAACGGGAGTGTATACAAACCTACCCAGGGTTCGTCCAATCCCACCCCCCCATGTGGGCCAATCTGAGCCGTCTAAATAATCCAACGGCTGAAAAATGAGATGCAAGGTACCCCATTAGTTATGTAATGTCTCATATGCTCCCTCATTTGTATAATCCAATCATGTCATTTTGGGTTAATGATCACCCGTTTTTATTAATCCAACTTGTGAATTTCACTTTAATATCGTTTTACCCAGCCCTTTTTAAAAGTAGAAACTAATAAAATGTCCGAAATGCCCCTGTCATCCAGAATATGATCTCTCAGTCTAGTTAGCCGGTCAAACAATGGGAGTTCGCTATTATATATACTGAAGAAGTTCATCCAACGTTTAAGTGATGTGCAGATCTAGGGGTGAGGGATGGGTTTTAGTTTTTGGCAGGATAGGATGCGAGGGCGGTAGCAGACTCCGGCGTGGAAAATCAGCTCGTCGTTACCCTCAGAATTGGCAACATCCGGCAGTACTGGCTTGTCGACAAACCGATTGTTACTCAAGTCGGGCCGTTACACGCATATCATATAGGGAACAGACAGCTGAAGGAATTTGTAAGTCTTTTATCTATTTTCGCTACGAACGTATCCAATTGTTTGTTTGATTTGCAAAGGTGCGAAATGTGTTGGGAATGAATGAATGTGAGATTCATTTATTTCCCGTGAAGGAATGACCTAATGGGTTAGCATCAAATCAGTGATGTATATGTTAATTGATTTTGTTGAATTTGGGTGGAATCAAAATTGATTCTAGTTTTAGGCCACTGGCACTTAGAGTGATCATGGTATATATTTTTTGATGTATATCATCACCAATTCTGAATCTAAGTTAACCTGTAATCCACAGTGACGAACGAAGCGACTATGAAATGAATTTTCAATGGATAGGTTCCTTCTGAAACACAGCAGTAACAATTATATATAAATAAACCTAAGTAGTTTCTTGGGAAGGTTAGAGGTCGATTCTCAATCCAACTCCACATTAGTCTATAGACAAGTAAGTGATAAACATGATCATTATTATGTTATCATAAATAAATTTACTCTCAGTTCCTTGCTTGTGTGATGGCTGAGGTGGTATAGTCACATCTCATGCTTATCTCTGATTTCTGGTCGACTTTATAGAGTGTTTATCTACTTCATTTTTAAAACATAGCAGTGGTTATTTTTATCCATTTAACCTGTTCATTGTTTACGGATTGTTATGGCTTCGGCTGTATTGAATATCCTTGTTTCCAGAAAATGTTATCATTCATGACAAAGGCGAACCTATATATTTTATCTGCTGCATTAGGAGTGATTAAGGATGTATAATTGCTTTGCCGTTCATTACTGATAATTATAGAGTACTCTCCCCAGCCATTACATATACGCTTGAATTGTTACAAACTGTGTCTTTATTTCGTGAATAGGTACCTGAATACACTCTTCACACCTTGCTAATTATATGACTGAACTGTTTTTTAAAATGATTTACAAAACTCATAAACCAATGTCAAAAGTCATACAATATTCAAAAATAAAGGTCATGTGATAAGTAGCAAATAAAGGGAAAGCATAATGATGGCTTCCGATTTATTATGCATTGCTAGCGTAGTACATGTAATCTGATAGGGACTAGTAACATGGTTGAATTTATGTTTACATTATTTTGTTTTGTTTGTCAGCAGGATGGTACCAGTATTGACATGTTTGTGTTTGCAAGACTGTAATGATGAGCCATATGCCGATTGCTTATATTGTTATATACTTGATAATGCGAGTGTTTTTTCTGTATAGCCATAGGATATAATTTTGTATTTAATATAACCGTGTTGATCAATGAAGCTTATCTTGTTTTATAGTTGATAAACAACCAAAATGCAAGTGTTTATTTATGTATAGCCATAGGAGAGTATTTTATATTTCATATAACTGTGTTGATCGATGAAGGTTATCTTGTTTTGTACTTGATAAACAAACCGAAATGCGAGTGTTTTTTCTGTATGGCCATAGGATATAATTTTATATTTTATATAATTGTGTTGATCAATGAATTGTTCACAACAACAAGGTGATGCAGTATATTTTTTTAATATTTTTGAACTGGGACTCTAGGTTTGTTTCTTCTAAAATATTGCTCATGGAATTCTCAGACGAGTCCTAAATTTTTGTGGTACTTGTACACAGCTCACATCTGTGCAAATATTGGCTACTATTCTGTTGATAGTTTTTTATTTTCTTGAAATGATAGATACTTTTTAGCCTTCCATAGTTGTGTCGAGTTTTGCACTGCTTAGAAAAAAGGGCTCCGTACAAATGACATTTTATAGTCCATTACTCTTTATGAAAATACTAATCAGAGGTATATAAGATACTTGGTTCTCTTTTTGCATAAGGGTCATGAATGATATATGTTACTATATTTTTCTGCCTTCCATAGGAGGGTTGATTTTAATATGTAGATCATTGCTTAGATAAAAAGGATTCAGTATCGATACAAAAGCATTAAAGTATATCTATGTTGGTGCAATTTTGTTACCAGGGCTGCTCAGATGAATATTTGTAACTTGATCGTTGTTGTGCAAAAGGGAATGCACTTTACTCTTTGGATTGGTATTCTTATATGCGATACATCTTTTTATTTCCGGTTAGTATAAGTTTTGGCTGCTAAACACTTGCAATATTTTGATGAACATTATATTTTTTTATCGGAGACTCCAGCAGGGGAGGGAGGTTAGGTAGGAGGCGATGAAGAATAGACTGAGTAAGCCCAAGATGCTGAAGAAGAAGAAGGGGTCATAACCTGAAGATTATACTGGGATTTTGAAGACCCTATAGTATAGAGTATAGACCGGGATTAGTTTTTTTATGTCGTAACGTCTTAGTTATATCGTGTCGATCTAGGAACATATACGTTGGACATCTAACAATTTATCAGTTGTTCTTATAGCGATGTAGATGTTAATTCTGCTGCAATACCATTGTACGTATTGAGTGCTGCAACTAGAAGTGCACAGGAAGATTGATCATGTTAGTGAATATTGACTGTTGGATGGTTGTACAGAATATCTCATGCGTTGGAGATTACGTCTGATTTTCTTAAACTTCATATAAATAGCAGGAAACTGACTTGAAATGTTCTCCCTTTGATTCACTATTAATGGCACACTGTGACTGCGAGTTTTTTCATGATACGTTTGACCTTTAATAACTTCATTTACATATAATAACAAATTATAAAATTTATATATTTAAAAACTACATGTTATGCTGAATCCAAAAGTATCTCATACGATAATATTAACATTCACATTCTATATGAAATTTATGGTCAAACATGAAGGAAACAAAGTTGAAAAAAAGTGTGCCAAACATATTGAATCGGAGTATTTCATTTCCAGGATAAGTTTGGCCCAAATTTGATTTATGTGGACATGTCGGTTTTAGGCCCTAACGGTACGAGTCAAAATGGGCTTGGATGGAGCATAGTATTTCAAATAATCTGTGTTGTACTAAGAAATAACAATAAGGTTTGTGTATCAATGTAACCTAATTGATATTTACTAGGGTTGGCAAAATTTATCAAAAATACTGTACCAACCATATGCCAACCGAAACCGTACCAAAACATACCGTACCAATTCAATACCGAAATTAATGGTATGGTATACCGTACCATAGTCTATTATTGGTACGGTATTGGTATCAAATTTTCATTACCACGGTATTACCGTACCGTACCGAAATCATAATATTAATTAAATTAAATATATTAATTGATTAAAATAATTAATAATTTTTGATTTATTAAATAATTAAGTCTTTTATTCTTCCTTAAACTCTTCAATAGCCTGTACTTTAGTTTCAGTATTCTACTAAAACTCTGAAACTTTCGCCTTACTTTATTAATCATATTTTGCAATGCTCAGCCCGCTGCTTGTGATTCTTGACCGGAGCATTCAAGTGCCAAGAACTACAAGCAATTTTGTTCAATCCTTGATTCTATTGGGCTCTTCCTAAGGTAAACTTCGATTGTTACAAACTGTGCGGTGATTAATTCTTTCAATTTTTTGGGGTTATTTAGAACTGTCATGATCGAACGGATCTTCACTTGGGGGTTCTTTGTTTTTTTGTGGTTATTTAGATGTCTGTCAATCAGATTTAGTATTTGGAAATTGGGAAATTATAGTTATTATTATTGAATTCAAATACTTTTTTGGTTGATTGACAGGGTTTACTTCAAATCAAGAGAACAGGGTATTAAAGCTTGAAGGTACATAAAGGCACGGTTTTGGACTCATTTTTTAATCCACTTGGTTGATATATTGAGGTTGTTGCATGTAGCTTTTTGTATTTGAGTATAGATTGTGTTTGTTTTCTTGTTAACACGTTTCTTGAGTCTGTGTGCAAAGATTTCACTTTTCAAGTCTTTTAATTATAATATTAACATGGGATCTCATTTATTCACAATTATGATGATGATTAGTTTAAGAGTCTTTAAAATGTCATTTGAATGCCTGATTGCACATTTATGAACTTTTAGGAGCAAATTAGTTAGTTTTATGATGTTCATTTATTCAGTAGTTTCACAGAAAGATGCATGATATAGCTAATGTCCTGTTCTAGCACACATGATAAATTGCAGAATTTATGGAACTACATTACAAACCAACCACACAGAAAGTGTAAATTGATGCCTAGAATTTGCACATGCTTAATTTTGCATGAATGCTGCTGAAATTAGTACACATTGCTCAGTTTTGTGTGCTTCTGAAATGAAAAATATTTTTATGTTAATGTCATATGTTAACACATTGTGCTTGTTGCTTTCAGTTTTTTGATAACACTCTTGCGATTATTTGATAAAGTCCTTTTGGTGTTCAGAGCCTAACAATGGGATGACAAGTTATAAAGATGAGTAGTAGCGCTATCAGTAGTGGTCGCGGCCTGCAGTCAACTCCAAATGCTGATGGAGTTAATCAAGTGACTCCACCTGTGGAAACCTCTCCCCCATCTGAGCCAATAAGTGAAACCCCTCCTGATATCTCTGCTTCTACCTTACTTCGGAAAAGGAAAGAACCCAGTAAAAGATCACCACTTTGGGCATACTTTAGTAGATGCAAGTTGCAAGGTTCGGATGAAGCAGACCCTAACCTTTGCGTTTGCGACATATGTGGTGAAAAGGTGTTGTATTCAGCAAAGTTAAATGGGACATCTTCAATGTGGGCTCATGTGAGGAATAAGTGTGACCAGCATCCTTTACGTCCCGAACCTGAAGCAAATGATCTCAAGCAGTCTAAGCTGATTGTAGACAACATTACTGGGGCTAAGACATATCACAAATACAAAAAGAAAAGGTGTGATGATAAATGCATATCCATGATTATAAAGGACGAGTTGTCTTTTAGGTTTGTGGAGAAGGAGGGATTCAGAGAATTTGTGAAGGAGTTGCAACCTGAGTGGCCAGTTTTGAATCGAAAACAAGTTGCTAAGGGTGTTTTGGATAAGTATCTCCATCATAGAGCATTGTTAATGAGCGGTCTGAAGGCATAAAAAACCAGGGTCTCCATCACCACTGACACATGGACTTCTATTCAGAACATCAACTATATGGTTATTACAGCTCACTTCCTGGATTACGATTGGAAATTGCACAATAAAATCATTAACTTTTGTCCAATTACTAGTCACAAAGGGGAGGACATAGGCAGAGCTGTTGAAAACTGCTTGAGACAATGGGAGATTACGAAGATATTCACTATCACAGTTGATAATGCCTCTTCCAATGATGTGGCTGTTCAATATATCACGAGGAGGTTAAGAAGCTACAAAACTTTATCATTTGATGGTGAGTATATTCATTTGAGATGTGCTTGTCATATTATTAATTTGATTGTTAAGGATGGGTTGAAAGAGTTGGAGAGTGGAATTGCAGCTATTTGAACTGTGCAAAATATGTGAGGTCATCATCTGCTAGACTTGATAAGTTTAGGGAATTTGCTGTGCTGGAGAATATGAGGGCAAACGTAAATGTGCCATTGGATGTTGTCACTAGGTGGAATAGTACCTATATGATGTTAGAAGCTGCTTTTAAATATGAATATGTATTTACAAGGATGGGAGAAGAGGATGTACCTTTTAGGAACTACTTCGAGGGGAAAACGGGACCTCCTGACTCTGCGGATTGGAGAAATGCTGAAGCATTTTGTGTCTTTCTGAAAAAATTCTATGAAGCAACTATAAAGCTCAGTGCTTGGAAATCTGTTACTGCACATACTTTGTTTGTTGAGATGATCACTTTGCAGATAAAAATTGATAAAGCTTGTCAATCAACTGACGTCGTCTTGAAAAAAGTTGCAGTAAGTATGAAGGAGAAGTTTAATAAATACTGGGGCTGCTATGGGGTTATTAATAAGGTTATCCTGATTGCAAATGTTTTAGATCTCAGGTACAAGCTGCAGTGGGCTAAAGTTGCTTTGAAAGCAGTTAAAGTTTCAACTGAGGTGAACGATAAAATAGAAAGCGACCTTAAGAAAATTCTGATGGATATGTATGAAGAATACAAAGGTGAACAAGAGAATCAAGGTACTGTTGATGATACTGAGCCAAAGTTACAGGTCGATAATTTAGAATTGGATGGTTTGGATGCAATTAGTAGAGAGGTAGCAAGACAAAGGGTGGAAGATAAATCTGGTTGTATCAAGAATGAGGTCGACCAATATTTGAATGATAAATATGTCAGCATTAGTTCCAAGGGGTTTGATATTGCAAAGTGGTGGAGAGGGAATGAAGAGACTTATCCGGTGCTTTCGAAGGTAGCTAAAGATATCTTAGCTATTCCTTGTTCTACAGTAGCTTCAGAAAATGCATTCAGCTTGGGGTCACGAGTTGTTGATCCTTTTAGAGCTTCACTAACCCCGAAAATGGTGGAGGCGTTGGTATGTACGCATGACTGGTTAAAGAGTGATCCACCAAACCTATACTAGGATCCAACTGAAGAAGAGTTTGATTTATACACAGAGTTGGAAGCGATTGAAAAAGGTACACCATCTTTTTTTCTCTTTCTGAAATGTTAACTTAGCTTTCATTTTATTTCCGTTTTCTAATTCTCATCTGTAGTATTTTCTGATTGAGATTAAAAACTCTTTTATACTCATGTGTAATTATTTTAGTAGACAGTTAACATGTGTTATTAATTTCATTAATTTTAGTATCCATATGTTTGAAAGCTTTGGAGTTGGAGCTCAAACTGCTCAGAAAACATCAACAGGACATGTTGTAGTTGATTGATGTAATGCACAGGTTCACAAGTGAAACAAAGGCCGAAAGTGGGGAGTTTAATAATGCGGCCGAGAGTGGGGAGTTTAATAATGCCAATGCAGGCAGCAGGATTGCTAATCCAGGAGCTAGCATCATTGGAATTTCTACTTTTATAATATACTTGAGTTAAATTTTTTAATGGATTGTAAGGTCATCTTCTAGACTTTTAGTTATTATTTTTTTCATCCCGTCACTTGACTATTTTACTTTTTATGAATTATTGATGAATTTTGTGAATTCTACATATTACATATATTTTTATTTATTTTGTATGTGAATTTTTTTCTCAATATTTGTTTCATCGTGCTATCATAAAATTGTAAAAAATATCGATGAAATTATTTTTGGTACGTGTACGGTATATACCGAATACCAACAAAACTTATTGGTAATCAATATATTAATATAAATGGTATACCGACTTGTTTAGTTGGTATCGGTATTTAAAAAGTGTGTACCAAAGTATTTGGTATGGTACATGGTATTGTCTACAAAGGATGGTATTCGTACCGAATCCACCCCTAATATTTACAATATAGTTAAAATAATGGGGATCATACCTCCCTAAAAAATATTCGTCATAATTTAACTAAAATTCTTCCTCCATTTTGCCACATTTACATGTATATTGACAATTGAAATGAACCAGGTTTGACAAACCAAACTTGATTAGATAAATATATTTTGGTGTATGCCTCGGGTCCAAGATTCATGGTTCCAGCCCTTTGTCCACTGTTCATTATTGAGTAGTCAAGTATATTTTTTATAAAAATTCCGAAAGGTGTTGAAATGTTGTGCCCAGCTGGGGAGAATTCGCCTAACCGGATGCGTTCCGGCCCTGTCACACATTACCTTTGTCCACTGCTAAAACGTACTTTAATAATATACTTTCTTAGATACACACCAACATTTGTTAATTGAATCTTTAAGTTTTTGTGCAAACGATGAAGTCCATACGGTAAACATACAAATAATATGCAGTTTAGGTATCTGATTTCCATTTTTACAAACACTCTACTATCAGTATCCAAGGCCTCCATAAGGGTGGAAGTCCATAATATTGTCCAAACCTGGGTATCAGATCAGCAACCACTACATAGTGCAGCTAAGGATCACATTGCAGATAATGCATTTGGAGAAGCGTCTTCCATCTTCAGTTGACTGCATCACTAGGATAGATGTGAAATTTAGAATTTCCAAGATTAATTTTTGCATCAATGTGTGCAAGCAACATCTCAAGGACCATTCCCCTATTCCAGTTGCATTTGCTGAGGACAATGCCAGCGGTAATGGATGCTCTAATCTGGTCAACCGTTGGTGCTTGCGGGAAATGATTATTGCCCCGGGTCTTAGCGCTTGCTCCAAAATAGAGAAAATGATCGAAAAGTGTCTGAATTACTTTTAGAAGATACCTGGCCAGTTGACGCGTCGAGTAAGGAAAGGGCATCCCCCGTGTAATGTTTCATTAAATGCATCACGATTGGACCTGCATTACGACCGGTAAAATCGGATGCCCACTGCTCTGCTGGAGTTGTTAGCTTGAACGTTAAGATATTTCGACCCTGTTTGTGGCCCCATCTAGCCAGTGCAGAAGAAATGACACGCGACTGCAAAATTCTAATAAACAGGTGACATTAAATACTCCATAATGCAAATTAAAGAACAATTTAGT
This sequence comes from Sherardia arvensis, assembly GCA_948330725.1. Lineage (NCBI taxonomy): Eukaryota > Viridiplantae > Streptophyta > Magnoliopsida > Gentianales > Rubiaceae > Sherardia > Sherardia arvensis. Next base: position 16,253,508 of record OX415242.1, read on the forward strand.
GTGTGCATAAGACTGACACAATCAAATGATGATATCCCGCTTCCTGTAGTTTATTAGTTTGTTGGTTACAGAAATAATTTTTTTCCAACCCCAAAATTTTAATGTACCGAGACTCATCGCTATTGTATAAGTTTAAGTTTAAATTTGCCTAAGTAGAGATGTACTTACTATCCGCTGGGCTGCATCAACTCTGCTGTCTGCTCAAGGGTCTAGCCTTGAATCAAAGTACTCCACAAGCTTTTCATTGAAATTCACCACTAGAAGGATGTAGTGATCATTCGCCGAGACGGGGACAAAGACCTAGTTGAAAGAAAAAATCATGAGTGCAGCATTTCATAGGAGAATTTAATGTATTGTGGGAGTATGGCGGTTACCATAACAACATATTTTATCTTTCGCTTCATGCTCGTAATCTCGTGCTCCCATCCTGAGATCGTTGATAACTCTCTATCGCTGGGACAGAACTCTACAAACTGATTTGGTAGCCTGACTGTTAACTAGTTATAATATAAATAAGCATAACAGAATCAAAATTGTATAGTACTTTATGGATTATCACCTCAACCAAATCCAGACACACATGGCTGGGGGGGTACTCAACCAGTAGAGAATTGTTAAGAATTTTGGTCCAGACACTGATAACAGTGGATGAAACTTTTGAATTCGCTTCAAGGGTGCGGAAATCAGATCTTTGAAGTGATGCCACTCCATCAGTGAAAGGAGCATAGTTTCTGCACAGATTTGATAAGGACACGCTTTGCATCGTGATTAAATCAAGTTTAGAAATCTTATTAAGCTAACCTGGTGGTAGGCATATCAACTGCAGTAATACAGAAGTCTGCGATCTCCAGGTAATGGTTGGGAAGTTGATTTTCCTCATCCTTTAAGTTGTTCACCAGCTCCGTGAAGAACATCTGTTCATATGGTTTTGGCCAGTCAGTCCACGGGATTGGGTTTTCCTCAGAATCATACAAGGGACTATCTGAATCTCCAAAAGAAAGCTGGATGTTCAAGTCCACCGTTCCATCTGAAGGTGCTGGCATTGACATTGCATCATCCACGGTGACACTGACATCTCCAGTCATCAAATCCTGCCGCACTAAAAAAGCCCAGTTTTTAGAAGCGGGAATATGATGAGTCCATGGTTCGTATTCGGACCTCGTTCATACTCGGACCAGGGCCCGAGAAGGGTCATGGGCTCGAGATACGCGGAGGATGGGTCCACGGGTCCATCAATCCTAATCCTTATAAGGAATGCGTATATTATGAATGTTCTACAAAGAATATACATCTTCTCAAAGATGGTAATTCAGCTATCCTAAACATGGTAATACAACCATGTCCGAAATACACTTCTATTATACATGGTAATACAACCTCTATTCCCATAAGAGTTGTATTCATACCATAAATACATATCTTGGTGATCTACGGATTGTGGCCATATAAATACCCTAAGAGGTTTGGTAGACCTCTCATCTAATCTCATACTTTATACTTTACGCCTTAAGCAAATATACTGACTTGAGCATCAGAGTGTCTATCCCCGGGACACCCGGGGCCTTTGTCTTGCAGATCAGTTCGAGAGCCTGGTTCGTCGTCGAAGTGTTGGTGTCCTGCATACATCAATTTGGCACGCCCAGTGGGACGCCTCACACTCATTGACGACGTCGCCGAACCTTGTTTCCGATCTGTTCTAACGCACCCGAAGAAGCAACTTCTCCAACAACACGTCTGAAGCCGAGCAACCCAGACGAAGCGCCCGTGTGCTAGGGCAAAATCCGGAGGAGAATCCAGGAGCAGAACAACCCCCCCAAGGACGAGGATGAGGACGAGGACGCGGTCGACCCGAAGGATCTCGCACACACTCCACCTCTGAACCACCGTCAGGCTCTACCGTGGGGGTAGGAAACTCCAAAGTTCCAAACTCCTTCGTCCGAATCCTGTCGTATCCGGAACACCCATTTCCGGTCCAAATCCTGTTGTGTCAGGAGTGCCACCTTCTAGATCAATTCCTGTTGCGTCAGGAGTATATGGCATAACCCTCCAGGTTCTGGGCCGACTTATATCAACCTCGACCCCCCAACGATCCCTGAAGATGTCCGAACGCTGATGAGGAACTTACAGGGCCAATATCCTGAGTTTGTCGCATCTTTAATAAACTCAAGTCAACAACTCAGTGCATGAAGCTCCTAACCAAGTATCTGTCTCAGGAGTTCAAACTACACCACCTGCTGACCCTACTCAGGAACGAAGACTGCTCAATAATTTATCCAAGGACCTGCCACCTTACAATGCTCAGAGCAGTCTGGCGCCACCTCCTAATGTATCCAATTATCAGGGCGAAGGTACAGGATTAAGTAGGGAAGATGTGAGAAGGATGCGTATCCTCAACATAGAAGAAGATCTCAGACGCGAGAAGAGGGAGCGATCTCGAAGCGAATGGCAAAATAGCGCTGATCGGCCCTACTCACAAGATGGGGCCTACACTACCCGAGGTAAATACGAAGTTGACTAAGAAATCACTCGTATCCTCGGACCCAGAGGACAAGCTGCTCGTTCGCCCTTCTCACGACATATTGTGAATCTTCCCTTCGACAACCACAAGAAGGTCCCAGAGCATTTCACCACATACGATGGCACCAGGGATCCTAGAGAATTTCTTTCGGTCTTTTTTAAGACCTTAGAAACCAGAAACTTCCATGAATTGGAGATATGCAAGATCGTCCCCAGTTACCTCCGAGAAAAAGCACAGACATGGTTTACCCAGACGAAACCAGAAAGTTTATTTGATTACTGGGATTTTGCCGAGTTTCTTGTCCATGCTTTCTTCCAGAAGAAGAAGTTCACCAAGCCTCTCGGAGATCTGGGGTATGTGGCTCGCCTCGAAGGAGAGACTGTGATAGAACACTATCATAGGTACATGGATCTAGCTACTGAATGATATGATCGAGATGAACGCCTCCCGATAAATATGTACCGGATGAGCGTGGATGATGACATTCTAAGGATGAAATTGGCAACCAAAAATCCAACCACCATTCAACACCTTCAGGCCATCATGGAAAAGTACTATAGCAAGTCAAATGTGTGACGGGCAAAAGACCCCCAGAATTCCTGATGGACAGTAAAGAATCCAGGGCAAAAATACCGAAGGTCGAGAAGACCGATAACGCTCCAAATCCTACCTTCGAGACATTCACTCCTCTGGCGAGATCTCGGGCCGAAATTCTATCTATTCAAAGGCACCCTATGAAGGACCCGCCTGCCATGAAGGAACTAGCCGAACGTCAAAGGTCCTCGAAATACTGCCAATATCACCGAGATCGAGGGCATGACACGGAGGAGTGCTACCAGCTCAAGAATGAGATCGAGAAGCTAATCCGTCAAGGAATTGTGCAACAAATCGCACCTTCCATAGCTGGCGATAACCAGGGGACCCAGAGAAGGTATGGGGGAAAGCCCTGGCAGAAGAAGAAGGATGGCTACCGCAATAATAACAATAACAACCAGGGCGGCGGAGGCAACAACCTTCAAGATCCTCCTCCACCACCACCAAACGGAGCCAACCGAGTCATCAACGGCATCAATGGCTATACAGGAGAAGCAATTTCCTTGACCAAGCTGAAAGATAGTGTGCGAGATATACCCCACACTGAGCCAGTCAAAAAGAGGCTCCGCCCCGAGGAAACCATTACCTTCTCGGATGCGGACGCCGTGCCAAATCAGATGCCTCACTCGGATCCTCTCATCATCTCAGCAACCGTACAAGATACTCTAGTAAAAAGAATCTTCATAGATGATGGGAGTGGGGTAGAAGTAATGTTCCAAGACTGTTTCCAGAAGTTGGGATTTACTAAAGATGACCTTAAACCTACGGGTCCGATCTCGGGGTTCATAGGAAATCTAGTAATACCTCTCGGGGAAATCACACTCCCCGTCACAGTAGCAGAAAGAACCAAGAGCCTAACCTTGTACTGCACATTTGTGGTAGTAGACGCGGTCACACCCTTCAACATTATCCTTGGCAGACCTTGGATGTGCCAAGCTAAAGCTGTATGGTCTCCTTACCACCTGATGCTGAAATTTCCAACACCACAAGGAGTAGCTTCAATCAAAGAAGACCAAGGAGTGACGGGCTCTTGTATGATCACGGCCATCCGTGATACCAGAAAAGTGAGCAATATCTCGACCATCAACACTATTTTAGGAGATCTGGTACCCGATCCTGATCTCGAACAACCCATGGTGTTCCATTTTGAAGAAGAGGCCTATAACGAGATGACTGCACTATGGCATAAACGCCGCCACCAAACTCGAGATTGTCTTTTATAATTTTACCGAACTCTCAAGTTCAAAGAATGCAATTTCTTTTCGATATATATATCTTCTATTTTATTTTGAAGCAGTCCATACTCTCTAAATACAAAGAGAAACTATGCCTCACAAAGCATAAGTAAAGACTGCTGCCTAAAGATCCATACGCTTATAAGTGTACGATTGATGCTTATCTAATATGAGCTGTTTAGACTACGTGTCTGAACTACAATCATCTTAGGCCAAAATAAAATAATATACTTGTAAAATGTATATGGTCAAAGACCAACATGATATGAGACATGCAAACTCACAAAGTCTGGAACCGACTCCCCACGTGAGACTCCTAATAAGGTACACATCACTTTCTATTAAGGCTATTCATAAGCCTAAAGAGTCAATCTTCTCAAGGATTGCGATATAAAGACCTTTATAAAGGCAAAATCAAAAAGTGTTAATACACTATGAAACTTCTTACACCTCGTGAAGATCTTTAAATACAGGGGTACGACCCCGACCGCGAGAAGAAGTAGAGGTACGACCTCGAATACTCTGGAGGCCACGGCCCCAATTACTTTCCTCTGCCACCCTCATCAACTGAGAGGGCGTAGGGGATCCAATTCTATTTTCCACAGGTTCAGCAGGGGAGCCAATAGAGCCACGAGCTCTAGGAGTAGGTGTCACTTCTCTGCCCCTTCCACATGGGATCCCTCGAGATACACCCCTTTGGGCATGAGGCCATATAAAAGGTCCTAAATATGGGACACCAGAAGGTCCACCTACTTCCCTCCTTGAAGACCCTGAAGGCATGACAAACACACCTTGGGCCTCTAGTTCCTTTATTTGGAACCTGCAAGCGTTAAGCTCGGTCTGGCACATTCTCAACTCATCTATCCTGGAGGCAATCTTGTGATTCACAGTGATAGTCTCATCTCGGAGTCTAGAAATAAGAAGATCCTTCTCATGACTTTCACCCTTGACCTTCATTAAGTCACTCTTGACTTTCCTCCATTCTTGGTCATACTCCTTATTGGTGGTCAAAGCTTTGTCGAGCGCTTCTTCTAGCTCCTTACACCTCTTCTGAAGATCGCTCACTTGCTGATTCAGCTCAGCTCTTCGTTCCAAAGCTTCTTTGAGCCCACCTCGAAGACTTTCACAGTCTTCCCGCACAATGCTGAAACAGCCTTTGGAGTCATCCAGATCTTCCTCCAGTTCCTTGTTCTTTTGAAGGACAGCTTCATACTTGACCTGTAAGTCAGCACATGCGGCGGAGCAACACTGGACATAAAGGAAGGAAAAGACCAATTAATTCCAAAGACAAAATCCATGTTCAGAATACATGAAAAGCCAAAATTTGGCGAAAACAGAAAAATCTTGAAGTAAAAAACAAGGCTCTAAGGAGTTACAATCTTCTCCTGCTCATCAGAAGTCTTCTCTCGCTCCTGCTTCTCCATCAGGAACGTCAACTCAGGATATAAACCAGACAGTCTTTCCTGAAACTCCTCCAGAGTTAAAGCCTTCTTCAAAGATTCCAGATTAGACATCAGACTGGTCTCAAACCCCCCAATCTGGCTAAACTTCACCCGAAATTCCTTCAAATTCTCTGGCACTTCAGGCCAAGTGTAGGCTGGGGCAAGACATCCTTGAAGCTCGTCACTGAGAAACCCCTTCAGAGGAGTCCACATCTTCGAGAGCTCAGATTTATGGTAGAATTCACCATACTCTTGGCGATGCGCCTCCATCTCTGGACAGTTGAGGCAGAAGTCTATTATCAACCTAACTAGCCGCCTCTGGCTATCAGGATCAGCATACCGGTCTCTCTCAGCCTCCACCGAAGCCATGTTCCTCTTCAATTCTAAGAAGGAACCATCAGAAAGCCTTTTTGCCTTTTCCAAGGCTCGGTTCTCCTCTTCTAAGGCTCTTATTTTGTCCTTAGCCTGAGCCAGCTCATTCTGGAGATGCTTCAGCATATCTGAAGGTTCCCTAGACCTCTTGGACATCTCCTCCTCCATCAACTCGAGCTCGGACTCCTGTCCCCGAGAACGGTCATACAGTGTCCGAAAAGAATTGTGCATATGCCTCATCAGACTTGCTGACTGTAAAAGAAGGCAAAGAGAATTAGATAACTACACAACTATTCCTATCAGAAGCCATGACGAATCATACCTGGTTAATTTTGGGACAGCCCGGTACCACCTTGACCAGAACCTCAGAAGGAGAAGGCGACACATACTTCTCGAACTCTTCCAAAGGTCCGAGTTTGAGCCTTGACTTCTTTGAAGACTTATCTGCAGAAATCCCTGAAGCCTCGAGATCCCTCTTCTTTGCATTACTACTCAATAGCCCCCTTGATTCAGCTATCTGAGACAACAAATTGGCTGCCCTGTTCGTCTTAGAAGCACCCACTGCACATACAAGGAATGAAGTTAGCATAAGAAGCAAGGGATACATTGTGGACGAGAATATAACACAAGAAGAAATACCCTCTCGCAACGCATCTGATCCTACCACAGAAGTTATCATCATGACCTCATCAACATTTTCGGTCGTGATGGGAAGTACAGTAGAGGTCCGAGACATTTCCTTTCTCGGACAACGAACTAAGGCAGAAACCTCATCCTCTTCCTCATCTGATGGATCTAAAGCCACAGGAACAAATAGGCAATCTGCCTCCTCAATCACTTTCAGCTGTGATTGAGTCTTTTTAGGTCCTTGAACCAACCTTTTAAACCGATGCCCACGTTGAGCATCTATCATCAGACCCGAGATTTCCTTATTTACCTCTTTCTCGGATATCTCATCTTGGACAGCCCTCTCTTCTAATACTCTATAGGCCTGCAATGCTTTAGCTGCACCACCTGGATCCTGCTCCATAGACAGAAGAGCTTCATACTAGTCCATCTCAACACCTTCTGGCTGATCAAAATGTGACAACTTCAAGAAGCTGCAATTTTGAAGAGTACGGCCAGATAGTTGATTCAACCAGTCATACGTTTCTATAGGCCATTGCCAACCCATTTTATGATCTCCAGATACAAACCTACCCTCTCTAAGTTTGATCTTATCATTCACCAACTCCTCAGCTACATCTAGCAGTTGGCGGGACGACTCTACTTCATGCCAAATCTCATTTTGGACATCTTCATTCCAATCAGGAACTTCATACTTGGTTCGATCAAAGGTTAATTTTACCTTATCCCACTTACCACAGTTCACAGGAAGCACAAAAAGTTTGCCTAAAGTGGTGTCACGAGAGGTCAAGGTCACACTTTGTTTAACAATGGAAACCTTATACATGGTCCGCAACAAGGAGAGACTGGGGCGATAACCTTTACGAGCACACCAAGTTATTAAGGCCATAATGATTACTATCACATTGGCATGTAACTGACCTGGATGAACCCTATAGTGCTGAAGAAAATCATCCAACAGTGGGGGAAAAAGAAAGGCTAACCCATGCTGCAGAAACCTCCCATATATGACCCCTCGGGTCGGAGTTACTAACTCAACTGCAGACTTATCTTCTCCAAAGTACATGAAGTCAGCATCAGAAGGAATTGAAAAGGGACAACCTTCTGCGAAGATAGCAGCATCAGCGCGTGCTTTATCATCTTTCTTCGACTCTTTGCTACTACCTTCACCATCCATGGATACTATACCTCTGGATGCATGCTTGACCTCGGGGCTATTCCCCTCTATTTGGGCCCTCCTGCCCATAGCCCTCAACCTCTTCTCTTCCTCAGAGGCTTTCTTCTTCAAAACTACATGTGTTTTCCCACTTGCTACCTCAGCTCCGCAGCGGTCATGGGAGCTACTCTCCTCAGCCTGAGCTTCTACATACTCTCCCTCATCATGATGGGAGATGGAAATTGTTCTACGACTATTGCTCATGATTACAGAGAGTATGGGGGAAATACACACACAAGAGATAAAAGGAAAAAACAGACACAAGCAAATTTACACACACAAGAGATAAAAGGAAAAAACAGACACAAGCAAATGTGCAGAGAAAGAAGATGGCACTTACTGGTGACGGAAGCAGAAATTTGGGGCTTCGGAAATTGATGAAGTATTGATGCGCCTTCTGAACTTGCAAAGAAAACAATTTTCGAATAAGAGAAGACAATGGGAATGATTTGGGAAATTTAATCCAAACCCAGACAGCATTGAAGATGAGCAATTACCTCGATGCTATTTCCAAGGCAAAGTAATTGGAGAGACAGGGGACAGACCGTCTCTGCTTGCCAATGAAGACACGACACGTGTATTTACCATCTGGATTTCAAAAAGAAGCTAATCTTAGCCGTCCATATATCTGATGGAATACGAAAGTACTTGAAGCTAGATATTCAGAAGGGTAAGCCCGAAAGGACAGTCTTAGAAGGACCCCCCGAGCTTAACACCCCGAGTTATTCTCCCTCGAGTTATTGGTCTTCCCTCGAGAAGCAAGCCTCTCCTTCAACCTTCGAGATGGAGCACTCTATATTCTGAAGATCTATCTTGGGGCTACTGATAAGTCCATGGTTCATATTCGGATCTCGTTCATACTCGGACCAGGGCCCGAGAAGGGTCATGGGCTCGAGATACGCGGAGAATGGGTCCATCAATCCTAATCCTTATAAGGAATGCGTATATTATGAATGTTCTACAAGGAATATACATCTTCTCAAAGATGGTAATTCAGCTATCCTAAACATGGTAATACAACCATGTCCGAAATATACTTCTATTATACATGGTAATACAACCTCTATTCCCATAAGAGTTGTATTCATACCATAAATACATATCTTGGTGATCTACGGATTGTAGCCATATAAATACCCTAAGAGGTTTGGTAGACCTCTAATCTAATCTAATCTATTTACGAAGTCGTTACGTGCTCATGTGATTGCCTTTTATGCTCTACTTTATCCTTCTAGCGACATCGTAACTGAAAAGCTGACATAAAGTATGTTACTAGGATGTTACGACTTCGCTACGAATGCTCGCTAGAATCCTACTTAAGATTTTTTTTGTTTTTTAAATGCACTCATACATTTTTAAATCACGATTTAAACGAAATGATGGTATAAGACACTAATCATTCTATTTTAAGAATAATTTTCATTTGTTCCGTCGTATGCTCATGTAGAAGGGGATAGGGATTTGGTCACTTAATCTGCAATTACATAATTTGAAAGAGTTTTAAGAAACTTAGTCTTTAATTGTAAGACAATAAGAAACTCTACACATCATGTGTACGCTTGAAAACGCTATCCATCGCTTACCTTTAGAGACAACAACATAGTAGAGCTTCACACATGAACTACATATATATATATATATATATATATATATATATATATATATATATATATATATGCGCAGTTCAAGTGCATTTCATTAGAGATACTTAGTTTATTACAACTCATTTATGTGATTACAAGCACGATTCTTGAATTAAACAAAGTATCATGCACACGTTCACTCACCAACTGTCATCACTCATCATACTACCGAGTATCGCTTAATAACATTGCATGCTGATGTACTAAGATGTACTCTGCTTGATATAATGTGATGTTCGATATTTTCCAAATTGAGTATTATACTGTTTAGATATAAAATGTACATATTTAAGAATATGATATTGCGTTTAAAAATTTAAACCGAATTATTGATGTTTTACATAGAGTTATGTCATACTGCTTATGTTCAAAGATGTACTCTACCTGAGTGAATATCATGATGGATATTTAACAAATAGAGTATTATACTGCATCTATATAAAATATATATATGTTAGAATGTGAAAATTGCTAATAAAAAATTAAAAAGTTTTATTTTTTAGTTACAATCTAATTAGCTTGTGTAGTAGCGAAATCGCTAGTATACACGTTACCACAGTTAAACCCTAAACCCTAAACCCTCAAACCCACAAACCCACATAACCCAGAAAACCAGTTGGCGACGGGGTTGCGATATCGCTAGTTAGTAGTTCAAATAAAAAAAAGGCTTTTTGGGTTACGACCTCGCTGCTAATTAGAATGATTGTAGCGAGTTCGCTACTCGAACACTTGCCTGGCGAGGCTTTTTAAGACTCGCTACTAGATACACATGCTTGAGCGAGATATTAACGACTTCGACCTATGTGTTGTCTGTTTTTGCAATCTGCGAAGGTGACATTCAAAGAGGCATGAATGTCAATGAAGAGAACCGACAAACAGGGCCTCCGTCTAGCTCGGCAACGCGTCAAAAGAGGTCTGAGATACGCTTGGGGTTGGAGACACTACCTCAGGCCTAGGCCGATCTGCTGCATTCCACATGCTGGCCTCAATAAGTTTGTGAGGTACGATCCCTGGGCACCCCTTGATCCGGCGGACATCACCTGTGATGCATGCACTTGCGATCAGGAACTGCTTCATGTCCTCGGTGAACGAACGATCTACTAGTATTAGTTGTTTGTTCTTCACTATGTATTTTTGTATCACCAGTTTGTTTCGATTCTAATGAACTTGTGTTTTCCATTTCGGCATATTTACAATTTATTTTTTCTTGTTTTGATATATTGTCCCTTACATTTTATTTTTTCATCCTAAGAGACCATATCGTATCAGCAAAATCATTTACTTTTTGTATAGTGCGTGGACATAGCGATATCGTCACTGTCACGTTTCATGATGATTTATTATGAACAGAACACCAAGCGATATCGCAACTAACTAGCGCCTGTTTACGAGGTCCTCACGATATCGCAACAAGCCGTATTCAGTCAACAGAGCCTAGTTAAAGAATCTGTAGCGATATCGCAGCGTACTTTGTCTACCCTTGCGAATTCGTAACAACAAAGACTGACGCATAGAACAACAAAACTTATGACTGGAATAGTAGCGACCTCGCTAGGTTAATATGAATACAATTAGTTGCGAGTTCACTAGTAGTACTGTTGAGAATTAATATAGTATGAATTTAATTAGTTACGATATCGCTAGTATTACTGCTGAGAATTAAACCCTAGCAGCATGTTACACGGCGTCGTTTACTTTTGTGCGTGGAATCTTACGATATCGCAACCAACTTGAATATAAGCTGTCTTGGTAGTTACGATATCGCAAGACGCAAACCTTTAAATATCAAATTTGGGGATCTTCTGATTTCAAACATCGATCGAACATCTCAGAGCTTAGAAAAAATAAACCAACCAAAATCTCACATACCCATCCGACAAGAGCAATGGCAAGGACGAAGAATTTGGCACCCAATCCGTTTGTGCAGGCCGCCCGACGTGATGAAGGTCAGGCTTCGGGATCTCAGCCACGGGCGACGGCGGGAACAAGTTCAACCAAATACGATAAACAAAGATTTGTAAGTTTGGATGCATCCCAGGCCTATTCTAATTACATGGAGCATAGTCAATTGCTAGATTGTTATGTTGTTGATTTTAATCATATAGAAGAACTAGGTTTGGGGAATGTGTTAAAGATATTTCAATTTCATGAGTTGGGTGACTTGTTAGGTTTGAATTATCCGGCACATAAGGATGAGACGTGCCAATTCTATGCTAATTTTCACTAGTTGATTGAGGAACAAAAGGAGACGGGTAGGTGGTTCACCAGGGTTAATAAGAAGGACTACGAGATTGGGGAGGAGTTTTTTAACAAGGCATTGAACGTGTCCTATGCTGTTAACGAGGACTATAGAAACCAACCCCCTCCGGGGTTTTACATTAGAGAACAATGGCCTGAGTGTGGGGTTTTGGATCGAGCCCAAGTTGTAGAGTATGATAAGAAGTACTTTGATAGAGATGCTGACAATTTAGGGGTGCCTAGATCTTATAAGTTGGATAAACTTAGTGGTGAGGAGAGGAATGTTTATGAGATGGTCGCTAGGAGTGTCGTGCCTAAGGGTGGTTGGATCACCGAGATGAACTATACTACTGTGAGCATATTTTACTGCGTCATGGAGGAGATACAGTTGAATCCTGGCCATGTCATTTTCGAGCACATGAGACAAAGTGTGGTCGAAAATAATAGGACAGTCAAGAAGCTCCCTTACGGTAATTTCATAACCATGTTTCTTACCTCAGTGCATCCCAAGATAAAATTATCTCCAATAGCCCAGGAGTGTTGCTTCTATACGATGCCATATTTTGAGAGGAAAGGTAAGTTTGAGTTGATTGATGGTGTGTGGCAGAAAGTAGCAGATGGACCCAAGAAACCGCTACAGTTTAATCCTGAAGAAGTCAGAGAGAACGTCGAAGGTTAGCCACACTAAAGCCCTACAGTTTAATTTCTGTTTTATACAATTTATTTGCTATACTCACCCTTTTTTTTGTTTCACTTACATGAACAGGTGTACCCTCAGAGGCATACTACAAGGGTGTAGAAGACACGATTGACCTTTTCAGGGATAAGATGGCCAAAATCAATCACGCAAATTGGTTAACGGAGAAGGTGATACGTGGCATTGAAAGGGCTAGTGCAAGGAAAAAAAGCGAAGGGGGATCCACCAGCACCATCACAGACACCACCTCCTAGCAATGATGATTAGATTTGCATTTGTTCATGTTGGCTAGTAGTTGTACTCAAATCCAAACAATTTTATTTTCAATTTGTTTTTATCAGTTTCTCTAACAACATTGCAAAGAATATTTGAATTTGAATGTCATCTATTTTATTATGTATATTTGATTATTAAACTTCCATTATTTATTTAGTGTGGCTAAATTTTCAAAATATAACACCACTTTACTAAGGAGTTAAATCTAATTTTTTGGTATGTGGCTTTATACTAGCGAGCTCGCCAGTATCAAGTTACACACCTGGCGAGCTACTACCGATTTCGCTAGTTTCAAGTTAATCAAATTTATACAAATTTTTTCCCATCAAGCGAGATCGTAACCTGTCAGACTCAAGAGACAGAAGCTCTTCTGCGAATTTCAGCTTTTTGTTGCGAAAGCGTAACCGGTTCGCCAATGTTACGAACTCGCAACGCAACAAGTTAACATGCATTGGTTTCTAGCGTGTTTCGTTACGGTATCGCCACGTCTACAGCAGTGTACAAATTTTTTAGAATTAGAAGATTTAGTGTACTAAAATTAATTAAATCAAAATTTAACTACATGAACCATGAAATACAGCATAATATTCAAAAACAATGGTTATCAAATAGCTACTTTTGTTTTTTACTCTTTTTTGTCTTCTTCTTCTTTGGTTGCCTCCCCTTCCTCTTTGTAGTTTTCCCCGCAGGATTAATCCACATGCCTTCCTCATGATCCATTCTGCACACCGACGCACAAACAATGTCATCATCCTCCTCCAGAGTTTCGTACATCGAGGACGGAATGGTGTCGGTAGAAACAGTGGAGTAATCGTCGAACAAGCCGTCACCATAGATGAATGTTTTCTTACCATCAACAACGATCTCCCATCGAGCATCAGTTGGATCTTCCACATAGAATACCTGATGAGCTTGAGCCGCCATGATGAATGGATCATCCCTAGACCCGAGAATTCCTCTATTAACTAGAGTCATGCCTAAATCCTCTGTGCGCACCCCTTCACCTTGATCTACCCATTCACATTTAAACAATGCGATTCGGACATGAACAAAGTCCATTTCCCATATATCAGTAATGGTACCAAAAAAACCATTATCACCCTCTCCAGGTACTGATACCCCACTATTTTGGGTTGCAGACCTATCATCACTCCACTTAGTACCAAACGTGTATCCATTGATGTCATACCCGCTAAACGACGTAACTATGCCTAGGGGTCTCTTGGCAACCCATTTTACAACGTCGGGGTGTTCACCGCCATTCTGCACATGTATTTTGAACCTACTAGTAACGTCTCTGCAATGAGCTTCTAGAACTCTAGGTTTCGACCAGCTCGGGTGTGCTGACCTAATATCATTAAGGTGAACATCAACATAAGAACTCACTGAATGATGGTTGCGCAGAATGTACAGATGTGCTGTAGATATTTCATCGGAAGAAGGGCTAAATTATACTTATGGTGTAGTCCGACACCATCCAATCTACCATCGTGTCTGGAGACTGGAAGTCCTATAGTAGGTACATCCTGTAAATAGTTGGTACAGAATTCTATTACCTCTTCCGCGACATATCGCTGCACTATACTGGCATCTGGTCGATAATGATTCTTAACAAAATGCTTGAAAATGCTCATGTACCTCTCAAATGGGTACATCCATTTCAAGTACACCGGTCCACACAGCTTCACCTCCCGCACCAAATGAACTATCAAATGAATCATTATGTCAAAAAATGAAGGGGGAAAATACATCTCTAGCCTGCACAGTACTTCAACTACCATATCCTGCAATTCATCCAACTTACGACGGCTTACTCTCTTGCGGCATATTTGTTTAAAAAAATAACAAAGCCTTGCAACTGCATCTCCAACGTGAGAAGGCAAGCAACCTCTCAGAGCAATGACATTCAAATCCTGCATCAGGTTTTGGCAATCGTGCGACTTCATTCCCACTAATTTCAACTCGGCGGTAGATACACAACTACTAATGTTCGAACCATATTTAGAAGGCACCTTTACTGATTTTAGAGTTCTACAAAAACTCTCCTTCTCCTCAGATGACAAGGAATAACAAGCAGGTGGTATGTATGTCGTACCTGCTTCTTATTGAACGGGAGCAAGTGACGTCCTTATGCCAAGATTGACTAAATCCTTTCTACTTTTCAATCCATCCTTACTATTGCCCGGTGTATTCAATAGCGTCCCAACCAAAGCTTTGCATACATTCTTCTCTATGTGCATGACATCTAGACAGTGGCGCACATCCAAGTGCTCCCAATAATCGAGCTTGAAAAAAATCGAACATTTCTTCCAAATCGTAGTTTGAGCGCTTTTCTTTTTTCCCTTTCCCAACACAAACTCCATGCCCGCTACCTTTTCCAATATTTCAGTACCTGATAGTGGGACTGGGGCAAAACCATACTCTTCCTGACCGTTAAACCACTTCTTTGCACTCCTCCACGGATGACTTCTAGGTAGAAATCGTCTATGACCTAGATAAACAGGCTTACCACCGTGCTTTAATTGACAATGACTAGTATGGCTCTCACAAACGGGACATGCAAAATGCCCTTTCACAGAACACCCTCCAAGGTTACCCAAAGCAGGGAAATCATTGATGCTCCACATCAACATGGCTTTAAGTTGGAATTTCGCGTCCCCTCGACTTCCGTCAGGAATATGAATCCCATGCTTAAACAAGGATTCCAACTCCTCAACAAGAGGTGCTAGATATACATCAATGTCATTGCCAGGTTGCTTAGGCCCCGAGATCAAAGTGATCAAAAGCACATACTTTCGTTTCATCATCAACCATGAAGGTAGATTATAAATAACAAGCATCACTGGCCATGAACTGTGGGTGCTGGACATGTTCCCGAAAGGGTTCATTCCGTCAGTAGATAGTCCTAAGCGCACGTGTCTAGGTTCGTCAGCAAATTCTGGGTACATAGCATCCATCTTCTTCCACTGATCACCATCAGAAGCGTGAGATATAATATCATCATCTTCCTCTCGAACCCTATCGGCATGCCATGTTAACAATTTTGCATCAACTGGATCGGCATACAAACGCGTCAATTTCGGTTTCAAGGGCATGTACCACATCACCTTAGCAGGACCTTGCTTTGTCGATGTTGTCACTGTTTCTCCACATACCTCGACCTTTCCCTCCTTCTTTTTCCATCTAGACTCACTGCATACCTTGCAATCATCCCTCAAGGAATCAACAATCCCCATATACAACATACAATCATTCGGGCATGCGTGAATCTTAGTAAACTCCATGCCCATAGGACACAATATCTTCCGCGCAGCATAAACCCTGTCAGGACATAAGTTGTCCCAAGGAAGTAACTCTTTAACCAACTCTAGCAATTCCGTCATTCCTTTATCAGAAATACCATGCCTTGCCTTTAGGTTCATTAACAACAATGTTTCTCCCAGTCTAGAATGCTTAGCCCCAACATATAAGTTGTTTTTTTATCGTCATACATTGCCTCCAGCATACTTTTCTTCCCAACAAACTCCATAACAACATCGTCGCACATGTCTGATAGCTGTTCATTATACTGCAGGATTTCCTCGGCGCTTCCCTCCTCCATCTCCACCTGGTCACTTCCATAATGGCCTTCCCCATGCCAAACCCATTCCGTGTAGGATTTGTCAAAACCTTTACAAATTAAATGTTCACGCACGACAACAATATCTTCAAATATGGCGTTGTTTCTACACTTGTTGCATGGACATCTAACCCCTCCTATGCTGTTCTGTCTACAATGTCGCAACCCAACATCTAAGAACTGTTCAACCAAATCTAAGTACTCCTTCGATAATCGAGCATTCTCCTTCATTATTCGTTCGCGGTCCATAATTCACAAATCAGACAAACAGCTACACAATACTACTAACCCACTGACTTTAGATGATCAACACATAAACTACACATTGCATTAACAAAACAACCAAGATAAACCAAAATGCAACCAAAAATTATGCATAAAATCAACCAAAATCAAGAGACAAGCCAGTACATTACGCAAGTTAAACCTTACCTACACCAACACGGGAACAATGAGACCTCCGAGAACACTTCAACTGATCACCCTTCAATACCCACCTGTTTAGACCCTTTTAAAGTTTTTGTTTTTGGAGTTAGAACGGCCAGTTCAGCTTAAATCTGTGACCCATACAGACGCGCTTGCGATATCGCTAACACGTCGCTAACACCTTTGGATAGCCAGCGAACTCGTAACATTTCAATCACCCTCACATGCACTGTACATTGAACAATGACAAATTTGATGTGCACAGAAGCGATACCGTAACATCAAACGCAATATACTACCGTCCCAGTTATGACATCTCCCACATTCTCGCTTGCTAAAATTAGGGTTTAGCAAAGCTTACGAGATCGCAACGCACAAACCTACAACTAACGAGCTAACCTACGAAATCACTACGGACACGTTTATATTACTACAAAGGTTACGAGATCGCAACAACCAATTCAATTTAAGGCGTATACATTTTTTCCGCCTTGGTCAAGTGTTTTTTAACGTCAAAACTCATTTCCGCCTTTAACTGCTTCTTTCCGTCTTGAATGTAATTTTTTTTGCTAGCTTGAGATGGTAGCGAGCTCGCTACTTTCAATCAAGGCGTAAAAAAACGCGCCAGGCTTAAACGCCTTAAATATGTGTCTTGCATCTACCCCTTTGTAGTAGTGTAAACATGGTAGTACAACCATATCCGAAATACACTTCTATTATACATGGTAATACAACCTCTATTCCCATAAGAGTTGTATTCATACCATAAATACATATCTTGGTGATCTACGGATTGTAGCCATATAAATACCCTAAGAGGTTTGGTAGACCTCTAATCTAATATCATACTTTATACTTTACGCCTTAAGCAAATATACTGATTTGAGCGTCGGAGTGTCTATCCCCGGGACACCCGGGGCCTTTGCTTGTAGATCAGTTCGAGAGCCTGGTTCGTCGTCGAAGTGTTGGTGTCCTGTATACATCATCATACATTGTAGTAATATGCTTACCAAAACAACTAAATATATGTATTTACCAGTAAATCAAGGGTGTGCTTGTTGCTTGATTCATCCTGAGCTTGGAAGAATTTCACAGGATTCAGAGCTTCTAGGGACGAGTATATGTCTTTGTGCGTATTGTTTGACATCTGGATATATTTTTTGCGATTGTTTATAATTATATATCGTAACAACAATTATATTTTGTTTGATATTATGTGAAACATAGATGTGTACCTGTCTATCATCACCCTGGAGATTGCACTCCCCCACTTTGTTATGGTCTCATTCTGTGTTTCCCTGTAGGTTCATACCTATTCTGGTATTCGGGCAGTGATCACGCTAAAAGATATACTTCTTCATTTCGGTTTGATTGTCTTCTGCTCTTTGGTTTTGTTGACTTGATGATATATTTGCAGGTTTTTCGATTTCCAAATCATCAGTCTTCTCCTAATGACGTGAAATTCAATTAATGCACCAAACAAGATAGAACAAAATATTTACAATAACAACAAAACTTGAGAATTTAGTATTAAACTCACTAATCCCGTGTGGCTGGAATAATTGCTTTGCGAATCAGCATGAATTGTGGATGACTGTTGCCGTTGGTCTGTTTCAGGGGGCGGCAGGCGGGGAACCATGTCAGCAGAGTGAATATCTTCAGTTTCAAGAGATACAATTGTTGTCTGTAAGCTAGTTGTTGCAGTACAAGACGGGGGTCCAACAACTTCGCAAGACTGAACTCAAACTTCATCAGCACAGATTTTTCTTGATTTATCCATTGTACCCGATTCACGTTCGGTGTAAGACTCTATTCTAGGTGAAGGTTTTTTAATAGCAACTGGTCCATCCTGACTCTCAACATCAGTTGAATAAAAAGGCTTTGTTCAAAGGTTCTCTACCTCGGATTCCAGGAAATCCCTAGACACCTCCAGATGACGAATCATATCTTTAATCTCATCGACCAGCTGCGTTAGAGTTCTTGCTACCTTCCTCGGATGAACATGTCCCTCTCTGAAACCTTCCCTCATCAACAGAGAATGGAACCTGTCTCCTATAACCACATTCAAATATCTGAGTACCGTTGCAACATTCCTATGGTATTCCTGTATTTGGCACAACACATCAAAAAGCATCAATCCACATTCATGATACAGTATGAGCTACAGTGCTATTAATTGTACATTTAACATATGCATAGGTCTACACTTACATTTGGTAGGAGTGATCTGAGTGCATCGTCGTCAAGCATTCTGTTGGGAATGTCAAATCTAATGTCCTTCTTACTGGTTTTGTTAGTTGGGGTGGTGTTAGCGGTCTGTGGTTTGCGTGAGATTGGGTACGTAGTCTCATCCACCTTCCATTGGCTATATCCACCGGCATCCAACTCTCTCCTAAGACGTTTTTCAATAGAAGAAAATGTATGATTTGTGACAAGAGGAGTAACCGTTGGTTCCGGAATACCGCGCCAGATCACCTTATGCAAGTATAACACCACCAGTAACATCATGCAACACGTGAACAAGACCTTTTTAGAACCAACTCGGTCAGCATCAAGCTTAGCTCTGGATTCACAAACTTTATTGAGTACATATCCACATCAATCGGGTTCAGAAATTCTAGTAACATCATGTGTCGCACTAAGCGTCCGATAGTCCACCCTCCAATTGGTGGCCGGTGCAAGGAATCCACTACAGATGTACACAACAAACATTCTTTTAAAATCATCTCCGCCATCCAAACTCATCATCACCTCAGTATAGTCGCTGAATTTTGATTGAGCATTCAATTTCGATGACATTTTATACTGGTCTTGAAACCTGGCCCTCAAATCTCTATAATCTTCGTCATTGACCTCTGTTACTGGGTTGTGTGGACAGTTAGGGAGGCCAAAAACATCTTGTACATCCTCTTCAGTGATGTAGAACATGACGCCCCCTCTATCTGACATAATAGCTCGAGCCTCATGGTTGAAATGTTGAAGAAGTCACTTGTTCAACAGATTAGGCAGTTCAGAGGTCTTAATCTTCAGAAGGCCATCAAAACCTATATCAACAACCGCTTGTGTCTGATTTTGCGTGAGGCTAGGCAAAATGTCCATAATTCTACAAGGTTTGAAGGTGAACACAAAGTGACGACCCCAAATTCTCCCTACATTTTCCTGAGCCTTAACAGCATGATCATTTCATCCTAAGTCTACAATCAGAGCTGCTTCTTGTACCACCCCCTTTAGTTTTTTGGTGGGCGAGAGTGACCCAAGGCAAGGAGATGAATTAGCTGGCGCGTGCTCACACACCCTTCCTGTGCATTTCACAAGTACATGTTCATTCAAGTTAGTCATCCAGATCACATTGAATTAACAAGTTTTATTAATCAATACTTAATCTAAAATGAACCTACCAGCGTAATATATATGAGAACTATCTCCAAAATTTACACTCCATGTGAACGTGAAGACTACAGCCTAACATCATTTTCCTAAATCCCTGTCCCAACTCGAATATAAAAAGTTGAATGCAGGATGTATTTTTTATATTGGCTTAACAATACCTTTTCTGCCAATAATGCTTACAAGCACACACTTACATTTTCAATGAATTCACCATTACTAGGATCTAGGATGCTTCATGGAGAACTTATACTCTAGTCCCAAGAATTAGGCATTTTATTCTTTAGGCAGATGAAGTCATCTTTAGGAAGAATACAACCTAACATCATATTCCTAAATCCCTGTCCCTACTTGACAATAATCGGTTGTATGCAGGCAGTATTGGATCTCTATGGCTTAACTATACATTTTCCACCCCGAATACTTACTATCACGCACTTACATTTTCAATGAATTCACCATTACTGTGATCTAGGATGCTTCATGGAGAACTTATACTCTAGTCCCAAGTATTATGCCTTTTATTCTTCAGGCAGATGAAGTCATCAAATCTAGGAAGACTACATTTATAACCTAGAATATAATACATCCCTCAAATAGTAGAGCATACACGGGGTTCCTACAACTTTTATTGATAGTGATCTCACTCTAACATGTGGTTTCCTGGAATTATCTTACAAAAATTGTATGTTTGCTAACATAACACCTAAGCAGCGCAACATTACCTCATCCAAATCTAAATTATCTTGAAATCCATCCAACTATTGAACTATTAGCACTCTAGCCATGACACTATAGACATAAGATGAACATAAGAACTATTACTAGACAATCAGCTAAAAGACTTGGAAGCAGAGCAGTAACCATATCTATGATGCCATTTTTGGATTCTGGATCATTGAGATTTGGTAGTTGCCTGTGGCTGATTTCCTCATGGTAAAAAGGTTGAATACTACGCTCTACTTTGGTAACACTTCCGGAAGAATGGCCCAAATCCTCGAGTTCTTCATCTGCAGCCTGGAACATGATATGCTTCTTTCGCCCTCCCTTTTTACTTTGAAAAAGCTTTGAGCAAGCCTCGGCCGTTATACGAACTTGCGATCTTGTTCTCTTATCTATGCTAGAGATTCTTGTAAATGAAAAAGAGGTGCAAACAAAAATAGTTTGAGAGATTTTAGGGTTTGTTGATTTGGATGAAGATGTACTTGTAGTTTGAAAGGAAGAACAATACCGGTTGGATGGTTTTTTCTTGAGTTATTACTCTTGCTTGCTGGAACAATAAAGTGAGACGCGGTGTGGGACATTTAGACTAGGGCACCTATTCTAGCAACACATATTTCGGTTTCCAAGAAATGAAGAAGACACCTTTTTACTTTCGTCAGACTGGCATCTGGAACGTGGTAGAGGAATATTTTTGAACCTATTTGCATGTGAAATTTATTTAAGTTGTGTTTTTATTAGACTACTGAATACTGATACATAACAATTCACTAGTTTGAAAGTTTGTGAAAATTAAGGACACTAACTCGTACATTTTCATAGTAAACGTGAATGGAAAAATCCCCTCCTGGAGATTTATTGAGACCTTAAATTTGTGCAACACGTCTAAATTGAACTAATTCACTAATTTTTTTCTACGATTACTTGCCAACTTAAAATACTGCATTGTACGATTATCACCAGGGAAATTTGGAAGGTTGGTGCATTACACCATATTCGTAGCCGGGGAAGTAAAACAACCAAAACATGACAACTAATACACAACGGAATTCAAGAAAAAAATATCACGGGAAAATCAAACCCGAGCTTGTCACAAAGATGAATTATTTTATTTCTTTGTGCATGTGTATGATAACATCGCTCTCAACTTGAGATGAGATTAACTTAACTAAGATTATTCCAACTTAATTGAGTTTATCCCGGTCAAACTGAGAATGTTGCAGGTGAATTGAGATAATTCCAGGTGAAATGAGATTTTTGTGTCAAAAATCATTGGTTTGTGATAAGTTGTATTAACCTTTTGTGATAAGTAGACAGTAGTACAAACATTTTTTGATTATAAGAAACTATTCACAAGCATGTCGCCTCCCATCATAGTAGAGGATGCAACTTACTTATATTTTTGAATATTCAAGTATGTATGATGTACTGTTAAAACTCGATATTATATTGATCTCGTCTGCTAATACTAATTGATTGATTGTATTCAAATGCTATTTCAATGAGAAGTTTTTTCGTCTTAGTTTAGATACTTGATGAAATATATGCAATCAAAAAGTTTGGAAGGATATTTTGAATAAAACTTTGGTAACATTATTCTGCTAGAACTGCGATTTTTCAGTGTGGAATAATGACAGTAGATGTTTTTTTTGTAGAAAATCAATCGCCACAATAAACTACTATATTTTCTGCCATGACTAAATTGTTTTTTATATGGCCCAACAAATGTTAAAATAACAACATTTAAAATTCACCATTAATAGCCTCAACACATCAATTAGATTAATTCATAGCCATAACAAACCAATTTTGGGCCTATTTTTACCCAAAATGGCCCTAAATCCATATAGGTTGACAAAAATCAAATGTATATAAGTGTGTTTTAGTAAATTTACTTAATTTAATTCTATTTATTAATAACTTCGTATCTACAAATATAAATTACTAAAAACACTCCTGTAAAAGTACAACATTAATCATTTAATTAGTTGAGGCTATAAATGAAGCTTTTAAATTTACATGTTTGTAGCTTTTTAAATATAATTTGATAGTCGGATGAATAGAAGATTTTTACGTTTACAAGTCATATTGTCAATCGAACAAAAAAATTATAAAATGCACTTTATGAAAAATAATACCCGATTCTTATTTGAAATGTTACCAACAACATTCATGTCTACAAAGTATTTTTAGACTTAATTTAGAAATAAATGAAATTATATTAAATAAGAAATTTCCAACGAGATCTTCCAAAAACTTGAATGTTGACTTCGGGGCTATAAATGGGTCAAACTGGTATGTTTGTGCTACCAATTGTGCATTTTAAATGTTGGGACTAAAAGCTGATCTTTTGACATATGCCGGCCCAATAAAATCAATTTTGTAGTAATATGTAGCGACATACCACATTTTGTAAGTATTTATCCGGCTCAATCAACTATGCGGCATTTACTATCAAACAAATAAAACAAGTCTACAATGACTATTCTGCAACAGGTATTCAATCACTGATTCGAGCATCCAGAGATGATGAAACACATTTCCACTTGCATACAATCAAACACATGATAGCTTCCGCATACCCTTGCTAAATTACACAACCAACAAGGGTAATGAATGGAAGATAAAATCATCAGGAAACATAGGGACACAAGGACCGTTTGTTGAAAAAAAAGAGAGAAGCATTACAAGTAGAGAAGTAGGATGAAGTAACCACCTAGCAAAAACTCTGGGGGAACTTGCAATAGTTACTCATCTCGGGGGATGGCAGTATCGAACATTCATTTTTTCCTTCGATAAACTGTTGAGCATTTTGAATCACAACCTGACGGTGAATGTTGATGAGAGCACGCATTGCAGCACACATACTGATCCTCAACTAAGCACGAATGTGCTCATACAATTATTTGTCAAATTCATACATTGTTACTGATAATTTGTGAAAATCAAATGTATAAGCACTGAAATCAAGTAAAATTCTCACCTCATTCAGCCTTATTGAGCGAAGCTCTTCACCTGCTTCACCAATAAAGTCCATCAAAAACATTGTTGTGAGCCCACTATCTACATCGTGTATTGTTGTGCTCCAGTGTGGATGAACAACTTCATAAGCAAACTCACGTTTGTTCAAAGCACGAACATTCCAATACTTTTAATCAACTCCCAAAACCAAGAAATCTATTCACTTGATATTGTTAGTCATGTGACATTTCATACTATTGAGGAAAACTGTATTTAGAGTATATGCATATAAATTCATGAATGAGGTTGTGGAGATTAATTAATGTTTTTGTAGTGAATTGGGTTGAGTTACCGTTTTCTCGGCTAGATCATCCCAATCAGACCCGTCGGAGGCATATACAGTGTCAACGCACTGAATCATTCTTGTACGGAAGTTAATAAAGAGTAGGTTGTACTGATTTTCTTTGTACAATGACACACATATCTGTAGAAAAAGAATGTATTTAACAAAAGTGCACAAAATCAAACATTTTGCATGCTGTTGGTCCTAGCAATTTTGTTATGCTGTTTGACAAGGGAGATACATACCAGCTCCGCCTTAGATATGGAAATGCCTGACTGAGTAATCCAGGAAATCCAGATAGCACACTGATTAAAAAGACCATGCTCACTTACGTATTCCTGCCAAGAAACGAAACATTGTTCTTATTAGCATAATAAGCGAGAAAAAAAAAGAATCACTTTCTATGTACTGAACACAGAAATAGAATGCCCGCGCATAATTTCAACAACATTATATTGTGACAGGAACAAAAACAACTGGAATTCAATTTCATTCTACCTTTGATACAAGACTTAAACAAGTTATGCCTGGCCTCCTCTTTCTCTTCCAATAATCCAGGCATACTAACCCCCACACATTTATAACTGAAGTTAATACGTCCCTGTTGAGGTCCAGCGAAACAATATCTTGTCTGAGAGTGGCGATCCTTGTGAACTTCTAAAGATGGGCTCTTTTTTGTGCAAATTGCAAAAGCATACATCAAATTAGGAATTGTGCCACATGTGTATCATGTTGTTCAAAACTATTACAGTAACTACAAGCATCAGAAATTATTATAGTTTGTTACTTTGGATCAAACTTCGGATGTACAGCTAAGCAGTAGTCTGAAATCTCAATCTAATGGTTGTCCAGTGTGGAAATAGACCAGCTATGCCTGCATACCAGCTTGGTCACAAAATTGACACACTTGTTAGTTGGCCATCCAAACCTAGGCCTATTCTGAGAGTTTATTACTCCACTAACAGGATTTCGTGTCAGCGGAACTGGAGGAACAACTGTACCATCTAGCGTAATATTAAACAATTCCTGCAATTCCTTTAGCTTGTCTAGATTGCCGAGATATGGAATGCTGTGTTTTGGCAGCACGCGGAAAGACAGACTGGTGATACAATCGATGGGAAACAAACCGCGGTCATTCATATCCTTCATGTGCTTTGCAGTAACCACTTGAAGATCCCTCACCATGTTGGCAACAGCCCAATCCTTTGCCTACAAAGACAGACTTATTGTCAAAACATATGCCTTTGATATTGAATACATTTAACATGATAATTGTACAAGAGTCAAGGCCAGTTATTCCACTAGACTATGAGGTAAACAATAATGGATGTTCCCAATGGTTTGCCTTATATTTTATCCAGATGCAATTATACATCCAGGGTATTATTGTAAAGTTATGACTAATTAAACCCCAGGTCTTCTTACACTATAACGTACGAAATTATAGACATGGCAGAATACCACATTCCCTGCACTCCAAAAATGTTTTGAATACGATATAGTTATGTGCATAACTTTCTCCTATGGATAAATTTAAGAAACATTGCTATTATACTATTAAATCCTAAACCCTAGATACCAATCAGAAGACGATTACACTGTACATGGTGATCAGATCCGGTAAAAGGGAGTCCAACACAAGTGCAATGACTCATTATTGAAATCGAATAAGTCTTTTATTAATTTGTGAACATGATATTTAATCATCACATTATATTTATACTCTTACCGCACAAACAAGGTATCCCTCTAATTTAAGATCATTCAAGGAAGCATGCCGGTAGGGAAATCAGTGTAAACTTAAGATTAGCTCATAACACAAGTAACCATAATCCAAAAATCATAATGTTTAATATCACATTCATATGCCTTACATAGTCATAGTTGCGGCTAATAGCACTATCCCCCATCGAAGTGGATGGTAGCTTGAACAAAATGTAGTTAGGGTTGGTCATTAACTGTGAATTCTTCACCACCGCAGTTGGAACGTGTTAGGGAGATCTGCCTGAAGACAATGGTAAATCCACATATGATAAGCTTATTTAGTCAATACTTGAACTAATACATATGTTGTTAATAGGTTTCCTCAAACAAAACAAGCTTGATGAAATCCCTAGATTTGCGACTGTTATTAGGGTTATAGAATCTTACCCCCAATGATACTATGGCTCTGTGAGAAGATCCTGTTATCAGCCTCTGCGTAGATCGGGTTTACACCGCTCTCTACAATGGTGACACCGCCTGACACTGGCTGAGGCTCCGGGCTGCTGATTTCTAAGCTTACTCGCCCTGAATCAAACTCCTCTGCCCCAAGGTCTCTTGGACTTTCCATTTTCCGTTCCATCGCAGTGGTGGTTGACAAGGTAAGAGTTGTGTGTTGTGAATGGTGACAGATTTTGAAAGGCTAGCGATAAATTTCAGTACCAAATCGATCTACCTCGGTGAAGAAGTACAGTATTAATTTCCCCAATAATGAATATTAGTGGTTTTTTTATCTACCTTAAAGGGAAGTTATGAAAGTCATTATTTTTCCATATTAAATTAATCCAGAGAAATACCTTCCAGTCAAGCTTTCCATAACCTTCCCCCTTTCAAAACACTTGTTGTAATTTTTTATTCCAAAATTAATGTGAAATGGATCACCATTATGATGTGTACATAAGTGGGGTGAGAATGATCACGGCCGTTCGTTAACAAGATCAATATCGGATCGTTATAGATCTGATCGACATCATTCATTTAAAACGTGAACTGATCATGATAACAATTATATTGAATTTATATAATTAACGATCAACGATCATGAACGTAAAAGATTGATCATGAACGCGGACTGATCGATAAGATGACCGATCGATAAGGTGATCGATATCGATGGATTTAAAAAAAGTCTTTTAATTATATACATTAATAATTATGGCGAAATATTTTATTTTTAATATGTATGTCTATAGCTTGTTGTGTATTTTTATGAATTTAATAATTTCTTTATTTTTTAATTTATCTTAAATTAACTTTTAACCGACCGAATGCTCGATCAAGATCAAACGTTATTGATCATTGATAATTTAAACGATTATGTATACCTAGGGGATCACGAGCTGATCACAATCATTGTAATTTTTAAATGGGCCTAAACCGAATGATGATTATGTTGTTCGGTTCAATCGAATAACATTAGAAGATGTATACAATTACAAATATGATTCAATTTAAATTAGGTGATATATCTTCATTGTTTGATAATCTGCGTGTAACAAAAATTCTTCAATAACAAAAATCCCTAAAAATGATTGCATTAGCTTATTTGTCTATCTGATCATATTAGCTGATTTGAATAGTTTATTTGACTAATTTCTTATTATAACTGTGTTTTGTTATATTATATGCAATGGGAAATTGCTATTCTTGGAACAATTATTACAATACGCTTACGTACATTTAAGTATTTTAACACTTATTTTCTAACTAAATGTGTATAGTTTACCATGTTCTATTATTTTTACTAAGGTGACCCATAATCAACAAAACATATTAAATTAAATTATTATAATACAGTCCACATTTTCATGTTTTGTTTTAATAAACCAAGCATGAACTTGTTTGGAAGAGACTTCAACAACGGTTTCTATTAAAACGTGTCGATGTTTGATCGAGTTTTATCAATTGTTTTGAGAATCTTTACTGAACCATTACTGATGTTATAGTGGTAAAAAATGACAAAAAAACACCACTGGTATTATAATGGTCGACAGTGAACAAGACCAGAAAAAATATTACAGTGAATTGGAATACAGAAAGGGAACCAAACTATGCAAAATTCAAACCCAAGGTACATGAATTAGTTTTTACTCATTTTTACAGTCTCAAACTATCCAAAACAATCAGCTAAGGGTGTTATGGTCTTTCAAAAGGGTTGATTGCAATCATTTCTCCTATAAAAAATACAATTCCCCTATAATATTAAAATTGATCTAGATATTTTGTCCCAAATTTAATGCTTGAATAAATATCAAAACATTGTTTAAATCAAAATATGATATTCATCTCGACTTGTAATTTTTCCATTTATAGCTGGTTTGGTAATTTTTAGCAAATGTGAAACTTAACTGGAGGAGAAATCTTTACATTTCACCGTTCAAAAATTCTATAATACCCTTCAAAATATATAGTTGTTTGGTAGAAGAATGGGAAGAGGGATTCAATGAGGTTCCAAATTCAGAATATAATTTAATATTATTGATGTAAAATGAATAAAAAATATTATAGGTATATTATCTGAGAATTGTGGCTTGTTTGATTATGTAAAATGATGCAAATAAAGTTTAGGTACCCCATTGCAGGGGCCTTTTTTGCAACCCACTTGAAATATTATCATATTTCTGCAACCCTGAAGAACGCTAATTGCACCATTTTCATGATGATTAATTATTTGGAACATATTTGTAATCTAACCTACTCCATCAAACTAATTGTTCCATGAATTTATTACATATTCATTGATTAAACCCACTTGTTATATGTATATATCAGCTAAGGTATAATTATTATATGTTTTGAACAAAAGACTTTTGATTATTAATTTCACAGACATACAATGTTGCAATTGAGATGTTTCTGTTTATAGTAATCTGTTTTTGTTTGACATCTATGGTTTATACTTGATTTAGCTGAGTAAATGAATGTGAAATCCTAAACTGTTATACTTCAATTAATAATACATTCAACATAAATCTAGCCTGGTAAATTGAAAGGGTATTTCTTGAGGACTGCCAAATACAAGATTACCATAGTCTCACAATCACAGACAATCAAGAGCAAGCAAGGGACTATCTGCATCTCCAAAAGAAAGCTGGATGTTCAAGTCCACCGTTCTATCTGAAGGTGCTGGCATCGACATTGCATAATCCACAGTGACACTGACATCTTCAGTCATCAAATCCTGCCGCACTAAGAAAGCCCAGTTTTTAGAAGCGGGCATACATTGTAGTAATATGCTTACAAAAACAACTAAATATATGTATTTACCAGTAAATCAAGGGTGTGCTTGTTGCTTGATACATCCTGAGCTTGGAAGAATTTCACAGGATTCAAAGCTTCTAGGGACGAGTATATGTCTTCGTGCACACTGTTTGGCATCTGGTATTTCTTGAGGACTGCCAAATACAGGATTACCATAGTCTCACAATCACAGAAAATGAAGAGCAAGCAAAATATTACGCTGGCACCAAAAACATACTTGATGCAATATTCATAGCGTAATGTTAAGCATCCTCTATTAAGCTGATGGGCAAAAGCTCAAACCATTCATATTCATCCCTGCTTGTTGGGGATGGTGGCTAGGATCCCTAATGATTTCAACATTAGCGCGCTTGGTTTGATGTGTTGGACTTCCTTGGCCCAAACGAAGCGATCAACAGAATGCGCAATGTCGAGGTGGTGCAGGTTGTTGGGCGATTTCAATATTGTGGCACACAAGGCAAGTCTCATGTCCATCATAATAGATTCCTACAATTACAAATCTTGAAGTCAGCTTTGTCGGCAATAAAACCAATTTGAATACGTAATAAAAATCTACAGTCTATGATACCTCATTCAGTCTCATCGTTTTGAGTGACCCTTCAAATCTGGTATAGCAACCGAACACATGTGTTGTTGCTACCCCACTATCTGCATCAGGGTATGTATTACACCACGGTGGGTGAACCATTCTCAGCGTTTTGTGCAATACCGGATTCTTCCTTTCATCTCCGCATTGATGGAGAACACAATGGAAACATGAGAGCTGCATCTAGAAATCAGATGTTACCAATAGTCATAATGTTGATGTTAAAGTGGATACAGATGTTAGAGGTCTACCACAAATTTTGCAAATCTGAACCATTTTTCTTTGTCCCCCCCATGACCCTGTCGAAGAGCAACGTCTCATCTCTGTTGAAATCAATCACCATTACTAGATAGTGATTGTCTACAAGGAGGGAACAAAATCGCATAAATGTCATTTTGGATGTAAGATAAAATTGGAGGAAGGATTACAATATATAATTGGAAACAACATTTGAAACTCAAAGAGATGTTTGTTGTACCGCTGAAGCTTTGGTGATATCTACCACACTTTTAAGAATCCAGGTGAACATCTGGTTCAAAAGTTCACACTTCTTATCAAGCCTTGTCTCCATCTGAGATGAAACAAAATTCAGAAGCGCATTAACGGGGGTAATGATCATTAGTTACCATATGCCTTATGCAGTATTCAACAGAAATTATGTATTGACAGACTAAGTAGTTTTACATACATAATAAGCAACTCCATATTACCTCTTCAATGACATTAAACACAAGCTTGGACATGCTTCCAACTGCTATCCAGGCTGCATTGCAGCAACTTGCATAACTGTCAAATATCTTCCTTCCCAGTTGACAAGCCCAGTTAAGGGATCTCATCTCATTCCTTATCACCACCAGTCCGTTCCCATCGTTAAAGAAGGGTTCTCTGAAATGTATTGTGGAGTGTATTAAATTATTAAATCAAAACAGTCATCTATAGAGCAAGTTATTGAAAACTTGTAACACTCTTCTATGACTACCAAAGGATGACAATGAAGAAATGATGATGGTAAAAACTTACTCTCCATCAAACCCTGAATGATCGTTCAGGGCATAGTCCGCATAGTGTATGTCTTCCTTATCGTTTGGCATTCTAGCTTTCAGGTACAAAAATGCCATCTTGCTTATCATGATCTCTGACTTTGGTTCTAGAAACGGACCAAAGGTGACCAGCTTCGCATCCAGCAATATCCGCTTCCCCAATCGCTGTTTGCGATTGCTGCTCTTGGCTTTCATTGTATCTCTTAGAATTGTACAGCTGCTGCGAATTAGGTGTCCGACCTCCTTCAGACACTTTATAGGAGTTTTTGGTGGGCTCACACTTGCAAAATTATCCTTAATTGTGGAGCACGGGTACATGCACCTCTCTTCCATCAAATGTTGAATGTGGTGCCTATTCACCACCTGAAGGTCTCTCACAAATTCTGCGAGAGCCCGCTCCTTTTCCTGTGGTGGAATATCAAGTCAATGTACTTTATCCTTACACAAAAACAGATACAAAGCAACTTAGGAACAACAGTTTTACTGAAATTAGTGTTAAATTAGCAATGGAATCAGAAATTCAAAACACATACAATGTCCAGGATAACTGATTCATCTTAATTATACAGTGCCAGCCAAGAGTTTATGATAATTATACTCAAACGAATAGATCAACTAGTCCTGGTTTAAATGTTATCAAATAGATCAATCGCACTCCTGTGACGATGTTAGATTACACAGAAAACTACATTTAAAGAAAAAGTCAGCATCTTTTCCATTTTCAAAAAAATTGTAATTTCATCTGGGAATGATTAGGGCTGGCTCAGGAAAGGTTTCAAAGGTACATCACTGCAACATACTTTGGACTTGCCTTACCCTGAGGAAAGAAGACCTTAAATTTTAATATACAACAGATCCACAAAAAATGCTTCATGTGTGTTTCTTTAATAACCAATGTTGCTGGATTCCTAGTCAAACCTGGATTAGGTCTTAGTAAAATCATAGCCTTCACTGCTAGACCAGATGTACAAAAGTTTGGTTGGCAGTACTGATGGAATGAATGTTTTGACCAAGAAGATTTAAAAAATGCTGCAAAAACTTGTCATGGACATGCATGAAACCATTGATTTGGACTCAAAATACACACTCATTTGTAGGATCTGTATCCACAAAATTCAACATGAACTCTGAATCATGAAAATAGGCATCTATGTGGGAAAAAACCATTTCAAAACATTTTGATGCAGTCACGGGCCCAAGATCGATTATGTAATACATATAAAAACCTCTTATAGAGTATCCTTATTACACATGAACTCAGGTCCTCTTGTCCAAGACCAAAGTGGATGAACTCTGACACGCGCCGGCTCGCACCCTGTGTCGATTGTAGAGAGCTGAGACCCGCATATGAGCTACATAATTCTGCTAAAAATTAAGTCAATGAAATCAGTTCCCTCGTCTTATTGTTATCGATCTGTTTTCGTAATGATCATTCATCAAAAAATGACTGTAAATGAAAAAAGGCATTTATTATACCTTTTCTTTATTCCCGAGCAAACTAATGCCTATCCCAGGTGGAGGCTCAACTCTCGGAACTTTGAACAAAAAATTTGGCCATGTGTTGTGTTCCTTTCCAACCAGAATCCCCCGGAGGATGCGTGAAGTTCCGCCGTCATGCTCCGGCGGATTTGTCTGTTTAAGGATCAGGTTCGACTCCATTATTATCAGTACTGTGGATCAGGGTTTAATCGATGAGGATATTTTCAGAGGTTCGAAAAGGTGAAAATCAACAATGTTAGACCACACTATATTTTGGGCGAAGATTGAGAAAGTTGTATTCTATTTCTCTTCGGTTGCAAGCCTCCCTGATGGATGTCTATGACCCGCGCTTGATCACGAACCCGGCTCATGAACTGATCTGCAAAACAAAGCCTCGGGTAACCCGAGGATAGACACTCCGACGCTCAAGTTAGTATGATGCGTAAGGCGTATTAATTGTATCAAAGATAATAGATGGAGAGGTTTACCAAACCTTCGGTATTTATATGGCTACAATCCGTAGATCACCAAGATATGTAATTATGGTATGGAAACAGTAGTTGTATTACCATGTATAGAAGAAGTATATTTGGTCATGGTTGTATTACCATGTTTAGGAGGATGTATATTCTTTGTAGAGTATTCATAGTATACGCATTCCTTATAAGGATTAGGATTGATGAACCGGTGGATCCATCTTCCGCGTATCTCGAGCACATGACCCTTCTTGGGCCCTGGTCCGAGACTGAATGAGGCCCGGAATACAAACCATGGACTTATCAGTAGCCCCAAGGTAGATCTTCAGAATCACGAGTGCTCCATCTCGAAGGTTGAAAGAAAGGCTTGCTTCTCGAGGGAAGGCCAATAACTCGAGGGAAAATAACTCGGGGTGTCCGCTTGAGACTAACCTCTCGGGCTAGATCTTCTGAATATCTAGCTTCAAGTTCTTTCGTATTCCATCAAGACACGTGGACGGTTGGATCTGAATCCGTCTTCTTGAATTCTGAGGGAACTGACACGTGGCCTTTGTTCATTGTATCTTCTGGCGGTGAGAAAGACCAACGTTCCAATTGTCTGCATCGTTTCGCGAGTCGAGGTAATTACTCCGCTTAAATGCGTGCTAATTACTAGACATATAACCAAGTAATTTTTTCTTGTGTTTATCATCAAATTTCATCCAAATATTTTGCGTTTTCAATCTCAGAAAAAGTTCTTAATAAAAATTGTCTTTTCTCCCTTCATATATATTCTCTTGTGTATATATGTAATTTCAAATGATTCTAGTATATGTTATAAGTTTTTTTCTCGGGCGCTTGTTCAAGTACCTTGAATTATTTTCTCTTTCTTTCTTAGTTTCCGCACTAGCCCCCCGGGTGCTTGTTCAAGCGTACCCAGTTTCAATTCCTGTGCCACTTCCGGGTGCTTGTTCAAGCGTACCCGGTTACAATTCCCGTGCCAGCCCCCCAGACGCTTGTTCAAGCTTGCCCAGTTCAGCTTATCAATGTAACAGTTATAAAATTTGAATGAAAAACTGCTTCAATATAATAAGGAAAGATAAACGCGGGCCATGGGCCGACCTATGCTCAATCCTGGCCATAGGTACCCATGCCGCTGCCATACTACTTTCTTAGGCATATTCCTTGCCAAAGGGGTAAGTACATAAAACTAGGCATAATACTTACGTAAATTTGCGATGTTCCAGTGTCGCGGGACTTTCTTCCCGGCCTTGACCTGTAGTTTGTAACTGTCTCCGGGATGAGCTGCTGTTATCCTATACGGTCCTTCCCAGTTAGGAGCCAACTTCCCGCTGGCCACTTGCTGGCTCTTGTCATTTCCGGCGCATTACCCATTCTCCCGGGGCAAACTGTTCTTTACTCACCCGCCTATCGTAGTATTTCTTGACTCTTTCCTTCACCCGTGCCTCATGAAGCGATGCTTTTTCCCATTTCTCCTCCAACAGTTCCAGGTCCAGCAGCCGGTTATTCGGATTTGTTTGCTCATCCGGGAACATGGTGCGGAGGCTGGGCACTCCAACTTTGGCCGGGATTACAGCCTCGTCCCCGTAAACCAAACTGTAGGGAGACTCGCCCATGGCAGAGCTCTCCGTCGTTCTGCACGCCTAAAGGACACTTGGAAGTTCGTTAGCCCAGTTTCCCCTTGCACCCTGGAGACGCGTCTTGATCCCGTTAACAAGAGTCCTATTAGTTACATCGACCTGCCCGTTAGCCGGGGGGTGGTAGACCGAAGTTAGCTTCTGCTCAATCCCGTACTCCGTACACTAAGATTTAAAAGGATCATTCTCGAACTGTGCCCCGTTTTCTGTTACTATGAAGCGGGGTATCCCGTAACGACAGATAATATTCTTCCAATAAAATTTTACACAAGTGTTTCCCCTGATATTGGTCAACGGGGCAGCCTCGACCCATTTGCTGAAGTAGTCCACCGCAACTATCAAGTACTTGAAACCACCGGGCGCCGTTGGAAAAAGGCCTACCAGGTCAAGACCCCATCGGATGAAGGGCCAAGTCCCAGATATCCCGATCATCTCCCCCTGGGGGACGTGAATCATAGGTACAAATTTCTGGCATTGTTCACAGGAGCGGACGGCTTTTTGGGCGTCTTCGAACAACGTGGGCCAGTAATTTCATTGGGACCCTCATGCACTTCTTTCAACAGATGTCGGGCCTCCTCACCATCCACACACTTGAGCCACAGTTGGAGATATCCTCTTCGTATCAACTCCCCGTCAAGGACAGCATATCGGGGAGCCTTGACCCGGATCTTCCGAGCTTTGACCTTGTCATCCGGCAACTTTTCATTTTCCAGGTACTCAAGGATTGGCGTGATCCATGACTCCGACTCCTGTACTGTCGCGACCCATGACTCCGACTCCTGTACTGTCGCGACCTGCCCCAGTTGCTCGTAGCCCTGAACGGTCACCATTTCCATGAAGCTAGCTTACTTAGCGCGTCCGCCTTACAGTTCTCATCCCGAGGAATCTGAGTAAGTGAGACCCAAAGGAAACCCTAGATTGTTGTCTTTACGGCCTCCAAGTACCGTTGCAGGCTTCTCTCCTTGGCTTCATACTCCCCGTTGACTTGCTGCACCACGATGGCTGAATTGCTATAAGCATCCACCACTTTCGCGCCCACCTCCGGGCTAGGCGTAGCCCGGCTAAGAGAGGACCTCGTACTCAACTTCGTTGTTGGTAGTCCTGAAGTCAAACTGTAGCGCGTACCGGTACTCTTTACCCCCGGGCCTCACCAATACAACACCGGCTCCACTTCCCCCGGAATGGGAGGAGCCATCCACATGCAACTTCCAACTCGGCTGGTCAACCACCGTGTCCTTCTCAGCATTATCCGCCATTTCCACCAAGACGTCGCCCAAAGCTTGACCTTTGATGGACTTCCTAGCTTGGTAAATGATCTCGTGCTCCCCCAACTCAATCGCCCACTTCATCATCCGGCCCGATGTCTCTGGTTTCAGCATAACTTGGCGAAGTGGTTGATTAGTCAGGACTGTAATGGGATGCCCTTGAAAGTACAGGCGAAGTCTCCGGGACGCGTGTACCAGGGCTAAGAGTAACCGCTCCAACGAGGAGTAACGCGTTTCCGGTCCCTGGAGAGCCTGGCTCACAAAGTATACCGGGTTTTGTACCCTTCCGGATCCCCGGACCAAGGCGGTGCTTATCGCTTACTCGGTTGACGCGAGGTACAAGAATAACGCCTCCCCGGGAACTGGCTTAGACAAAGTAGCAAGGTTCCCCTGATGCTCCTTCAACTCTCTGAACGCTTGCTCACACTCTAGGGTCCATTCAAACTTCTTCGCCCGTCTCAGGATGTTGAAGAAAGGTAGCTGCTTCTCTTCCCCCCGTACCAGAAATTTGCTCAGAGCCGCCAAGGTCCCCGTTAAACGCTGCACGTCCTTTACCTTACTCGGGGAAGACATGCTCATGATTGCATCGACCTTTTCCGGGTTTACATTAATTCCCCGGTTTGACACCATGAATCCCAAGAACTTGCCCACCGCTTCCCCGATGGTACTCTTTTTCGGGCTCAGCTTCAGGTTGACTCTCTTTAGGACAGTGAACAAATCCCGGAGATCCTCCAAGAAGGAATTATGTGTTTTGCTTTTGATAACCATGTCGTCCACGTAAACCTCCATGTTTCTCCCGAGCTGATCCTTGAACACCCGGTCTACCATGCGCTGGTATGTGGCTCCTGCATTTTTAAGTCCGAATGGAATCTTCCTGTAACAGAAAGTACCAAAGTCAGTAATAAAGGAAGTTTTTGGCCTGTCCTCCTGGGCCATGACAATCTGGTGGTGTCCACGGTGCACGTCGAAGAAAGCCAGGAGCTGATATCCCGTTATTGCTTCCACCAGCTGGTCAATAGACGGTTGCAGGTAACTGTCCTTAGGGCAACACTTGTTTAGATTAGTGAAGTCCATGCACATCCTCCAAGATTCGTCGTGTTTTTTCACCAGGACCGGGTTGGCAATCCATTCTGGGTAGGTGATTTCCTCCACCATGCCGGCATCCAACATTCTCTTAACTTCCGACCGGACAAACTCCACCCGATGAGCCTTTGATGCGATTTGAAGAGCCTTTTTCTTCACTTGATCATAGGATTTTGCCTCGATAATAAAGGGGCGCTACAAATGTGATCATAAAAATAGTCACGTGTACAAATTTCAATTGAAATTAAAAATAACAAGTGCCAAACTAACCTTGCATTCCTTCCATATATCCTTTTTGATGTCGATGCTTAGTAGCCTCCAATCCGTTGTGTCTAATGGCGTGTGTATCCTACCCGTCTTAGCACACCAACTAGACCATCGCGCGACATCATCGTCGGGTGAAATAGCAACACCAATGTCATTAAACTTGACATGTGTTAGTATTTTCTTATCGATCCTAATCTCTAATTCGCGACAATGTGTGAGAAGTTGAGCTTCTTCGATGCGCGACTGATTTCTCGTTGTCTTTTAACCTCACTTGAACCGCCAAGAACATTTTCTCCCCCACTTGAGTCGGAGTTACCGGAACTTGAAGGGATATCCATTAAGCTTTCCTGTGTATAGTGAAATTAGTTAATGACTATTGCAATACTAATAAGTCAAAGTTGTACTTTTTAGTAATACCATTATAAAACATAATCCTAAAATTTAGGGCTAAGCTTGCAAGTGAAAACATTAAAATAAATTCTCGACTTTCGTTAAGGACATGCTTCTGACATGATATTTAGTAATAACATGATAAATGGAGGTAGTATGTACAAGAAAATCAAATTTTTAGCAAATAAAAATGAAACAAATCGTACCTTTGTATATGACAAAGTTGTGTCGGGAGAATTGATTATTTTGGTTGGGGATGGTCTACCTTGTTTGTCCATCTCCTACCCACAACAAAGGATGTTACCAAATTGAACAAGAACAAATAAAGATTGACATTAATTGCAAAAAATATATAGAAAAATGTGGTTGGGAATTTAATGGAAAACTTACTTATCTTTTGCATCTCGAGAACAGGGCCACATCTTCTTGAATCCGACAAACGACATGATGGCATGCAAGAAGATTAATCGCCAAAGAAGAAAAAATTCCATCTAGTAGGACCACATCAACAAGGCTAAAAACGCCTACCAGATGAAGTCAACCCGAACAAGGAAAGAAATGCCTACAAGACAAAGCGACGCGAATGTCCAATAGGCTCTAGTCCTGCATGATGAGAACCATAGACAGGACTAGGGGTACTTGATAGGGTATGGGCCAAATCGGCCCATACTAGTCCATGACCATGTACCTGTTCTCGGCATGAATAGTACAAGAGCAAGTGGTCCCTCACGTATGCAGATCATAAAGGATGAGACGACACGTGAGGTGCATGTGCGAGTACACTAAACAGCCCATACATAAGAGAGTGCCTCCTGCAGGTATAAAGCTCGGCATCTTCTTATCTCTTTACTTAGATTCTCTCTAGCTGGCACTCACTTTTATCTCACTAAAAGACACCATCTGACTTGGGCATCGGAACGGGTACCGGCGAGAAGCCGCCCGCCAGAGCTGACCCTGTTCATCCGTGCAGGTGCTAGCAAGGGCAGATCTACCCATTGGAAAAGCGGAACGTATCACTTGCGTTCCTCTTCTTGTTGCTTAGAGCAATGAGATGACGCTCTCTTGCCTTCTGCTGGTCTCCTCAAACCGTGGTGATGCTTGCCTTGGTTGGGAACTTTAGAAAAAGGTGCAAGGTTGACACTATCCCTTTCATCAGTGCCAGTGCGGGTCGCCCGAGTATCATGTTGTAGGGATTGCAGGCTTTCACACACAATGAACTCCACCTCTATGATCTTGTTATATGGGTACTCACCAATAGTGATCGGGATATAGATGGTACCTTATGGCCACTCCTCCCTATCCGCAAACTCTACAAGGGGATAAGCGGTCGATTTTAGCTTCCTTCGCATCTCCTCGTCCAGCTGCGTGAAGTAGTGCCAATACATCACCTCGGCCAAGCTGCCACCATATACGTAGACTCTGTTAATGAGCTTGTCTGCAATCTGGACATGGATTACCACCGCATCAGCGCCAGCAGGACGATCGGGAATTGGATCCTTCGAGCTGAACGTGATGATATCGTTGTCTGTCAACTTCTTCTCTTTCGGTGTTAGTTCTGGTACCTTCCTACACCGAGCCTTTCTCTGGGATTCTGTCTTTCCACCCTCACTCCCACCGATGATGGTGTAAATGTTGGTGACAGCAGACTTCTTCTCGCTGTCCTCCGGTCCTCCCGGTCTGTGCGAGGTCATTTCTCGTATTGCTCATAGTCGTCCTCCGAATACCTCCCTACCCGTGCCACCTTCTTCCCTTTGTAGTTGGGACAAGCGGGTTTCGGAGTCCGAGCCCTTCTCATTCGGCCAAGTGGACTTGTTGTGGGCTCTGGCTTCCTCAATGAACTGAAAGAGTTGTCCAACCCGCACACAATTCACGATTGCAGCGCTAAGGTGATAGCCATTGCTGGTGTCGTGTTCATGGTCTTTGTGGTACTTACAGAAGTAGGCCTTACTCCTCAAATTGGTTGGCTTCTTCATCAATGCGGGGGATCCAATAGGTTCTTGCCTGCTACCAAGCTAAGGATCTCACGTTGTTATTGCGTCAGCGGGGTGAAGGATTCATCCATCACCCAGTTGAACTTCTCGCCGCCACCTTTCTTCGACGACTATGCACCCAAACTGGTGTTCTTCTTGCCACGAGCAACATAACCACAATCTTCCGCGTCCAGGTTCATCTCGTCGACTCGTGAGAAACTCTCGATTCTTTCCATCAGCTCTTCCAACGTCTTCATCTTGGGGAGGTAACACTCCTGCTTCATCTCTTTGTGAATCAGCCCCTTCACGAAGGAGTCGATCATCATCTTGTCAGTGAGGTCTTTTACCTGGTTGGCCAGATCTGAGAACCTCTCCCAATACTCAAACAAGCTCTCCCTTTTCTTCTGGCGGATTGACTTGATTTCAGTCCGCTTCTTGGGTAATTACTTCCTCTACATAAATCTCCACAAGAACTTCTCCTCCAACATCTTGAAGCTGGCGATGCTACCATTCGGCAGAGCTTTGAACCACAAGCGCGTTGCACTAGTGAGGGTGGTAGCAAACACCTTGCGCCAAATCTCCTGCGGGATGGTTGGTGACGAAGGTGTACATGTGGTCCTCTGGATTGAGGG
Organism: Sherardia arvensis; assembly: GCA_948330725.1. NCBI lineage: Eukaryota > Viridiplantae > Streptophyta > Magnoliopsida > Gentianales > Rubiaceae > Sherardia > Sherardia arvensis. The sequence continues at coordinate 16,293,669 of OX415242.1, forward strand.
CGCCACTGTAAGTTCCCGGATTCTGTGGGATCTTTGTCTTCGGGTCGGCGGCTATTGCCAACCCGATCTTCTTCACCCACGGTGATCCCTTCTCCACTTCCGAGATCCGCTCCTCACGATCCTTGTGCTCTTTGTCGTCCACCATGGCTCCTCCGGCGTGAGAGTAGACATATCATATCTCCCACTCAGTGGGCTCGGGATCTTTGCCCTTTCCCCCATGATTGCACGATCCACGCCCATCCAACTTGGTAGTAGCGTCGTCGTTGCTGCCTTTCTTCCGGGTCAGCTTCTTTGTCGATGGATGTGATGCCACCTCCTGTTCCTCGCTGTCGAATTTGAGCGTCGTCGGCACGATTCTCTGGTTTAGCTGACGGGCTTCTTCCTTCTCCTCCAAAGACTTCAACTTCGACAGCACCTGCTCCTGAGATGCAACGAATGGAGCCATCATGACCTGGAACATCTCCGGAGTCATGGGCTCTCGATTGCTACGCTGCACTGGTGGATTCATTGGCGACGTAACGTTGAAGACGGTCGCCTCCGCAACTAGGGTAGCGTCCATCAATTTCAAGTCAACGGCTGAGCTGCGTGAACGATCAAAATTACGCTCCCAACAGACGGCGCCAGTGATATGTTCCGCTTTTCCGGTAGGTAAATCTCCACCAATGAACACCTGCACAAGTAGAAAGGGTGAGCTCAGGCGGCTGGCTTCTCGCCGGTACCCGGTCTGACGTTCAACTCAAGTAGCTATTCTAGAGAGAAAATATGAGTGTACAGCTTGAGAGAGTCTACCTAGAGATGTAGGTAGGTCAAGGTACTTATATCTGTAGGAGTTACTCTCTGGAGTATGCTGCTCCACTGGATTATACTGTGTACCCGCTCGTGCTCTTCAAATGGAGAATCGTCCTTTGTGATCTGCTTACATGAGGGGTTACGTGCTATTGTACTATTTGTGGGCTGAGAACAGGTTGAAGGTCGTGGACTGGTATGGGCCTATTTAGCCCATACCCTATCAGCAAACTTTCTGCATAGAGTCTGACTCGCTCATTGGCATCTCCATGATCAAAATCCAGTCACTGCACACTGGAAACTTTTCCATTTGTGTGATCATGCAAACCTTCTCATCCAAGCACCTATGCAACATTTTCTCAAACAAGGCAATCTAATGGTAGATGCACTTGCCAAACTAGCCCTTGCTCAGAAACTCAACCAGATGTACATTTGGGATATGTTTCTTTTTGATATAAAGGCTATTGTTCTACTGGCCCAGGTGGAAATGCCTTCAATCAGATGCTGAAAAGCTTGTGCCACTCCTCATTAGATTTCCTCAATTCCCTTTGCTCCTGGTTTGATACTGGGATAAGCTTCTACCATCATTTCACACTAATCTACTTTTTGATTGTTATCCCTTATTTGTGCCGCATTTAGTTTTGTTCGCAATTATCTAATAGGTTTTGATTAGGATTAGTATGTTAAAATAGCCTATTGTATAGACTTTACTCTATTCCTTTAAAAGCACTATAGTGCTTTTGGGACCTTTTGTCCTTGTAACACAACTTATTCTTATCCATTTAAGGCATTATTTGTTTGGGAAATCTAATACTAATATTCTACCACTTCATGAGTGATTTTATCTTTTTAAAGAAGTGTTTGGTGGCGGTCGAAGTGGTGGTGATATGTGGTTTTTAACAAAGAAGGATTTGGGGAATCAACCCAAGATGGTTAAGGGGAATGGGAAAGAAGAATTCTGAAATATGTGATAAATATTTTTGAAGTAAGAAAATTTAAGTTTTTCTCAACCAACATCAACATATTTCCCTTTCATTTTCCTGAAACCCCCAACAAAGAATATTTCCGGAGAACCATATGTTGGACAAACACAAATCATAAATAATCTCCAAGACGCACATTTATTTTTATCAGGAAGATGCACTTTTTATTCATTTCATTCCTATAGTGTACAAATACTAATGGAATACATGATCGGACTCTCTAGGAGCATCTAGGGGTGGCGACACCACAATCTCCGCGACCCTTCTGGCGTTGGCTGAGTTGACATTGTTTCTGAGGCTGGGATCTCTGGTGTACCTACACAGGAACGGCCTCTGCTCCCTCAGCTTGTTGCAGCATGCCGCCGACAGCTTTTGGCCGGCAGATATCACTGGCAAACATGGGCTGAGCTCCGTCGGGCTGCAGGTCACCGCCGTGCTCACCTTCATCTGGACCAACATCAGGAAGATGTTCAACACGGCCAAGCACTGGAAATCGAAATTTTTTATCTCGTGATGAAAGTAAATTATGTGATTGATTTATGGAGGAGGAAAAGATGGGGCTCTGCAATACTGAGTGAGAAGGATTTATATGAATGTGAGAGAATGTTTGATTGACCTGGTTAACCATATTTTACGGTCAAGGTCGTCACTGCATGTCATCTGATATAGTCTGGATTTTCCGGTGTAGTTCGGATTGCCATCAAGGTGACGTGCTACCGACGAGGTGACGTGCTTCTCCTCATACCTGCACAAAGAGCACGGTGAGCTCAGGCGGGCGGCGTTCAGCCGTCGCCCGCTCCGACGCTCAAGTTAGTTTTAGGGTGTTTAGAGAGAGGAAATTTGAGTAGCAGGTACAGAGAATCTGAGGAAATAGAGAGGAAACTCTCTTCGTTATATACCTGATGGGAGCCTTATTCAGTGTGTGCATCTCCACAGATTCGGTTGTGCTCTTACTCGTGCTCCTCACATGTTTGGCACAGGGTGTCATGTGCGTGTACTATGTGTGAGCTGTAAGACAGGTTGAGGGCCTTGACCTTGTATGGGCTTTCTGGTCTTGTATGGGCCTTATTAGCCCATACCCAATCAAGTCCCCCCTAGTCCTGTCCATGGTTCTCATGGTGCAGGACTATAGCCTGTTGTTTGGGGGCGTCGGTTGATGTAGTTGGCGCTTATGGCCTTGTTAAGCTTATCTTCAACAAGTAGGAGCACTTGAACATGTCGGAGTACTCTGTCTTGGTGGTGCTCTGCTTTTCTTTGGTGATATATCCTCTTGTGCCGCCATACTGTTTGGCGGGTTCGAGAAGTAATGCGCTCTTTCTCGAGAAAAAGGTATCGTTTGACAGGTATGTCTTTTCATTAATTAATCATTGTCGTGACACGTCTTTTCATTCAGAAAAGGCACACTTCCTTTTTGCCTATTTAAACTTCCATTTCTGATCTTTTCACTTTTACTTTTCCTCTGCAACATTCTTCTTTCTCATTTCTCTTCCTCTTTTCGCTATGAAAAGCGCTATTGAAACTCTTTTTTGTACTGCTACAGAGGAGGAGTTGTCCCTTCTGCGTCGTTGCTGTGAGGCTGTTGCAGCGGTTCAGGCTGCTGCTTTGCTCCCATCTGATGGGGATCCTATCGATGTAGATCTTTCGAGCTCCTTTTCTTTGCCGGCTGCTGATGTTTCGGTTAACCAGGTCTCTGAAGGGTTCTGCGTGCTCTATCTGGAGTGCTTCGATCAATGTGGTTTGCGTTATCTGCTTTCCCCTCTCTTTCAGTCGGTGTTAGGATTTTATGAACTGAATTTCTCACTTCTGACCCCCAACTCAATTCGGATCTTGGTGGGTTTTGAGGTTTTGTGCCGGATCCATGGTGTTGACTCTACTCCTCAGTTGTTCCGGGCCTTCTTTCATCCATGCAAGGAGCCACCGAGCTAGTATTATTTAAAGAACTGGGAGATCCAGAATGTGATAACGGAGTTACCCAATCGGGTTGATTGGGCCCGTAAGTTCGTCTTTGTCAAGAAATCTCTAGTTTTTTGGGGAAAATCCAGGAGTTTTCTTGCCAGGTCCTGTTCGGAATCGCACTAGATCGCTTGATGATGGCGAGATGATCCCTTTACGAGCTTCATTTGACTTACTGCAGGCTCATCCTGTTCCCTTTCACTTGCTTTGCTATGATTCCAACTTGCAAGGAGCTGGGATGTCTTACATCCCTATGGGTTGTGTGTCAGTAGCGAGGCCTTCCGTTGTGGGTAAGTGTCTTTCTCTTTTCTGCATGTTGCTGTCTGGAGTTTGTATTAGCTTGCTCTCATTCTTCTTTTCTATTACTCTGTAGTTCCTGATATGGTTCTGGATTTCCGGTGTGGATTGGACTTCCAGCAAGGTGATGACCTTCTTCTCGTACCTGCACAATGAGCAACATGAGCTCAGGCGGGCGGCGTTCGGCCGACGCCCGCTCCGACGCCCAAGTAAGATTTGGGGTGTTTTAGAGAGAGGAAATTTAAGTGACAGGACGAAAGAATCTGAGGAAAGAAAGAGGAAGCTCTCCTTCCTTTATACCTGTTGGGAGCCTCATCCGGTGTGAGCGTCTCCATTGATTCTGTTGTGTTCCTCCATGTGTTCTGCACGTGTTGAGCACGAGGTCTCACGTGTGCGTACTTTGTGTGAGCTGTCAAGCAAGGCGGGGGTTCTCATCTTGTGTGAACTACTTGACCTTGTATGGACTTTATGACCCATACCCTATCAAGTCCCCCCTAGTCCTGTCCATGGTTCTCATGGTGCAGGACTATTTGCTGCGTCATTGTAGGCGTCGGTATGATGTGGTAAGTGGCTATGGCCTTGTGGAACTCATGATGAAGCTTCTGAACATGTTGGAGTAGTAAGACATGTAGACGTGCTTCATCTTGATGGCGATTTCCTTTGCTTTCTTTTTGGCAGTTCGTCTTTCTCGAACGGTTGTGTCGTTTGGCGTGTCTTGAAGAAAAGACATGTCCTTTCTCGAGAAAAGGCATCATTTATTAGCCAGTTTTCCCATCAATCTATCATTGATGTGACGCGTCTTTTCGTAATGAAAAGGCACGCTTCTTTTCAACCTATTTAAGCTGCCTTTTTCAGCTTTTATTTCTTTCTTTTTACTTCTGTTTTCTCTGCAAAATTTTACCTTTCTTTCATTCTCTCCCTCCATGATGAAGAGTACCATTGAAACCCTTTTCTGTACCACCACTGAGGCGGAGTTGTCACTTATTCGCCGTCGCTGCGAATCTGTGGCTTCTGTGCAGGCCAATGCCCTTCTTCCTGAGGAAGCAGATTCTGTTCAGGCGGATCTTGCCGACTGTTTTGCCTTGCCGGCGGCTGATGTGTCGGCTGACCAAGTTCAGGATGGGTTCTGTGTGATTTACTTGGAATGCTTCGACCATTGTTGTCTGCGTTTCCCGCTTTCCCCCTTTTTCCAGTCGGTCTTAAGGTTTTACGATCTGAACTTTTCACTCCTAACCCCAAACTCGGTCCACATCTTGGTGGCCTTCGAGGTTTTGTGTAGGGTCCACAAGGTTGAGCCAACCTACCAGCTATTTCGTGCCTTTTACCAAGCATGCAAGGAGCCACCAAGTTGGTTCTTTCTGAAGAATTGGGAAGGTTCCAGGGTGATAACTGAGTTGCCAACTCTGGTTGATTGGACTCGCAAGTTTGCATTTGTGAAGAAATCCTTGGTTTTTGGTGAAAATCCGGGCATCTATCCGCCAGGGCCCCTCCGCAGCCGCACGAAGTCTCCTGACGAAGTCCCTTTGCGTGCTTCCGTCGACTTGCTGAGGAAGAATCCCACTCCCGCTTACTATCTATGCTATGATGCTCTCCTGCAGGGATCTGGGATGTCCTTCCTTCCCATGGCTTGCGAAACAGTGACGGAGCCTCTCATTGTGTGTAAGCATCTCGCCTTTATGTTGTTAATGTCATTGTGCAGTTATTGGGTTCTTATCTTGTTTTTTCTTTTTGTAACGTAGTTTCTCCTACTCAAGTTGAACCTCCTGCCTCCACGGGACCTAGACGCTGGCCGTCTCGTTTGAGTCGTGGCCTTGGTAGAGGAGCAGGAGAGGTTGCCTGTTGGAGTGATTGATTTGACTAGCGACATACCATCTCTCTCAAAGAAAAGGCTCTCCTCTTCATCAGATATTGGGGGCAAGCATGCTCGTGCTAAAACAGAGAACACGATGGAGGAGCCCAAGGTGCGGGACATGCTGGAAGCAACCAAGTCGGAAGATGCGATAGGGGTGGATCAAGGTGAGTTGCGTCACCCTGCCAAGGATCCTCATCTGGAGGAATGTATAGCCTCTTTGTTGGGAGAACTTGGGCATGTGTCGGGAGAGAAACCTTTGGATCCTGCCCCCGAGACACAGGTTTGTCCTACTGCCTCCCTTCGTCAGCTCCTGTTGCAATCCATCCCGATGACCATATGCAATCTTGGCGCGCCAACCAACTCATCAACCTGTCAGGAGTGAGCAGTATAGGAGATAGGATGGCTGCTACAGCTATGCAGGTATCCCTTGGCTTCTTCTGTTTTATTTTGTTTTCTTCTCTCTGTGTTTTTGTGTTTTACTTCTTTCCTGTTTGTTGCGTAGGGTCTGTGTGCTGCTGTTGCTATTCAAGCTTGGGAGAGGGATCCTGAAGGTGACCTTGGCAAGGCGAAGGAGATGTTTGACAAGGCAGATGCCAACATTGCTAGGATTCGCGAGCTGGCTAGGGAGAAGGATCTGGCTCTTGCCCAACTTCAATCTTATAAGGAGAAACTGCTTGAGACCAAGCTGGGTCTGAATGAGGAGGTGGTTCGGATCGCTGACAAGAATAGGGAGACGAACGAGAAGCTGAACATGGCCATGACGGCCAACCAAGATCTGGCAATCAAGATCAAATCTCTGGGTGCAGACTTGGAGTTGGAGCGTGGGGTGAGTGCTTCTCTGCGTAATCAGCTGAACCAGCGTGATTCTGTCATTGGGGAGCATCTCAGGACAAGGGTTTGGCTCAGAGATGAGGGTTTCAGCAAGATTAGGGCTAGTGTGGATCAGAGCCCGGTGGCCAGACGTCTTCTAGATGAAGCCCTAACTGAAGCTGACCACATCATAGCCAATGTGCTAGATGATGCTGAGATGAAGGTTCAACTTGGTCGTGTGCATGCTCCCTTTCAGCAGTATGACTTCCAGGAATACTTCTCTACCCTTGGTCCTGACTTGGTCTTGGAGGATCTAATGAAGTGGCAGGCAGACCAGCCAGCTCCTTCTGCCTCTGATAACAAGTAGAAGAAAACATGGTGAAGGCGTTCGAGTTTTCTTTTGCTTTTTTCTGAACTTGCTGATGAGCTTGTATGCTCTTTTCTAATGGCGCTTGTGCCATCTTTCTTTTCCCTTTGAATATTTGAATTCGTATTTCTGGGATGTTTTTAATCAGCATAAGCATTTGTTATTTGCTTGTTTATTTTTCCTTGCTTTAATAAGCATTGTTTGTTGCAAATTTATGGGCATGATGGACGTCTCCATCATGTAGCCCTTTGTACCATGTGACAAGTTGAATTTAGTCTTCAACTTGTTTTTTTATGGCTAAGGCATCATGGCCCCCTTTTTAGATGCAAGTTTCTTTTCTGAAACTGTTTGCATTTATTTTGGGTTCTATTTGTTTTTTGAACTCCATTTTCTTGCACTTATATTTTTAGACCTTCAAGCAATACTTGATCTTGTTGTCGCTGCATTTTTATAAAAGAGAAAACAAGTAGCATGACCTCTACCAGTCTGACTGGTTCGTGTCAATGCATAATGAAAGAAAAACGAGAAAAGAGACATCTACCAGTTGACTGGTTCATGCCTTGGTGATATATACTTAAAAACACTTCTCATTGCATTCATCTTGTAAATTCTGGAACTACAAAGGCCACCCTCAAGATCATCTTGCAAACCCTATCAGGTTGCCTGACCTCTGTTGGGGGCTTTTTCATTTCATGAGGCTTCCCTCAAGATCATCTTACAAACTCTAGTGAGTTGCCTGACCTCTGTTGGGATCCTTCACTGCATCAAAAAAGAAAAAGAAGATAAACGAAGGAAAAAATCACAAGTAAGGCGAGGAGACGAGATCCATGTGGCGCCTTACATGGAATACTTGCGGAGGTTGTTCATGTGCCAAGTTCTTGGAACTGGTTTCCCATCCAAGTGCTCCAGCTTGTACGCTCCTTTTCCCAGTGTCTCAACAACACAGTAGGGGCCTTCCCAGTTGGCATCCAACTTGAGTTGTCCTTCCACTCTTGATGCTTCATTCTTTCTCAAGGCCAGGTCGCCAATCTTCAGACTGCGAGGTCGCAGCTTGTTGTTGTATATTTGTTCCATCCAGGACTTGTAGGTTGCCTTTTTGAGCGACGCTTTCTCCCGCTCGTATTCTAACTCCTCCAAGTTCTGCCTCAAACCTTCGTCGTTTTTTGCAACTGGCAGAGAATCTTCTACTCGCAGGGTAGGTACAAGTATCTCAGGTGGTATGATGGCTTCAGTGCCAAAACACAGTCTGTAGGGAGATTCTCCTGTGTTGGTTATGGGGGTCACCCTGTAAGACCACAACACGCTGTGCAGCTCCTCTGTCCATACTCCCTTGCGTTGCTCAAGTTTCTTCTTAAGTCCTTGCACGATGGTTCGATTTGTGACTTCCACCTGCCCATTGGCTTGTGGGTGAGCCACTGATGTGAACTTCTGCTTGATGCCCAAGTTGCTGCACCAATCCTTGAACACTTCTCCTTCAAACTGAGTGTCGTTATCACTGATCAACACTTGTGAGATTCCGAAGCGGCAGACCACATTCTTCCACACAAAGCTCGTCATCCTTCGCCCTGTTATGGTTGCCAGTGCCTCGGCTTCAACCCATTTGGTGAAATAATCAACTGTTACGACAAGAAAATGGCGTCTTCCTGTTGCAGCTGGAAAAGGGCCGACAATGGCAATTCCCCACATTGCAAAGGGCCACGGAGACTGTATGGGCGTCAGCTTCTCACTTTGCAACCTTGGTACATTTGCATGTGTTTGACATTTCTTGCAGCTCTTGGTCATCTGGTTGATATCTTCCTTCATGCGAGGCCAATAGTATCCTGCTCTGGTGATCCGCAATGCAAGTGCTTTTCCACCTTGATGACTTCCGCAACATCCTGCATGCACCTCTCGAACCACTCGCATTGCTTCTGACTGGGTGAGACATTTCAGCCAGGGTTCTAAGAAACCCCGTCTGTACAGAACTCCATGTTTCAGCGCATGGTTAGGAGCGTTGAGTTTCAGCTTTCTGGCTTCCTTGCTGCATTCAGGGACCACTCCGTTTGCAAGGAAATCCATCATTGGTTTCATCCAGCTTGTTCCTTTTACAACATCGACAGCTCCGACCATCTTGTTGTCAGTTGACCTGTGTGTGAGGGTTTCCACCATCACTGCCTTGTTCAAGTGTGCCCGTGTTGAGGACGCTAACTTACTCAAGGCGTCAACTCTGGTGTTTTTTTATCTTGGCACGTTGACGATGTCGAATTCCGACGCCAACAATCTCACCTTGTCCCTGTACTTCATCATGCTAGGGTCCTTAGCTAGGTAAGCTCCTTCATACTGTTTCGCCACAAGCATCGAGTCGCTGTGTGCCATCAACTTTCTCGCTCCAAGCTTCTTTGCTATCTCTATTCCCACAATCAGGGCCTCGTACTCAGCTTCATTTTTTGATGCAGGGAATTTGAATCGTAATGCATAAGTGACTTCAACTCCACTTGGGTCGGTCATAACCAAACCCGCGCCGACACCTTCTACACCAGATGCTCCATCTACATGTAGCTGCCACTCATCACTTGGAGATTGTTTCCTCTTTTCTCCAGCTGCACTGGTTTCAGGTGAGGGTGTTGCTTTCTTCACTTCTGGTGGCATTTCTGCTAGGAAATCAGCGACCACTTGACCCTTGACGGCCTTTCTTGGTAAATATTCGATGAAGTGCTCGCCAATACTCGAACTAACTTTCTCCTCGGATGCTAAGAACGGAGCCATCATGACCTGAAACATCTCCGGAGTCATGGGTTCTTGGTCTGTGTGCCGCACGGGTGGATTTGTTGGCGGCGTGACATCAAGGATGGTCCCCTCTGCAACTGGGGTCTGCTCCATCGAATTTCAATCAGTGAATCGAGCTGCGTGAGCGAGATAGATCAGCGCTCCCCACTGACGGCGCCAATGATATGGTTCTGGATTTCCGGTGTGGATACGATTTCTAGCAAGGTGATGACCTTCTTCTCGTACCTGCACAATGAGCAACGTGAGCTCAGGCGGGCGGCGTTCGGTCGGCGCCCGCTCCAACGCCAAAGTAAGATTTGGGGTGTTTTAGAGAGAGGAAATCTAAGTGACAGGACGAAAGAATCTGAGGAAATAGAGAGGAAGCTCTCCTTCCTTTATACCTGTTGGGAGCCTCATCCGGTGTGAGCATCTCCATTGATTTTGTTGTGTTCCTCCATGTGTTCTGCACGTGTTGAGCACGAGGTCTCACGTGTGCGTACTTTGTGTGAGCTGTCAAGCAAGGCGGGGTTCTCATCTTGTGTGAACTACTTGACCTTGTATGGGCTTTATGGCCCATTCCCTATTAGTTCCCTTTGTTCCTACTGAACCTCATTCTACTGTGGGGTCCAGACGTCAGGCAGCCCGTTTGGTCCGAGGCCTTGGTAGAGAGGCAGGAGACGTTACGATTGCAAGTAGCGATGGGGTGGTAGATCTGACTTTCGAGGTTTCCTCTTGGTCTAGGAAAAGGCCTTTGTCTCCTTCCGTTGATGTTGATAGGCGATCTCATCCCAAGGTAAAAGAGCGGTTGGAAACTGATCATCCAGGGTTACATCCGCCTGGTGAAGGTATGGCTCCTGTGGAAGGGGATTCTGGGTCGGTATCGGAGGGGAAAACGAAGCTTGTCCCTGCAGCTGAGGTGCAGGCTTGCTCTTCTCTGCGTCGGTTCTTGTTGAGGTCGATCCCGGATAGCCACATGCAGTATTAGCGTGCTAACCCACTTACCAACCTGTTAGGGGTGAGTGGCTTGGGGGACAGGTTGGCTGCTTTGGCCGTGGAGGTATTTTACCTTGTTCCTTTGTTGCTTTTTGTAGCCTTGTGCGTCTTTGTTCTCATTTCTTCTCTCTGTATAGAATATGTGTGCTGCCATTGCCGTTCAATCCTGGGTGAAGGAACTTGGTGGCGACTTCGGCAAGGTCAAGGAGATGTTTAGTCAGATTGATGCCAATATTGCTAAGATCCACGAGCTGGCCAAGGAGAAAGACCTTGTTCTTGCTCAGCTTCAATCCGTCAAGAAGAGTTCGTTTGAATCCAAGATGGCTCTCTATGAGGAGGTGACTAGGCTCTCTAATAAGAACAAAGAGCTAGTTAGCAAGCTGAATGCAATGGTGGAGGCAAACCAGGATCTGACGATCAAGGTCGCAGCTTTTGATGTGGATATGGAGCGGGAGTGTGGGTTGAGTGCCTTTCTCCGTCATCAAGTGGAGCTGCGCGAGGCCTGTATTGAGGAGCACCTCAAAGTGAGGAACTGGCTTCGAGATCGTGGCTTTAGCCAGATCCGAGCTTTGGTGGATCAAAGTCCTGTAGCTAGGCATCTTCTGGATGAAACTCTGACTTAGGCTGATAACATTATGACTACGGTGGAGGATGATGCTGAGATGAGGGCTCAACTCAGTCGTATGCATATCCCTTTCCAGTAATATGGCTTTCAGGAGTACTTCTCTGCACTTGGTCTTGATCTTGTTCTGGAGGACATGATGGTGTGGCAACCAGGTCAGATAGTTCCTCCTGTTCCTGTTGATGAAGAGAAGAGGGATGATAGGAGTGCTAGTCCTTCCAAGGAGCGTTCTGCTTAATCTTGGAATCATTATGAGCCTGCATGATCTTTTCTTTTCATGGCGCTTGTGCCCTCTTTCATTTTCTTTTGGATGTTCGATCATGTTTTGGGATAATCTTCAATTTTGTACAAGCGTTTCTTACTTGTTTATTATTGCTGTTTTTTGGAGGTTTTTCTTTCCTCTCAAACAGGCTTATTTGTTGCAAGTATATGAGCATGATGGACATCTTCATCATGTGGCTCTTTGCAACCAGTGGCAAGTTGGGTTTTGGTTCCAACTTGTTCTTTATGACTTAGGCAGTTTAGGCCTGTTTTTGTCACTTTTCTTGTTGATTTAGATGCGAGTTTCTTCTTGAAACTGTTTTTGCATCTTTTTATGACTTAGGCGTTGTAAGCCTGTTTTTGTCATATTTCTGGGTTCATTTTTCTTGAACTCCTTTTTGTTGATTTTTTGAGCCTGTTAGCAACATTATCTTTGTTGTTGCTGCTGGTTAGACATAAAAAACAGGAAGAAAGACAGCTAACAGATGACTGGTTCATGTCAGTGCATTTTATAAACAATAAGAAAGACAGCTACCACATGACTGGTTCGTGTCTGTGCATAGCGTATAAAGCAAGAAGAAATACAGCTACCAGATGACTGGTTCGTGTCGTGGCATAGTATATCCAAAAATACTTCTCATTGCATTCACGAACTTGTAAATTCTGGGACTACAAGCATCACCCTCAAGATCATCTTGCGTACTCTAGCGAGCAGCCTGACCTCTGTTGGGGGTTTGATTCATTCATTAGGCTTCCCTCAAGATCATCTTGCAAGCTCTATTAAGCCGTCTGACCTTTGTTGGGATCCTCTACTGCATCAAAAAGAAAGAAAACAAAGGGAGAAAAACACAAGTAGTATGAGGAGGTAAGGTCTGCATCGCGTCTTACATGTAGTGCTTGCAGAGGTTGTTCAAGTGCCAAGCCCTTGGTACTGGTTTTCCATCCACGTGCTTGAGCTTGTAGTTTGTCGCTTCTACTCGATCATTGACTTACGGGTGAGCGGCCGATAGCAAGGTTGAGGACGTCAGCTTCTCTTCTCTCGTGCATCTTGTTTCCGCACCCTGCGAAGCCAAGTAGAGGGGTTCACCATGTTGAGGTGAAGTCAATAATGGTAAACTATGCAGGCGCTTCTTCAGGTCATTGAACGCTTCGTACTGTTCAGGTCCCCAGCTGACATCTCCCTTCTTATTGACGCTGTTCTTGAGTGCTTTAAAGAATGGGAGTACCTGTTCAGCTGCTCTTGACAAGAACTGGTTCAGCGCTGCCAACTTATCGTTCAGGTATTGCACCTCCTTTACTATCCTTCAAAAGCGTTCCAGGGTTTCCTTCTTATTGACTGTCAACATGTCAGAATCTTCACTCTTATAGTCAATGCACATCCTCCATGATCCATTTGGTTTCTTGACCAATACGGGGTTGGTTATCCAGGTGGGACACTTCACCTTGACCAAGGTGCTTAACTTGACTAGCTCATTCATTTCCTTGTTGACTGCCTCGTTCTTGTCCTTGCACAATGCTCGCTCTTCTGGACGACAGGTTTGTAGTCCGGTGAGATCTTGAGGGCGTGGCACCCAATCTCCTCCGACACTCCTGTCATGTCGCTGGACTCCCATGCGAACACGTCTGCGTAATCCCTTAGCACTGCGGCTAACCTCTCTTTCTCGTCTTCCGGCAGAGATACTCCAACATGTACGACCTGGTTCCTCTTGTGTCCTAGTTCGACAAGTGCAGTTTCACCTACCGGGTCTTCTTCCTCGCGCAGCGCTGCGGTCGTCACCATGGCCACAGCGCGTCGGTGATAGCCTAGACCGGCTTCTTCATCCTTGTCACCCACATTTCTCTTCTTGTTGCGTAGAGCAATGCGGTGACACTCCGTTGCTTTCTGCTGGTCCCCTCTTACCGTGGCGATGCCCGCTTTGGTTGGAAACTTGAGTAGCAGGTGCAAGGTAGACATTATTCCCTTCATGAGCGCTAGTGCAGGGCGCCCAAGTATCATGTTGTAGGGACTGCTGGCTTTCACCACAATGAACTCCACCTCTATGGTTTTTCTATATAGGGGTTCACCAACAGTTATGGGAATGTAAATTGTACCTTCCAGCCACACCTCCCTGTCTGCAAAGTCCATAAGAGGGGTGGAAGTCGGCTTCAACTTCCTTCGCATGTCCTCGTCCAGTTGCGTGAAGCAGTGCCAATACATCACCTCGGTTGAGCTGGCCCCATCCACATACATCCTGTGAATGAGCTTGTCTGCAATCTGGACTTGGATTACAACCGCATCACCGTCAGCGGGATGATTCGGAATTGGGTCCTTTGATTTGAACACGATGACTTCATCTTCTGTTAACTTCCTTTCCTTCGGTGTTGGTTCCGGTACCTTCCTACACCAAGCCTTCCTCTGAGATTCCATCTTGCCCCCTGCACTTCCACCTATGATGGTGTAGATGTTGGTAATGGCTGACTTCCTCCTGCTGTAGTCTGTGGTGTCTTCCTAGTTTGTGCGATGTCGCTTCTCATAATGTTCATCATCATCCTCTGAGTACCTCCTTACTCGTGCCACCTCCTTCCCCTTGAAGCTGGGACGAGAGGGTTCTGGAGTCTGAGTCCTTCCTCTTGTATCTCTTCGGAAATCAGGCTGTCCTGATGCTTCCGTCGACCAAGTGGCCATGTTGTGAGCTCTGGCCTCCTTGGCGAGGTGAAAAAGTTGACCGGATCTCACACACTTCTCAATTACAGCATGCAAGTGGTAGCAATCGTTAGTGTCATGTCCATGGTCGTTGTGATACTCACAGTAGTACGCCTTGTTCCTCAGATTGGCTGGCTTCTTCATCCTGCTCGGAGCATCCAACAGGTTCTTGCCAGCTACCAGGCTAAGTATCTCACGTGGTGATTGTGTCAACGGGGTGAAGGAGGTGTCCTTCAACCTGTTGAACTTCTCACCGCCACCCTTCTTCGATGGTTGCATGTTGGAAACAGTGTTACTACCACGTGTGACACGATCATCCTCTTCTAGGTTCATCTCGTCTACTCGTGAGAAGTTTTCAATGCGCTCCATCAACTCTTCCAGGGTCTTCACCTTCCGGAGATAGCACTCCTACTTCATCTCCTTGTGAATCAACCCCTTCACAAAAGCGTCGATCATCAGCTTCTCGGTGAGGTCCTTCACCTGGTTGGCCAGGTTAGAGGCCGCTCCCAGTACTCGAACATGCTTTCTACTTTCTTCTGACGAATTGACATGATGTCAGTCCGCTCCTTGGTGAACTGCTTCCTCTGCATGAATCTACACAGGAACTTCTCCTCCAACATCTTGAAGCTAGTGATGCTGCCGTCCGGAAGAGCCTTGAACCACAGACGCGCTGCTCCGGTGAGGGTGGTAGCAAACGCCTTACACCAGATCGCTTGCGGGATGGCATGTCGACATGTTGGTGATGAATGTGTGCATGTGGTCCTCAGGGTCAACAGCACCACTGTATGTGCCCAAGTTCTGGGGAATCTTGGTTTTGGGATCGGCCACAGCCAACCGGATCTGCTTTGCCCACGGGACCCCTTCTCGATATCCGGGAGGCGATCTACGTATTCTCTGCGCCCTTTGTCTTCCACGTGAACTTCTCCAGCGCTGGAGTAGATGTACCCCAATTTCCAGTCATGGAGATCTGGATCGTGGCCTCTCTCTCTGTGCTTGGAGGATCTGCGCCCATCTGATCTGGCGGCGTCGTTGTTGCTGCCCTTCTTCTGGATCTGTTTCCTCACCGGAGGGTGCGACGCCACTTCCTTCTCCTCACCGTCGAAATTTAGCTTCGTTGGCGCGATTTTCTGGCCGAGCTGGCGGGCCTCTTCCTTCTCTTCCAAGAACTTCAGTTTTGACAGCACCTGCTCCTGGGATGCTAAGAATGGAGTCATCATGGCCTCAAACATCTCAGGAGTCATGGGCTCTTGATTGATGTGCCGCACAGGTGGATTTGCCGGCGGTTTAACGTCGAGGATGGTCCCCTCTGCGATTGGGGTTTCCTCCATCGGGTTCTGATCAGTGAATCGAGCTGTGTGAGCGAGTTTTGAACAGCGCTCCCCAAAGACGGCGCCAATGATATAATCTGGATTTTCCGGTGTAGTTTGGATTGCCAGCAAGGTGACGTGCTACCGACGAGGTGACGTGCTTCTCCTCATACCTGCACAAAGAGCTCGGTGAGCTCAGGCGGGCGGCGTTCAGCCATCGCCCGCTCCGATGCCCGAGTTAATTTTGGGGTGTTTAGAGAGAGGAAATATGAGTGGTAGGTACAGAGAATCTGAGGAAATATAGAGGAAACTCCCTTCCTTATATATACCTGATGAGAGCCTTATTTAGTGTGTTCAGCTCTACAGATTCGGTTGTGCTCTTACTCGTGCTCCTCACATGTTTGGCACGGGATGTCTTGTGCGTGTACTATGTATGAGCTGTAAGACAGGTTGAGGGCCTTGACCTTGTATGGGCTTTCTGTTCTTGTATGGGCCTTATTAGCCCATACCCTATCATCATCTATCATTGCACTATAATGTGTGAGTTTTCTAAAATTTTGGTTGACCATGGAAAGTTTTGTAATTATTCATTTTTAGAGGGCCTTTTTTAGCATATCAAACAAGTATGGTGCCTTTTTTTAATTCTGAAATTTTCCTTCTTCTACCATGACACTATAATGTGGGAGATTACATTTTTTTGGTTGATCATGGGCACTTCCTTAAATAAATCTTCTTAGAGGGGTTTTTTGGGAATTTGGGTTTAGACTCATGAAATATTTAGAATGCAATCAATATCATGAGAAAATATATTATCCATTATTATTATTTTACTAATAAAGTGAAAACATTAATGATATTTTGATTGTTATACATCATACACCGGGTATCATACACCGGTGTATGTATCCCCAACCTTAACTTACATGTTTTATTGTGTATACACTATTTATAGGAATCGTAAGTTAAAAAATTATAATGCACAATTATATAAATTAGAATGCACATTTTTTAATATTAAAATACACAAAAAATATATTAGAGATACGTACTCGGTCCCCGGATGCATGGTATAATTTGCGGTTAATTACATGGTGATTTTTCACTTCCTTTAATATTTTAATTTTCTTGTATAATTAATAGTTTTCCTTAAATAATCAATCAACGTAAAACTATAATACTATAAAAGTACGCAGTTTTAGTTGAAAAATAATCAAAATATATTAAATTTGCCGCCAAATTGTGCTATTTAATGTATAATGTACACAAAGAGTAATGCATAGTAAAATATAAGATATCGGAAGATTACACACTTCACATATATGCTATAAATAATTTACACATTAAAAAATTACTACAAATGATATAAAATAACTTCACTAGAAATAGTTAATAAATCTCAATAAATCATCTGAATACATTGAAATAAATAGATTTGTCTTCTTAAATATATGATGAGCCCTAAATATACTCTTGTTTTATGACATTTGAGATCTAATTTGGGTAGCATTTGGTGCAAAGTAAGGAGGTTTAAAGCTAAACTTGTCAAAGTTACATTTTGAAGAACAAGTGATGCACTAATATTTTGAAGCTTGATTTTGGAAATGTTTGCAAAGTAATTAGAGCACATGGATCACACCATTGGATTCCTCTCATCAAGAGTTTCTAAATGGACTACTAGAAGATGCAAATCGGATCAATGGTTAAAGTGCGCGGCCCTTCACAAAAATACGCGGAGTGCTGCGCGGCCCGTGCACTGCATTCTATAAATACCCCTTATCCCCTCCAAGAGCAAAAACGGCCACACACCATGTAGAACCCCTAGTTCTTCATCTTTCTTTCCCTTTTCTTCCATTCCTTTCCATTAGATTAGTAGTTTGATTCCATGTATTGTAGTATAACTTAGTTTGATCCTTGGGAGCATTTGAATTCATTTCCCTTGAAACTTTGAGGGCCTTGTATGCTTAAACTTGAGATTTGGATTATCATTTGATGAACTTGAATTCTTGTGCATGAATGTTGTTCAATCTTGCTTAATTTGTTATGGGCTTTGTGTTTTATATCAATTGCATGCTCCATAGTCATTAATTAGGTTAGCTTGGTTAGAGTAATTTAGTGTGGTGATGATGGTGACTTAGCATAATGGTAGTGCGATCTCTAGTTGTTAGATTAATTACTATGGAAGGGGTTGAGTGATGACAAGTTCTTCCTCTTGTTGTGTGATTGTAGTTAAGGAATGGCATGATAAATATGAGTTGTTAGAAGTGGAAATCTTATGAACTTGCATGATTAATCAATTATGTGTTTAGATAAGGATTGAATGTTATCATTGGTCCCCCTAATATGTGATTGTATACTTGAGTTGAAGATTCCTTTTTAACGTATGATTGTTATCAACGAATAGCTAGATTTGTGGGTAGAACGTTATCGTTCACTCCAATATCATTAAGTAGCAAAGTAGGAGTCGAGACATATATGCTATCATCGTCTTGGTTCTTGCTAGTTGTCAAATGTCTTATTTGTATACTCTCGCTATTGCGGGTGTGTGAGTAAGTTTGTCTCTCTCTAATCCTAATACCATTGTTGAGTTATCAATGATGTTATCATCTAGGTGAATCAACAATGAGAGTTTTTGAGTGGTGTTATCATCCTCTCTAGCTACATTCGAGAGAATATGATGCTTTCATCCTTGACAAATGGTCTAAACTTCCTTGTAATTGCATTTTCTCGGTTATAAGTTGATAGTTGGAAATTGAAGTCATTTGCCTCCCAAGGCCTCATAATCTTAGAATCTCCCCCTTAGCTTAGCTATTGATAGTTTAGTTTCCTTTCGTAGTGTAACAAAAACCAATCTCAAAACCCCCCCATATTTACATTGCTTTCTATATAATATATAAGTATACTTATTTTCTACTTTAAAACACTCTTACAAGTCCCTTCTCCTTGTGGTTCGACCCCTACTTTCCACTATCTACTTTCTAGTAGTTAGAAGTTGTAGGTGATTTATAAATAGTATTTTGATCTCGCGGAGTCCCATTTAACGACGTGAGAAATCGCTTGTAAAAATTGGCATCGCTGCCGGGGAGAAGGCGTATTTTGTTTTTGTGTTTCATTGTAGATTATATTTCTATTTGTAGTTTTTCAAAAAAAAAAAAAACTTTCCATTTTCTTGAAGTGTGTATTGCTTGAGTACTTTTGTGGACGACACCACTAGTGTGTACCGATCTAGAACTCTTGCACTACCAATTTCAAACTTTTATTATTATGTTTACTTTAAGTAGGAAAGATTATATAGAATTCCTTGCCTTTAATGAGGAAAGGATTAGGAATAATATGGCAAGCTCGAGTGATACTTACAAGTCAAATAATTTTTCCGAGCCTTGCAATTTTGACTCATGTGATGAGCACTACAATAATGAAATGTCTTTTGGTTCTTCATACCAAAGTGACTATCATGATAAGTGCTATAATGAGGAGAGAGTTGGTTTTCAAAGTCAAGAAAGATATAATCCATACTACAATTCTTATGAGCCACAAGAGAGTGATCATTTGAATTATGGATATCTAGATGAAAACCAACCCTATGAGTACCAAGACATGCCCCCGCCTTGTTGGGATATGCCTCAAGAGCAAGATCCGATAGATGATGAAAGAAATCATTGTTTTGAAGATCTTGAGAGGCGAGTGCATGAAATGGCCTTAGAGGTAAAGCTCTTGGTAGCTCAATGTTTAGAGGAAGAGTCATCCCAATTGGAACTTAATACAAATGTTTTGGTGAGTGATCCCACCGTTATGTATGAGAAAGAAGTTCAATGGGATGAGGAGTTGTGTGTTGACTCTAGTGAATTAGAGAGGGAGGTGATCGCTATTCTTGAATTTTTACCATCACCATTATTATCTTTGCCTCTACATACTACTGCTCACCAGACCCCATCCCCACCACGCCATCTCCCCGCCATCTGCTCTGAATCATCACCGACCACCACTTCACTGTCGGAGCACTACCCCTGAATCTCTCGGCGTTTCTCGTCGGCAGATCTCCAACCACCACCATCCCTATTCGGCCGCCACTGCTCGTCGGATCGTGTACCACCTCCACTCAACCATTATCAACAAAACTCCCATCACCGTGATTCCCGATCAACACAATCACTGTTTCCGCGTCTCTAGTCACCGTGATTCCATCTCTGGCGCCGTTCGGATCCTCCACCACCGCCTGCCGATTCCACTGCCCCAACGACCTCCATCTCTTCACCACCCTGCAACTTCCCGATACCACCACCAGGCATCAGCTGTTGAACCCATCTCCTGACCGCCATTGCAACTCCCCCACCGGCTAGCACCATCTCAGTCACAAGCCGTCTGCAACCCACCAGCTCACCGCCACCTGTCTGGACTCTCCCCTGAGCCGTTGTTGTGTCTCCACCGACCGTTCACTACTGATTTAAGCCATATCGAGAGAACCGTACTGGTACATCCTATGCTGGCTCTTACTTTCGATTATTTTGCTTTGATCCTGTGTGAGGATTTACCTTATATTAATGGTGTTCGTACATGTGCATCGGCTTGCCGCCACTAGTTATAGTTGTTGTGCTGAAATTTATGATGCTCTCATGGTTTGAGCAGTATGTATCTTGTGCTTTTAGTGGTGGGTTAGTGTGTACTCCCCAAGAATACTCCCTCTCCCTAGTTTGCATTGCTCTAAAACATTGAGGACAATGTTTAGTTTAAGTGTGGGGGAGGATTTAGTATTTAAATTTTGCTTAGTTTCTTATTGTACAAGTGCACTTCTTTTGAAAGAAAAATGAGTGAAAAGCCCGGATAGGTCAAAACATTAAAAAGGCCTAGGCAAAAGTGAGAGGCTTGTGCGGAAAAATGAGCAGCTAGGTATAACCTAGGCAAAAGGAGAGTGTGCGAAAAAAGAGGCTAGGTATAACCTAGGCAAAATGAGAGTGAGCGGAAAAATGAGAGGCTAGGTATAACCTAGGCAAAAGGAGAGTGTGTGAAATATGAGAGGCTAGGTTACATCCTGGGCAAAAGGAGAGTAAGAAAAAAAAAAGTGGCTATGTGAAAAACGAAAGGCGCATAGGCAAAAGGAGAGGTAAACTTGCTTTTGTTTCGGTGGTCTCATTTTGATGAACTCTTTGTGGTATATTTTGTGATCTCTTTGGGGGTAGGGTCGTGCCAAGGTAATTATTGTGCATTGTACTTGTAATTTGGCACGCTCTAGATTCTTGATGATGATATTGGGGGTTGGGTAGAACTTTCATTAGGATTAGGATATGAGACATGATTCTTGAATTTTCATCTTAAGGAAAGTTTGTATTTTGTAAAGGTCTCAAATGTCTTGTTGTGAAATTGATAGGAGTATGCACTTAGACTTTAATCGTTCTTTCTCGAGGACGAGAAAGGTTTAAGTGTGGGGGTATTTGATGAGCCCTAAATAAACTCTTGTTTTATGACATTTGAGATCTAATTTGGGTAGCATTTTGTGCAAAGTAAGGAGCTTTAAAGCTAAACTTGTCAAAGTTACATTTTGAAGAACAAGTGATGCACTAATATTTTGAAGCTTGATTTTGGAAATGTTTGCAAAGTAATTAGAGCACATGGATCATACCATTGGATTCCTCTCATCAAGAGCTTCGAAATGGACTACTAGAAGATGCAAATCGGATCAACGGTTAAAGTGTGCGGCCCTTCACAAAAATGTGCAGAGTGCTGCGCGGCCCGTGCACTGCATTCTATAAATACCCCTTATCCCCTCCAAGAGCAAAAACGGCCACACACCATGTAGAACCCCTAGTTCTTCATCTTTCTTACCCTTTTCTTCCATTCCTTTCCATTAGATTAGTAGTTTGATTCCATGTATTGTAGTATAGCTTAGTTTGGTCCTTGAGAGCATTTGAATTCATTTCCCTTGAAACTTTGAGGGCCTTGTATGCTTAAACTTGAGATTTGGATTATCATTTGATGAACTTGAATTCTTGCGCATGAATGTTGTTCAATCTTGCTTAAATTGTTATGGGCTTTGTGTTTTATATCAATTGCATGCTCCATAGTCATTAATTAGGTTAGCTTGGTTAGAGTAATTTAGTGTGATGATGATGGTGACTTAGCATAATGGTAGTGCAATCTCTAGTTGTTAGATTAATTACTATGGAAGGGGTTGAGTGATGACAAGTTCTTCCTCTTGTTGTGTGATTGTAGTTAAGGAATGCCATGATAAATATGAGTTGTTAGAAGTGGAAATCTTATGAACTTGCATGATTAATCAATTATGTGTTTAGATAAGGATTTAATGTTATCATTGGTCCCCCTAATATGTGATTGTATACTTGAGTTGAAGATTCCTTTTTAACGTATGATTGTTATCAACGAATAGCTAGATATGTGGGTAGAACGTTATCGTTCACTCCAATATCATTAAGTAGCAAAGTAGGAGTCGAGACATATATGATATCATCGTCTTGGTTCTTGCTAGTTGTCAAATGTCTTATTTGTATACTCTCGCTATTGCGGGTGTGTGAGTAAGTTTGTCTCTCTCTAATCCTAATACCATTGTTGAGTTATCTATGATGTTATCATCTAGGTGAATCAACAATGAGAGTTTTTGAGTGGTGTTATCATCCTCTCTAGCTACATTCGAGAGAATATGATGCTTTCATCCTTGACAAATGGTCTAAACTTCCTTGTAATTGCATTTGCTTGGTGATAAGTCGATAGTTGGAAATTGAAGTCATTTGCCTCCCAAGGCCTCATAATATTAGAATCTCCCCCTTAGCTTCGCTATTGATAGTTTAGTTTCCTTTCGTAGTGTAACAAAAACCAATCTCAAAACCCCCCTATATTTACATTGCTTTCTATATAATATATAAGTATACTTATTTTCTACTTTAAAACACTCTTACAAGTCCCTTCTCCTTGTGGTTCGACCCTTACTTCCCACTATCTACTTTCTAGTAGTTAGAAGTTGTAGGTGATTTATAAATGGTATTTTGATCTCGCGGAGTCCCATTTAACGACGTGGGAAATCGCTTGTCAATATATTTTATGAAAAAATCACATATCGGGCTAAGCCCGGTTGATTCCGCTAGTTTTCTTGAATATTCAAGATTAATGCAGCTTTTCTTCCAAACATATTTATTAATGCTCACACTGTCCTAGCTGACTAACTTCTAACAAATCCTACCAGCATTTTATAAACTGCACGGGAGAATTGAATTATGAATTTCATCACAACATTTATGGTGTTGTGCTGCGCGGATTGATTTGACCAAAATTATATTTTAAATTAAAAGTTTAATTCGGTTCTTCATTCCATTTTTTACAATTTTAGCTCAATTCAATTCCATTCAATCTCAATATGTTTTTGTTTTGTTCCATTTTGGAAATTTCTTTAAATATTAAAACAAACAGGGGTACGTTTTAAAAATTCAATCAAATTTATAGACCCTGCCCACCTTCATCTTCTTTCCCATCTCCTTCTAAAAGCAAATCCAACAGTAACCCATCCACATTCTATATAATAAGGAATGAAATTCACATTTACTTTAATATTTTGAGAAAGTCTCTGATAAGGCAGCCTTATGGTAAGGCAAAGGGTATTTGGTTCAAAGGTAAAATACTTTTGGAGCTGGAATATAAATATTAATTTTTTGGTGTCATTACTGAAAATGTTATTAAATCCATGGACCATTTTGCAATAAGAATATAAAACACATTTAATCTCCTTATTCATCATTACCATCATCAATCATCAATATTAAATCATCAAATCAACGTCGCTCATCATCAATTCATCGATGTTCAGTACCAAATCATCGACCTTCATCGTCAAATTATCGTAGTTCATCAAATTATCACCGTTCATCATCAAATCTTCATTGTTCATTGTCAAATCATCATTGTTAATCGTCAAATCATCGTTGTTAATCGTCCAATCTTCGTCGTTTATCGTCAAATCTTCGTCGTTTATGGTCAAATTTTTGGCGTTTATCGTCAAATCATCGTCGTTCATCATCAAATTATCATCTTTCATCATCACGTCTTCGTTGTTCATCATCAAATCTTCGTCATTTATCGTCAAATCTCCGGCGTTTATCGTCAAATCTTCGGCGTTTATTGTCAAATCATCGTCGTTCATCATCAAATCTTCGTCGTTTATCATCAAATCATCGTTCTCATCATCAAATCATCGTCCTCATCACCAAATCATCATTGTTCATCATCAAATATTCGTCGTCTATCATCAAATCATCGTTTATCATCAAATATTCGTCGTCGATCATCAAATCATCGTTTATCATCAATTTTTTGGTGATTATCGTCAAATCTTCGGCGTTTATTGTCAAGTCATTGTTGTTCATCATCAAATCATCATCGTTTATCATCTAATCATCGCCTTCATCACCAAATCATCATCAGAAATCTTCAAATTTTCATCGTTCATCATCATCGTTATTATAATCAAATCATCATCGTTCATTATCAAATTATCGTCGTTTATCATCAAATCATCGTAGTTTATCATCAAATCGCCGTCCTCATCCTCGTTCTTTTTTTTTTAATTTTAAACCACTTAAATAAGTGGAGTGAAATTTATTCGGCTCACTACACCGGAAAACGCCTATATAGGCAAGTATGTTACAATTCTACAATTGAAATTGTAAACCACTAGAAAGGATCCCTAACCTTACCCATGTCAAATTTCACAAGCATGTTAGGTCACGCAAAAGCGATACCCAAATCTGCCGATGAAATGACTCAATACCTGCAAGCATATTAGGGTTTGCTACGCAATACCCAACTCTGCCGACAAGTACGGGGCTTGAGAAAAGGATCCCCTCCCTTATACTATTCCCATGTCAATTTTCACAAGCAATTTAGGTCACGCCAAGGCGATATCCAATTCTGCCGATGAAAAGACTCATAATTTGCAAGCATATTAGGGCTCGCTAAGCGATGCCCAACTCTGCCGACAAATACGGAGAAAAGTTAAGGGATGAGTTCTCTAAAGCATTTTAACAAAGAGAATGATAATCTATGCTATTACAATATAGATATCATTAATTTGACACTTAGCAAATCAGAATAAATGACTTCTCATCTTCACTTGTAAGATCTCCAGCCTCTAGATTCATGATTTTCCATCTTCCATCTCTCAAGTCCATAATCCAATCTGAAATCCAGTCCTTGCTTCAGTACTCCAGCCAACAGCCCTCAGTTTGATGATGTGATCCAGCTTTAAAATCTGCAAAATACAACAAGAGAAACCAGCAGTATCCAAGTCCTAGAAATAAAATCATCTAGCAATAATATAAGGATATTCATTTCTGTCCATAGCAACAAGTCCTTTAATATGTAATGGTAAATTTTGATCATTAAAAATCAAGACTTGAGCAGGTTCAGTAACTAACTTAGACAGTGAATCTGCAACAGCATTAGACTCTCTTAAAATATGATTATAAGAGACTGAGAAATCACCTGCTAATGTCCATATGTTTCTGATTATATTCAGTAGCTTCCATGGAATTTTATACTCCCTGCGGACAATCTTTAGCAGTATCAATGAATCAGTTTCCATATTAATCCTCCGATATCCTTGAAAAAAAGCCGCTTCCATTCCCAAGGCCATTGCAACAGCTTCTGCCTCTAAGCAATCCGTAACTTGCAGTGAACATGCCTTAGCATATAAAACCTTCCCTGTATGATCCCTGCACACAACACCAGCTCCACCTTTGCCATTCTTTAAGAATGAACCATCAGTGTTAATTTTTATAAAATTTTCCTCAGGAAGCTTCCAGTTTACTATCCTGTGCCCAACAGCCATTCTTATTCTGGATTTAATCCAGGTTTTACCCTGAACTCGCTTAATATCAACCAACATATCCATCACCTGTTTGACTATCAAATGTTTCTGTGGTGCAATATTGTCAAATATATAAGATACTCTTGCACACCAAAGAAACCACAGAACTGTAACTGGCAAGAGCCTGGCAATTCTCATTTGAATAGGTTCCAGACCCTGTATATTTCAATAATAATAGATCAAATCCCATAGTGACTGTGAACTATAGAAAGTGATATCACAATGATCACTAACTGACTTCCATATCCACTGAACCTGTGAACAGCTATTAAAGCTGTGATGAATTTCATCCCAATATGATAAACAGAAGCAACATATGGATGGTTGATGTATACTCAAATCCTCTAACACATCAGCAGTAGGAATAAGCCTGTTAGTTAGCCTCCAACAGAAAAAGGATAATTTTGCAGGGATTTGAGAGGACCATAGGTGCTTAAATGATGGTATGACCCTCTTTTTAGGTCTCAGTACCTCATAAGCAGATGCAATAGTAAAAGTCCCATTAACACTAGGTCTCCATATCATAATATCATCAGCATCATCAAATAAAGGGAAATCAACAGATATCATTTCAAAAATAGTATTATTAAATCCCATTGACATCTGCTCCAGGTACTACTCTTGATTTAAACATAATTCTTTGACTGTAAGTTCAGGATAAAGAATATCCCATGATTCATCCCATAAATTAACAAGAGCTTCAGTACCTATCCAATTGGCATTCCAGAAAGAGACATCTCCCTTTCCAATCATTACTTTAGTATACTGAGATGCTAAACTGTCAACCTCTTTAATTCTTCTCCATGTTTTAGATTTCTTCAAATAATCAGGAAGACTCCACATGAATTTAGCCCACAGACAAGTACCATTTTGAATTTTCCACCAGAGCTTCATGGAGAAGCATCTGATTGTTAAATGAAGATCTTTAACTCCCAGACCATTTTCACTGAATGGGTAACATATATTTTTCCATGACCTCCACACCCTTTTCGGTCCCAAATCATTTGATCCCCAAAGAAACTTAGAAAATAGTACATGTAATTTTTCTATAACCCCTTTAGTAGGTTTAATCACAGTTAAGATATGTAAAGGGATTGCAGAAAGAACATGTTTAATAAGGATCAACCTCCCTGCTTGATTTAGCCATTTATTTTGCCATAAAGACAATCTAGATGCTATTTTATCATAGATTGACTGGAAGTAAGAATGTTTAGTCTTGCCACTATATATTGGACATCCCAGATAAGCAAAAGGAAGTGAACCCTCATTAATTCCAGAAATTTCAGAAACCAGAGACTTAGTTGCTGAGTTAGCATGTTTAGTTATGTAAAATGTAGATTTTTCCAGATTAATTTTTTGTCCAGTTGCATTTTCATAACAAATAAGAAATTTCCTCAGATTGTTCAAGCTTGTTCTGTTTGCTTTCAAGAAAACCACTGTGTCATCAGCAAAGTTCAAGTGTGTGATTTTTTGTGAAGTATGTGGCAGCTTGTAGTAATCTATCATTGATTGATTAAACAGCCAGCCAAGATTTTTAGAAAAAACCTCTGTAAGTAAAATAAACAAAAAAGGAGATAAAGGGTCTCCTTGTTTTATACCTCTGGAAGTTTTAAAAAAACCCCTTGGCTGCCCATTCACAATAACTGAGAACTTAGCTGCATTCATGTTGCCCAAAATATTATTAACAAACAGTGTGTGAAATCCAAATTTTATCAAGAATTTTCTCAAAAAAGACCAGGATACTCTGTCGAAATCCTTAACCATGTCCAGTTTAAAGATAATATTAGAACCCCCATTTCTGTTATGTAAGAAATCAGTTAATTCACTCATTAGGAGAACATTATCTGCTAGCTCCCTCCCCTGAACAAAAGCAGACTGTTCAGGTGAGATTAAGCTATTCATTAAGGGCTTTAGTCTCTCTATATAGACTTTTGTGAATATCTTATTGAGAAAATTTGATAAACTAATTGGCCTGAAATCCGAGAATTTATTGATCACTGGTTTCTTGGGTATAAGTACTATATGTGTTGCAGCAATAGCCTGAGGTATTGGTATTCCCATTAAAAATCCATTCACTGCATTAATCAAATCAGGCCCTATAATATCCCAGCAATAAGTATAAAACTTCCCTGAAAAACCATCAGGCCCAGGGGCTGACTCCCCATCCATACCAAAAACAATCTTTTTCAATTCCTCAGAATCTGACAATTTTATAAGTTCAAGATTGTTTTCCATAGTCATAGTAGCAGTAATATTATTCAATAGCATTTCTGAGTCATTAGAATTTTGATCTTGATTATCCTCAGTTAACAAATCAGAGAAGAAAGATATAGCTTCAGCATTTATTGCCTCTGGATCTGTCAACAGTTCATCATTTGAATCTCTGATGGCAACTATTTTTTGTTCGCATGCTTCGATTTAATAGAAGCATGGAAAAATTTCGAATTTGAATCTCCATGTTCTAACCATTTGACTCTTGATTTTTGTTTGAAAAAGATTTCTTGTCTATGAATAGCCAAAGTTAACTCAGCCTGAACTTTATGTAGTTCTGCTCTGTTAAATTCAGTATCATTTGATTGATATTCCATCTCTTTCTGACCCACTAAATCCTCAAGTAACTGGACTTTATCATGAACATTTCCAAATATCTCCTTATTCCACTCTTTTAGTTTCAGTTTTAATCTTCTAAGTTTTACAGAAAATCTCAACATTCCATAAACTTCACATGGTAAATTCCAGTTATCAGATACAATATCCTTAAAAGAATTATGTGTAATCCAAACAGTTCTGAAATCTGAAAGGTTTAGGCCCAGATTGAAATACTTGAGTTTCCATATTAATTAAGAGTGGAGAGTGATCTGATGGTGCCCTAGATTTTGTTCTTACTCTGATATTTGGGATCAAATCAGTGAACTGATTATTAACTAGAAACCTTTCCAGCCTTTGCCAAACATTACCATTACGCCTAACACCAAACCAAGTAAATAAATTACCTACTGTAGGTGGCTCAATTAAATCATTATCTTCTATATAATTATTGAAGTCCATCATACTACTGTGACTTGGTGATGACCTACCTAAATATTCACTAGACTCTCTGACCACGTTGAAATCTCCAGCAATCATTAGTGCATTATTATTTAAAGCACTTAAGTCTTGCCAAAGAGGTTCTCTGTCTAACCTAGTGTGTCGACCATACACAAATGCTGCAGTAAAGGAAACAGATAAAGGCAAATAGGTCAAATCAACACACAGAAATTGATCATGCATATGTTTAACTGTAACTGTATATGACTCATCCCACATAATCCAGATTTTATCTCTAGGCTCAGATAGAAAAAATTTATAACCAAGTTTAAAGCATATAGAGCTAATCTGATCAGCCTTAAGCATAGGTTCAATCAAAACAAATAATGATATATGATGCTTCCTTTTAATATGTTTAATCCTAGTCTGAGCCCTCTTACTCCTAATACCCCTAACATTCCAAACACAAATATTGAAACTAGACATACTTAACAATCTTTTGAAGAAACAATATTGGACCTAGTGGTAACTGTTTTTTGAGATTTGGTGTAGTCCTTTTTATTATATGCTCTTTTCCCTACACCTCCCCTCAAAACTGACTCAGACTGGGAATTATCAGATAAAATTTTTGTTGATCTTGTCTGAGACTGTATAAGGGGTTCTATGATAAAATCTCCATTATCATCAATCCTTTCTGCAGATTTAGGGCTATTAGGCATACTTTGAGAGATAGGAATTTTACCTTGAGGACTGCTATACTCCATATCCTTAAGTTCTGGGCTTAAACCTGTCTCTGTATCCTCCTCAGTAGTAATTTGAGCCTCCTCTCTGTTTTCCTTCTCCTTGTCATTTGTATTGTTAGGATTTTGTTTCTCTTCCAAGGTTGGGTCAGCTATGTCCTCTTGCTGCAGGATTGCCTCATTTTCTGGTTCCTCTTGATCAAGTGCAGCAAAGTTATTTTGTAGTTCAACACCCTTGCCTCCAGTAGCCTGTTGAAAGGGCTTTTTTATTACAGCTCCTGAAGCCCTCTTGCCATGCTCCTTTGTCTTCCATATAAACCTGTTAGCACCTGCAAAAGTACCTGTCTTTTCCAAGGAGGTGTGCTTAAGATGATCATTAGTTTCCAAAACCTCATTCACATTGTCTTTCTGTGATGTTTTATTAGTAATAGGACTATCTGGTCTAGGTCTCCAAAAATTGTTTTTCATTTTAGCAGATGCATCAATACTACATGAATCAGCAAGATGACCAAGCCTTAAACAGTTTTGACAGTAATGGGGCAAACCTTCATATTCAACATATTGCCAAAAACCCTTATTCATATTCAACATATTGGACCCATATTCTTTCTACTAATGTTTTTGAAACATCGACTTCCACACATACTTTGGCCACATGAGGCCTAGTTCTATTTAGTGTTGCTCTATCAACTTTCACAGGATGTCCAATTAAACTACCTAAAGATAGCATAGCACATTCATCAAAAAGTTGCTGAGGCAAACCATACATACAAATCTATACCGGCACCACAGGGGATTCTGCATTTGGGTTAAAGTCTGGGCTCCATTTAGTGATTCGGATCGAGTAAAACCCGAAGTTCCATACCTTGTGCATCCAGCATCGATAGAAGTCACCTGCAGTTTCAAAATGGATAAACACATGTTTGTTATCAACTAGATAAATACCAAACTGGCCGGAAAAACCAGCCGTTTGGAAATCTCGCCGGAGCCGTTCTAGCTGAGGCCTAGCTCTCTCAAAACTACCAACTAGGGTATATTTCAATGGGGCTTCCAGTTTATCGCACTCCTCATCGGAGAAGGCGATTCCTGGTTCCCCCAGATGATCGGATCTAGGTTTTGGATTGAAGGGAGGCCTAATCTCCGATCTGTTTGAGTGAACAACCAGATCTGAAGTGGCCGAGTGGGGACTGAGTATTTGCGCATAGGTAGTGGGTGGGGTGGAGATCAGACTGGGGAGATCGGGTTTCGATGGCACCGCCATCGCGGCGGCGCCGGACATTGAGCGGGTGAAGGTTTTCAGAGAGTCGCGAATCGCCTTTTTCACCCAGAGCAAAAAGTCAAACTTCAGATCAGTTCAGTCTCGTCCTCATCCTCGTTCATCATTAAAACTTCACCGTTCATCATCAAATCACCGTTAATCATCAAATTATCATTATTTATGATCAAATCATTGACATTATTAATAAAAATATTTATCACACATCATCATCATCATTAATAAATTGTCATATTTATACATTATTATCAAATAATAAATTATTATCATCATCACCACAACCAGTCCACCACCGCACCACCACCGCCAGCAGCCGCTGTACAAGCGGCCCCACCACCACCACCACTATGATCATCAATAAATAGTTGTGTTGGAATCCTTAAATAGAAATAAAAATTATCATCAAATTGAAATCATCATGAAAAATTAGAATTATCAAATCAAAATCATCGAAATCGAAATCATCACCGGATTCGTCTTGATTTGTCTTGGTATTTCCATTGCTTGCATAGCAGGCCAGGGATCAGTAAAAGTGACAAATGCGCTCCCCCCCCCAACCAAAGAAAAATACATAGCATAATGCTTTCTTGTCTAACACATATAGAACCGAGTGAGCCATGGCAGTAGATTTTATAAAATCAAGCACAACTTCAACTGTATATGACACCAAAGGCAGAAGCGAGGGAAAGAGAAGAACTTGACGGAAAGGATGGAGCCATCGGAATCATCATCAAATCGAAATCGTCACCATCATCAAATCGAAATCATCATCACCAGATTCGTCTTCTTCTCCGGCGCCATTGCCACCATCAGAAAGCCACGCTTCTCTTCGCAGGAATATGAACCAACCAGCGATGATTAAGTTGGATTCTGAAGCATATGCGACTATGGGAACCGCAATCATATACAATAGAATCGACTTCGGCGGTGATCCGAATTGACTTCGACGGCGAATCGAATTGAATTCGCCCCCAATTTCAAGGATGGGTCTTCGGCTGGTTAAATCAGCGAATACGTTTAAGATGGAGGTTTTTGTTGTTTGCTGGCTGGAAAAATAGGAAGTAGGGATCATAATCTTATTCTCCAATGAGGCGGCGGTGATCGGATTCGGCAGAGCATCGGCGTCGAAGCTTCAGATCGGAACTGAAAGCTTCAAGTCCGATCGAATTATAATTTGGGGATTAAAGTTTCAGATTTTGCATTACGATCCTTGGACTTATGCGCCTTTAGCACATATGGCACCGAGAAATAAATATTTAATTTTTGACCTCAAAATATATTAAAAGGGGATTTGGTAGACCTTGTGCCTTACCGTAAGGCTGCCTTATCTAATTGTTTGTCTAATATCTATAACTACCTTTAAAAGAGAATGATTTAGAATTTTCTCATCATTTTAAATTATTTTTAAAATTATCTAAAATTTGACACGTGTCACTTCTATTCTTTTCTAAAATAACTTTTAACATATCTATTTTAATTTCTGCTTTATTATTATATTTACTCCTTTATTACAGTTGGTCAGTTACTACTTTAACTTCCCTCTGAATACTCCTTTCTTCTTCACCGTATAAACTTAATTTCCTTAAATTAAATTTATAAAAAAACTTCTATTAATTAGAACTGTTTCGCCCTTTTGTTGCCCATTCCCAACCGTTTCAAATCCTTTTGGATCACTATTTACATGGCGATTATATCTATTAAATTATATCAATAGATATAATTTAATCAATTGACAATTACCAGGATTAAGATATTGCTATATTTAACCAATTTTATTTTAAAATTCACCATCTATGAACTCCTTTCCATTGCATTTTTATACTTAAGAGTCTCATACTTAAGATTATTTATTATTTTTATAATGGCAATTCATTCAACCTTTATTCTTTATAGGATGCAATTATTTCCATTAAAAATTATTAAAACTTAACCTTAATCATAACGTTCTCTAAAATAAAAACTGCACTTAATCATCATCGCAAATTCTTTGTTATTTTCGTAACGGTAATTCATGCATCATTTCTTCTTTATATCTTGCAATTATTTCATCAAAAATGATTAAAACTTAATTTTGAAACCATCATAACGTTCCCTGAATTAAAAACTGCACTTAATATTAGTCACAAATTCTTTGTTATTTTTGTAATGGTAAAATTTAATTTAGAACATGCATCGTAACATTGTCTAAAATAAAAACTGCACTTAATGATCATCGCAGATTCTTTATTATTTTTGTAACGGTAATTCATGCACTTTTTATTCTTTATATGTTGCAATTATTTCATTAAAAATTATTAGAATTTAACCTACATCAAAATGTTCTCTAAAATTAAAAACTGCACTTAATCATCATCGTCCATTCTTTGTTATTTTCGTAACGGTAATTCATGCACCCTTTCTTATTAATAGCTTGCAATTATTTCATTAAAATAATTAAAACTTAATTTTGAAATCATCATAACGTTCCCGGAAATAAAAACCGCACTTAAGGATCGTCACAAATTATTTGTTATTTTTGTAATGATAAAACTTAATTCTAAAATGTTGCATCGTAACGTTTCCTGAAATAAAAAATCCCTTAATCATTCTCACATATTCTTTCTTATTTTGTAAAGGTAATTCATGCATCCTTTCATTGTTATAGCCTGCAATTATTTTATTAAAAATTATTAAAACTTTATCTGCATCATAACGTCCCATGAAATAAAAACTATACTTAATGATCATCACAAATTCTTTGTTATTTTTGTAACGCTAAAAGTTAATTTTAAAACCTGCATCGTAACATTCACTGAAATAAAAAATGCACTTAATCATCTTCATAGATTCTTTATTATTTTTGTAACGGTAATTCATGCACCGTTTCTTTTTTTATAGCCTGCAATGAATGTGTAAAATTATGAATCGTGTATGAAACTATTTTATATACTTTCATCTAAAAGCAAACAACAACCATCACAATCATCCCCTTTAAACATATACCAACTTTGAATCCATATTTCTTCTTGAACAAGTTATCAAGGTTTGTCTTTTCCACCACATATATGCGATTATATGATTGATTTTGATTTATAACTATTTTGAGCAGTCAGACAACTATCAATGGAAAGCACTGCATCCCAAAGCCCGTTTTCACTCATGGACAACCATACATTGCTATCTCTAGCGTTAAAAGTAGAAAGAGGTTGAAGATTTTGATTAGTGATAAGAATGATAAACCGGTCTACAGTACCGTTAATGTAGTTTATAAGAAAGTGATTAAGAAGTTAGGGTAATAAAGTTATGTAATTTTTTTGTTTCTTAAATTCTTGAAAATGTAAAATGCTTTAGCGGCACATTTTTTAAAAACCAAAAGACTATTACATAATATTACTTAATTTTCACAAAATAATATGTGGTCAAGATTACTTAATTTACATTATATTAATTTTTACTAAATTATAAAAATTTTAAATTGAATTTCCGTGCATCGGGACGGGATATTATACTAGTTTTTTACATCAACTCCAACAGTTTTTTATCATAGAGAATTAGTGTTAATGATGAATAAACTAGTTTTTGAGAATAAAAGAATGGATGTAATTCAGAGTGGATCATAAAGTGTTGCTCTTTATATCAGATTCTTTGTGAAGGCTTGGAAAGCTCGAGTCGTAATGGACTGATTCAATCGAGATGGTCTATATTTGGCTAAATGGAGCTGCTGAGATCAAAACCACATATTTTGAGCATGCATTTCTTCTTAATGACCATTGTCTTCACCCATCTTATGATGCAGGTAAGATTGCAGTAGTGGAAGATAATCCTTTATGCAAGCGTGAGGAGAATAATTATAATTATTTATAGAAGGAATTTGCAATTTATATTATCATTATTATTGATTTAAATTAGGTCCAACGCCCAGCAAAGAAATACCGCAAGGGATGCCTCTTACAATAACATGATTTGTTTTAAGGCTAAACCATCAAGAAATCAGTGGAGGGAGCTTTTATTTGGCATCCCCAAACCGTAAATGACAGAAAATAAAATACAGATAACTCCCAAAAGGGAGGCAACTAGTACGATTACAAAGAGAGTTATAGAAAACTCTCTATATTTTAACGAAAAGTACTAAGAGCCGGTAATAGCCCATCTAAATCCTACCTAAAAATAGAGAAAAAATACAAGGGGAATATAGACTTGTGAAAATATAGTCGCCATCAGTGGCACTGTCGACCAGTCCGGGTCGAATTGACTGACTGCAGACTGATAGTGATATAGGACGATCCCCTAAAACTCCAGTCGCTTCCAGGTCAGTCTCTTTAAACGTTGATGATACCCCCTCGGACCAGTAGGAGACCAACCTGGTTGCTTCTAGATAATTAGGGCATCTGTATGGTGCCTAACGCGAACCAGAGTGGATAATCAAGTGATGATCCAATCCATTCTGTCTGCAAATCTTATTACAATGAATCGCCGGAAAGTAAGTAGAAATACTACCAACCGACTTGGATTTCTCCTGTCCATGTACAACATCAGATCGAAAGCCAACTTACTCTACCAAACTAGTACCTATTGGAAAAGCAAGGAATTGGCAGACAACATACGTGACCAATATTTGAGCAAAAAGACCCATTGCAAAGCACATCCCCAATTATATAAATCTAAAATAAAGTCTAAAAAATAGGAAAATAGAAGTAACCCTTTTCATGCAGAAAGAGCAGTTCGCCAAGTAACATGATTCGAACAAGTTGGCCGAGTACCACGACTTAATTTTTTTCAATATATTTTAACCATGTATAACATCCGTTCAATATCATATATAATTTTTCATGAATATGTTGAATAGTAACTATACCAAATTCAATTTAATTGAATGTATCAAAATTACATAATTAACCAAATCAATTCAAATTAATTGAAAATCAGAAAATAATTACGAAAATAGGTCTCATTGAATCTGAATGATACATATAAAATCAAACAAAATAGTAAATTAACATAATAAGAAATAGTAAAAGAATAAAACTATGGTATGATTGATAGAAAATTCCAAATAAATACAGTTAAAACTAAAATTACAAAATTAACCACCAATTAAATTCTAATTAAATAAACTACGAAAACTTGTAGTTTTAATAAGGAAAAATTCCAAATAAATACAATTAAACTAAAATTACAAAATTAACCACTAATTGAATCATAGTTAAATACACTACGAAAAATTGTATTCTTATTAAGGTGTCAGTAAGGGATTAAGTTAAATATTTCTTTAATAATTATATGGATATTACAATAATATCTTCTTCTAAATGAGAAATATTTATACAACTACATTATTAAATGAGAAATATAATAATATAAATTATAGTAGAGTTCAATAGATATTATTAGTGTTTAATTAATATACAATTCAAATTTATAATATTCATAATTTTAACGAAAACTGAATTAATCCACTCCTTTAGAGAGGGGAATTTTGATTGCTGATTCACTGGCAAGATATGCTGTATCACAGAAACAGGCTGAGACCTTTGATTTTCATTCTCTTCATGCTGCAACCAGAGGCTTATACATTCTTGATAAAGTTGGCACACCTACTCTTAGAATACACCTTCCCTAGAATGGATGCTACTTTCAAGTTTCCACTGACTTTTCAGGTACAGAAATGGCAGCATGGAATTAAGCAGTTTGGAATACTGTAGGCCTTCATCACTACTGATACCCGAAAGAATGCACAAGCACACCCACAGCTCTTCATGGATCACACACATCACCAAATGATGTCAGAGAGACTACATGAACCTATATCTATTGTTTTAGGTTGAAGATTTTCTTTCCTGGTGCCGCTTAGAGTCTTGCAATGTAATTCTCTTACCGGCTTTGGGAATAGAAAATCATCCCTACTTACTCTTTTGTATAGTCCTCTTATGTCTTTATTCTTTTGCAAAAGCATTGAGATATGCTTTTGGAGCTAATTAAGGCTCAAAACCATCATTTGAAAAAAGGTTATGATATGTAAAATTTATATGCTTTTTGTCTTTTTATGGGTTTGGGAAACCGAAGAGCATCTCCAATGCTATGGATGTCATCCATGTTTTTAGGTGACAAATGTCATAATATTATAGAACTTTAAAGTGACATAAGCACATAATTTTTGAATGTTGACATTCTAATTTTTTTTATCTCCGATGCAAACTTCTCTTTGGACATGTTAACTAATATTTTAAATATTAACTTATATTTATTCAAAGCACTCATTTCAAATAAAATTGAAAGTAGTGATATTTGTTTATAATGTTAATTAACAGTTATTACAAAATAATTTATAACATACTATTAACATCCAAGTAATTTTAAAATTTAGCATTTGAAATCCAATTTCAACTAAATTCAAAATTTTATAAGCAAAATATAACTAGAATATGTTTAGAAGTCATTACTATAATTTAGAATTCGTTACTATAATTTTATTTAGAATAAATTGACAATTATATTCAAGTAGCATATACATAAAAAGTGAAATTTATACTAACCATATTTTATGAGATAAACTATATTAGGTTTTTGAATAATTTATATTTGGATGAATTCATAAGAAAATGAAAGTTTTTGATAATTAATGTCAAATTTAATATAAGACAATGTCAAGTTGAGTGTCAAGAAGTAGAAGTTCTCATTGACATTGTCTCTTGAAAATTTTAACACATAGGATTGACTATATCAAATGAGGATTGCATTGGTAACATGATTTTGTATAGAAAGTCTATTATAATGACGTGTCAATTAAAATTTATTAAATTGACAATCACATTGGAGATGCTCTAATATAATTTCCCCAATGGTGTTTGCAAAAATAAAAAAGAAGAATTTTAACAGAAACTAGGCTAATCGGACCGCGCGTTGCGCGGTTCTTGTATGTACTTTGAAAATAATAATAATAATAAGTATGGCACTACAAAGTATATATCCAATATAAATAGTATTGAATATGAGTATGTATGTAAAGTGAATAAAAGTTTGTTTTATAGAAATTCAAAAAAAAAATCTCAATCAAAAGAAATAAAAAATATTAATTGAGGTAAAATATTGCGTTCAATTACCAATTTTGCCTTCTTGTTTATTTTAGAGTTGTCTAAAGTTCCTTCTTATGTTTGAGTATTCGTATGTTCAGTGAGTTTTTTCGTCTGTAGTTGTATAATTGGAATGTCGTCTTTACAATGATGGTATTCACCTTTCACAAATAAATCACTAAATATCTAGTATGGATTTCTCCATGTTTTAGTTTTGGAGTTTGGAGTTTGGAGGTGCACAACATATTCTGTACTTTCAACAATAGTATTTATTTCTTCTAGAAAATTTTATTTTTACAACATAAAATAGTGTAAACCTATATAAAAATATAAAATAAGGAGATTTAAAAGTTCGAATAATTTTTTTTTTGAATATATTTCAGCATTGATACCCAGAAAGATAACTCGAGATTGTTCCAGTGTCGCCTGCTAAGTTTACATGGACTATGTACGTGAATATTTTGGAAAATCATGAGAAGAAAAAAAAACAGAAATAATGTATGAAAAAACACATATATAAATACCAATTGTATATTTTAACCTCTATGCAATAATATATGAGAAAGATAGAAATATTTTAACCTCTCTTGGAAAATATTTTATACGTTTTAAGGTAAAAAAAGTACATTGAAATTTGAACGGTTTATTTTTAAATAAAAATACAATTTTTCTATAAAAAAAGTCTTGCAATGGATACATAAATATTTTTTTATATAAAAAAATTTTGTTTGACTTTCAAAATAAATATTTTAATTTAGTAGTTCCATGATGTTTAGAAAAATTGGACTATCAACATATTTTGATTTTGTCGGATATTTTCACTGCTTGTTGTTGTTGCTGCTGCAGATGTTGTTGTTGTGTGCTATTAACCCATTAATTATATTTTTAACACAAAAAAATAATGCATTTTAACCTAAAAATATGTTCGTTTTAAAATGATTAGTTCTTGAATTACGATATATATATAATATTTGACATTAAATGTATAAACTTAGGTCAATATATAGGAAAACTGAAACATAGAAAATGTATTCTTTCTACAGGTTGGAAAAAAAATAAAGTTTTACGTTAAAATGGTAATAGTAGTTTATATGTCAAAGTATACTAAAATGTTAACAAATAAATTTTATCATGTTAATAAAAATAGTTATTTTAATTATATACATTTGTACTCTCACTAAATAATACCCAATCCTTACTATTAGATTATCTGAATATACATTTGTCACACAATAAGGGGTTTATCTGAATATTTTTCAGTTCAGCTTAATATTTTTCAATTTTTCCGTATTTTTAGTTCGTTTTAATATTTTTCAGTTCAGTGCATTATATAGTTTATCTTTTTTAAAAGAAATTATATGGTAATCATTCGGTTCAAATTTATGCATGACGACATCCTTGCACGGGCACATCAATGAGGCCACAACCTGAAATTCACAATCAACATTTATACAAAATCGATAACCCCTTAATTTGAAATTATTGACCCTAACCTTAATAGATATATTAATCCTAATTCTTAATAATACCACTGTGGAACATGCATATATCCCACCACCCGTGGTTTAGGTGGATCCATCTGTTTATTAATATAGTTTTTCACTTTTTATATTATATATTTATAGTCTCATATATAATAATTTAGGTATTGTAATATTAATTCAGTATTTAAGCAGTGCAATAGTGTAATGAACTACCATTTTTATTTTACTAATAAAGTGAATGAAAAATATTAGTGGTATTTTGATTGTAACTTTACAGTAAGATTATATTTTTCTTTATGTTTTATATTTTTATATAATAAAAATTTTACTTATATAATAAATTGTACCGTCACACTCACTTCGTTAATTAAAATCCATCAACCCCCATACCATTGTTACAAATTTCAAGTTCCAACCATGATGGACATATTATTATACAAAGAAAATAAATAGAAGAAATAACAAAAAAAAACATAATTAACCAGAATTAAAATCATAAATTAGAAGAAATACCTTTAGTGTTCGTTTAACAGGGACGATTAAAGTTTACTTAACATTAGAAGTCAATGCAAGTAAATTTTATTCGCCACCATCGGTGATCGTCCACCTCAGACTAAACCTCTCAATTTGTTGGCTCGCTCTTCACCTTGCTATCACCATTCCATTTAAACCTTAAAAAAACATGAAAATATTGTAATTAGGATCCTAATTATAAGACATAAAAAAACAATTCAAAGTTGGATAAGAAAGTGACGATAACAGACCCTAAATATATAACACTAAACATAAATTTGTTATGACAATCAAACCCTAAATATAATACTAAACAGATGGTTCGTTGAGTTTTTTCATGTATTTATACCAAACCAAATTATGTATGAGACAACTATTTTGAAAGAAAAATAAATTAATACCATAAATATTAATAAAATAATAGAATAGTAATATGTGATGTATAAATGCGGTAACCTGAACATAATTTACCTATTAACTTTGAAAAGCACAAAACCGATTCATCATATTATATGTTTCCGATATATTTCAACCAAATATAATTATCATATGCATTATTGTGAATATTTGATGAATATTAATTTCTATGTTTAAAGGGTTTGATTAGAATTGTGTGAAATTATATTGGATATGGTAAGTACGGTGTCGATAACTAAAAATAATTATATTCCAATTGAATGCTTAGTTTAAGAAATTAACGTCATCTTTGATTTTGAGAAAGAATAATTTTCCATCTTATAATTCGTGTGCCCAAAGGTAATTAGGGCTGGCTGCAAAAATATTTAATGAGGTAATATCTCAATGGTGATTACATATGGCAACTATGTACAGTGAGTATGGCAATCAACTATATATGACATACATATGGCAATCAACTATATATGACATACATATACCGTATACCAATCATAATAATATTGATACTATATATACATCACTGTCTACTGTCTAGTTATTAATTCCACGGCGGAAAGGCGGCGTTTTGTTTAATATATATATTTATGCCGCCACTTTCTGCTTTTTAATATATACATAATAAAAAGATGAAATATAGATAAAAATCAACGGTCTAAGATCGCGCATACAGAACTTATCATGAACCCGCGAAGCACCGTAACAGTAGTCTTCCCCCTCCAACTTCCTAAATCTTAAATCCTAAATCCTTACACTACATCAAAACATAGCCAAATCTCACTCTCAAGCTGATTGAATCTCAGATCTAAAATCAAAGAAAACAGAGAGAGCACAAATGGAGATTGGAATTTGAATCGTGAGCGATCAGGAAATGGACGTGGAGAAATCGTCGCTATGCAATTGCGTGGTAAATTTCCTGTTGGAGGAGAATTACCTGTTGACGGCGTTCGAACTCCTCCACGAGCTGCTCGACGATGGCCGCGACGTTCACGCCATTCGCCTCAAGGAATTCTTCTCCGATCCTTGTCATTATCCGCCCGATCAGATTTCGCGCTTAAATTCTCTCCGCGGTTCGCCACTCATCCTTTCCTCTCCATTCATTGATTTGAATCCGTCATAGAAATTCGGTTTGTGATTTCTCTTTTTGTTTCGCAGTTGCCGATCCTCAAAGTTTGCTTGAGGAAAAAGAAGCATTGGAGGAAAAATTAGCGTTTAGTGAGTATGAGCTGCGTTTGGCGCAGGAGGACGTCTTGAAGCTGAAAGCTGAGTTGGGAAAGAGATCCGAGGCTTTTCTGGGTGGGACTACCGGTGCGTGTTTTGGATTACCTTGTTTAATTAATGGCATTAGAAATTCCACATTATAGAAATGCTTAAAACCAGTTAACACTTATTTGCGCTTCCTCTGTTAGTTATTTTAACTTGATCATATTGATTTTGCGTTTCCAGGGTCAAATGTAGAAGATATTGTAGGTTTTCAGCATCCCAAGGACAGTGCTTCCTTATCGGACTTTGGACCTCTGAAAGATACTGAGCGGCGTGATCTTAACTGTGCAGTGAAGGAATATTTAGTATCTGCAGGATATCGTCTAACAGCAATGACATTCTACGAGGAGGTAGTTTTAGCATCAATGCCTTAATTTGCATATAAACAGGATATTGATGTCTTTATTTGCCTGATGTTGTACTTCATTGCATTTCTTTCTCTTGTAAATTTGGGGATTAATTCTCTTCTTATTCATACCTGGATGAAGCTCACCTTAAATGGCATGCTTGTACTGTACAAATTTGCCTGCATATATTAAAATTTTCTTGCCCGAGGTTTCAAATCGTCGGTGATAAGTGGAAATCGAACCTAATTACTGAATTACTGTTTGTTTTTTTATTCCTATGTTTGTAATGATATTTACTTACAGTTTAGTGCATGCGTATCTACTATCTAACGCATGGTGTAATTTTCAAATATGAAATTATAAATATAAATTTGACAGGTTACCGACCAAGATCTGGATGTTTGGCAAAATTCATCCGCTTGTGTTTCAAATGCACTGCGTCATTACTACTACCAGTACCTCTCCTCGACTGCAGAAGCTGCCGAGGTATGTTCACCACTATTACGAACTTCCTGTACCTGATTTTCATCATGTACTGCAGCCATTTCTTCCTTTAGTTTAGGTCCAACACATGCCTGTATTTCTTTAAGCTAGATTGTATGTATCTTGCTCATCTATGTTTGTAAAATTGACTTGTGGAATTCACATATAAAACAATTGACTTGGAATTCTCCCATAAAAAAAGTTGACTTGGAATTTTAAGGTCTCTCAAACATCTTAGCTATAGTGTTGTTCAGCATCAGTAGTCGGATAACCTTAAAAGGATTATGATCATATGATTTTACCCTAAGAAGATGAATATTCTTTTAAATTTGTTGTTCATCCTACTCCTAAGTGTCTATTTATTTGATATCTGCCACCTATGCTGCAGGAGAAAATTAGTCTGCTCCGAGAATGTAACACTCTTCAGAAAGAAAATGATAAGCTGAAGCATGAATTGCAATCACTGCTAAAAAGCAAAGATGGGGTTGATTCTCAAATTAATGCTCTGATGAAATCTTTGGAAACCTTACAAAAGGATTTGAAGGACAAGGAAATTCTGGTAGTAATCCTCAGACTTTCCTACATCTCTAGTTGCTCATTAGTTCTTTGTATTTATGTTGTCAGTTTTTGATTAAACTCTTCCACAGGTTCAAGAGTCGAAGCAGTATGTAGATAACAAAGTGAAAGAACTCAACGTCTGCAGAGCTGAAATAACATCACTTCAAATGCACATAGCACGATCTGCCGTGAATTTTTCGTCAGGTTCTGCTGATAACAGTCAGCTGCGGCCCTCTGAGAGCTATGTGGAGGAAATAAAAGTGCTTGAAAATGAAATAGAAAGATTGAAGAGACCACCTTCCTTTAAAATGAGATCCGTGGAGTCAATAATGCCAAGGAAAATAGACGGAAACACAGAAGTAGAAGTTTTAGAGTCAACAAAATCTAACATTGTGGACTCTTTAGCCCTGGATGAGAATTTTGGAAGTGTAGATTCTAAGTCACAGCCATTGGCATCTGAAGATGACACATCAAACGTACGAGAAGTCTCAATAGCAATTTCTGCACCATCTTCTGATGAGAAAAATATCAGAGCACCTCTAAAAACTAATGGGGGGATTTCAGAAAATCTTTCTTCAGGCACTGAAAAGATGGTATGTTCTTTTAGCTGTCTTTTAAAATATAATAGCTCCAATTTGGT
Organism: Sherardia arvensis; assembly: GCA_948330725.1. Lineage (NCBI taxonomy): Eukaryota > Viridiplantae > Streptophyta > Magnoliopsida > Gentianales > Rubiaceae > Sherardia > Sherardia arvensis. Next base: position 16,336,987 of record OX415242.1, read on the forward strand.
GATAATGTTTGAATCCATTTATTTGGCAGGAGTTAGAAACTATACAAATCCTTGCAGATGCATTGCCAAAAATTGTACCTCATGTTCTGATTAATCATCGAGAGGTATGTCTTTAAATATGCGCGGTGTGTTATTGTAGTACCTACACCGCACCCCACCCCACCCCACCCCACCCACTCATACACAAAATTCAAAATATGTTTGATTGTGGTCAACTATTCTAATGACAGGAGCTTCTTCCCTTGATGATGTGTGCAATCGAGCGCCATCCAGATGAAGAGACTCGAGATTCCTTGACCCACACATTATTTAACTTAATCAAGCGACCAGATGAACAGCAGAGACGTATTATAATGGATGTTAGTTTGGACAAATTCAATTATTGAATAGTTTAATTTGTTTGTTGATTAAAGCACTTAACACGGTTCTGATACTTTAATAATGTCCAGGCTTGTGTAACACTTGCTAACAAAGTTGGAGCAATGAGAACAGAAACAGAATTGCTTACCCCGTGCTGGCAACAAGTGAGTCTAATGGTTATAAGTGGCTTCTAGCTGTTATATGCATTGGACCTCAAGATGGTCATCTCATTCTGAGTTGTTAATTTGCAGATTAATCACATGTATGAAGAGCGAAGGCTGCTAGTTGCTCAGTCATGTGGGGAGATTGCAGAATATGTTCGGCCAGAAATAAGAGATTCTCTTATACTATCTATTGTGCAACAGTTGATTGAAGATCCTGCAGTTGTTGTTCGGGAGGCTGCTGCTCATAATCTGGCTTTGCTGCTTCCGCTCTTCCCCAATACGGACAAATATTCCAAGGTCAGCCTCACTAAATATGCTTCGAGGCTATCATGGAGAAGAATTCTGACTTCACAGAATTACGTACAATGTAAGCTCCGTGATCTAGGAAATGGAGCATTTTTCCTGATCATAGTATGATGACTTACGAAAAACAAGTAAGCCAAAGAAAAAAAAAAATTTCTCCAATTTGTTTCTCTTATTGTGTACAGGTTGAGGAGATGATGTTTCAGTTGATTTGTGATCCATCCGGTGTGGTGGTAGAGGCTACAGTAAGAGATCTACTTCCTGCTTTGATTAATTGGGGAAACAAGTTGGATCATGTTTTGCAACTTTTGCTCTTCCAGATATTGGGTTCTGTTCAGGTTGGGATCTGCCATCACTTGCACTAGAAGAAACATTGAGATGGGGTTAATAACATGCTTCTTTCTGTTTCAGTGCTGCCCACCTCTTTCTGGGGTAGAAGATTCAATAGAGGCCCATCTCCGTGTTTTAGGTGAAAGAGAACGATGGAATGTTGAAGTTTTACTACGCTTGCTGTCAGAGTTGCTCCCATTTTTGTATCAGAAAGCTGTTCAGACTTGCCCGTTTCCTTTGGCTGTAGAATCTTCTGGAAATCTCGTCTCTCTATCATTACTTGAACTTTATTCTGGGTGAGCTTGCTTTCTTATTAATCTCCGTCCTTATAGAAGACATCTCTTCGAGCATGCATTCATCTCGGGAAGCTTGGGGCACTTCACATATATCTTCTTAATGCAATTGTGCAGGGGCAATGTGGAATGGTATTCATTTGACTGGCTTCATCATGATTGTTTTCCTAGCTTGATTCAAATGGCCTCTCTTTTGCCTCAGAAGGAGGACAGTTTGAGAAACAAAATCACCAAGGTATCTTGCAAATTTCACTTGTATAGGTCAGTCCTACTTCCAATCTTGCACTTGATCTGTTTTGACTCAGTTTTTGGTGATGCAGTTTCTGTTAAGAGTGTCTGAGCATTATGGAAATGTATACCTGACACATATCCTGCTGCCCGTGTTCTTGGTTGGGGTGGGTGATGATGGCGACTTGACATATTTCCCACAAGCTATCCAAGTTAAAATAAAAAGTAATGTAGTAATTTTATCCTTAATAACTTTGTGTTGCTGTCAATAATTTCTGTTGCGGTTCTGTTACTCATGGTGATGGAGTGTCTTCTTTTGTTTCAGATTTGAGACCAAAAGGTGCAGTAGCTGATAGACTTACTACAATGGGTGTTCTACCACTTCTTTTAGCGGGTGTTCTAGGATCTCCCACAAAGCATGATCAACTGATTGAATACCTGAGAAAGCTATTGTTTCAAAGTTCAGAACAAGAAATTCAACCTGCAAAGCCGGAGATAATTAATGCTGTTCGCTTCCTCTGGTAAGTGCCTCATTATGTAAATTTGCATGTGGTATATTGCAATATGGAAACACCACCGTGTTTTAGATTAGATCTATACTTAATGGTGCTGTGATCTGTATGCAGTACTTTTGAAGAACATCAAACGATGACTTTTGATATCCTATGGGAAATGGTTGTCAGTTCAAATGTAAATATGAAAATTCGTGCTGCCAATATTTTGAAATCAATTGTAAGTGTATCCCTGATGCATCACTGTAAATAGCAAAAGTAAATTCCATGTTTAAACTCATTAATATCTCTTGTAGGTGCCATACATTGATGCAAAGGTTGCTTCAACCCATGTTTTACCTGCTCTTGTTACCCTTGGCTCTGACCAAAATTTGAATGTCAAGTTTGCAAGCATTGAGGCATTCGGAACTGTAGCACAGCATTTCAAAAATGAACTGGTCTGTACATATATAAGTTCTGTTTTTGGAATACCATTTGATAGTGCTACTATGATGTTGGCTGATGGCTTGTTTGTAGATTGTTGACAAGATTCGTGTACAAATGGACGCCTTTCTTGATGAGGGTTCTCATGGAGTAATGATAGCTGTGGTCCGTGCACTAGTTGTAGCTATACCACATGCTACTGATCGACTCAGAGATTATATCCTTTTCTCTCATTCCCTATTTTGCATTTGTTTTGGGAGATGTCGGGTGGGATATATTTAATTATATGTAACCATATTTTCTGGCCTCTTGTATTTCCTTAGAGATGATACTTTCCTTAACATGACATACATCTATTGTCTAAGATCTTCCATCTTACAGCCATGCCACAATCTTCAAGTGATGTGGCACGTCACAGAGACCGAGCTAATGCTTTTTGTGAAGCCATACGTGCTCTTGATGCCACAGGTATTTCTTTTGCCTTGTTAAATATGTGTAAGCAAATATTTGATAGCCAATACCAAGACTAGGGGATCATGAGACATGTAGACGTAGTTATAACATGTCTTTAGTAAGTTTGGAAGATAAAGTTCTAATAGTCAAAAGTCCTCTACTTAGTAGGCTTGGATAATCTTTCACTATTGCAACTGACTAATTTCTATAGACTGCCTCCATGGCTATTAATTTTCTTAGTTGAATATGCTTTATTTCTTTAGATGACCAAAATAGGTGTAATTTTCACTTTGAGCCTGTTGGAGTGTTTATATGCTGTTCATAGGAAAATTGTGCAGATAGTACCCCTAACTGGAGGTATATTGACATGATTATTGATTGATGGAATGAATAACATTGTTTAAAATTTTGACAGGTATGGAGATTCTTGGATTTAAATAATAGATGCAGCTTGTAGAGCAGAGTGCATAAATTGATTTGAAATATTATTTTTTCTATAAAGTTTTTTCTGTGTTGCCCTTTACATTTCAATCTTATGCTTTCCAGATCTTCCATCTACGAGTGTGAGTAACTTCCTTCTGCCGGCAATACAGAACTTGCTGAAGGACATAGATGCTCTAGATCCAGCTCACAAAGAAGCAGTTGAAATCATTGTAAAGGAAAGGTCAGGTGGAACCTTGGATACAATTAGTAAAGTAATGGGAGCCGCCTCGTTGGGCTTACCATCCTCTGTAAGTAACTTGTTCGGTGAAGGTGGATTATTGGGCAGGAGGGAAACCCTTGATCACTCTGTTGTGGCACCAGCACCATCAGAGCCAGTTCCCCCAACCACAGCCGAAGATACAAGATTTAGGCGGATCATGAGAGGTGGTTTGTCAGACATGCTCAGGGGTAAAGCAAAGGGCCATGAGGATGCACCCAACAGTTGATGTGTGAGGCTCGTCAAATAAGCAATTTTCATTTCACCATAGTTACTTCTCTGCCATTTTTGTGTGTTGATTTTTCCTATAAAAATGGAATTCTTGTATTTCTTTGGGATAGTTAAGCTTGTACAGAGCGTAGACATATAGTCACTCAAATAAATTTGTATACGCCATTAACTTTATACAAACTTATACAAGTACAATGGTTCCTCACAATGATTCAACTTATTCAAGTATTTATGCGGTATTAAGTCACTCGGAAACCTTCTTCATAAACACCCGGAAAAGTTTACTCAATTGAAATGAAATTCTATTCACACTAAATAAGTAAATCCAGATAAAAAAGGAAAAAAGGAAAATATACAAGTCCGAGAGTCTTGTACTGTAAGTCATTTAAGTAGAACTTATGGTTGACTCAAATATCATATATTTTGGCGGCTTTCTTGCAATGTTTCAAATCAGTTCCATGTACAAAATCACCGATCTTCTTCTTGTTCCTTAATCCTAGAAATTCAATACGGAGATCGAAAATCAAAGAGCACAAAACCTGCACATGAGAAAGATGATGTTGGTGATACCAGGCCAGGCCCAACTACTCGGCAAGTAGCATGGGCTCGGCCCACTATGAGGTAAGCTAGATTGGCAGTATCCGGGTTCGTACAACTCGGATAGGGACAAGCACACTAAAAGACACCCAGAGCATGGACCACATGGAGAGCATGGGTTACTGTATAAATAGTGCTCCTCAGCACTATTCCAAGTAAATATCTTCTCATTATTCTAGTGATTACCCCTTTTTCTCTCCCGGGATCCATCTTTCATCATCACGCCGGAGGGTATACCCTCGGGTACCTCCCGGGGCTCTGTCTTGCAGAACTAGGTATTGGATCAGGGACAAGGGGACCATCCGGACTGATCAGGCGGGCAGCATCAAGTTGGCACGCCCAGTGGGACACGACAGTTGTTCACAAAACGCATTAAGATGCCGCCCCGAGGTCGGCCGCCACGAAGGGGTAGGGGAGGAAGAAAGGCTGAAGCAGACGAGGAGGATCTCACCCTACGCCAGATGAGAGACCGAGCGCGCAAAGTGAAGGCTCCAGCGCACCCGGATCCGGAAGCCTCGGAAGGAGAGGAAGGATCGGAGGAAGGAAGGGAGCAGGAGATGACTCGGGATGAGCGTGATAGGAGGGAGTTTGCCGCAACGCAGGAAGAGGAGTACCATCGTTGGTTGGCGGCAAAGCAAGGACTGGGTCCGGGAGTGCAATCAACCGGGGAGGGACAGTCGAACCCTCCAACGACCGAAGCCCAAGTACCTCCGGTCCAACCAGGATCGGGGCCTCTCCCGACCCCGTTGGTGCCGGGACCAGGACTCTCTGCAAGGCCTTCGGGTCCATCCGTTGGTTTGCCCCCTCTGGCTGCGGAGGTAGTCAGCCGGGGACCTCCTGTAGTTTCGGGACAGGAGAATCCTCGTCCCCCAGTGGTGGTCATAGATGGGGAAAAGCATGCAGGAGGTACAGGCTAACAAACTGATGCAGGGTCTGGATATGGCCAAGGAGGGGGCCACCCTGGGTATGGAGCGCCAGGGTACGGGATGTCGCAAGTCGGATATCAGGGATATCAAGGGTACCCTCCGGGACCCGGAGGATATTACACTCAACCGGCTGGAGTCCCGGGGGTCTAGACTCCCGGGATCCAGGGCCCGGTGTGGATGCAGAATCAGGTACCGATGACGGGATATGCCATGGCCCAACCAGCCCCGGTTGTAGGAACTTACGGGATGTATCCGGTAGTGGTGGAAAGGCCAGCGGGGGCTCCAAATTCGGTGGAAGAGAGGTTGGACGAACTGATAGACAGGAACGGAGGGAGGCCTACTTCCCCATGGATAGGTTACATCAGCACTTTTCCCTGGCCGGTGGGAATGAGGGTCCTAGAAGGGGTGCCGACCTATAATGGGGAAACGGACCCGGAGGAGTTTGTTAGGACATACCATAATGTCATGGGGACACGTGACATCCGAGAAGAACTTATGTGCAAATTAGTGAGCTCGTATCTGAGGGGTAGTTGCTTGTCGTGGTTTGAGGCCCAGCCTCCGGAGAGTTTCAGGAATTATTATGATTTCTCGAGGGTTTTGATGCACAGATATGAGACCAAACGGAATAAGTACCTACCTTTGGCCGAGGTGGCTTATAGCCCTACAGGCGGCAAAGGAGGATGTCCGGGGATTCCACAGGAGGTACATGGACGATTCCTTGAAGGTGATCGATAGAGACGCTCAAGTGAAGGCCCTGATCGCAGGATTTATTACAGGGTTGAGGGATGAGGTGTTATGGGCAAAGCTTATGGAGAATATCCCGACCACTTTTCATCAGTTGGATCTTGAGGTGGAAATGTACTGGAAGGGAGCAAGAAGAGGAAGGAGGAAGGGTACTATGAAGACAGAGGGATTGGAAGGGGTGATAAGACTCGGGTAGCAGACCTAGGCAGGAGGGATGCAGCTCCTGTACTGGCTAAGCCAAGGGTTGACCCCCCTCGGGCTGAAACGTTTACCCCTCTGAAAAAGACCCGGTCGGAGATCTTGACCATTCACCGGAACCTGTTTCAAGACCCGGCCCCCATACCGGGAAACCCGATGCCAGCAAACGCAACCAAGTATTGTACGTTCCATAATCTAATGGGCACACGACCGAGGGTTGCCGAAACTTGAGGGTGGAGATTGAGAAGTTGATTGAGAGGGGACAGTTGAGGGACTGTGTGACGCAGGAGCACCAGCGTCCGGCTGTAGGGCAGCAGGCCGGATCAGGGAGGAAGAGGAATTGGAGAAATAGGCCACAGAATGATAACCAGCGTGGGGCCCCTGCACCAGCCGTCCAACCCGGAACGGCAGCCCTGGTCATGGCCCCGGAGCCGGTTAATCAGGCTCCTCCCCGGATGATAAATGTCATACATGGAGATGTAGGCGACAGGCCCCAGTCCCATGCAGCAGCCAAAGCCCGGAGTCGGTATGTACCAGCAGGAGAAGATAGGGAGAAGAGGCTACGCCCTACAGAAGCCATCACGTTCTCGGATGAGGATCCGGTGCCCAGTCTGACGCCCCATACGGATCCGATGGTGATCACGGCAGAGATAGAAGGGTTTACGGTTAAGAGAGTGTTTATTGACGACGGGAGCAGTGTGGAAATTATGTTTGCTTCCTGCTTCGACCAACTGGGGATAGGACGCCACAACCTTCGCCCGAGCACCTCTCCGCTGTCAGGTTTCACGGGCCGAACGGAGCATCCCTTGGGAGTGGTGTCTTTAACAGTGACAGTGGTGGATGATCTTGACAGGAACAAGAAGACCTCTGTCCGATGCAATTTTGCAGTCATAGACGCTCCTTCCCCTTATAACATCATCATTGGCCGTCCGTGGATGGCTCAGGCCAGGGCCATATGCTCGACGTACCATTTGACCATGAAGTTCCCAACCGAGCAAGGGGTGGCGACGGTCCGGGGGTATCATCAGATCCAGATGTCAGGAGAGGACAAGCCGAAGACAGCCTTTATCACAGAGTTTGGGACTTATTGTTACAGGCGGATGCCATTCGGCTTGAAAAATGCGGGGGCAACGTACCAGCGCATGGCGGATGCTATATTTCGGGATCAGTTGGGCCGAAGCATGGAGCTATACGTCGACGACATGGTGGTGAAGAGCAGAAACTACCCAAGTTTCTTAGAAGACTTGGAGGAGATGTTCGGCATTCTGAGAAGAGTTAACCTGAAGTTGAACCCGGAGAAGAGTGTGGTAGGAGTTAGTGCGGGGAAGTTCCTCGGTTACATGGTTTCTAGTCAGGGAATCGATGTCAATCCGGAGAAGGTGGAGGCTATAAGCCGGATGCAGTCGCCGAGGAATGTTAAGGAAGTGCAGAAACTGATGGGTTCCCTGGCAGCCTTGAGTCGCTTTCTGTCAAAAGGCGCGGAGAGACAACTCCCTTTTTTCAACATCCTGAGAAAGGCAAAGAAGTTTGAGTGGACCGAGGAGTGTGAGCGAGCGTTCGAAGATTTGAAGGAACATCTGAGCCAACTCCCGACCCTCTCAAAGCCGAAGGAGGGGGAGGATTTGCTTTTGTATCTGTCCGCGTCTGCATCAGCCGTGAGTGCGGTGCTGGTCCGAGAGGAGGACGGGAAGCAATGCCCTGTCTATTTTGTTAGCCGGGCATTACAAGGCCCGGAGATCCGGTATACAAGCCTGGAACAGCTGGTGTTGGCGCTGGTCTATGCCTCAAAACGGTTGCACCCGTATTTCCAGGCCCACCCGATCGTGGTCCTGATCAACCACCCCCTGAAGCAGGTGATGCTTAAACCCGAGACATCAGGACGTTTGATGAAGTGGGCCATAGAGTTGGGAGAACATGAGATAACCTACCAGCCGAGGAAAGCCATTAAGGGCCAGGCGATGGCGGACTTCCTGACAGAGATGGTTGGACCGGACGTGCCTGCCGAGGATCTCTCCAGCCCGGGCTGGATTGCATGTGGACGGGTCAGCCCATGTAGGAGGCAGTGGTGCTGGGGTGCTGTTGACATCCCTAGAAGGAGAGGAGTATCACTATGCGCTGCATTTTGACTTCAAGACTACAAACAATGAGGCAGAGTACGAGGAGGCATTGGTGGCAGGATTTAAGCTTGCCCGGGAGTTGAAGATAGGAACGATCCGGGCCTTCAGTGACTCGCAGATTGTAGTACAGCAGGTGAGCGGGGAATATGAAGCAAAGGAACGAAGCTTGCAGAGGTACCTGGAGCTGGTCCAACCCATGACCCGGCAGTTTGACAATTTCAGTCTGGAGTAGGTACCAAGAGAGCAGAATGAAAAGGCTGATGCTTTGAGCAAGTTGGCGTCCTCGAAGTTAAGGCCAGGACAGAAGGCACCTCTCAGAAGGGAGACACTTGAGAGGAGGAGTTACGAGTAGAGTGATGAGATCCTGATAGTAGAAGTAGTGCAGGAAGACTCCTGGATGGCTCCGATCCAGACGTATCTTCTGACGGGCGAGGTCCCGGCCGACCGAGTGGTGGCCAGAAAGATCTGGGTCAAGGCGCCGAAGTATACACTACAGGAGGGCATTCTATACAAAAGAGGTTATCTCCAGCCGTTGTTGAAGTGTGTGGAACGACAGGAAGGCAAGTACCTGGTCAGGGAAGTACATGAGGTTCCAAACGGTAGTCATCAGGGTGCCAGAACAGTGGCCAGAAAATCTTACGGATGGGGTATTATTGGCCTACCATGTTCGAGGATTCGCAGGATAGGGTTCGCTCATGCCTTCAATGCCAGAAGTTTGCTCCACTTGTGCACATACCCAGGGAAGAGATGATGGGAAAAACAGGGGCCTGGCCTTTCAGTAGATGGGGACAGGATCTGGTCGGACCTTTTCCCACAGCTCCTGGCAGCTTGAAGTACCTGATCGTGGCTATCGACTACTTTACTAAGTGGGTGGAAGCCGAACCTTCGACCAACATCTGGGGGCTACTTGTGTGAAGTTCTACTGGAGGAACATAGTTTGTTGGTTCGGAGTGCCGAGGGCTATTGTAACTGATAATGGAGCGCAGTTTGAAAATGATCCTTTCAAGTCCTGGTGCGAGAAGTACGGGATAAACCAGAAGCTCACGTCAGTGTATCATCCGCAGGCTAACGGTCAGGTGGAGGTGACGAACCGGACGATCATGAGTGGGATTAAGGCCCGGCTCCAGGGTGCAAAAGGGAACTGGGTACACGAGCTCCCGAGTATTCTATGGGCTCATCGGATAACTGAAAGCTCAGCAACCGGAGAATCTCCCTATAGTCTGACATATGGATCGGATGCAGTGATCCCGGCTGAAATCGGCGTTCCCAGTCTCCGGACAACCGAGCCTGTGGCTGAGAACAAGAATGAGGAAGAATGCAGGACAAACCTTGACCTGCTGGAAGAAAGAAGGGATAAGGCGGCCTTGCATGAGGCTAAAGTTAAAGAAAATGTGAAGAAGTATCACGACAGGAGAGTGAGAAAGGAGCAGTTCAAAGTAGGAGACATGGTGATGAGGCGAAACGACAAGAGTCGCCAGGAGCAGGAGGGTAAGCTAGCACCTAATTTGGAAGGACGGTACCGGGTGACAGAAGCCCACCGGGCGGAAGTTATGTGCTAGAGAATTCAGCGGGGAAGGGAGTGCCCCAAAGGTGGAATATAGCAAACCTCAGACGGTTCTATGGATAGTCTCTGGCACTAGATGCCTAGATAGAATAGCCTCTGGTACTTGATGCCTAGGTAGAGTAGCCTCTGGCACTAGATGCCTAGGTAGGATAGGCCCCGGGCTTCAGAGGCCGGGGAAAGAAGCCCTGAGGTCGGATGGCTGAGGGGCAGGTAGAAGGACCCTCTGGTGCTGGACGCCTAGGGAATTTTTGTAACATGGGCATGTCTTTTGGTCGATTTCAATGAAAAACAAAAAAATGAATGCGCGTATTATGAGTTTGAAATTGAAAGATAGTTGTTATAAAATGAAAATTATTATATATAACTAAGTCTTGCACAAAACGAAACTTGTCATACGACAGGAAGCTCTATTCTATCTACGGGCCCCCGAGGTAGAGGCCTCGCCGGGAGGAATTCCCCGGGTCTCACGCCTGCTTCTTTGGACAGCCTGCTCCAACATCTGCTGCTCCTCGTCCTGATCTCGAGGGATTTCCGGGTTATCGCTTTGGTCACTCTCCGGCTCAACTGTCGGTTTAGGGGTAAGGACAGCAACCCTGCTAGAAGCACCTGAACCCCCAATTCGGATTGGAGGCTGCCTTGATCGCTGCCTGGTCGAGTTACTCCCGGGTTCAGCGGCCTTTTGCTTCCCATTTCGGTCATTTCGAGTCGAGCGCGAACCAATAGCAGAGGAGGGGCCGGGTCTCTGGCCAGTGGTTGAAGTACCACCCTGAGCAGGTAACGAGCACAAAACCTGGCAGCAACCGCCCGGAGTCTGGCTAGGCACCGTTTAGAAGCTTCAAGGTCCAGAAACTCAGGAGCATGTTCGTAACGCTCGTAGGCTAGATCGACATCTTCTAGAGGAGGTATCTGGGACAAAGAAGGAGGAACTGCGATCCGATTCAGAATGTTTTTCCTCCACTCCATAGCCGCTTGAAAGGCTGCGGCCCAGACGCCAGATGTCCTCTCGGAGCTTTCCATCCAGGCATTGAGGTCATCAACTGCCCGGGGAACATCGGTCAGTAGGGGAATGTCGACCGCCCCCTGGCGTAGCCCCAGCAGATGATAGGATAGATGACCAGGACCATTTGCTGCTGCAGGGTCCGGTTTCTAGTTGCCAGCTTTTCGTTTTCCACTTCAAGCTCGGTAGCGTGTTTTCGGAGCTCGGTTTGATTCTGCATCCGCATACACTTGTTACAATATAGCTGGACATCATGCCACACCTCGTCCAACTCCTTTTGGATCCGGAGCTTGAAGTTGCGGTGTTGGGCCTGCTGCTCAGAAAGGACTTGGTCGAACTCAAGAACTTGGTCGATGCTCTCGAAGGCAAGTCTATAGCACTTGGGCAGGGATCCGAAGTCTTCTTGGATTTGAAGCAGGCAGGTGATCAGGCAGTCGGCATCAGGAAACTCAGAGATAAGAGGGCCGAGCCCACCCTCGGATAGAAGATCGGTTAGGCTCGGACAGCCGTTTCTAGCTGGCACCAGGGAAGGAACCGGAGGGTTGAGGGCCTGAGATGGCTCCTGGTCACGATAGAATCAAGCTAGGATGAAAGTTTAAAGATAAAAATACACAAAGGAAAGAAACAAAGAGGAAAATGGAGCAGGAGCAGTAATGAAAGCAAGTGCAGCAAAAGAGTCCTTTATTGATAAAATTGGGGTCCGGGTAACAGGATACAAAGAAAAAGATGAAAACAAAAAGAGAAATCTAATTAACATGCGGGAGGGCTCCATCTCTTTGATTTTCCCCGCCGCCGCTGCTGTCGTTATCCGAGTCATCCCCGGAACCTTCAAAAACTAGAGCAGGAGTGAGAGGAGTCTCGGTAGTCCATGGGGTCTCCAGGCCGACCTTCGGAGACGAAGAGGACTCGGCTTCCAGATCCTTCGGGTTGAACAAGCCCCTGTAGTACCCGTACATGGTGCAGTACTGGGTGAAGTTCTCATCTTCAGGCAAGTCAGCTCCGGAGACTGGAGCAGGAGGAAGAGGGCCCGGAAGCCGAACCACATCAGTTGACCAGCCTCGGACGTCCTCTGTCGACATCTGTTTCTCCCGCAGAGCCTCCCACAACTTGGGAGAAAGGCCCTTCATACCACCCTTCTGAAGAGTGTTCACCAGGTGCAGCTGCTGGTCCTCGGTATTTGGGTTAAACCATCGCTTCTTAAACGAAGCCCTGACTGAGGGAGGAAACCAGCCCCGGACCTGCATATAGGTATTGTGGCACTGATGGGCACTCGCGGAAATGTTAAGATCGGTCAGACGGAGCGACAGGGTTTGGCTTGCCAGGACCTTGTCAATAACTGCCTCGGCGAACTCCAGACGCCCTTTGTAGTTCGCCCCCCCGAGCAGCCTCCAGCTCCTTCTCCAGGTCGCTCACCCTTGCCCAAAGTCGAGCTGATGCTTCCTTCTCGGCCTGGAGCTCTTCTTCCATCTCGGCCCGAAACTCTTCCTCTTTGCCCTCCAAGTGGCGACCAAGAAAGGAAGAAAGGGCGGCCTGGAAGTCAGGAGAGTTGGAAAATTCGGAGCTAAGAATCTAAACCTAAACAAAAAAAACATATGTTAATAAAGACAGTTAAACAAGGATAAACAAGGAAAATGGTGTAGCACTACCTGTTGGTTTGAAGAGGAGACAGGAGGAGTATTGGCGCGGGACAAAGGCAGAGTCTAGGACTCGCTGGTCCGAGGCCTCTTCGGGGCCTTCTCAGAATTCTCTCCCTTCCGCTTTGTCGGGTAAAAAGGGGGAGGGGGGGATTTCAGGAGCAGAGATGGTGGTATACCTAGAAGCCGGGGACCTCCCATCTATGGACGAAGACCATGGCGCCATACCACGACCAAAAGGCGGACGATTGGTATCCTGGTTAGAAGCCGGAGTAGCAGAAGGTCGGAAGGATTCAGGAGGATTTGTTGTACCGGTAGGGTTCCGAGAAGTCTCCTGCTGAGCAGTCACCTCGGGGATAAACCCCCCTGACCCTCCTGCGCAACCTCAAGCTCAAAAGTAATGTCCTCAATCATGAGGGGGCCAAGGTTAGGAGTCCCAAGGGGAAGAGGAGGGATCTGAACATTCTCCTTAGTCTTGTTCTTATCTTGCTGGCCCTCCTGCTGCGGCTCAGGGTCAGCCAGCAGGTTCTGTACGGGCTCCTCCGTCTTGTTCTTAACGTGCTGTTTCTCCCGCTGCAGGTTAGGGTCATCTAGCAGGTTCTGAATGGGCTCCTCCGTCTTGTTCTTATCTTGCTGATGCCCCTGCCTCTGATGGCCAGTTTTCTTCTTCCTGTCCCCTTTGGCTACCTCGGACTCATCCCCGGTCCCTTCTGTGGCGACCTTCCGACCCTTCTTCTTGGGAATCGGTACTTCCGGGTCGTTGTCCACAGTGAGGGCTAAAAAAAAAGAGTCAGCCAAAGTTCAAGTTAACAAAACATAGAAATATCGTAAGAAGAGAGATCGAAAAGCTAACATAAAACCGGCCAGATAACGACCCAGCGGCTGTCCCGGAAAGCAGCATCTGGGTATATCGCCCGGGGGAAGAGGTAGAGGGAGTTTCGACCCACCCAATACTGGTCCAGGTTAAGAAAATGGGAGGACAAAGTAGCGTGGTTGGCCAGTTGCGTGTCAGGAAGGAAGGCTTCCCGGACATCGACCACGACACTGTCATTCCAGCCAGGGACTTTGTATAGCTTGGGGTTGACCTTCACATAACCCTTTGCCTGCCAGTTCTTAACCGAGTCTTTCTTGCCGATGATGAAGTCTTGAACACCGGGACGTGCATGAACGGTGTAAATCATCTCCTTGCCCGGGCACCTGATTAGCATGTAGAAGGACCTCCAAAGATTGAAAGAAGGATCAATTCCGCACCGAAGGCTCCTGACCAGAAAACCCATCAGCACGGCAACGACGTTCGGGTGCATCTGACACGGCGAGATCTTGTAAAACTCCAAGAACCGGGAGTATAGCGGGGGGAAGGGAAGGCTTAACCCCCCACATGAAATGGATCCTGGGGATGCACCGGACGGTTGAGCACCTAAAGGTACAGGGACTCCCATGCCGTTGAGACACTTGGCGGTCCAGACGTCGGCTTGAAGTGAACGGGCCCGAGCGGTGTCAATTACCCTTTGTGCCCAGTTCTTAGAGCGCTTGAACTTTGGGGCAAAAGGAGACACATGGCTGCAGAGGTGAATCGGCTGGTAGGATGCCGACGAGCCAATGGAAGTCGAACCAGAGGGAGCAGTAGTGCTCTTGAGGGAGTAGGTGATAACAGCATCGGACGAGGCATTGTTGGCCGCCATAGCGATGAAGAGGAGAGAGAATATGGAGATTTGAGGAAGAGGAATGGCAGAATAATTTTGAAAGTTGAGAATGATTAGTGAAAACGATTGACGGAAAGGCCTATTTATAGAAGAAAAGAAAAGAAGTGAAAAAACAGCACTTAAATAGGCTCGGGAAGCGAGAAAATAATCATGACAATTATGAATTGTCCTCGAAAAAGGCGCGCCCGTCCCATCGTTGTCGGGCGGGGAAGGAATACAGAAAGCCAATCCTTCCGCCCTCGGATCAGGAGAGTTCTCACCCTCGGCCGAAAGAACCGGCTTCCGGGGGGCTAGTGATGATACCAGGCCCAGGCCCAACTACTCGGCAAGTAGCATGGGCTCGGCCCACTATGAGGTAAGCTAATTTGGCAGTATCCGTGTTCGTACAACTCGGATAGGGACAAGCACACTAAAAGACACCCAGTGCATGGACCACATGGAGAGCATGGGTTACTGTATAAATAGTGCTCCTCAGCACTATTCCAAGTAAGTATCTTCTCATTATTCTAGTGATTACCCCTTTTTCTCTCCCGGGATCCATCTTTCATCATCACGCCGGAGGGTATACCCTCGGGTACCTCCCAGGGCTCTGTCTTGCAGAGCTAGGTATTGGATCAGGGACAAGGGGACCATCCGGACTGACCAGGCGGGCAGCATCAGATGCAGCACAAATTCAAGAAATCAGATAATTTTACGTCGGAATTAGATTATTGGGTCCTGGCATTGGAGTCTGTGGGCATCTCAGATCCGTCGCGTAAATTGCTGCAAGAGCGAAGAATCAAGCATCAAAAGACATTGAAGGATGCACTCAAGCACAACAATCAACGTTAGTTTGCTTCTCCCCCGACGAATTCTAATTTAGGTTCAGTATTTGACGGCGCCGATCGATGTTATTGTTATTGATGATGAAGACGACGATAACGTTGGGGTCATTCATAGCGATGAAGATCTGGGCTGTAATGGGAAGATGTGGAACTCGAGCGATGAAGATGGAGCGTCGGTTTCAGATCAGAACGCCGATCACGGCGATGATATGATTTATGTAACTTGTTACACCCAAGGCCAAGGGATCACTGAAGATTTACAAAAATACTCGAGGGATGAAGTATACCAGCTTTCAACTGTGGAGGAAGTTTGTTCCCAATTAGGTTAGATTATTTGAGTCTCGATCGAGATTTTTAAATTTTTTGGCGGTGAGGGGATGAGTTATGGTATGAAACGGAAAGTAATTTTTTATGTGTAAATTTGAATACATAAACGAGTGCATGCCTAGGAAATTTTGAATTCATGAGTTAGGGCCTATTTAGTACAACTTATCTGAATATTTTTCAATTCAGTTTAGTATTTTTCATTTTTGTTCAGTTCAGTTTCAGTAATTTTCAGTTGAGTTCAATATTTTTCAGTTCAGTTCAGTTCAGTATTTTCAGTTCTGTTAAGTGCATTATACATTTAATCTTTTTAAACAAATTATATGTTAAATATTTAGTTCAATTCAATCCAATTCAGAGAAAATAGAATATAATTTAATTCAGTTTAGTGAAAATATAATTTAATGATTTTAAGTTTATATTGAAAATTCAGTTCATTTCAGTTAAGGTTAGTTCAATTCAGTTCATTTCAGTTAACCGTAGTTCAATTCAGTTCTATTTTCTATCAGTTTCTGATGTAGGACGAATTTGTGATTGTTGCCAGTTTCGTCTAACACCAAATCCTTTTCCTCGAAAAACTGGATTTTCAAGACTTTCCTTAAATAGTTTTATTATTTTCCCTTTAACAATTAGAATAGTTTTTAATATTTCGTTTTAATTTTACATTAGGATTTCTCATAAAAATTAGTCATAGTATTTGTAGGCATTTTGTAATCATTATTTGATAGCCTTCAATTATCTGTATTATATATTTTTTCAAAAGTTATCTCTTATTTGGTGGATTCCAACAACAACCGGACAAGGAGGCAGCTTCGGCAACTTCTTACTAATTCAGATTCGTGCTGGTGGATCTCTATTGATATCTCAACTGCGTCAAGTGATATCAGAGTGTGGTATTCTCCTGTTCTTTGCCATTCTTTGTGAAAACTTGGATAAATGGGCTGAGAATTTCGCCTCAACCATGAATGCAAAGTTTGAGGCGTTGCAAAGGGAGTTTAGAAACTATCATGTGGTAGAGGAAGAGGCTAGAGACAGTGTCGACACTAGTGGAGAACGATAGCCGAAACGTCGGTAGATTGGCCTCTGAATGGCGGTTCGACCCGCCGTTACTGGAACAGCCGTGCATCAGCGTTCCAGATTTACACGGTGGAATCAACCGCCGTGTATGTTTTCGAACTCGAAAGCTTTTCGGGTATAAATTACGAACTCGAAGGTTGGTTATTTACGAAAGAGCGATTAAGGCTTTCGATCTCGTAATTACAAATTTTCGAAATCGTAAATGCATGTGCTGAAATCGGTTGCGAATTCGTATAATTCTGCATCAGTTTTTTATAGCAGCAAATTTCGTCTTCATATCCACATTGGTGAAAGTTTTCCGAAGTCGTAAATTTATGTGATGAAAAATGGTTCCGAATTCGAAATATATGCTATGATTTCAGAACAGCAAATGTCGATTCGTATCCACGCCGGTGAAAGTTTTCGAGTCGGAAGACATATGATATGAAAGGTGAATATGATGACGTGGCCCATTAAAAATGTGATAAATACTTGCGTTGCATAGCATTTTTCGAATTCGGAATTCAGTCCGAGTAACAGGAAGAATGTGACTTAACGATATCGAAGCATGCCGGGGTACTAGAATTAACAGATCGTCGTGATGTCTAGAGAATGATCCTACAATGCTAGAACTTGATCTATCAAGCCAAGAAGCAATACCAAATACGAATTTTACCTAACAAAAGCTGAACTTGAAATCTGCCGCCACATCTTGAAATCAACGCTCAAATCTTGATGTGAAATGCTAAACTTGAAATCACCGCTCAGATGTTGAGATTGAAAAGGAGATCTTGAAATCTGTTGTCACATCTTGATAATGAAAAGCTGAGAATGAATTGAAGGTGGCATTAGACCACAACATTTTAACCAAGCAAACAAGCTTACTGATCTAACCTGTAATAATATGGAATAGAGGCATGATGTCAATCTGCAGGTGGCATCGTAGAGGATGATAACGGTGGTCGTCCACGGAGGCGATGAGATAACTGTAAGGAGGCGCCGGTCTGGAAAGCCAATGAGCTAAGCCGAGCGGAGATGCCAGATCTTGGAGTCTAGAAGCGTAGATCGAACAGCAGAAGAGGACCGGTCACTCGATCTGCAATACGAAGTTCGAGATGGGTAGAGCCGCACAGAGCAACAATGAACTCGGAAATGAGATGATAATGTGTAGAATGAGTATAATTCAGTTTTATAGCCAGGTATGTGAATATAATAAATATTTAACGTAAAAGTGGTAAAGACTTTCGATGTCGTAAATTTATGTGATGAAACAGGTTCTGAATATATGTGAATATATTTTGGAAAGTAATTAAATATGGATATTAAACTAGAGAACGTCTATAGAAAGTCAAGTAGTATTATCTTCTTCGATCATTTATACTCAGTTTAGTTAGTATTTAAGAAAGTATAAAATTACTTAACCTTGATATAGTCATACTCATTAATTTATGGTTAGTGTTTACCATTAAGTCGAGTAATCCTGGTGTGGCATTTGATTATATTCAGTTTAATTAGTTTTTACGGAAACTTAAGTAGTCAAGGTGTGATATTTGATTGGTTATACTCATTTTAGTTAGTGTTTATAGAAAGTCATAATCAAGGTGTAACATTTGATGGTTATTCTATTTTTAGTTAGTGTTTACAGAAAATCAAGTTATCAAAGTTTGACATTTGATTAGTTATAAAAAGTTTAGTTAATGTTTACAGAAAGTCAAGTAATCAAGGTATAACATTTGATTGGTTATACTATTTTTAGTTTGTGTTTAAGAAAGTCAAGTTACTAAGGTGTGACACTTGATTATTTATCAACAGTTTAGTTAGTGTTTAGAATGTTGAGCAATCAAGGTGTAACATGTGATTGGTTATACTTAGTTTAGTTACTTTTTACCGAATGTTTACAAGTAATTGAGGTACATTCTTTGATTAGTTACATATACTCTGTTAATCAGTTTAGTTAGTTTTTATCGAAAGCCAAAAAATATGTGATATCTATCTTATACTTAGAGTTTTGTTAGATTTTATTGAAAGTCAAATCAGATTTGACATATGATTACTTATACTCTGTTCATTAGTGATTATTGAAAGTTAATGTATGATTTGACCTATGATTACTTATTTAAGTTTGATTTAGTTAGTTTTATGTAAAAGCAATTATGATTTAAGTGATCCATTAGTTAAACTCAATTCATTCAATGTTATATAAAACAAGTATTTAAGAGTAAACTTTCGCTAGTGATTATAAGTGTATATACAAAGTCAATTAACGGTTGAACTTTTATTATCTAGTTATGCAGGCAGTCAAGTAAAACTTGAACTTTTATTTATAACTTTCATTAGCTTATTTATAGTACATAAATTTTCATTTTAGTTTAGTTCAATTCATATTAACAATAAATAAGCTTACAAGAATATAATTCATAGTTGTTATTTGATAACTATCTAAAGGATTTATAACAAGACTTTTGTAAAAGAAAGAGTATTAATAGTGAAAATATATTGTAATAGTATTATAAATTTTCTATATATAAATTTTCTATACAGTAGAGAAATTATTTGATACTACATATATTTTATAGTAAAGAAAAATATTAGTAATACGTGATCTAGGTGGTTCGATACCGTAAAGTAAAAAAATAAAACTAGTTTGATTTCGAAAAATGCGAAATAAAGGTAGTTTGTTTTTGTAAAAATACGAAATATATGTGATTCGTTTTCGAAAAGTTTTTGTTCACAAAGGGTCTATGAAATTTCGATGTCGAAAGTTGCATTTATATTAAGGTAGTCTTATATAATGATTAAAGTGCAAAATATGACCCCTAAAAGTTCAAAATATATAGTCTGTGGCTCCTAAAAATATAATGTGCATGGTTTGTGGACTCAAAACATGTATTGCCGTTACCTGAATGTTAAACACCCAAATTACAGGGGTAAAATAGTCAATCCTCTCATCCACTTCTTCTAAAAAAATAAATTTCTTTATAACTTCTCCAAATCATTCCCTTGCAAATTTGTGATTAAAAAAAAATTCCCTTGCAAATTCACGTACTTCACGTTAGATCAAATGCAAAATCTCTAGAAAGTCCGACTTTCCTAAGTGTTATGGAACTACCACTATATATTTAAGATCAAGTGATATTATTTTGTGTTAAAACATTGATAGTATCAAAGTGAACATATAGTAAAATATGTTTTAATATGCAAAAATTCATGAATTTACATTAAAACATTAATAAAATTCAAATAACAAATTTTACAGTTCAAATTAAAAGGTACAATGTATAAGTTAAAACGTATAAAGACTCTTATGGAAAGTCAGGAAAGTTGGACTTTCAGGAGACTTTCTCTAGATCAAAACTTGGGTGGAATTTTTCCAGAAATAGTGTTGTTTGCCCAGTTCATGATCTCAACCAGCCACTTGTATATTCACCGAGTTTCCCCTCGAATTCGGTTGTTTAAGGCTGCAAAGATCTCCACAAAGGGGTTTTCACTCTTTCATCAACCGGTAAAAGCATTGGCCCAACTGCCTGTACCGGAATCCCTAATATCCTTCTGAAGTAATACAATCCAATGCTATCCAATTCCTCCACCGTATTGAACAGAAACCCATCGAGATGGGGAGGCACTTCCGCTGGAAAATCGACATGGGATCATTCCGCGCTGAAGATATTGAACTCATGTTGACCTTAGTGCACCATGAGAAGAAGAAGTCGCCGAAACCGCAACCCGTCTCCGGCCACCGGAGATTATTCCGGCAAGGAGTTTTTGAAACGCTGGGCCGAGATTCTGCGCGGCTTCTAGAAGGCGCAGAGCGAGGTGATAGGTGAGGTCGACGGAGATCTCAGCGTTAGCAGGGAGGTAGTAGTCGGAGCTCCGAATGGGGATCTGGGTGAGGCGGAGATCAGGGACGAGGTGGTGGAGCTTGGGAACGTTGAGCGGGGTGGTGAGAAGGTTATGGAGAAGCCGTTTTGGTAAAGTTATTAGTGGTGGATAATAAAAAATGACTATCTTACCCCTGTAACTTGGGTGTTTAACGTCAATGTAACGGCAATACATATTTTTCCCTCAAAAAAAAAAAAAACGGCAATACATATTTTGAGGCCACAAACCATACACATTATATGGCCACAAACTATAAATTTTGAATTTTTAGGAGGCATATTTTGCACTTTATTCCAAAATAAGAAAAACCAAAAGATTGAACAATATAAATAATATAAGTTAAAATGTATAAAAACTTTCATGAAAAATCAGGAAAGTTGGGAGTTAAAGAGATTTTTTTTTACAAAATTAATTTCTATAATTAGTGAAATCAGTAAATAAATAAAAAAGACAGAAAAGTTAAAAGTAGAGGTACCACACCAAATACTAACATTCAAGATGGGTTACTAGTTCGAAATCATGGTTTTATTTTATTCATTTTGTCCTTACAAAATCGAAAACAGATGAAACAAACAATTTCCAAAAAAAATCATTGAATACACCTACATCCTACAGTACAATTGAACTATCCTAGCGGTTCACATCAAAAATACCACACTTTTCGAATTCGAGACAACGAAATTAATTCTTCTCGACTTCGAAACCATCCAATTGAGACATACGAGTTCAAAACCATGCATGCAAACGTTATTTTACCATGTTTCGAGGTCGAAATTATATATTTGTGCCGTTCACAAAACGCGTGAATCATGCGTTGTGCATTACCGCCGTCCAACAAGTTTCAAGTAGTGCGAGTTTCTTTCTATTGAAGAAGAAGATGTGTCAACTAAGAAGGTGGAATCTGGATTGCGGAAAATTCTATTATCATCCAAGGATGAAGTGCAACATGTGAATATATTTAGAAGTTATTGTACGATTAACAAGAAAGTTTTCAACCTAATTGTTGATAACCGTAGCTCCGAAAATTTCATCTCTCGGAAAGCAGTAGACTATCTAAACTTACTCACTAAGCCGCACAAGAAACCCTATACGCTAGGATGTGATGATAAGGGTAATCAGATTTAGGTTTCGTTTACATGCAGTGTGCCAATTTCGATTTGAAAACATTATAGAGAGACTGTGATCTGTGATGTTCTTGACATGGATGTCTGTCATATTTTATTGAGGTAAACTTGGCAGTATAACCATGAGGTTGAGCATAGGAATGGTGGTAAGGTACCGTTGTTTACATGTCATATGCATAAGACTAAAAGGGCTTCTATTCTGAACTTTGAACCTCCTTCCGCAAGTAAGAAGTCAGAGTCTCATGTTATGATTAAAAAGAAAGACGAGATAAATATAACGAAATCCGACCGCTTTTATCACGTGGTGAAGAAAGAGTTGATGAATGATGAGAATGGGAAGGTTGAGATTGTTTCTTCCAATATTCAAGAAAACAGTAAAGAAATTGGATTGAAGGAGAAAGATGTCTTTAGTATATGGATAACCATAATTCCAGTTCTAAAGATGTTGTCTTAGAGGTAGAGTTGTGTGATTTTCCTTGTAACAATGAGGATTTCAACACCTTTGTTCCAGTGCTTAATGAGATCAAAGATGTGAAACTTGAAGTCCAAAGTTCTGAAGGATTTGTGGAAGAATCTCAAATCTTTGAAAGTGTTAACTCTTTGGATAAACAACCCGAAGATTTGAAAACCGAAGTTTATACTTATGAAAATTCCATAGAAGTCATTGTTCCTTTGAAAGACCCGTCTAAAATTTTTGAAGATGTTAAGATTGATTTTCAGACTAGTGAGGGTCCTATTAATGAGAT
Organism: Sherardia arvensis; assembly: GCA_948330725.1. Lineage (NCBI taxonomy): Eukaryota > Viridiplantae > Streptophyta > Magnoliopsida > Gentianales > Rubiaceae > Sherardia > Sherardia arvensis. Next base: position 16,359,417 of record OX415242.1, read on the forward strand.
TATTCCTCTAAGGGACAAGGATGACAAAGAGATGATTAAATCTAATCTTGTGGATATTTTCCAGATGAAAGACTATATTGGATTTGACAATATTCCAAAGAAGTATTCTTCAGAAGAAACATGGGAACACATGGATAAAGTTTTTGAGAAGATTCTAGAAAAGGTTTTGTCAAAACATTATGAAGATATAAAGGTCAAATTTTATATCCACGAAGGCTCCAATAAACACATTGTTCCTTTGATAGATAAGGACGAAAATATGAAGATGAAGTATGGAGTTGGATTTGGAGATGGTGCTATTGATATTCCCATTTTTGATAAACTTGCATTCAAAACTCTTGATGATGAAGCGGGGAACTCGGGTCGAGTTCTTTTTAAAGTGGAGGAGAATGATGAAGGGAGATATTATGCAAGAACTAAAGATAATTCCTTCATTATGAATGTTCAGCAACTTACATACATATTTGTCTATGTATGCATCGTACCAGGGATATTCTGAATCTTAGGATAATACCTAAACTAGTACTTCACCAGATATCCAAGATGCATTGGAAGTATCTTATTCGTTGGAAAGGGCATCCTCGTGCCGGCAATATCAAATTGGTTGATTATGGATTGCACCATGTGAGCTTTAATTTGGAGGATACGCATTAAGAGTTCAAGACTAATGGTGGAGGGACTGAACTCGGGACGAGTTCTTTTGAAGTGGAGGTGACTGATGTAGGATGAATTTGCGATTGTTGCCAGTTTCGTCTAACACCAAATCCTTTTCCTCGAAGAACTGGATTGTCAAGACTTACCTTAAATAGTTTTATTATTTTCCCTTTAACAATTAGAATGGTTTTTAATATTCCATTTTAATTTTACATTAGGATTTCTCATAAGAATTAGTCATAGTATTTATAGGGATTTTGTAATCATTATTTGATAGCTTTCAGTTATCAATATAATATATATTTTCAAGAGTTATGTCTTATTTGGTGGATTCCAACAACAACCGGACAAGGAGGCAGCAACGGTGACTCCATGCTAATTCAGATTCGTGCTGGCGGATCTCTACTGACATCTCAGCTACGTCTGTTTCTCTACCATTAGGTAGATATTGCCAAATTCTTGTTGCTATATCCATTTGATTTGGTGCATTATTCATTCGATTTCAAACAATGAATTGATTTGTTTCTTCAATTTATTTTTGTTCAATTAAGTTAAGTTCAATTATTTCAGTTCAGTTTAATATAACAAGGCCGGGATAGGAATCATTGTGAGGGACAGTTCAGGTTCCACTATCTCTGTCATTTCAATTTACACAAATGTAGCTTCACCTTTAGAAGCTGAAATTCATGCAATCTCAGAGGGATACCTTATAGTTGAGAAGCTATCATCCCAATGTGTCATTGAGAGTGATTGTTCACAGGCTGTTAAGGCTATACAAGATCCATACAATAGTCATTGGCATTTGTTTCATCTTGTCTACCCTTTAAAGTTCACAATTTCCACTCTCTTGCACGTTCTAAGAGAAACCAACCAACAGCTGTCAATGCTGTGGCTAAAATAGCATATGCTTGCAATCATTCTCACTATTACTTCCTGATCAGCTACCACCTAAGATAAGAGGACTATTGTACCTGGAAAAAATAGCTACCCCCTCCACAAGAGTTCCAATGTGCAGATGATACTTACCTTGTTGCATGTGCAGGAAACTATATCCGGACTCAGTTGCATGAGACCTTGCCCGTGATCAACTCAAACTGCATGACCATGCACACAACTCAAATGCTAAGGCAGCTGTAATGTGCTATTGCAATCTATTTTTCACCTCTCATCCTTACATTTCCAGCCAAGTTTAGTCAGTCTCTAGCTGGTGCTGCATTGTGTTTTGTATGAGAAATTCACTAACAGGCTTCAGTATGACACTAGCAAATATTGGTGGATATAAAGGATGTGTTGTACATTTTGCCTACTGATAGTGTAGGATTTCTTTTGAAGCATTCTCATGCTTGGGTTATACCCCCTTTTGTAATTATACTCTAGTTACTGCCAATTTTGGCTTTTACACAGGCCATGGAAGCCTAATATGTTTCCCACCACCTAAGGGTGGATATTTGATTAAAAAATATACATCTATTTCAGTTCAACTAAGTTCAGTTCAGTGTGATTCAGTTCAATTTAGTTTAATAAGCTAGGTCCAATTTGTTAAGTTCATAATTGATGAAATATGATTTGATAAAATTTTGTTAATTTTATTTCATCAATGCATACTTTTGTAAGTTGATCTTAATTAAGTCCGTTTAGTTCAATTCAGTATGTTTCAGTTCTTTTTCAGTTTATCAATCTAGGTTCTATTTATAAAGTTTGGTGCTGATAAAATATGATTTGATATAACATAGCATAATTTGGTTATATCAATACATTGATTAACCAAGTGGCCTAGCCCACTTGGCCAAAGGCATGTTGCCTTGGCTAGCGAGAGGTCAAGGGTTCAATCCCCCCCTCCCCCAATTTAGCCCCTCCCTGGGCTTTCTCCTAGTCTCCAAGTCTCCATTCCCTCCATCTGCAAGAGGCGTGCTCAAGTGAGTAACGGGAGCTCCATCAACTGGCGCATGAAGTGTGAAGCGGCGAAGTGTATCAAGTGGGAGCCTCATCCCACTCAAAGCATCAGTGAAGGACAGTAGATTAGGCTAGATTAGGATAGTTGTAGGACTCATGTACTCGAAAAAAAAATTCATTGATGTTTTTTCATCAATACTGTTCAATAAAGTCCAGTTCAGTATATTTCAGCTCAATTTTGTTAAATATCTAGGATCATTTTATTAAGTTCGGTTATGATGTATTATAATTAGATAAACGTTAGCTAATATAGTTATATCAATGAAGTGATTTGTTTCTTCTAAGATGTTTTGTTCAGTAAAGTTCAATTCAACATATTTCAATGGCATGTTTTGTAATCAAAATTTTGAATATAAATTTATTTTATAAAAAAATCAGATCAATTTTAGTTCAATTCAGTTCAGGTTTTTTCAGTTCAGTTTAGTTCAGTTCAGTCCAGGTGTATTAAACAGGCCTTTAGATATACACAAATCTTTATACGTATGTGGGAAATTTATTCTGATTGCAACGATCAATTCATTATGCAAGTTACGAACACCTTTTTTTTATGGAAGTTTGTATATTTCATTTCAAAACCATCCAAAATACTTACACTCTCTCCTGGCCATCTGAATTACAAAAATTAAAAGACTTCCCTACTGAGCTTAATGACATCAAGTTTAAGACTTCAGGCTAATCTTTTATGATGGTTTAGATTTGGTGCCTCCTCCTAGAAAGAGGCTGATCCAAACTAAGGGGATAAAGACTGACCGAAGCTCAACCTTCATGACCAAAATGCATTACAAAATAAGTTATTCCCATACATTCAACTCATTTAGCAGACTGCTGAAATCCTGGTGGCAGAAGATTGTTACCTGTCTCTGAACAAACTCCAAGGTCTGAACTTTTTTCTGAAGTCTCCTTCTGTTTCTCTCCAACCAGATCTGGTAGACTGTGCTGACCAGCATCACAAATTTCTTCAACTACTTCCTTTTATATGTAAGAACCAGGATCCTCCTTAATTCCCTCATATTCTGGACTATCTTTAGTGCCAGATTCCCATACAACTGTTGAGCAAAGGAACACTGCACAAATAGGTGTTGAGGAGTCTCAGGTAGGTCTGCATCACACATTCAGCAACAATTTTCACCACCCATCTCTGCATTCCCAATGAGTGGATCCTACTGATGGTTGATGGCCTTCCCTTCAACAGCATCCATCGGAAGAAGCTGTGTTTGGGAATCAATTTAGTACACCAGATGTAACTTGAGAGATAGTCATTTTGATCAACACCTTTCTAGAAATCATATGAAGCTGCAATGCTAAAGTGCCCCTTCCTGTCCACGGAGCTGCAATCTTGAGTCAATTTCTTCCTTCACTTGCATGAGCACCTTTCAATAACTAGTAGTCCAACCAGGGGTTTTAGCTACTACATATCTATCAATATTGCACCCTTTGAGATAGTAAGCATTAAGCCACTTGATCCAAATCACATCCTTCTTGGTGTGTATGTCCCACAGTAAAGTACAAAGGGCAGCCCTGTTACAGATAGAAGGTCTTTAACACCCATTCCTCCTCTCTCCTTAGATATACATAGTGTTTCTCAAGCAATTGGCACCAGTTTCCTTTGAGCCTCTTCCCTGTCCCATAGAAAGTCCCTACAAAGCTTAGCTATATCTTTATGGATGCTCTCTGAATCCTAAATGCTCTAGCCCAGTAGCTATTCAAACTAAGCAAAGCTGAGTTGATTAGATAGAGTTTTCCTGCATGAGCTAGGCACTTAGTGTTCAAAGCTTTCACATTAACAAGCACTCTATCCATTGATTGGGAACATGTGATTCTGTCCCAAGCTACAGTAGATAAAGTAATGCCCAAATATTTAACAGGGAAGGTTTCCTCAGGGATATGTAGTTCAGCAGTTAAACAAGATTTATCAGGATCAGTGAATTTAGAGAAATACACCATTGACTTACCCTTGTTGATTGTTAATCCAGTTGTGTTGTAGAACTCAGTAAGTTTTGTTGGACCCCTCCATGGAGCTGTGTGAGGCTTTACAGAATATCAGCAGGTCATTAACAAATACATGACTATGTAGCCCAACTCTACTACACCTTTGATGATAATCAATTTCTTTTCTCTTAAATGCTAAGTTCAATCTTCTGGTGAGGAATTCCATGCTGAGTTACGAACACCTTATGATGGTAGGAGTTTTATTATACTTATTACGTTTTTGTTTTAATTTTAAAACAACATTTTACTTCTTTTTGAAAGTATCTACTGACTAGTATTTCAAATTCTACAGACTGGATATGAATTAATCCTAGTGTATTACTAAGTGTGAATTTGATGTTTAAATAGTAAATATACACAATAATTGTTTACATAGTTCAGTGTTAAACACCGATATCAGCCGATCTTGGTTTTTGCTTTACTTACTTGACTCGACATCTCAATAGATGTTTGAGCATCCCTCACTTGTCGGTCGGTCGGTCCACCCAACTGCCGTTGATAGCCACTTCTCCCAAAATGTTTTGGTTGTAGGTTTTGATCTTTTCTGCAACTATCCGTTTAATTTCTGGACCTTGCTGCCCTTCGAAGTTGTAAACCTGAATACAAAGTTTTTATTCTGATTTTCGATGTCCTCGCAATGGAAAAATTGGTTCTTGAAGTGACATCTTTCCATGATGATGTTGCAACATCAGTCGAGTCAACATTTCGCAAATTACCAGACTCATGTTTCAATATCATACTAACAAAATAACTAACACAACTTATGTGTTCTTACACTTTTTTATTTTATTTTAAGGAATTTTTTAAAAATAACTTCTCTACCAAAATATATATTAAAAATGAAAATATATTTGACTAGTGCCCGGTAGGCCCGACACAAGTTTTGGTGGTGTGAGTTGTGACACATAAGAAATAGAGTAATAAATTTCTAAGGAAATTAGTATTTCTTTCCCGCGCTACGCAGGATGTCCTATATATGACACATTGATGGATATATCTGATTATAAACAAGAAAACTTTTGATCAATATAAGCAGGAACATCCGGTGTTCGATACAATGTTGAAAGAAGATTTATTTATTTATTTTTAGGTAAACCATCCAAAGGATGGAGGGATTTTATTAGGCTCCCTAGGCCATAAAAAACCACAGAAGTGGTAAAATTTCATATCAAAATAATGAAAGATGACTAAGAGTTAGCTATACAACTATAGCCTAAGCTTCAAAATTGAGGGTAGGAACCTCTATACACTTTACAAAGAAACTCTTAACTAAGTTGGGAATTTACAAGCGAATTGCCATGGCAAAACACAAACCAATCCCCAACTATGAAGAGATAAGTGCATTCAATATAAATGAAGCTGGTATTGGAATTTCTATAAGGATATCATTCCAAACCTTGTGAAATAGGAGAGGAGGCATGGTTGCAGGCTAGATGCAGTGTCCTATTTGCATAGGCTGTAGAAGGACAGAACCATCTTCAGTGTATCCTCATTGGTCGTAAAAGAGCAGCATCAAGTGCCAGCAGTCCCTTAACCGCAGAAGGAATAGAGGAGCTAGAGAAGCTGCAGTTTGATTTTAAGTAAGTGATGCAGCGTGCGTGGAACAAACAACGAACTATGAATCAAATTCTTGTTGAATTCATTAAAACAACAGAAGAATTGACATATACGGAGGAAAACCCCTCAATTTCATTAACATCAAAAGCCACCTTACAAAATAACCCTAAAAATGTTTATATACCGAACCCTAACTACTACTAAATATAATAAATAACAAAAAGGTCCTCTCTAACTTAGAATATTATTTTAAAGTATCCAAAAAATAATAAAACGTGATTTTGACCCTTAAGCCAAAGGATTTCGCCCAAAAACTAGCAACCATCATGAATAGTATGAGTTCTTATTAGAATGGAGTTTCATATCAAAAACCACTACTTATATGTAAAATTCTGAGACCGCGGCAAGAAACATCAGAATCCGTGAAAACAGTTCGACTGCTCCAACTTCCGCAGGTAAGGTTCATGCCACATCATTCTCTCCAGGACAGAGAAGATTCGTCCATGAAGCTCAAGCTGTGCCATCACCAAAAGAAGAATCTCCAACACAAGGAACAAGACATTCAACACGACACAAGTATGACGGTGGCTCACCAACCAAATATGCCATACTTCAGAATAGATTTTCTCCATGTTATTAGAAGAATTAATCTTCTTGGCATCAAGTTCAGTATAAGTATGAGAAAGAAAGTGATGCTTAGTAAGAACAGCCCAAACAAAGGCCCCGTTTGGGAGCTAGCGATTAGCGGTTAGCTGTTAGCGGATTGTACTAGCTGTTAGCTGTTAGCAGATTGTATTAGCTGTTTTGACTAGCTGTTTGTAAAATGAGTGTTTGGTAAAAAATAAATAGCGGATAGCTGTTTGTTATGCTAAATGACAAAAATGGACATAAATAAATAAAATTTATCATTAGTTTTATAAATTTAGTGTGATGTTATTTTGAAGTATGGAAAATATTTTTAATACTTATATTTTATATTTATTGGAGATAATTAAAATTTATTATTTTAGAAAATAAAAATAAATAAAATTTATCATAAGGTTTTTTTAGTTCAATTAGTGTGTGATCTATTATTTTAAAAGTATGGAAAAACTTATCTAATAATTGTTGTATTTTTTATTTATTTTGAGGTATTTTTGATTAACATATAAGATTTTTATATGTTTTTAGTTAATATTCTTACAAGTATAAAATAAAAACTTGCAAATTTTAAAAGGATAATAAGGAATAAAAATATTGTGTTCAGCTAGTAGAAAAAATGTTTGAAAGGATTCGTACGAATGAAAGCTGAGAGTAAAGGATAAAAAGGAAAAAAAATGTAATATTAATTATTGAGTTAAGTTGGAAACGCAACTTTTTCAAGCGTTTTCAAGTTGAGAGGTTTGGATCAAACAACTAGATGAATCATTATCTCACCAAACATCATAAGTAGCTGTTTGACCAGTCAAAAATCTATTTTTAGCAAAAAAACCAAAACTCTCCTTCAAACCTCTTGTAACCTCTTGCTGCCAAACGGGGCCAAAATCATCAATACCGAACTCCTCAACACGAAGCTTCGAATCATCATGACCATATTTCCATGGAAAACTAAGTATCAGTACACTGAATTGAGCCAATTTAAAGTTCCCTAAGACACCATTGGAAACAATAATATCCATTACGAAGCCAAGTGAGAAAGGAAAAACAGAATGAATATCACAAAAATAAAAAACTCTCTTGATATATGGATAGAAGATCCTACTGAAATTGAAGCAGAAGCTATTTCATACTATTTAGAATTGCCTTGCTGTAGAGGATAATCCAGATCAGAGAGTTTTTTATGCTCATTTTCTGTCTTAGATCCTAGTGCTCATTAGTGCAGAAGATAATCAGAAACTTCTTCAACCTTCACTACTGGAATCTGCACCGGAACACGGCGGTTCCGTGTGCATTGGACGGCGGTTTTGACCGCCGTCCTTGGTGGCGCCGTGCAATTGGCGCCACCGATGCACGGCGGTCATAACCACCGTGTATTGTTCCGGCTAAGTTTCAGAGTTCGGAAATCTATCCGGATGTTTATAAGTCCGGCTAAGTTTACGAGTTCGTAAAGTTAGCCGGATAGAACAAAAACAAACACCGGCCAATCTGGCCGGCGAAATCAAAACCAGCATAAAAACGGTTTCATCCCCAAACCATGGGTACTTGTGGATCGAATAGATCGTACCCCGAAATCCCAAAAACACAAACTACTATACTAATCTATTGATTTCCGGCCTAAATCATATGAAAAAACACATATAATTTAAAGTCAAACTTTTGTTAGAAGAAGGAGAAGGAGGGGGAGAGGGAGAAGAGGGAGAGGGAAAAGAAGGAGAAGGAGAAGGAGAAGAAGGAGAGGAGAGGGAGAAGGAGAAGAAGGAGAGGGAGAGGGAGAAAGAGAAAAAGGAGAAGAAGAAGAGGGAGATGGGGAGAATGAGTGGGAGAAGGAGAAGAAGAAGAGGGAGAGGGAGAAGAAGGAGAGGAAGAAGATGGAGAGGGAGAAGGAGAGAACTTGCATAAAGAAGGAGAGATCATGTTTGATAACAACCATCCGGCTAAGTTTCCGAACTCGGAAACTTAGCGGGATGGTTGTAAAACGGCGGTTTCTTAAAGTCACGCGGAACCGCCGTTTAAACCATCCGGCTAAGTTTCCGAACTCGGAAACTTAGCGGGATGGTTTAAACGGCGGTTCCCTTAATTTCACGCAGAACCGCCGTCTAACGGCGCCGTGTTTCGGCCTGATTCTACTAGTGCTTTCACTTCTGATGAACTAAAAAGCATTGTTTTTTCACCAAATAAACTGAGTAGTCCTAGCCGTGAGGCTTTACTGCCAAATTTTACATTAAATGCCGGGACATTATTCAAACAGACTTACTGAGTGCAGCCAATGATTTTATGAGCAGTACTGACATCCCTAAAGGAATTGCCAGTACATGGATAGCCATAATACCTAAGGTTGATACTCCATCCCATTTTAGTGATTTTAGGCCTATTAGTCTCTCCAATGTTGAGAATAAGATCTTCTCAAAAATTTTAATGGAGAGAATAAAGCCTCACATGCATAAACTCATATCTTATCATCAGACTGCTTTTCTTAAACATAGGGACATTACAGATAATGTTCTACACCTTAAGGAAATGATTAGGTTTATTGATAAGAAAGGTAGAGAACCAAACTGCATCATTAAATTAGATTTGAGAAAGGCCTTTGATAGAGTCTGTTGGAAATTCCTTACTAGTACATATACTCATCGTTTCCATGGTCAATTTATCTTCTGCATCATAAAAAACCTGTCTCAGACATGGTTTTCTGTACTAGTAAATGGTAGTCCTGTAGGTTTTTTCCAAGCCACAAGAGGTATCAAACAAGGTGACGCTCTCTCCCCCCTTTCTTTTCAATATATTCTCTGAGGCATTCACAAGAAACTTGGCTTGCATTTTTCAAATTGGAAGTATACAATACCATTACCTGCCCAAACATGCTACTCTCATTTCTCACTTAACATATGTTGATGACACGGTAATTTTCATGAAAGCAAGTAAAGCAAATTTGATCAAAATGAAATCATTCCTTGTTGTTTTTGAAAATGTGTCTGGCCAAAAAATAAATTATGAAAAAAGTGATTACTATGTTAGTAAGCATGCATCCCATAGAAAGATTAGGTGTTTTCTATATGCAGGTCAAGTTTACTTCTGCAGGTCCAATAGAAGTGGGAGAATACCACAATTACTTCACTCGTTTATTATTTTTTACAAATATATTTCTAAAAACCTAACCTTGAATGCATAAACCCGTCTATGTAATGATTGAACACATGTCCAAATTATAAATTACTTTTTCGTGAATTATAATACATATTTAAGAGGGATATTATTGTCACTTCAGATTTAATTTGGACCTGCAGAAGTAAAGTGGACCTGCATATAGAATCACCCAAAGATTAATGAGATTTATTCTATCCTAGGCATGAGAAAAGGAAATATGCCATCTAAATACCTTGGAGTTCCAATTTTTACTGGGAGAGTTAAAAATATCTATTTCCAGCCTGTTCTTGAAATGATAGATAGAAAGGTTCAAAACTGGAAAAATAGATAGGATTATCCTCATAAATGCTTGCCTATATTCCTTGCCTCAGCACATCTGGGCTGTGATGAAGCTTACTGTTCATGTTATAAAACAAATAAGGAGGAAACTTTAAAATTTTTCTAGGGTACTATAGATGATAAGCCAAAGAAAACTTGGAAAAAATGGAATGATACCTGAAAATGGCCAGGGATTCAAAAATATATGAACCATTGTAAAAAGTTTTTATAGTCAAACTATGGTGGAAATATCAGATGGCACAGGCCCCCTGGACTCTATTTCTTGCATCTCTCCCTAAATCATAACAAACCTCACAAACATGGAAAACAATATGTGAAGTTAACAGGTTTTGTGAAGTAAATTCTAAGGTCATACTTGGAAAGGGAGAATGCAATTTCTGGAATTCAAATATGACTGACACAGGGCCTATCATAGATATTTTGGACCCATGTGATTTTGAAATTCCACTTGTGTGCTCTGTTGCTGAATTCATACAAAACAAAACTGTTTTTCTCCCATTCATTGCACCTCATATTCATAATGATTTGTTGATTTGTTTACAGGAATCAAGAGTGGTTGATCACATGGCGGAAAGGTTAATATGGAAACCTGATGAAAAAGGAGTCTTTACATTCAAGTCAACTTACCAAGCACTCAGACCTAAAAGAGGTACATCTGTATCACTTCAAAAAAATTGGAATACTAGAGTCCCCAAAAAAATCTCAGTTTTCATGTGGAAAACAATGAACTCACTTATGCCTTTTGACAATGTCTTGATATTTTATGGATTTAATATTGCATCAAAATGCTGCTTCTGTGAAAATGCAGATCTTTTAGACCATTTTTTCAACAAATGCCAATTGGCAGAGAAAATATGGACTGAGGTTAACTCTTTCAGAACTCCATATTTTGATACAATATGGGGTAGAATCAGTTATTACCTTACTAGGCCTGGGATCAGCTCTGTGCAATCTATGCTTATTCATAACATATCTCTATTTGCATGTTGGTCACTGCGGAAAGCTAGGAATAAATACTTATTTGAGAATGCCTATGTGAATCGCATGAAATCAAATCCATGATATATGACTCCTGTGCAGCAAAGCCTGTTTTTATTCACAATCAACATGATATTGATCTAGCCTCAAATGGATATTTCCCACTTTGCAAAAAACTGCCTAAGCCTACCATAGTGAAAGTTATATGGTCACCACCTCCTGTAGGATTTAAAGTTAACATTGATGCCTCTTGGACATCATTACACAAAGAAACAGGAATTGGATTTATAAATAGGGACCATGTTGGAGATTTTGTTAGTGCTAAAACACTATATACTCATGCTAAATTCCCATTATAGGAAGAAATACTTGCCATTGGATTTGGTTTAGCTAACTCTACACACAGATCCCCATGCAATAGAGAATCAGACTGCTCACAGGCAATAAAAATGATACAGAAGCCTGATTTAGCCCCATGGTACTTATTCTCACTGGTTGATGAAATTAACAGAGCTACATCAGATACTGAACTAATTCACTCTTTTAGAGAGGGTAATTCAGTAGCTGATTCCCTAGCTAGATATGCTATATCCCAGAAAAGGGCTGACACTTTTGACACCATCATTTCTCTACCCGCAGTAAGTAGAGGATTGTACATGCTAGAGAAAGCTGGCACGTCTACTCTGAGAGTCCATCCCCCCTAGAATTTTGTTTCAACTCTGCCATCTCATGAATTGAAGAACATTTGCAGAACGGAGGAAACCTCAAAGCACACTAAGCCACACAACATCAACTAAGGATATCTGAAGGAAAACAAATTGGAAAGCACCAGCTTTTATGCATTACTGAAACACACACAGCAGCTTCATGCAGCCAAAAGCACTATAAGAACTTATATCTAAATTTTTTAGTTTCAAGATTTCTTTCCTGGTGCAGCTTAGAGTTTTGCCTTGCAATCTCTTACAGCCTTTGGGAAATTAAATCATCCATATATCTCCTTTTATATAGCTCTCTTATGTCTTTATTCTTTTGCAAAAGCATTGATATGCTTTTGGAGTTAAGGCTCAAAACCATCATTTTTTCCAAAAGGTTATGGTCTATAAAATTTAAAGCTTTTCTGTTTTTATAAGTTTGGGAAGTCTAATATAATTTCCCCCACTAAGGTGGTTTGCCAAAAAAAACATCTCCAATGCTAAAGTAAATTAGAGATGTAAGTTCGACGGTTATTGGGTGAATAGATGAGAGAGATGAAGTAAATTAGACATGTGGGGTCCGATTATTGGGCGAATGGATGAGAGATAGTTGTTATCTAAGCCTCTATATCTTGCAAGTCAAGTTGAGGTTTCAAAAAAATGGAAAGGCACATCATGTAGACGTTATAATTGACTCTTTCATTGGAAATGTTTTTTTAACTTGAGGCACAACCAATATGACGTTGTTTGGACTTTTTTCCAAATAGAAGAGTCGCGGCATCATTCACATTTGGGAGTCACTTATTCCACATGACACATTTTTTAATGGAGTTTTAATATGATGTAATCAATACCAATTTTATTAAGGGTCATATTAAGTTTTACCTCTCAAATGCTAAAGTAAATTAGAGATGCAGGGTCCGATTATTAGGTGAATGGATGAGAGAGAGCTAAAATAAATTAGATATTTGAGTTCATTTATCGGGTGAAGGAATGAGAGAGAGTTGCAACTTGGGCCTCTATATTTAGCAAATCAAGTTGGGGTTTCAAGAAAAATGGAAAGCCACGTCATGTAGAGCTTTAAGAGCATCTCCAATGGTTGCATTTTTGGACTTGCTTGGCAATTTTAATAAAATATTAAGAGCATCTCCGATGGTTGCATTTTTGGACTTGCTTGGCAATTTTAATAAAATATTTAACACTAACTTACCATTGTTTTACCCTTTACAAGCACTAGCTTCACAAGCAACTAGCTTGAGTCCTATTTGGTATGCCTCACATCAATAGTTCAATGTATGTAGATGTATATTAGAGTATCTTTAGTGGTAAGCTACAAGCTATTGTTGCTTGAGGTGCCATGTCATATTTTCAAGCTAGTGACTTGGCAAGCTACTTGTTCCTTTAATGGTAAGCTAGAAAACACATGTAGCTTGATTGGACCCGCATGTCTTTAATATAAATAAATTTTCTTTTTAAAAATGAATCACATTCTTCTATTGTAATAATTATATAATAACATGTAATTTTATAATAATAAAAATTAAGTTATAAAATTTAGTAAATACTCAATGAATAACCAATGTCATAAATTAAAATCAAGCATGGACGAAAGAACAAGATTAAATCACAAGCAAGCATGTGAAATTATTAGAAAAAATATGGGATGTCTTGATAGCATACGAAATCATTAGAAAATAATGTGGAATGTCATGATCATTAAATTTTTTGAAGAATATATATATATATATATATATATATATATTATTTATAAATATATTATAAGTATATCTATTATTTTATAATTTAAAAGAATTTATATATATATAGAGGTAGTCTTGTGAGACCGTATATATTACAGACCGGGGACTAAATAGTAAAAGCATGGTTGAATAAAAACAAGGAGGTCCTTAATTGCAATTTTGAAAATTACTATTCACGCACGGACTATTCACGACCCAATACTATTCACGCACGTACTATTCATGACCCAGTACTATTTACGGATAATACTATTCATTCCCAGTACCATTTTATATGTTGTACATTAAAACACTTATGTTTTTAATTAAAACTATAATGTTTGAGTTTTTTAAAATAATGTACATTAAAACACAGAACTTGTTAACTAAAAGTATAATGTTTTACTTTTAATAAATTGTAGATTAAAACATGGAGGTTGTTAATTAAATTTTTTTTGAAATGATGTACATTAAAACACGGATGTTGTCAATTAAAACTATAATATTTGATTTTTAATATTTTGTACATTATAATACGGAGTTATTTTTATTAAAATAAAAATGTTTGAGTTTTAATACATTGTAGTTAAAATACAGAGGTTTTTAATTTAAAGTATAATATTTGTTTTTTAACTAGTTGTTGATTAAAATATGGAGGTTTTTAATTTAAAGTACAATGTTTGTTTTTAATTGGTTGTAATTTGTAAATCAAAATGCGGATGTTTTTAATTTAAAGTAGGATATTTAAATTTTAAATATGGAAGTGTAGAAATATTTTATATTTAATAGGATATAGATAAAAATATAAAGGTTTTAAGATAAAAGTAAAGGTCTTATTTAATATACATTATATATATTTATATATCTTGGGAAAGTAGACATGAAATGTTTGTTAGTGCGGTGGTAAGGACAAAGTTATTTTAAATAACTTTGTCCAAATTACAGACGGTCTCTTTTGAGAATTTCTAATATATATATATATATATATATATATATATATATATATATATATTATTTATGCAGAAGAAGTTCTATAGTAAACAACACGGTCAATGTGAAATCCACTTTCTGTGTATTAAAACATTAATGACATTTAATGCGTACGATCTCAAGCAGCCCTGCTTCCGCAAGCAACAGCTTGTTCCAAGCAGTGTACGTGAACGCAAAAACAATGGTAAGAAGTACTGCTTGATAAGTCCATGTTTCGTATTCGGGCCTCATTCATACTCGGACCAGGGCCCGAGAAGGCTCGTGGGCTCGAGATTACGCGGAGGGTGGATCCACGGGTCCATCAAACCTAATCCGTATAAGGAATGCGTATATTATGAATGTTCTACAAGGAATATACATCCTCCTAAACATGGTAATACAACCATGACTGAAATACACTTCTTCTATACATGGTAATGCAACTACTATTCCCATAAGAGTTGTATTACTACCATAAATACATATCTTGGTGATCTACGGATTGTAGCCATATAAATACCAAAGGTTTGGACCGTTTGGTAAACCTCTCTATCTATGATTTTACATACAATACGCCTTACGCATCGAACTAATTTGAGCGTCAGAGTGTCTACCCTCGGGACACCCGAGGCTTTGTTTTGCAGATCAGTTTGTGAGCAGAGTTCGTGATCAAGTGCGGGTCGTAGACATCCATCAATTTGGCACGCTCAGCGGGATCCGCTTGTCATTCTTGATCTATACGACCTTCAAACTCATGGCAGATCTGGCTAAAAACCTTCGTGGGAGTACACGAATCCGTTTTTTGGCCCCGACAGGAGTAAGAAGCATCGATGCCGACCACGACGACGACGAGATGAGCCATGCCACCAACCATGGAGCGGGAAGGAGCATCAATGGTGTACACCGGTCGCCCGAAGAAGCCTCACCCTGGGAGTGGGAGAGCAAAAGATCTCGCATGGACGGAACCGTCACTTTTTCACCTCAAGATGCGGTTCCTAATCAATTCCCTCATTCAGATCCCTTAGTAATCACAATCGACATAAACCATAATGTGATCAAAAGAGTTCTGGTAGATGGGGGAAGTGAGGTAGAAGTCATGTTTCTCAGCTGTTATGAACAGTTGGGATTGAACAAAACCAATCTCGTGCCCACAAACCCCATCTAGGGATTTGCTGGCGATCCTATAGCTCCTTTAAGAGAGATCACTTTACCAGTGCGAGTGAAAGATGGTTCTCGGAGTATAACCCTTCGTTGTACCTTCGCGATCATCGACTCCAGAGCGCCATACAACATAATCCTCGGACGACCTTGGATGTGCCAAGCAAAAGCCGTCTGGTCTCCATACCACTTGGCGATGAAGTTCCCTACGAACCAATGGATAGCAACAGTCCGAGGTGATCAACAATTAGCTCGAGTATGCACAATCCAAGCTATCCAAGAACCGGAGAAGGAGGATCTTGAACCAGCCAAGTACTCTGAATCTGAGCCAATGCAACTCGGAGAGTCAGGAACCATCGAGGTTGGAACTCTCCTACCCCCGAGATAAAGACCAAACTTCGAGATCTTCTCAACCAGTATATAGATGTCTTTTCCTGGGATACCAATGACTTGGTAGGAGTATCCCCTCATTTGGCGGAACATTACCTGAATATCAATCCCTCACAAAAACCCATCAAGCAGAAACGACGCATCTTTGCACTAGATCGAGTTGAAGCCATTGGAGAAGAAGTGGATAAGCTACTCAAAGCCCGCATAATCGAAGAAGTGCAGTACCCAGAATGGATAGCTAACCCAGTAATGGTCAAGAAGCCAGACGGGAAGTGGAGAATGTGCATCGACTTCACCAAACTGAACGATTGTTGTCCTAAAGATAGCTATCCTTTACCTTCGATCGACCGATTAGTTGAAGCGATCGCTGGATACCAAGTACTAGCCTTTTTTGATGCCTTTAAGGGATATCATCAGATCTCTATGGCAGAGCAAGATAAGGAGAAAACCTCATTTATAACCGACAGAGGAACTTTCTACTACAAGATGATGCCTTTCGGATTGAAGAATGCCGGAGCCACTTACCAGCGACTGGTAGACAAATTATTCAAATCCCAGATAGGACGCAACCTCGAGATTTATGTGGATGACATGGTAGTGAAGAGCCGCAGCTACGACGCCTTCTTTGAAGATTTAGAGGAAACCTTCGACACATTACGGGCATCCAACCTAAAGTTGAACCATGCTAAATGTACTATTGGTGTTGGAGCAGGCAAATTCCTAGGATATATGGTGTCCAATCGGGGAATTGAGGTAAACCCCGAGAAGATAGAGGCTTTGCAAAATATGCAACCTCCGAAGACCGTCAAAGATGTACAGAAGCTGACAGGTTCCCTTGCGGCCCTTAGCCGATTCCTCTCCAAAGAAGCAGAAAAGCACATGTCCTTCTTCAACATCCTTAAGAAGGCAAACCAATTCGAGTGGTCCCATGAATGCGGGGAAGCTTTCCAAGCACTTAAAGACCACCTCCGACAGCTTCCAACATTGTTGAAACCAGACAGAGGGGAAACCCTTTATTTATATATCTGCGTCTCAGCTAGCCATTATTGTTGTGTTGGTCAAGGAAAAGGAAGGATCACAACACCCAGTATATTATGTAAGCAGAGCTCTACAGGGGCCCGAGACCAGATATACCCCTTTCGAGCGCTTAATATTGGCCCTGGTACATGCCTCTCGACGGTTGCGGCCATACTTCCAAGCACATACGATAGTCCTCCTAACCAACTACCCGATTAGGAAAATTCTCCAGAAAACGGATGCCTCGGGACGGATGATGAAGTGGGCCTTCGAGTTGGGGGAACATGACATACAGTATAAGCCTCGAACACTATCAAGGGCCAAGCCTTATCTGATTTCATAATGAAATCTGTTGAACCAGTGGAGATAAACCAACAAAACCCAGTTCACGACGCAGGAAAATGACGATTATATGTAGATGGATCCTCCAACTTGGGGGAAGTGGTGCTGGAGTCTTACTCACCAGCCCCGAGGGAAAGGATCATCCCTACGTACTCCATTTTTATTTTCGAGCTACTAACAATGAAGCGGAATATGAAGCCCTCATCACAGGGTTAAAGTTGGCAAAGGACCTCGATGTTAGGGACCTCGAGATCTTTAGTGACTCACAGATCATGGTGCAGCAGGTCAAAGGCGAATACGAGACCCGAGAGTACAGTCTCCAAAAGTACCTCGAGATTGTTAAGCCTCTCCTAAATCAATTCTGACATTATGAGTTGAATCATATCCCCCGAGAAGGTAACCATAAAGCTGATGCACTGAGCAAACTTGCCTCCTCGGACTTAAACATTAGATCTTCTCAAGAATTGCTAATGGAAACCCTGGCGAAAAGAAGTTATGAAGAAAGAAGCATCATGGCTGTTGACATCTCAGATACATGGATGAACCCCTATATTGAGTACCTTCAAACGGGAACCCTCCCCGAGGACAAGCATATGGCACGGAAGGTCCGAGTTAAAACTCCCAAATATGTCATTCATGAAAGCACCCTATATAAGAAGGGATATCTCCAGCCTTTACTCAAATGTGTTGGGTCTTCTGACGCTGAACACTTAGTACAAGAAGCACATGAAGGAATTTGTGGTAGTCACCAAGGTCCACGCACTGTTACCCGAAAACTCCTACAACTGGGTTATTTTTGGCCTACGATGTTAGAAGACTCCAAGAGATATATTGATTCTTGTCACCAGTATCAGAGATTTGCCAAGATGATTCATGTGCCTCAAGAAAATATGATCACTATCCAAGAATCCTGGCCATTCGTCCGATGGGGTATAGATCTCGTCGGACCTTTTCCTACAGCCCCTGGTAATTTCAAATACCTTATTGTGGCCATTGACTACTTCTCGAAGTGGGTGGAATCTGAAGCCTTGACCAACATAACTGGCAAGACAGTTATCAACTTCTGTTGGAAGAACATTGTGTGTCGCTATGGCATCCCGAGATACATAGTGACCGATAATGGAGCGCAATTTGCCAACAACCCCTTCAAAAAATGGTGTGAGGATTACGGCATACATCAGAAGATCACCTCGGTATATCATCCAGAAGCTAATGGACAGGTGGAGGTTACGAATCGAACCCTGGTAAATGGCATCAAGAAGCGCCTAGAAGGAGCTAAAGGAAACTGGATCAAAGAACTATCAAGCGTGATCTGGACCCATAGGACCACACCAGCAACAGCAACTGGAGAGACACCTTACAGTTTAGTCTATGGGTCTGAGACGGTCATCCCTATGGAAATTGGAGTCCCTTCTGCTCACACCTCTCAACCAGACAATGATGATGGCACTGCCAATGAAGAAAACCTCTGTCTCGACCTCGACCTCCTGGAAGAGAAGAGAGCCAATGCTATTATCCATGAGGCCAAGGTGAAGGAAAGAGTTAAGCGCTACCATGACAGAAGAGTTCGCTTAGCTACATTCGTCAAAGGAGACCTTGTAATGAGGTTAAACGAGAAAAGTAAGAAAGAAGTGGAAGGGAAGCTAGCCCCGAACTGGGAAGGTCCGTATTGAGTCCTAGAATCCCATCTAGGGGAAGCTACCTCTTGGAAACCATGAAGGGCGAACCCATACCACGAAGATGGAACGCGATTAACTTACAAAAGTATCACGGAAGATAAAACTCGAGGAAGAGCCTCACAAAGGTTCGAGAATATCAATAATGTCCGAGAGCCTCATCAAGGTCAGAGACAATTCTGCTCTAGCACAAATGAGTACTCAAACTTAAACCCACTATTTATTTTACTTCTATTCCTAAAGTTATAAAATTAGATTGAAGTCATGTTATTTTTACACCTATCTTTTAAAGAGCAATCTTAAATTCCTTTTATAAAAAAAGGGACTGTTATCATAAAATATGACGTTGATTGCTATTCAGAACAATATGCTTTATAATGTGTATGATTGGTCAGCTTATATAAAATAAGTTATTTGAATCCAAAATTCAAAATACCAATCGTTTTGAATAAAACAGATAGGTTCGAGATAAAAAGTGCTTCACAAAAAGTGCTTGATTGAGGTCTATAGACCAAAAGGGCAGACGTGCTCGAAAATCAATCATCTCAAAATAAAGAGGAAAAACCTCAAAAACAGAAGTTAAAATTCATATCAAAGATATTATTACATCAGAAAATGATACTTCTAATTCCCAAAGGGATACATAGAGGAAAAACCTCGAACACAAATAGTTCATATCAAAGGTGTTATTACATCTATTGGGAATAAGGAAAGAGATAAAAAGGAATATACTAGAGATATCTAATTATGCATTCGGTCCATTCTTATGTAGAAAGTAATCCTTTTCATATACCGCATCGGTTATTGACAACCTAGATGCTGGTGTCTATGACTATAAATATTGTAATCATCCTCCAGTAATAATTGCCTTTGATAATATATTTGAAGTGCCTATTATATATGTTATTATTTATTTTACATGGTATCGAGCCTAAAATCCTAAACCTGTGATTTTGTTTGACCCTATATACCTATATATAAACCCTAGATATTCCGTTGCCGCTGGGTTCTGCTGCCGCTGCCGTCGTGTTATGCCACCACCGCCACTGTATTCTGCCACTGCCGCCGCTGATTATCATCACCACCTTGGTTTCTGCTGAATCAATCTGATGTTGTTGTCGTGTTCCGTCAACGCCGCCGTTGTGATCTATCACCGCCGTCACTTTTTCCAAACTTGCGATTACTCTTGATTATCGTCTGTCATTTAAACCCTGTCGTATTTGAAGTCTTACCACCGTAGAAGCCGTTGTTGCCGTCATAGAGGCTGCCACCGCCGTAGATGCCGTTGTGACTTTCGTTACTAACATGGATGTTATTACCCTAGTTTATTTATGGATGTTACTTTTGCTGCTGGTAATGTTGCTTCTTCTTCCACTGATATTGCTGTTTACAAGATTCAAGATTCTGGAGTTATGAAGTGGAGCTGCTCTATACTCTTTTTCCCACTGGGTTTTTTAATGAGGTATTGTAGTGTTTCTGACTGATTTTTCATGATCTTTCTCGCAAGCCGGCCATGCTTGATCACCCTGTTCCGACTTTTGGGAGGGTATTGGATATAAGTATAGAGATAAAAAGGAATATACTAGAGATATCTAATTATGGACATTCGGTCCATTCTTGTGTAGAAAGTAATCCTTTTCATATACCGCATCGGTTATTGACAACCTAGATACTGGTGTCTAGGACTATAAATATTGTAATCATCCTCCTGTAATAATTGCCTTTGATAATATATTTGAAGTGTCTATTATATATATTATTATTTATTTTAACAACATCAGAATATGATACTTCTAATTCCCAAAGGGATACATAGAGGAAGAACCTCGAAATTTGATACAAAGGTCATGAAGAAGATGTTATTACATCAGAATATGATACTTCTAAATATGCCCAATAGAGTCTTCTAGAACTTCACCAGAAGGGGAAATTGAGAGATAGGCTATTGTCAACTTTTCTACACGCTGTGACATAAAAGACGACCTTGCCAGAAAATGACCGAGGAAGAAGCCCAACAACATTAAGAATCTGCCCGACCTCACTTGCCAGACTATTGCTGACATGATTAAAGGAAAGACTCCTGAGGAAATCCGCAAGACTTTCAACATCAATATGCTCGCAGAGTATTCATCATAGACAACTGCGAAGACCTTATCCCCGAGTACCTCAGCTTTGTCAATAGTGCGGGAGCTCCTTTCCAGTAAATCATGACACCAAGGTTCATGTGCAAAGGAGTAAACCCCAAGTCCTAAAACTGACGAGGAGATGCCAATGAGTCAGCTGAAGCTAACTCGTCTTACCACCTGAAGGAATGGAGAACCTCTCACCGAGAAAGGACAAGTCAGGATATCTTGCTATAATGAGCTTTAATAAGTCTTCTGCTGTCGTTATCTTCTCGGAGGGACCCAATGCATCCAAGAACTTGGCTCCAGGAACCCAGTCACTAGCAGTCAAAGCAGAGAGCTCATTAGCAGCATCCGGATGAGAGAAGATGGACGTTACAACCTCTATCTCCTTGTCAGATTGACACAACACCAAGATTTTATCCAAAAACTTGTGCTGCTCGGAGTCGTGGAATAAGTCTCCATACTCCTCCCGGTGGTCCTTAAACTCGGGACTACAGGCAATGAAGGCGCCCCAAAGCTTAAAGTTGTTTCAGCTCCTCCGGGTCTTCATCTAAATGCAAGGTCTGCGTCAGCTCATCCACGGTGTCCTGATACATCTTCAGCTCCTCTTTCTCAGACTCCCTTGCCAGCAGTAAGGCCTTATTCTCAGCCTCGAGCTGCTTCACCCTATCCTCCAAGTGAGTCAAATCCAATGGAGCAGGAACAGATGGAGGAGGCACCATTGACTCAGTCGTTGAAGACGAGATAATAGCCCTCATCTCCCCATTATCGGCCTTGAGAGCCCGGCACCTGGAATGTAACTCTTCCACAGAGTTATACAGGTGTTTGATCTCACCTTTGGTCTGACGTCCCAGCATGGATATATCTACCATCAGCTGTAAAATGGAAGATATATAAAGAATTAATATGTGGCACTTAAAAGTTCACATAATATGACAAGGAGAATCACCACCTTAGAGGCAAAGGGATACTTCTTGAAAGACTTCCGAGAAGCCTGACCATCCTCTTCCTCAAGGCAAATCAGATAATACTTCAACTTCTTTAGAGGCCCATCCTCAGGAATCACCAGCTCAAGGTCAGATTCATTGTCATCTAAGGACTCCCCAACCTCCGGTTCCACCTCCTCGGACTCCTCCGCCTCCTCCTCTACGACCTCGAGGACTGTTTTCCCCTTCTTGATCTTTTTCTTTGGAGGAGATGCTGCATACATAAGAAGAAATTTTAACATACAATATAGAAGAAAGCATTACTACCGTATGTGAATCAAGACATTACCTGAAGGAGACCGACTGGAAGAAGATTCATCCTGACTTCGGGGTGATTTCCTGGCAGCTCGCTTCTTGACTTCCTTCTTATCCCCTAGGAATTTTTCAGGGAGGGTCCAATCTCGATCCTTCTTCAGGTAGCTGGATGTAGATTTTGACCGAGGAACGTCTAGCAGATAGGAATAGGTGACTGAAGGCCACTGCCACACCGAGCCATGAGCCCCTCGCACAAATCCTCCCTCCTGGAAGACGATCTTTTCCTTCAAGAGCTCCTCAATGATGCCATTTAAATGAGCAGGAACATCAAAGACCACATCAAGAGGCACAGTATCCTTCGGATTCCAGTCAGGAACCTCATACTTGGTTCGATCAAAGGTTATCCGAATGTCTTTCCAACCACCGCTGTTATTAGGAAAAGTGAAGACCTTTCCCTTTCGAGGAGTAAGGGTAATATGCTCACGCTCCTTGAAAGAGAACAACTTGAACAAGCTCCTGAATAGATCCAGGCTCCGCTCATAGTCCTTCCGAGAGCACCAGGAGATAAAAGCCACCATTGTCACCACCACATTGGAGTGAATTTGACAAGGGTATAGCCGATGATGCTGCAGAAACTGCGAAAACACAGGGGGAAAGGGAAAACTTAATCCTTGTTGCAAGAACCTGCCATATATTACCCCTTGGAGTGGGGCTCACGAGATCCTTGACCGGAGTGGTCTTATCTTCGAGCCTCAAATCAGCCTCAACGGGGTACGACAACCTGCATGACTTCAAAAATTGCAGGGTATTTTCAACGACCACCTTGGTGACATCATTTACGCCACTGGCCATCGGAACCCGTTTATCAACTTGGGGCTCCACATTCAGGTCTGTATTTGACCCAGAGGCGCCATCATTCGCCACCATAGCTACAGCCTGCAATGGTGTAGCAATGGTCACCTCCATCAACTCCCCAGGGCCCAGACTCAACCTCTAAGAACAAGGTACTCAAGTCACGAGCAACTGGGGCTCTTTCTTCAACAACATTCTCTCCATTGCCGGGGGAATACTGGAGTTTGCAGAAGACATGGCAACACAGAGAATGAGGGGAAGAAGAGAATATATGAAGAAAAGAAGACAAGTTTGAAGAACTTTTTCTAAGACTTGAAACGCAGAATACTTGGATGAAGTTTGATGATAAACACGAGGAAAATTACTTGGTTATATAGCCAGTAATTAACACGCATTTACGTAGAGTAATTACCTCGACTCGTGAAATGATGCAGGAAAGTGGAAGGTTGGTCTTCTCCACTGCAGAAGATACAGTGAATCAAGACCACGTGCCAGTCCCCTCAGAATTCAAGAAGACAGATTCAGATCCAATCGTCCACGTGTCCTGATGGAATACGAAAGAACTTTAAGCTAGATATTCAGAAGGTTTAGCTCGAGCTCAACACCCCGAGTTCTTCTTCCTTGAGTTATTGGTTTTCCCTCGAGAAGCAAGCCTCTCCTTCAACCTTCGAGATGTAGTACTCTAAATTCTGAAGATCTACCTTGGGGCTACTGATAAGTCCATGGTTCGTATTCGGGCCTCATTCATACTCGAACCAGGGCCCGAGAAGGGTCGTGGGGTCGAGATTACGCGGAGGGTGGATCCACGGGTCCATCTGATGAGGAATGAGAAATGACTATTTTTAGATTATTCATATAATCTAAAAATGGTAACCATGGTTCTAGAATGTTTATTTTAAGTATGTTTTGTTTATTTCCTTTTAGATTTAGGACATTGTTATTATAGGAAAATAGATGAAATCTTAATCCTCTTTAGATTTACTTTTCTTAGGTAATATATAATGTAATCCCCTATGGAGAATTATTCAGACAATTGATATATAAAATTCTTTGCGACAAAAATTGTAAATCTTCAAGTGCGAGCGACTCAAACTTACCTGACAGATGCGACGTTTGACGGACCCTGAAGCGTGACGTGGAAGGACAATATTGTTACTTTATAAGTTTCCAGGCAATTATACATTTTTTCTACATCCGTCAACTACCATCTAGCCATTTATTCACCACGTTCGAACCCTAAGATCCGTTACATAAAACCCGCGCTATCCGTCCTGCATCATTTTGGCATCAGAGCTCGGTCGAACATGGTGAGACAGAAAGAGAATGACAAGGATGACGATGATCCATCTATCATATTTTCTTTGAGCCAAGGAGATATGACCGTTACGGAGTACATGAAGAAGTTTGAGGAGTCAAAGGTGCGTTGGACAACTTATGATAGCGAAGACATGGCTTTGGCTAGATTCAAGTTAGGCCTTAATCGAGAGATCCAAAAGTGTATGATGCCTCACCCAGTTGCTACCGTCACTGCAGCTTTCCAACTAGCTCTTCAATTTGAGAAGAGTCTACAACTTCATTCTTTCACGAAGGTGAACACTACACGGGAAGGAATTGCAAAGAAGTTCACACTGCCAAAGAGTTTTAATAAAACTGCAGTTACTGAGTCACAAGTCGAATCACCAAGTGTCGATGAACGAGAGAAAGAAGATGAGTCTTTGTTGAATCTTAGCAGAAAGATCTTAATGGCACGTCAACAATTTTCCAGACTACGGTGAATTGTGGGAGGGAGTACCGAAAACTCACCATTGATGGAAGTAGTAGTATTAATATGGTTTCAGAAACTACAATTGAGAGACTTGAACTATCAACTGAACCACATCCTGAACCATACAAGATTGCTTGGGTGGATAATACTTATATTCTGGTAAAAAAAAGATGTTTAGTACACCTGAAGAAGGGTAGATATTCAGATTCTGTTTGGTGTGATGTTGTGCCTACGAGGGTTACTCATATTCTCTTAGGTTGTCTTTGGATAAATGATCGGAATGTTTTGCATAATGGTCATGCCAACACTTACTCTTTCAACTTCAACAATGAGCACATTATCTTAAAGTCTTTGAGTCCAGACGGTTTGCAGAAATTTGTAAATCCAACAAGCGCTAAGGTAATGATTGAGAAGATTGAAGCAAACGAGCAAAATACAAAGTGCAGTCAACCTTTAGAGAATGTACATGTTACAGAAGATGCTGAAGAGAAAACAAAGTGCGGCCACATCTTTGAGCATTTTAAGGTGGTTGAAGATGTTGAAGAGGATAAGCAATGCAAACCAATGTTTGAGAAGAAACCCAATGAAGAGACTTTCAAGAGGGAAGAAACGGTTGCAGAAGAGAAAAATGTTGAAATATCAGCTACCAATTCAGAAGAGACAAAGTGGGAGAGAGAAATTAAGTTTACTAATTCTGCACTTTTGTCTTTTGGAGGAGTTAGGAAGATTACTAAAACTCAAGTGAAGTATTTTCCCAAGTTGCCTAAGTTAGTTTCTGCAGTATCACATGGTGGAAGTAAGGATGTGCTACGTCTCAGAAAAATTCCGAAATTAGTATCTGGCCAGAAATATCTTATTCGTTGGAAATATCTCGTTCGATGGAAGGGACATCCACGTGAAGAATGTTCAAGGTATACGGATTTGGAGCCTTCTAAGATGACCTGTGATTTTAACTCGCCGGAGTCGAGTTTTTTCAAGCTGGCGAGAATGATGAGGAATGAGAAGTGACTATTTTTAGATTATTCATATAATCTAAAAATGGTAACCATGGTTCTAGAAGGTTTATTTTAAGTATGTTTTGTTTATTTCCTTTTAGATTTAGGACATTGTTATTATAGGAAAATAGAGGAAATCTTAATCCTCTTTAGATTTACTTTTCTTAGGTAATATATAATGTAATTTCCTATGGAGAATTATTCAGACAATTGATATATAAAATTCTTTGCGACAAAAATCGTAAATCTTCAAGTGCGAGCGACTCAAACTTACCCGACAGATGCGACGTTTGACGGACCCTGAAGCGTGACGTGGAAAGACAATATCGTTACTTTATAAGTTTCCAGGCAATTATACATTTTTTCTACATCCGTCAACTACCATCTAGCCATTTATTCACCACGTTCGAACCCTAAGATCCGTTACATAAAACCCGCGCTATCCGTCCTGCATCACCATCAATCCTAATCCTTATAAGGAATGCGTATATTATGAATGTTCTACAAGGAATATACATCCTCCTAAACATCGTAATACAACCATGACTGAAATACACTTCTTCTATACATGGTAGTGCAACTACTATTCCCACAAGAGTTGTATTACTACCATAAATACATCTTGGTGATCTACGGCTTGTAGCCATATAAATACCAAAGGTTTGGTAAACCTCTCTATCTATGATTTTACACACAATACGCCTTACGCATCATACTAATTTGAGCGTCAGAGTGTCTACCCTCGGGACACCCGAGGCTTTGTTTTGCAGATCAGTTCGTGAGCAGG
Source organism: Sherardia arvensis (assembly GCA_948330725.1). NCBI lineage: Eukaryota > Viridiplantae > Streptophyta > Magnoliopsida > Gentianales > Rubiaceae > Sherardia > Sherardia arvensis. Next base: position 16,386,419 of record OX415242.1, read on the forward strand.
GTTCATGATCAAGCGCGGGTCGTAGACATCCATCACTGCTATAATTTTTGAAAATTTGCCAAGCAAGTCCAAAACACCACCGTTGGAGATGCTCTTAGAATTATGTGGAATCATACAAGCTAATTTATAATATTAATAACCATTGGAGATACTTGTAGTTTGCTAACTAATTAGTTTGAATTAATGTAAGCTACAAAGTAATGTAGCTTAACCGTTGAAGATGCTCTAAGCACTAGCTTACCATTGTTTTACCCTTTACAAGCACTAGTTTCACAAGCAACTAGCCTTGGAAAGCAACTAGCTTGAGTCCCATTTAGTAGGCCCCACATCAATATTCAATGTATTTAGATGTATATTAAAATTATGTGGGATCATACAAGCTAATTTATAATATTAATAACCATTGGAGATACTTGTAGTTTGCTAGCTAATTAGCTTGAATTAATGTAAGCTACAATGTATTGTATCTTACAGTCAATGGTTGGTTTTTTGGACTTACTTGCAATTTTTTTTAAATAGTTAGAGCATCTCCAATGGTTGCATTTTGGACTTGCTTTGCAATTTTTATAAATAGTTAAGCTACTTGCTTACCATTGTTTTTTGCCACGTCATTAGCCTTCTCAAGGGTGGGTTGCCTTCACAAGCAACTAGCTTGACATTATTTTTGTGGGTCCTACATCACTAATTCAATAGTATTTGGTCAATATTGTGCATATGTAGGACCATAATAGCCAATATTCAAGGTAGCTTACCACTAATTAAAACACTAGCTTGACAAGCTACTTGCTTGAAAAGATGACGTGGCAAGTCAAGCTACACCATCATCTTGCTTACCACTGAAGATGCTCTTAAGCTAGTTGCTTAGAGTATCTTCAATGGTAAGCTAGAACATGTTGTAGCTTGAGGTGCCACGTCATCTTTTCAAGCTAGTGGCTTGACAAGCTACTTGTTCCTTTAAGAGCATCTCCAATGCAAGCCTCAATTTTGGGCGTCAATTGCTCCACATGGCACATATTGAATGGAGTTTCAATATGATGTAATCAATACCAATTTTATTGAGGGTCATTTTAAAATTTTCCTCTCCAATGCTAAAGTAAACTAGAGTGAATGAATGAGAGAGAGATGCAATAATTAGACATGTGGAGTTCATTTATTGAGTGAATGGATGAGAGAGAGAGAGAGAGAGAGTTGCAAGTTGCAATTTGAGCCTCTATATCTTGCAAGTCAAGTTGGGGCTTCTAAAAAAAAAGGAAACCACGTCATATTGAAACTTTAATTGACGCTTGCATTGGAGGTATTTTTTAACTTGAGCCACACCCAATATGACGTGGATTTGGACTTTTTTCCAAATAGAGGCTTAGCATGCAAGCGTCACTTTTGGGTGTCAATTGCTCCACATGGCACATTTTGAATGGAGCTTCTATATGGTAATCAATACCAATTTAAAGGGGGTCATTCTAAAATTTTCCTCTCCAATGCTATACCAATTTAGAATGAATGAATGAGAGAGAGGTGAATTAAATTTGACATGTGGAGTTTATTTATTGGGTGAATGGATGAGAGAGAGAATTGCAAGTGGCAAATTGGGCCTCTATATCTTGCAAGTCTAGTTGGGGTTTCAAAAAAAAAAGGAAAGCCACGTCATATTGATACTTTAATTGACTCTTGCATTGGAGAAATTTTTTAGGTTGAGCCACAATCAATATGACGTGGATTTGACTTTTCCCAATTAGGAGCCTAGCATTGGAGATGCTCTAATGGTAAGCTACAAAACACATGTAGCTTGATTGGACCCACATATCTTTAATATGGATAAAAATCTCATTTTAAAAATTAATCACATTCTTCTATTATAATAATTATATAATAATATGTTATTTTACAATAATGGAAAAATTAAGTAATAAAATTTAGTAAATACTCAATGAATAACCAATGTCTTGATAGTAAAAAAAATTCAAGAGAATATATATATATATATATATATATATATCTGTTATTTATAAATATATTTTTATAAGTATATCTATTATTTGTTTATTCAAAAGAATTTATATATATATATATATATATATTGTTTATGCAGAAGGAGTTGTATAGTGAACAATACGGTCCATGTGAAATCCACTTTTTGTGTAATGAAACATTTAATGGCATTCAACGCGTACGATCTCAAGCAGGCATGCTCTCGCAAGCAACAGTTTCCTCCAAGCAGTGTACGCGAACGCAAAAACAATGGTAAGCAGTACTTCTATCATTTTTGAAAATTTGCCAAGCAAGTCCAAAACACCACCGTTGGAGATGCTCTTACCATTATTCTTTGCCACGTCATTAGCCTTCTCAAGGAAGAGCATCTCCAATGGTTGCATTTTTGGACTTGCTTGGCAATTTTAATAAAATATTCAGCGCTAGCTTACCATTGTTTTACCTAGGGGTGGAATCGGTACGAATACCATCCTTTTTAGACAATACCATGTACCATACCAAATACTTTGGTACACACTTTTTAAATACCGATACCAACCAAACAAGTCGGTATACCATTTATATTAATATATTGATTACCAATAAGTTTTGTTGGTATTCGGTATATACCGTACATGTACCAAAAATAATTTCATCGATATTTTTTACAATTTTATGATAGCACGATGAAACAAATATTGAGAAAAAAAATCACATACAAAATAAATAAAAATATATGTAATATGTAGAATTCACAAAATTCATCAATAATTCATAAAAAGTAAAATAGTCAAGTGACGGGATGAAAAAAATAATAACTAAAAGTCTAGAAGATGACCTTACAATCCATTAAAAAATTTAACTCAAGTATATTATAAAAGTAGAAATTCCAATTATGCTAGCTCCTGGATTAGCAATCCTGCTGCCTGCATTGGCATTATTAAACTCCCCACTCTCGGCCGCATTATTAAACTCCCCACTTTCGGCCTTTGTTTCACTTGTGAACCTGTGCATTACATCAATCAACTACAACATGTCCTGTTGATGTTTTCTGAGCAGTTTGAGCTCCAACTCCAAAGCTTTCAAACATATGGATACTAAAATTAATGAAATTAATAACACATGTTAACTGTCTACTAAAATAATTACACATGAGTATAAAAGAGTTTTTAATCTCAATCAGAAAATACTACAGATGAGAATTAGAAAACGGAAATAAAATGAAAGCTAAGTTAACATTTCAGAAAGAGAAAAAAAGATGGTGTACCTTTTTCAATCGCTTCCAACTCTGTGTATAAATCAAACTCTTCTTCAGTTGGATCCTGGTATAGGTTTGGTGGATCACTCTTTAACCAGTCATGCGTACATACCAACGCCTCCACCATTTTCGGGGTTAGTGAAGCTCTAAAAGGATCAACAACTCGTGACCCCAAGCTGAATGCATTTTCTGAAGCTACTGTAGAACAAGGAATAGCTAAGATATCTTTAGCTACCTTCGAAAGCACCGGATAAGTCGCTTCATTCCTTCTCCACCACTTTGCAATATCAAACCCCTTGGAACTAATGCTGACATATTTATCATTCAAATATTGGTCGACCTCATTCTTGATACAACCAGATTTATCTTCCACCCTTTGTCTTGCTACCTCTCTACTAATTGCATCCAAACCATCCAATTCCTAATTATCGACCTGTAACTTTGGCTCAGTATCATCAACAGTACCTTGATTCTCTTGTTCACCTTTGTATTCTTCATACATATCCATCAGAATTTTCTTAAGGTCGCTTTCTATTTTATCGTTCACCTCAGTTGAAACTTTAACTGCTTTCAAAGCAACTTTAGCCCACTGCAGCTTGTACCTGAGATCTAAAACATTTGCAATCAGGATAACCTTATTAATAACCCCATAGCAGCCCCAATATTTATTAAACTTCTCCTTCATACTTACTGCAACTTTTTTCAAGACGACGTCAGTTGATTGACAAGCTTTATCAATTTTTATCTGCAAAGTGATCATCTCAACAAACAAAGTATGTGCAGTAACAGATTTCCAAGCACTGAGCTTTTTTTTTTTTTTTTGATGAACCCTTTTCTTAATTAATAAGCAAAAACTATTACAAGTTTAGACCTTCACTCCCAGTCTACTACAAAATTCCTAACCTATTACTAGGTTCAAAAGGCTATATTTCTAATCACTTCTAAAAACTCCTTTGGACCAGTTGAATTCATCTTCAATTCTTTTCCCCACTTTTTCTGCCAGCAATGACTTGTGATTAAAGATTCTGTTGTTTCTCTCCTCCCAAATATGATAAAGTGTGGCAACTAGGTTGAAGAGTTTCTTGACCTGACCTGTTCTACACCATGTCAAAAGCCTTCTCCTCAAGTCCCTTAAGTTCTTCAGTTCCTTCAGCCCCAGTGAAATCAAAATGTCCTTACAAAAGTTGCATTTGGCAAAAAGATGTTGGGCTGTCTCCTCCTCCAAGCCACATAGGCAGCATTTAGGTTGTTGCTGGAGTATCTTGTACTTCTGGAGCCTATCAACAGTGGCTAATTTACCTTTGAGCATGAGCCATAAGAAGAATCTGTGTTTTGGGAGTAACTTACTATGCCAGGTCAGTTTAGCCCAAATATCTTCTTCTTCCTCTCCTTTCATGATGTTGTATGCAGCAGTAATAGAGAAACATCCATCCCTCCTTGTACAAAGCTGCATTTTGCCAAGCATTTTATCTTTCAACCTCACAAGTAGCTTCCAGATCCAGCTATGTCCCTCTTGAGCTTGATATGTGTCAAAAGATGTTCCTTTTAGATAGAAGGCCTGAATCCACCTTATCCAAAGTATATCTTTCTTCTGCTGAATGTCCCACACATGCTTGCATAAGGATGCCAGATTCCACAAAGAAGGATCTTTTATGCCCATGCCACCAAATTTTTTTCCTTTACAAAGGGAACTCCATGCTGCTGGTGTGAAGTACTTGCTATTTGGATCCTTTCCCCATAAAAAGGCTCTACACATCTTTTCTACCTCCTCATGTATTTCTTCTGTAATTTTCAAGACACTTGACCAGTAGCTTGAAAGGCTAAGTAGTAAAGTGTTGATAACATGTACATTCCCTGCATGAGATAAGTGCCTTCCCTTCCAGCCAGCTATTTTGACTCTGATCTTGTCCAATAAGCTTGCACAAGTCTCTTTGTCCCGTTTGCAAGTTGAGAGGGGCAGTCCCAAGTATTTTAGGGGGAGTTCACCCCTTGATACATTGAGAATTGAGGCCAGTAAGTCCTTTTCACCCTCATCCATCACTGAGAAAAAAGCCACTGATTTCTTTTCATTTATTCTCAGCCCTGTGGTATACCTGAATTCTTCCAAACAGGTCTTAATCCCTCTCATAGATTGGGCATTTGCACCACAAAAAAGTAGCAAATCATCAGCAAAGATTAGATTGTGAATTCCCACCCTTCCACACCTTTGATGGTATTGGATAGTATTGTCTAGATAGTGAGCCTCCAGCATTCTGGTCAGATACTCCATACCAATAACAAAAAGTAAGGGAGATAAAGGATCACCTTGCTTGACTCCCTTTTTACCCTTAAAAGCAGCAGTATAACCACCATTGATAGAAATGCAAAATGAGGATGTGAAGACACACCTCTGGAGCCATGTCATGAATAGTGGAGGAAACTTCAAGGCTGCAAGCCAATCAAAAAGGAAATCCCAGCTCAAATTGTCAAAAGCTTTTCTGATATCAATTTGAAGCAAGCAGCTAGGTCTCATGGTAGTGTTGTGGTACTTCTGGATGAGTTCTTGTGTGAGCAATACATTGTGTGCAATTTGTCTGCCTTTTACAAATGCACCCTGATTTTGGCTGACCACTGAGGGCAAAACCATTCCCAGCCTTGTGCATAAGATTTTAGCCACCATCTTATACAACACTGAGCAACATGCAATAGGCCTAAGATCATTAGCTGTTTGTGGCAAGGGGCATTTAGGGATTAGGGCTAGCACTGCTTGGCTGAAGTCAGAAGGCATTTTGTCCCCAGCAAAAAAACCTTTACTGCCCTTATCACTCCAGGGCCAGTTATACTCCAAGTCTTCTTAAAAAATTGGCTGGTAAAGCCATCTTGGCCAGGACTTTTGGATGAGCCAATACTCTTCAATGCAACATATATTTCCTCTGAAGTAATATCTTGTAAGTGAGGCCTGCTGGCTTACTGAAAGTGTGCCCCCCAACTTCACATACTCCTTGTTCATCTTCAGTGTAGTCTTACTAGTTTCTCCAAGCTGCTTCTTGAAAAAATCAAGTAGATGCATCTCAATAGCTTCCCTTCCTTCTATCAAATTGGCACCATCTGAGAGGCATAAAATTTGGTTGTGGTATTGTCTACTCTTCAAGAGTGAGTAGAACAATTTAGTAGGCCTGTCCCCTTCCTTGATCCAATTAATTTTTGCTCTCTGCTGTAGGAAATTAAATTCTGCTTCAGCATAGAACTCCAGAAGCCCTCTTTTGTCTCTTTCCATTTGCTGCTGTTTCTGTGAGGTGAGGTCCTTGCTTAGCTCTGTGACTGATTGCTCCCACTCTTCCCTTGCCATTGCTGCCCTTTTTTCAATCTCTGAGAATTGCCTTCTGTTCAGGCACAAAAGGGGTGATTGGATGCCCCTTAATTGCCTAAACAGATCCTCCATGGTCTGCACAGCCTCATCCTCCCATACAACCTTTATAATATCTTGGAATTGTGGAGATGTGCTCCACATATTATAGAATTTAAAAGGTTTAGGGGCTTGCCTTTCTTTCTTCCTCAACTGGATAATTTGTGGGAAATGATCAGAGATCTCAGTAGTGCTAACCAAGCACAATGTTTCTGGAAAAGTAGCAATCCAGGCATGATTGACAAGGGACCTGTCAATTCTACTGAAAATCCTCTCCCCCACTGCCCTCTTGTTCTCCCAAGTGTAGCTAGGGCCAATTGTTTTTAGTTCCAGCAGCTGTAAGTCTTGCACACACTCCTGGAAATCAATAATTTCTTTTGTCTGTACTGAGGTCCCCCCCTGCCTATCATCCAGATGCAATGAAGCATTGAAGTCACCTGTGATCAGCCATGGATAAGCTCCATGGTCCAGCTTCTTCAGTTGGGACCACAGTGGTCCTCTGCCCTCTATGGTGTGGTAGCCATATACAAAAGTGACAAAACACTCCAGTTTCAGGGCCTTTATACAGCAATGCACATCCAGCCATTGTTCATTTTGTGCAGTTGCAATGATCTCATAAACATCAGGCCTCCACCCTACCCAGATTCTGCCCTTGTCATTGACATCATTAGTGGTCATCCAGTTCCATCCCATGCTACTGAAATCCTTCCACACCTGCTGCTCTTTTGCCTTTTTAACTTTAGTCTCCATAAAGCCAACTAAACCAAAACTAGAAGCTGTACAAAATTTTTTGATTTTTTTCTGCTTATCTGTCCTATTTACACCCCTGATGTTCCATGCCAGAATGTTGCTATTCATCAGGTGGATCTGCCAGAGCCAGATACCTCCCTCCTGAACCTTCATCCCTCACTTCTTCCATTGGCTGCTTTCCCTGCCTGTGTGCAACATTGGTGACAGCCTCAAAACCCTCCTCATCCTTGTCCATTTTTTGTGGTTTCTCCCTTTTGCCAATTTTTGCATCTGGCCTCAGCTGTGGAGCAACTCTCCAGGCAGTTGGTTTGGCTACAGGGATCCATTTCTTTTGTTGATGTCCTGCAACTGGAGCATTCTTCCTACATTGCTCTTTTAAATGGCCTAATCTCCCACATTCACCACACTTCACTGGTTGCCATTCAAACACCAAAGGCTGGTGCTGAATTATATCCTCCTCATCTATGTAAGGTACAGAGTTTGGAACTACATCTGCAATTTCCACCTCTACTTGCACCCTTGCAAAGCCCAGCCTTGCATGATTTAGTGTGCAGTCATCTATTCTTTTAGGGACACCAATGGGACTGAGTATCTTGCTGAGAATGGAGGGCTTCCAGTATGGGAGGGGCAGCTTAGGGAGTTGAATCCATACTGGAATTTTAGTGGCCTCAAATTCCCACCAATTTTTAGACCAAGCTTTAACCAACACTGGCTTATGATCAAAAAGCAACAGGCCCTTGCTCAAAATCTCCTCACAGTACTATTTCTGGCTAAATCTCACCATAAAGATACCATCCTTCATCCTCCACACCTTCTGTATTTTTGCAGAACCCCATATTCTATTAAAGAAACCCTCCATGACTCTATGAGGTGGGAAAGCTCCTAAAATTTTACAAACCAGAGTTGACTCCCAGTCTTTGACACTTTCCTCTACTTCTTCCTTAGAGATTTTAGCCATTTTTATACCTTCAATTGACAGAGGTTCAACAAAATTTACCTCAGTTGAAGTCCCTCCAAAAAGATTTCTCCAGTTCTTCTCTTTCTTCTCCATCTCCTCAGCTTGGTCAGCCCAGCTTCTGGATGAGCCCAGTCCACTGTTTGGTGTACTGTTCACAACTGGATCTGCATCTCCCCTGGCTTTTGTTTCCTTCAACCTTGGTGTTTGAGCATCCACACACTCCTCCTCATGTTGGTGTAGTACTTCCTCCTCAGGCAGCTGAGCTAGCTCCACTTCTGGCAGCAACCCATCTGAGCTAGCTTGTTTCTTCACTACTGAAAAGTCCCCATCTCTCTGCAGGATCTGTTTGTTTCTGCCCCTCTTCTTGATGCTACCAGACTTCCCTGGAGAAGGCATCTGATCACTGGTGAAGAGATCAGCACCAGATCTGGATGAATCAAGCACAGTTGGACAGAAATTGAATTACACACAGTGAAGGTGTAATCGCACACAGTAGAGCTCTGCAAAATCAACCCATCTTATGTTTTTATAGTTTTGAGCTTTTAACGCCGTTTCCCAAGCACTGAGCTTTATAGTTGCTTCATAGAATTTTTTCAGAAAGACACAAAATGCTTCAGCATTTCTCCAATCCGCAGAGTCAGGAGGTCCCGTTTTCCCCTCGAAGTAGTTCCTAAAAGGTACATCCTCTTCTCCCATCCTTGTAAATACATATTCATATTTAAAAGCAGCTTCTAACATCATATAGGTACTATTCCACCTAGTGACAACATCCAATGGCACATTTACGTTTGCCCTCATATTCTCCAGCACAGCAAATTCCCTAAACTTATCAAGTCTAGCAGATGATGACCTCACATATTTTGCACAGTTCAAATAGCTGCAATTCCACTCTCCAACTCTTTCAACCCATCCTTAACAATCAAATTAATAATATGGCAAGCACATCTCACATGAATATACTCACCATCAAATGATAAAGTTTTGTAGCTTCTTAACCTCCTCGTGATATATTGAACAGCCACATCATTGGAAGAGGCATTATCAACTGTGATAGTGAATATCTTCGTAATCTCCCATTGTCTCAAGCAGCTTTCAACAGCTCTGCCTATGTCCTCTCCTTTGTGACTAGTAATTGGACAAAAGTTAATGATTTTTTTTGTGCAATTTCCAATCGTGGATATGCATTTATCAGCACACCTTTTCTTGTTGTATCTGTGATATGTCTTATAGCCCCAGTAATGTTGTGTACAATCAGCTTAGACTGCTTGAGATCATTTGCTTCAGGTTCGGGACGTAAAGGATGCTGGTCACACTTATTCCTCACATGAGCCCACATTGAAGATGTCTCATTTAACTTTGCTGAATACAACACCTTTTCACCACATATTTCGCAAACGCAAAGGTTAGGTTCTGCTTCATCCGAACCTTGCAACTTGCATCTACTAAAGTATGCCCAAAGTGGTGATCTTTTACTGGGTTCTTTCCCTTTCCGAAGTAAGGTAGAAGCAGAGATATCAGGAGGGGTTTCACTTACTGGCTCAGATGGGGGAGGGGTTTCCACAGGTGGAGTCACTTGATTAACTCCATCAGCATTTGGAGTTGACTGCAGGCCGCGACCATTACTGATAGCGCTACTACTCATCTTTATAACTTGTCATCCCATTGTTAGGCTCTGAACACCAAAAGGACTTTATCAAATAATCGCAAGAGTGTTATCAAACAACTGAAAGCAACAAGCACAATGTGTCAACATATGACATTAACATAAAAATATTTTTCATTTCAGAAGCACACAAAACTGAGCAATGTGTACTAATTTCAGCAGCATTCATGCAAAATTAAGCATGTGCAAATTCTAGGCATCAATTTACACTTTCTGTGTGGTTGGTTTGTAATGTAGTTCCATAAATTCTGCAATTTATCATGTGTGCTAGAACAGGACATTAGCTATATCATGCATCTTTCACTGTGAAACTACTGAATAAATAAACATCATAAAACTAACTAATTTGCTCCTAAAAGTTCATAAATATGCAATCAGGCATTCAAATGACATTTTAAAGACTCTTAAACTAATCATCATCATAAAACTGAATAAATGAGATCCCATGTTAATATTATAATTAAAAGACTTGAAAAGTGAAATCTTTGCATACAGACTCAGGCAACGTGTTAACAAGAAAACAAACACAATCTATACTCAAATACAAAAAGCTACATGCAACAACCTCAATATATCAACCAAGTGGATTAAAAAATGAGTCCAAAACCGTGCCTTTATGTACCTTCAAGCTTTAATACCATGTTCTCTTGATTTGAAGTAAACCCTGTCAATCAACCAAAAAAGTATTTGAATTCAATAACAATAACTATAATTTCCCAATTTCCAAATACTAAATCTGATTGACAGACATCTAAATAACCACAAAAAAACAAAGAACCCCCAAGTGAAGATCCGTTCGATCATAACAGTTCTAAATAACCCCAAAAAATTGAAAGAATTAATCACCGCACAGTTTGTAACAATTGAAGTTTACCTTAGGAAGAGCCCAATAGAATCAAGGATTGTACAAAATTGCTTGTAGTTCTTGGCACTTGAATGCTCCGGTCAAGAATCACAAGCAGCGGGCTGAGAATTGCAAAATATGATTAATAAAGTAAGGCGAAAGTTTCAGAGTTTTAGTAGAATACTGAAACTAAAGTACAGGCTATTGAAGAGTTTAAGGAAGAATAAAAGACTTAATTATTTAATAAATCAAAATTATTAATTATTTTAATCAATTAATATATTTAATTTAATTAATATTATGATTTCGGTACGGTACGGTAATACCGTGGTAATGAAAATTTGATACCAATACCGTACCAATAATAGACTATGGTACGGTATACCATACCATTAATTTCGGTATTGAATTGGTACGGTATATTTTGGTACGGTTTCGGTTGGCATATGGTTGGTACAGTATTTTTGGTAAATTTTGCCAACCCTATTTACCTTTTACAAGCACTAACAACACAAGCAACTAGCATGGGCAAGCAACTAGCTTGAGTCTCATTTAGTAGGCCCAACATCAATAATTCAATGTATTTAAGATGTATATTAGAAATATGTGGGATCATACAAGCTAATTTATAATATTAATAACCATTGGAGATACTTGTAGTTTCCTAGCTAATTAGCTTGAATTAATGTAAGCTACAATGTATTGTAGCTTACCGTTGAAGATGCTCGAAGGTTGCCACTAAGCTACAACTAATTTAAACACTAGATTGAAAAGCCACTTGTTTAAAAATATGATGTGTCACCCTAAGCTACAAGGGAGTGTGGCTTACCGTTGAAGATGCTCTAATTGAGTTTTGCATTGGAGGAGTTTTTTAACTTGAGCCACAATAAATGTGACATGGATTTAGGGTCTGTTTGCCGGAGTTTTTCTGTAAAGCAGTTCAGTTCAATTCAGTATTTTTTTAATTTTTTTCAGTTCAGTTCAGTATTTTTTTAATTTTTTCAATTCAGTTGAATTTTTTTTCCGGTTCAGTTCAATATTTTTTATTTTTTCAGTTCGGTTAAATATATTTTTATTTTTTCAGTTCAGCTCAGTATTTTTTATTTTTTCAGTTCAGTTCAGTTCAATATATTCATGATTTTTCAGTTCAGATAAATATTTTTATATTTTTTTTCAGTTAAAATAAATATTTTTTATACATTTTTCAGTCCAGTAAATTCCTATGTATATGTATATATTTTTAATTATAACTCTCTACTGTTTTTTCGATTCAGTTCAGTTTATATTCAGTTGAATTCAGATCAGATCACAAAATTAATTTTTTCATAATGTGATTTAATGCAATCCAAAATAATTTAGTCACACTATTTTCAGTATATTTACCTTTTGTTCATTTCATAGCAATTCAAATCAGTTTTTTTAACTTCGTTGATGCTATTCAACCTAATGTAGGTGTACAAGTATTTAAGTATGTCTAAATCAATAAACGTGTTCGATCAAAGTAATTTAGAAGTAATATTACTCTTTTGGCATACATTTAATTTTAATTCAAATAAACTCAGTTTCAAACCATATCAAATCAATTCAAAATATGGTTTTTCTAACGAGTGCCCATGGGCACTCGTTAACAACATTTGATTCCCTAAGAAATTGTGCTTATTTACAGCAATTATACAGGTCCATGTTTAATAATGCAGGCCTGAAAAATACAATATGTGGTCCTGAATTGTATTAGTGCATCCAAAATATTATATTTTGGACTTGCATTAGTAAACATGGACATGCATGTATCACTACTCCTTGTTTAATTCCGCTCATTCAATGCATCAGATTTATCCATTCCATCGTACTATAATCAATGTTATTTCCAATCTTCCATCCACGGCTCACGTGTTTCCCTCCTCTTTGTGTCTTTGTCGATTCTGATTCTTCCCTCCAAAACCATACACGTTTCCTTCCATACCTCCTTCCTGTCGAATCGTAGATAATAATCTGAGGATGAAGCTCAACCAACTTTTGTTCGAACTAAATGGATAAAGATGGAAAATATATAGAATCGAGTAGGTTATTTATTGTTAATCGTCAAATTCTCTATATAGAATAAGAAGTGTGGGATAAAAAATGCAATTAAAGTATACCGACAGAAGCAGTGTGCGCTGCGTTATAGACGTCGATGGAGGGAAAATAGGTTAAGTTTTGGAGGGAAGGAGTGCAATTATACATATCCACCGCTCCATTGGATGGGTGGAAGGAAACTTGTATGGTTTTGGAGGGAAGAATCGGAATCGACAAAGACATAAAGAGGAGGGAAACACATGAGCTGTGGAGGGAAAATTGGAAAAATACATATATTGAGAGGAGAGGTAAGGAAGGAAAAATACAAGAAATAGCATTGATTATGCGTATGATGGAATGGATCAATCTGATGCATTGAATGAGTGGCATCAAATAAACACAATTTCTTAGGGAATCAAATGTTGTTAACGAGTGCTCATGGGCATTAATTAAATAAGCACAATTTCTTAGGAAATCAAATGTTGTTAACGAGTGTCAGAAAAACCGTTCAAAATAATAATATTTAGTTCACTTTAATATCTTCATCATGAGGGCATAAACTGCAAAATTCTTGATGCTATATTCAGTCGAAATTGATTCATTTCTTCCTTCCTTTGAGGGCTGAACAATTCCTTATCCGTCGTTTCTTGAGCATTATCGTAATGCTATACAACAGGTATCCTAAGTTTTTCCATGTGCATATAGTTATGAAGCGCGATTGTTGCTACTATTATGGTCATTTGCCACTCCTTCATTTGAGGCATCGCCTTAAGCATGCACCCTCTATTTTTTTTAAGTTGCCAAATGAGCTTTCCACAGTGTTTCAATATTTAAAATTTTTCAGTTCAGTTCAGTTCAATTGTTCAATATTTTTATTGTTTTTAGTTCAGTTCAATATTTTATATATTTTTTTAGTTCAGTTCAATAATTTTTTATATTTTTCAGTTCAGTTCAGTATTTTTTTTATTTTTTCAGTTCAATATTTTTTTTATTTTTTTCGGTTCAGTTCAGTTCAACGAGAAATAAACTCTATCGAACCGCGCATTTTAGAATTTTTCCAAACAGGCTCCATCGTATATGACGTGGCACTAGCCCCGCTCCGGGGCTTTTCAGTAATTCTTATCCGCCTAAGTAACCCAGGAAAGAAGCGACGAGGAAATGTCAAAGGAATGAGTGAGCCCTGAATCCTGATCACCTCACTCGGACGCTGCCTTCATAATTTGATCGGAATAAATGGGGGAGCAGTTGGGATCGGAGCTGTGTATGGATATGGATCCACAGAAGCTGGCCACCGCTGAGGACTGGAGGAATGCGCTGAATAAAGTGGTTCCGGCGGTGGTCGTGCTCCGAACCAACGCCTGTCGAGCATTCGACACTGAACCCGCCGGGGCGAGCTATGCCACAGGTTTCGTCGTTGATAAGCGGCGCGGCATCATTCTCACCAACCGCCACGTTGTTAAACCAGGTAGCCCTGCAATTTCACTCAATGCTCTTATTCAATTTCACTCAATACTCTTATTCAATTTCACTCAATACTCTTATGCCCAGGCCCGGTGGTGGCAGAAGCAATGTTTGTCAATCGCGAAGAGATACCAATTTATCCTATCTACAGAGACCCGGTGAGTTCACTCACACGCTTTTCTTTTCTTTGTACCACTGCCACTTGCAATTAATGGCCTGCTTTCATCTTTGCATAGGTTCATGACTTTGGTTTCTTTCGGTATGACCCGGTGGCAATCCAGTTTCTCAGCTATGAAGAGATACCCCTAGCACCAGAGGCCGCATCGGTTGGACTAGAGATAAGGGTTGTTGGTAATGATAGTGGAGAAAAGGTCATACCTTGTTTCTTTCCACATCATCTTAATTTGCTATTGCAACTTGCATTCCAATCAAATTAATAACTAGGACTTGAGTTGTAAATATTGAAAAAATACAGATTCACAAAATATTGTATGGAATCAATTGCAATCATAATAGGGAGTATATGTTCGTTCTTGTAAACACATTTCACAAAATATTGTATGGAATCTATTGCAATCATAATAGGGAGTATATGTGCGTTCTTTGTAAACACATTTTTTAACAGTTTCATATTTTTTTTTTGTAACATTTTTATTTAATTTCTTCTTAGCTGTTAGTCTTTCCCTGTTTACAGTGGGACTAATAATAAGCTATTTCCACGTGTTTCTGTTGCCATCCTTAAAAAAACAGTCACTTCACTGTAATGCTCATTATAAATGAAGGAAATATCGCGAGATGCAAAAGTATTCAAATTTTCTTTTCGTTCAACTGATTTTTCTGATTGGACCAAGCAACTCTTTAATGCTTTAATTTTAAAAAGGAACAAGCTTTTTATTCATCTTGCTTGTATGTGAGAGCTGGAAGTCTGTTTAGGTCTGTCATTTAAACTCTTTAAACTGCAGGTATCTATTTTGGCTGGCACCCTTGCTCGACTGGATAGAGATGCGCCTCATTATAAGAAGTATAATTTCCTTCTTTTTGGTTCTGCTACTTTATTTCTCCCCTCTATCTATACTGTCTTGAAGATTTGCGGTTCAAGAACTGTTGGTTGGTTGTATTCCTTGCATTTTAAGATTCTCCACGGATGCTCGTTGTGCTTAACTGTTGGTCATGTATGATTATTTTTTGTGGGTTGTGACTGATAGATGATGCTTCTTTCGTAAAAATGAAACTGTCATAGATATTCTTAAATTTATCATGCAACTTTAAAAAACCATTTTTTTCTTGAATAAAATGATTCTGGGAAGTGCTCGCCTACAGAGGTGTTTCCTTTTGTTTTTGGAGTTGGACTACGTTTCTGTTAATTTCTGGATTATTAGTTTTAGATGTAAATTAGGCAATTTGATAACTCAACTGTGCCTTGATTAACTACTTTCCCAACATCATTTGTGAGATTACTTTTTCAAGTCTGTATCCTTTTGGTTCTTATTGTAGCCGTACTAATGATTGCTATTATATTGTTACAGAGATGGCTACAATGACTTCAATACATTCTACATGCAAGTAAGTACTTCTACTAATGATTGCTATTCTATTTGTATTACCATGGTGTTGCGTCTGCTGCCTCTATAACTAGAATGTTCAATGGTGTGACTTGTTCTGAAAGTTTACATAGGTTGCAGTTTTACGTGTTGGACTGCCAACATTATCGTCTTTTCCCCTTTCTCTGTGGAAAAAAAATGCAATTATTGGATACATGTTTTTACCTGAAAATTAGGCAGCTTCTGGGACTAAAGGAGGGTCAAGTGGTTCCCCAGTGATTGATTGGCAAGGTAGAGCTGTTGCTTTAAATGCTGGGAGTAAGTCATCTAGTGCTTCTGCATTTTTCCTGCCTTTGGAACGCGTGAGTAATTTTCAAATTCAAATCTCACTATTTCAGATTTATCAATCACTTGGCCCATTCGTTTAGGTTGTCCATCTCATTGCTGTTAAAAGATATACCTAGCCGTTTAATCGTATAACTATTGACAGGTGGTTAGGGCATTGGAGCTCTTACAAAAGGGAAGAGATTCCTCAACTGGAAAGTGGAAAGCGGTTTCCATTCCTCGCGGTACACTTCAGGTCTGTTTGTTTGGTTATTGTAGGTTTTAAAATAATTGAAAGCAAGATCTGATATTTGCATTTGCTTGGCGATGAAGTATATATATTGATTATAAGGTTTTGTTTTCCACTATTTTTACCCAAATCAATATATAAATTTATTCGCCTTTTCCCCTTAATAAATAAAACTAAATAATTGTAATAATAAAGAGCAAATTTGATTATTCTTTTCTAGAGGTTTACATATATCTTTTGCCAAGGTGATGTGATCCTGCATTTATATATAAAATTAGCCAAATCCAGTGTTTTGTTGAAATATTTGCAGAATTGCAGATGATGATTACATATTTGCCAAGGAATGCTAATGTATATTTGATTAGCTCTGGCCCTAAAGATTAGAGTACCACATAGACTTCAAATTTGGCATCTTTAAAGTGCTTAATCTCTTAGTTCTACTTCTAGTCGTGGCTTGTGGCTCACTTTTAGTTGAGGCCTGAGGTATGCTTGTCTTCACTTGGCAACTAAAGAATACAGAATGCGGAGTACTCTCCTGTTCCCCAATTACTGTATTTCTGGTCTGAACCTCTAATGATATGATAAGCTTGGAATAGCAGTTTCATGGTTTTGTTTCAGTTTACTCTTGATATCTTGGCAAAGTGTTGTATGACCTTTCTTCTTGAGAAAGCAATTGAATTGTGCTGATTGGCTACACTAGGCTTCACGTTTCTTGTAATAATGTTCAACTTGTTATGATATTGACCTTCTGTAGTAATTAAACTGTAGGTGACACTTGTCCATAAAGGATTTGATGAAACAAGGCGCCTTGGTCTTCAAGGTGAAACTGAACAGGTCCGTGGGTTCACATTCCCTTAATTTTGTCATTATTCCTTAAGTAAAAAGAAAGGCGATGAATGAGTGCCTAAATATGTTTTATTTGCTAATCAGTTGGTCCGTAGTGCATCTCCTCCAGGAGAAACTGGCATGCTTGTTGTGGACTCTGTTGTAAGTGTATCTCCGTCTAGCTGTTTAATGCAACTAAGCTCGTTCTTTCTTTAGACTTACTCATGCAACTTCTTTTCTGTACATTTATCACAGGTTCCAGGTGGTCCAGGTCATAATTTTTTAGAACCAGGTGATGTTCTTGTCCGGATGAATGGAGAGGTGCGTTTTTGTGGTAATTCGACTGTCATTAGTTCACCTTCTAGTGCTTCTATTCTTGCTAGCCTTGTCTGTTCATGATAGTTGGCATATCTTTGGTATTTTAAAGTTTGAATTGTCAGTCTTTTGTGGTACTAAGGTATGGTCATGCAATGAGTGTATCGATGAATTATAGTTTACATATAATACTTGACTCTAGAAACCTATTGTAGGTGATCACCCAATTCTTGAAGATGGAGACTTTATTTGATGACAGCGTCAATCTGAAGGTGGAACTTCAGATTGAAAGGGGTGGCAAAGGATTAACTGTGAACTTGGTGGTATGTTTTGCTAGTTCTTAACAGCTTCTTATCGCTTTCTCTTGTACCTTTTATTTTGGTAAAAACTGATTTGCAATCATATTAAGTACATTGATGAGTAATTTGATCTTATTAAATCGGACATTCACAAATCTAAATATCACTCGTTTAAATGGTGTTTAAGTCTAATCTTTAATCCCCTCCCCTCCTATTGTGCATATTTGATAAAATTGGTAATGGATCAATTTGGGTTAAAAACACATTTTAAGTAATTTTAATACATAACTTTTGGTCCCTTGTCCCTGCCGTGGTATATGGTCTTTTTCGTTTTTTCATTTTAATTTGCAAGATTTTCAATTTTGATTGCTGAACATTCAAGTCCTAGTGCTTTTAGTCCAATTAGGGGCTGATTTATTAGAATGGTAGGATCCTATTTGTTAATAGGTTGCGATACAGCTTATTTAGTCTATAGAATTAATTACCCTAACCGTCCCATAAAAGTTCAGTTTGGTTTCATTTGACCCTATGAAAAATTTCCGTTCTCATTTGGTCCTTTCGTAGACTTCCGTTTAAAAATAAACTGTACACTAACGGTCAAATTTTTACAAAAATTAACAAATTGCGCTAGAGTTTCAGTTAATATGAAATTGACCCTCTTCATACGAATTTGAAGAAATAAAATAGAAACGAATGCGGAACAATGCTGAAATAGTGCTGCTTTTGTCTCAAAATTTACGAAATCCTAAACAACCCAAACAAGGTTTTTTGAAGTTCACACTAACAAAATCACAAACAAAATCTCAAACTCTTAAAATCCTAAATCAAACTCATGACTCTCAAAAAATCAACTCCAACCAAACACACCCTAAATTTCGAATATGATTTAGTTTCATTCAATTAATGATAAAATTAAGTTCAATTAAATCAAACAAAATACCCTTAGCAGTCCCGCACTCCCCGTCCACCGAAAGGGTTCACCAAATGTCGGTAACCTTTATCACCATCATCATTTGGTACTAATTAAACTAAATTTAATTAAACCATACTAACTTCAAATGAATCAAACTAATTAAATTTGAAAAGCTAAGTATTTTTTTTAATCAGAAAAGTTAAGTTTCAAATAAGCCATGTTAAATTTATATTTTAAAAAAATGTTAAATTTATGGTGAGACCGTGAGATAACAGATGGATGAATAATGGTATAGAAGAATTAAATTAATTAGATTGAGAAGCATGATAACTCAACAAATATAATATTAGTGATTGGCGTAAAATCATCATGTGTTCCCCTGAAAAGTGATGGCAAATGGTCCTGGCAATTTTAAACGACCTGGGCTCGATTGTTTGATTTGTTATCTATTTTATTTCTTTTTAAATCCTTATGTAGAGGGGTCAATATAATATTAAAAGGGAAATTTTTGGGTAATTTATTAATTTTGTTGAAATCTGACCGTAAGTGTACAGTTATTTTTTGATGGAAATTTACCAAGGGACCAAATAAGACCAAATTAACATTTATCGGACCTAATGAGGACAAAAAACTATTATTGGACCAAATGAAACCAAACTGAACTTTTATGGGACCATTAGGGTAATCAATTCTGACTTTTAAGTAAAATTTGTTCAAGCCTGATTGCTTTGGTGGAGAGGGTTTGCAGCATACTTGAATCAGGGCCTCATTGGCCTTAAGCACAGGGCTTGATCAAGTTTTACTTCAAGTCATTATGCTAGACTTGACCTCCAACTGACAAGGTTGTGTGATTTTCTCGACCAATAACCATGTACAAAAGGCCACAGTTTGACTAAATTATGCTGGTATTAACATCAAGGGTCAAAATTATCAGCGTTGGAACACGAGGAACTATAAGTGGTACTGCCCCTATGATGAAAGTAGCAAAACATCTTTTTGACCTTTTGCTTTTCTATGTTTTAGGCGTGACAGTTTTCTTAGGGCGAGTGATCATTCTTAAAATGGTAGCAATATCGTTATGTCTAGGACCTCTAGGTTTTCTTTAACTGATTACAATCATCTTAGCTGCTGTATTTCATTTAGGATTTCCTTTTGCCACTTCATTTAGGTTGGTATTGATTGCTCTGTCTAAAAATGGTAGTAATATCGTGACCGTTTTTATTAGAGCGGGTGATCATTCTAAAAATGGTAGTTATATCGTTATGTCTAGGTTTTCTTCAACTGATTAGAATCATCTTAGCTGCTGTGTTTCATTAAGGATTTCTTTTTGCCACTTCATTTAGGTTGGTATTGCTTGCTCTGTCTTTCTTGTGCTACAGCTCATGTAATATGTCCTTACTATTTCAGGTTCAAGATTTACACTCAGTAACTCCTGAACACTTTTTGGAAGTTAGTGGTGCTGTGATTCATCCCCTATCTTACCAACAGGTTGATTATAGTTAGGATATAATATACATTTTTTGGAAATTTTTTAAAGCATTTTTATGTTGCTCTTTTCTTGCTTTGTCTTCCGCTCTTTTTGATAACACATTGAATTATAAAATCTTTTCCTTTTAAAGTCTGATGCACTCAAAACTCCTCCTGGAATTGTGTATCTATCCTAAGATTATCATTATGCAATTTTCGCCTTTAAGATTTTTAGAATTCTGTGATTTTGCAAATCCTTGTGTGCTATTCAGATTTGGATTATTAAATTAAAATAAACAAAATAAAATATCCTGTTTATTACTTGTAAAATGTTTGACTTGGTTGAAATATGAGTTGATGGTGAATGGAAATTAAAATAATGATAGTT
Organism: Sherardia arvensis; assembly: GCA_948330725.1. Classification (NCBI taxonomy): domain Eukaryota; kingdom Viridiplantae; phylum Streptophyta; class Magnoliopsida; order Gentianales; family Rubiaceae; genus Sherardia; species Sherardia arvensis. The sequence continues at coordinate 16,407,080 of OX415242.1, forward strand.
TTTATGCCTCAACCCTTACCCAAAATCCTAGAATTAGGACCCAGGGTTCTTGCCACCGTTACCAAGGTCTTGTGTCAAATTTGTATCCAAAACCCACAAAATTTGCCTCCCACACATCAATTTAAAACATTACTCCACTTTCTAGAATTCCTGGTTTTGCTGTTATGATGATTATCTCTGATTTCAGGCTAGAAATTTCCGGTTCCAATGTGGTCTTGTCTATGTTGCGGAGCCTGGGTACGAATTTCCAGTTCTTTTTTGCCTTTTCTTTTTCTATGGTGAGTTGAAACATATGGCTCATTTATATGTAATTTTCTTAATATGAATTGTTTAACAGTTTTGCCTTGTGATGGCATCAATTGCATTCATATGGGTTGTTTTCTCTTTCTGATTAGTTTTACCTCTATTGAATGCAGATATATGTTCTTTAGAGCTGGAGTTGCTAGACATGCTATAATTAAAAAGTTTGCAGGTGAAGATATATCACGTCTTGAGGACTTTGTGGCTGTTCTTTCCAAGCTTTCTAGAGGTGCAAGAGTGCCACTGGAATATATAAGCTATGCTGATCGTCATCGTAGAAAAGTATGATTTATGGTATTTATACTGTGTGTTAGTGAGCTGTCATCTTATAATGTGTTTTGAGTAATCTAATCCTTGGTCAGCAGTTAGCTTCGCTTGGTCTTTTGCAAGTTACTATGTAAAGTTCTCTTGTTCCGTGTGAAAAATATCATTCCTATGAACTCCTCATTTAAAAGTGTTTTTGTTGATGCTGAAACCACGTGTATCTTGTTGATATCTTAAACTGCAGTTTCTCTGTTGGTTGTCATAGTAGTTTGTCATGAGTGGCATGCCTCCCTCATAAAATTTACTTATCTGGCCTTTTTTGAACTGCAGTCTGTTCTTGTTACAATTGATCGCCATGAGTGGTATGCCTCCCCTATGATATATACTCGTGATGACTGCACTGGACTATGGATAACAAAGTCAGCTCTACCATTTGACTCTCCAATGATATCATCTGGCACTAGTCATCTCCAGTCAGCATCAAAAAACCATATTGTAGTTAATCCGGCGGAGCAAACACATCAGTTTGTTGGACTGGAATTGACAGATGGTATTGCCAGGATGGAGACTGTTTATGAACAGGCTGCTGAAGAACCAAATTATGAGGGTGGATCTGATTCTGGAACCAAGAAAAGGAGAGTGGAGGAGGAATCATGTGCTGAGGGAAGTGTCATTGGTGATTATTCATTTCATGAGGCAAGGGAAGAAAGGCTGGAGGACTCTGGAGATGCTGCAAATGTAGTTTCAAGTGATCACCTCGGTGCCATAAATGTTGCAGGAAACGCTGCAGTCGCTGAACGTGTTATAGAGCCGACACTTGTTATGTTCGAGGTAAATGTTGCATGCATTCAATGGTTTCACAAATAATTTGCTCTTTGAAGTTTGATTTTTCATTTTCCTAGTATCACCTTGTTGGAAGCACTGGTATGATGTTAGGAGATGGGTATGTCTCTTTGAATTACTTGTACACCTATGCCGTGTGTCCTTGCTCTGTGGGCCAGATATGCAGTAGTAATTGACACGTCCTGGTTCCTGCCAATCCTGCTTAATGGCATTAAAATGAGCTCATTGAATTCAAGGGTTCATTCTTTAGTGGCACCAGTGCAGTCCATGGCAATCTTAGTACTATATGTTTTAAATTAGTACTTTGCTTTTGTATTTTAGTTTGCCTATCAGAGTAATGATCTCACGGGGTAACTTTTTGCATGGCCTACAAGGGATTCGCCAGATCCCATGCATGTTTGAGTGAAACCTTGATTTATTTGTGCACATATTCTTCTGAGAATTCCGGCTATAAGTTAAACAGTGATAAACACCTTAAATAGTGTTTTGAGTAACTGTTGTGACTTGTATAGCCCTTAGTTCATACTTATGTTTTAAGTCTCACCTTACAGGTTCATGTACCTTCAGTATGTATGATTGATGGAGTCCACTCGCAACATTTTTTTGGAACTGGCATCATCATATATCATTCACAAACCATGGGTTTAGTTGCAGTCGACAAAAATACAGTTGCAGTGTCTGTTTCTGATGTCATGCTGTCTTTTGCTGCCTTCCCAATAGAAATACCCGGAGAGGTAGGACTTTCATTATGTATAATAGTTGAGAATGGAAAAATAGTTTTTTAAGTTTTAACACTCTGGTCACATTTCTTACAGGTGGTTTTTCTCCATCCTGTCCATAATTTTGCACTTGTTGCATATGATCCTGCGGCATTGGGAAATATTGGTGCATCCATGGTGCGTGCTGCTAAACTTCTTCCAGGTATCCATGATTTCTTAATCCCTTTTATGTCGAATTGCCTACACTGAAAGAACCCCACTCATTTTCGGTCACTTGAAGATAGACAAATAATGCTAGATTATTTGAAAGGGGAAATACATTTTCATTAGTATCCAAATGTGGTCTATGGACATTTACATCATCATTTTAAATTACAACAGTAATGTGAAAAGCTGATGAACAGACTATAAATTTAATCTTAACTTATCCTAGTGAGTTCTGTAAATCCATGTTTGGATGAATATATCATGGTTGGTTTCCGTTGATTGATTGTTAAAGATTTGTTTGAATAGAACCACTAGGATCTATGTGTCTTTATTATTGTGCAGTTTTACTCCATTATTTTTCTTGTTTTTATGGGAAACGGACATTACTGGGTTAAATAAGACTGAAATGGAGACCTTTCTTTTCTGAATGTTGGTTTTCTTAATTCTCTTGTTCAAATGTGTTATTAGCAATTTATCAAATTATATGCAGAACCTGCTCTTCGTCGAGGAGATTCTGTCTGCCTAGTGGGATTGAGCAGAAGCCTCCAGGCTACTTCAAGAAAATCTTTTGTCACCAATCCTAGTGCTGCTTTAAATATTGGTTCAGCCGATTGTCCACGTTACAGGGCAACCAACATGGAAGTCATAGAGCTTGATACTGGTAAATGTTGCTAGGCATTATGATGATCTTTTGTCAACTGCAGAATCTGCAATTATTGCTTAATACTTCTGTTTTCTTTTCAACCTCTTTCGCTACATTGCAGATTTTGGCAGTACATTTTCTGGTGTATTAACAGATGAGTGTGGAAGAGTTAAAGCATTGTGGGGAAGCTTTTCAACTCAGGTTCATACTCTTTTTAACAAAATGAAAAAAGAAACAAAAGAAGAAGGTTCATACTCTTCTTGAGTTTCTCAAGATGCATTCTGATGTTTTCTTTACCATTTTTAGCTCAAATATGGATCCCATTCGTCTGAAGATCATCAGTTTGTCCGAGGCCTTCCAGTTCACATAATAAGCCAAGTCCTTTATAAGATCTTAGCTGGTACGGATGGTCCTTATCTTCTAATAAATGGTGTGAAGAGGCCAATGCCACTCACCAGAATCTTAGAAGCCGAACTTTACCCCACTTTACTCTCTAAAGCCCGGAGTTTCGGGTTAAGTGATCCTTGGATCCAGGTATTGATTCATAAGAGACGTCTCTTTGTTTTTGTTACATTATGTACCCCTTTTTTATGTTTGGACCTTGACGTAGGCTCTGGTTAAAAGAGATCCCATTAGACGTCAAGTATTGAGGGTCAAAGGATGCTTAGCTGGTTCAAGAACTGAAAATTTGTTGGAGCAGGGTGACATGGTTTTGGCCATTAATAAAGTGCCAGTAACATGCTTTTATGACATTGAAGATGCTTGCCAAGCATTAGACCAGAGTGCCAATAGTGACGGGACACTTAAAATAACCATCTTTCGTCAGGTGGGTGGCAATGGCAACATCTGTTTTGATCTTCCTTGATATTTTCACAAGATAGCCTTTTAAACCCTTGCATTCACTTGCATCTTCTCACTTAGGCATTAAAACGCAAGGAACAAAGTATTCATGTTGTGATTTTATGCATTGCAGGGCCAAGAGATGGAATTATTTGTGGGTACAGATGTTAGAGATGGGAATGGAACAACTCGAGTACTTAATTGGTGTGGGTGTATTGTCCAAGAACCACATTCTGCTGTACGGGCACTAGGATTTCTTCCTCAAGAAGGTCATGGTGTTTATGTGACGAGGTGAGGGTTTTAAGACATGTGTGGCCAAAACCTTCCTTTTCTTATAAGAGACATGACATTAAGCTGTTATATAACAGTATATACCCCTTAAAGGTTTAAGCTTTGAAAAGGGCATACTTGCATGGACATATAAATAATTATTCTTAGGTAGTTCTCAAGGCTCGCATGTTATGGTACCGTTCAGTTGTCATTTATTTTGGAAATTAAGTACTTACTGACACTGAAAATGGTTAGGTGGTGTCATGGGAGTCCAGCCCATCGATATGGTCTGTATGCCCTTCAGTGGATTGTGGAAATTAATGGGAAAAGAACTCCAGATCTGGATGCTTTTGTTGAGGCTACAAAGGTATGTCCTATCTCCTGGTTTTGGTTTGTAATAAGCATTTTCCGTTCATAAATCAGCAACTAACTCTAGTTCAAGAGTAAATTATAAATTGATGATGCTTTAGGCATTCTTATAAGTTACTAATTACTACGATGGCTCACATTCACATACCTGCTGTTTATTACCTTGGTAATATTTGAGTGAACAGGAGTTGGGGCATGAAGAATTCGTCCGTATCCGAACAATTCACTTGAATGGAAAGCCTCGGGTACTCTCCCTGAAGCAGGATTTACACTATTGGCCAACATGGGAGCTGAGATTTGATCCTAACACAGCAATTTGGCAGCGAGAGACAATAAAAGGTTTGCGTTGCAGCAACTCATAAACTCCGTGCATCAACATTTCAATCCAAAACTCTGTGGTGCCATTGGGTCCTTACCTTCCATTGTAGTTGATACAGAGTAGATGCACTGATCACAGAAATTGGGCTGATGCTTGATTACTTGCTTCATGTAAGATGGCTTATAGACTAGCAGTACATTCTCGACAAAACTTTAGTTTTATGTATATCCTTAAAATATCCTATATCCAGGTTTTAATTTGGATTTTCTGTGATTTGCTTGCTTAAAAGAAACTAGTATGATACTCCATGCATAGGCATGGGTGTTTTTCTCTACAAATTACGTCACACATTAGCATCCAATTGGAACTTTAACGACAATAGAAAAAAGTTTTTCTCTCTTTCTCTAGAAGCGGAAAAAAAGGGAGCAGGGGTAACAGGCAACCCTAAAGCTTGGCGTCATCAAGGTCGGACGGATCCTTCTGATTAGGGTATCACAGGTTGGTAACTAGTCAGTTTTAGGATGGTTGGGAAACTACCCATAAGTTTTTTAGTTCTAATCTAAGGTAAAGCAGACAAATCTGGTGTTGGGGGGGTTCTAATTTTGGAATTAGGGGAATTAGGCCCGGTTCTTGGATAATCAATACACCTGGAAGGCTTAGCCCAAATCACGTGTGGATTACAAAGCCCACATATTAGATCTCAAAGGCTAGGTTTGTATGAGAGCAGAAGTTAGGCACGGTTCCTAAAGGAATATTTTCAAACACAAAAAGACAAGTTTGGCAAATTAGGAAAGGAGGTTGCGTACTCTGGTGGGTTTGTCTAGATCAATGAGATAAATGATGGTGTTTGCAGACTAAAAGTGCAGTCTGTGCATCTTATCTTTTTACTGGTTTTCATTCCAAAAACCTCTTCTCATCCATAGTCATCAAAACCTTCTTTTTCTTCATACTCCTACCACCAACAACAATGGAAGGGAGAATCTCGGACACAAACTCCTACACGGAGTACACAGCAGAAGGCTTGCAATTCTCGGAGGAGTTCAGGGATACAAATTTATCGGCAACGGCGCTTTCCAACATATTTCAGCCGTCAAGGAGAGGATGGGAGCTGGAGATGCATCAGTCAGACTTCGAAGAAGTGGTTGATACGGAGCAAAATTGTGTGTTTGCATGCTGGCTGGATGATAGACATTTCTCTCTCCATCGCTTGGAGGAATATTTTCAGAACTACTGGGTAGGGTTTCAAGCTCAGGTACTGCATCATTATCAAAAGTTTTTTGTCATCAAGCTAGGGACAAGACAACAAATGTTAGCAGTACTGCAAAATACACCCTACTCCATAGATGGTGGAATGTTAGCGGTTAGAAGATGGGGTGCAGAAATAGTGATTAACAGGGTGGTGGTGAAGAAGACGATGCTTGCAGTTAGGTTTCATAATCTCCCTGCTGAATGTTTTGCCCCAAAAGCAGCTAAGAAGATAGTGGATTGGGTAGGAGACCGAGTGGATGCAGAACTATACACTGTACCTGCAGTAAATGTCAGGTATATGAGAGCTAGGATATGGATTGATCCGAATAATCCGTTGATTCCTGGGTTCTATATACGTATGCCCAGTGGTAGACGTTTCTGGATTCAGTGTAGGTATGAAAGGATTCATAAGTTTTGCAGGAGATGTGGGAGAATAGGTCACACCATGAACAGATGCCCAATCACAGATAATCACAACCTGGTGCAGTTTCTGGACAGAAAGATTAAGGAACATAATGCTTCTAGGGGAACAAGGCTGGTTTATGATCAGTCTAAAGTAATGTTTCCTTCATGCATGAGAGCACAGGGTCACAGGCCACAGAAGAGAACAACAAGGTTTCCAGATGGATTCATGGACTTTCAGCATGATTTCTTCATAGAGGTTCCAGAAGAACAGATAATGGATGGTTTCCTCTTCTCAATGGGAAATGATAGCAACCTGTTTGCAGAGGAATTTCCACAAGAACATGATGATGAAAATCACCACACTGGTTTTCAACAGGAGCATTTTGATGAGTTTTTTGGCCAACCTCCACCTCCAAATCAACAGCAAGGGGGAGGAGCTGAAGAACATATGCCAGATGCACATGACAGTGAGGATGACAATCCACACCCATCTGGTCTTCCAAATGGTTTTTTATCTACAACCATCATAGAGGGAGAGCTCAATATGATGCAAGAAGATTTGGATATGGAATACAGGGTGGACAAGAGATCTTGGGAGGGCATGACTGAAAAGCCACCACATGAAACAGAAGTACAGGCTGAGGAAGGAAAGGTTTACATAGACACTGAACTCAATCAACAGAGACCTGGGAAGCAGAGATGCAAGGAAAGAAAGGAGGAAAGCTGTGGAATACAACCTTCTGAGGGAAGCCCTCCAACTGTGGTAGAACTAAGGCATGATAAGGACCACCAGTCATTGCAGCAGACATTGCAGCAACAGGGTAATTCTGAAAAACTCACATCTGTTAACTCTATAATTGAGACACCTGTTTATGTGCTCAAGTGTCCACCTATAGAATTTTATTCCACTTCTTTAGACATGCCACATCCTCAGTTCATGGAAAATTGGAAGCATAGTAAAAATATAAATCTAGCTGAGGGTGATATAGAACAGCTCCACAACAGCAAATCAAGTAAAAGACAGGAAGGTCTAGCTGATAATGAAAGTAGGATGGGAGTAAACAGTAGTGGAAAGAAGAGATGTATAGAAAAGGATATAGATCCTTCTTTGGTTCAACATGTTTTGCCAACTCAAATTGGATGCTTGGATGATGCTCAGTCTGGGAAAAGGATTTCTGCAAACACTTCTGGCAGCAGCAGAAATGGAAAGCTACTACAGTCACTTAGGCCAAAGCACTCAGGTGGAGTAAACAAACCAAAACACAGCCATTTTCAGAAGAAAAGAAATTACATACTTGGAGAGGAGGCACACACTACAGAAGAGCAACAGCATGTGAGTCAGCTGGCAGAAAATCTAGCAGTCTCAGAGCTTCCACAACTGCTGCAAGAAGTGGAGGACCAAAGTTGGCCACATCCTCAACAACTGGATGCAGGTCTGGAGGGCAATAAAGAGGAGGAAGCCGTAGTCTCTCAGATGCATGATCTCAGGCCATTCAAGAAGAGAAAGCATTGGGAACAACAGGAGTGGATACAACAGGAAAATAAAGAGGAACTTGAGCAGCAGAATTGGAATACCCTCTTGGTCTTCACAGGAGATAAGACACAGTTGGAGCTGAAGAAGAGGAGAGTGCAAGATGTGGTGCTACAATGCTCAATCTTACCAGTCTCTACTCATTTGAAGGTGGCAAACATGGGTTTTCAGGCGGTTGTCCCAAAACAACCGCAAAACCTTTTATGAAGACAATCACTTGGAACAGTAGAGGCATGAAGAATGCCTCTAGGAGGCAGATGCTGGCGCGTCTGCTAAGGGAACAGAAGCCTGATATTCTCTTTCTGATGGAAACAAAAATTCAGGAAGAGGAAGTTAGGAGGTGGCAACAATGTACATATTTTTCTTCGGTTTTTGTTGTAAACCCAGTAGGTCTTGCTGGGGGTTTATCACTCTTTTGGAATTCTGCTGTTCAGGTTGATGTAATAGCTAGTAGTACCAACTTTGTTTTCACCAGATGTACCACTAGTGTAGGTGAACAATGGTCTCAACTGTTTTTGTATGGACAGCCTGATAATGGCCTAAGAATGCAAGTTTGGGAGAGCATTGTTTTGCTTCCCAATATTTTGGATTACCCTTTAGTGCTTATAGGGGACTGCAACCAGGTACTAAGTCAGGCTGATAAGATTGGAGGCCTTCCTTTTGTCCAAGATCATGCATGTACAGGCTTCAAAAACCTTCTTGAAACACTCAATTTAAAGGAGGTTTCCAATATAGGACAATGGTTTACTTGGACAAACAACAGAAAGGAGGAAGACTGTATTTTCCAGAGACTGGACAGGGCATTTGTAAATGAAAAAGCAAAACAGTTATACCCTCTTATTCATACAAGAACTCTTCCTTTAGTTAGGTCAGATCACAGCCCAATCATTTTGGAATTTACTCCAATTTTAATGCCTAAAGTACACCATAAAAGATACGAGGCATTTTGGGCAAACAGTGAGGCAGCAAATCAGATTGTCAAAACAACAATGCAGCATTTTGAAACACAGACAAACCAGATCAGTCAAGCTCAAAGATTGTCATATACTTTGAAATACGGTTTGGATCAGCTGTGTGAATGGAGCAGATATGCATATGGCAGTCTGGATAGGAAGATCAAAACAGTCACACAACAGTTGCAGATATTGCAGAGCAATCCACAAACTCTGAGTACTCAACAATTAGAGCAGAAAGTCAGGTCAGATTTGAATGATCTCATGGATAAACAATCTGACTATTAGCAACAGAGAGCAAGAAGCAACTGGGGAAGAATGGGTGATAAAAACACTGCTTTTTATCATAGGTGGGCTACAATAAATAAATGCAGAAATGAGATTACAAGCATTATGTCCACAGAAGGAGAAGTGTTAACAGATGAGGCTGACATTCAGGCAATATTTCAGATATCATATACAGACTTGTTTTGCAGGTCAGTGTCACATGACACACAAGTTGGTAGCTCTATCACTATGGAGGATTGCATGAAACATACAAATACAAGTCTCAGATGGCAGGATTTACAGAAACTTGATGCTCCCTTTGAACCAGCTGAGGTTCTTCAGGCTTTACAAACCATGAAACCATGGAAGGCTCCAGGCCCTGATGGCCTGCCAGCTGGTTTTTTTAAGACACATTGGGAGGCTGTGGGTCCAAAAATTGAGTCAGCAATAATGGAGATTCTACAAGGGATGGTTATACCTCAGGATTGGAATGACACAAACATAGTTCTTATTCCAAAAAGAGCAGGAGCTAAAGAGGTTGCTGATTACAGGCCAATTTCTTTATGCAATGTCAGGTATAAATTATTGGCAAAGATTCTTGCAAAGAGGATGGCTCCAATCATGAAATCCCTTATAATAGGAAATCAGTCTGGATTCATTAAGGACAGACAGATAGGGGAGAATGTTCTGATGGCACATGAAATGATGGAGAAACTTAGAAAGCACAAGAAAGGGAAGGTTGGACTGGTTGCTGTGAAGATAGACATGAGTAAAGCATATGACAGAGTTTCTTGGGAATTTCTGGAGCAAGCACTCAGGTTTTTTAAATTCTCAGAACCCTGGATATCCCTCATATTACAGTGTGTCAAAACTGTAAGATATTCTTTGAATATAAATGGAAGAAATATGTCTTTTTTCACACCAGTCAGAGGATTGAGACAGGGATGTCCCTTATCACCATACCTTTTCATCATCTGTCAGCAGTTTTTGTCTGGATTATTGGAATCAGCACAAGGCATTCCACAGAAACAGGTTTTGGGATACTCATGTGGACAGGGAGTTCCAAATATAACTCACTTCATGTATGCAGATGACTGCATTATATTTCTCAAATGCCAGAATGACAGGTACACTCACTTGGCAAGGATACTTGATCATTTTTCCAGGTTTTCAGGTCAGAAAATAAACTTCAACAAGTCATCTTTGCAAGTCAGCCCTAATGTAAGCCATGAGGAGGAAAGTCTGTTGAGAAATGTTTTGAACATACATGGACAAGGCATAGGCTCCAAATACTTAGGAGTTAACCTCAACTTGGCATCTGGGAAAAAAAGAGTGTTTGGAGAGATGATAACTAGGGTGAGAGGGAAATATGACACATGGAAAGCAAAGTTCCTAACTCTTGCTGGAAGGATAACCCTAGCAAAGCACACCATTTCAGCACTCTCTACCTATCCAATGGGCATTTTTAAGGTACCACTTTCAGTATTGAATAAAATTGATAAGATAACTGCAAAGTTCATCTGGTCTGGAGAACTGGAGAAGAAATGTATACATTGGATGTCATGGGAACAAATGTGCAGAACGAAGGCACAGGGTGGACTTGGCTTGAGGAAGTCAAAGGATATGAATAAGTCTCTTCTAGAAAAACATGCTTGGAGGATTTTATCAGAACCAAACTGTCTTTTCTCACAGTTTTTCAAGAGTAAATATTGCAGAAATAAGTCACTTACAGAGGTTAGGGCAAGAGGTCAGGACTCCTGGGGTTGGAGTCAATTATGTGGGGAATGGAATTGATCAAACCAGATCTCAAATTCAATATAGGAAGTGGGGAGAGCATACGGGTTACTGATGAATGGATACCAGGGATTCAGAATCCGATAGCCCAACACACTCACATATCACAGCATACTGGTTTAAAAGTCAGTCACCTGATTACAAATGAAAAGGAATGGAGAATCCCACTGCTGAGATCTTTGTTTCCACCAGCAGCTGTGTCACAGATACTTAAAATACATATTCCCCAGGAAATAAATCAACAGGATCACATTACATGGAATGGGTCTCAGAATGGCAAGTATAAGGTAAAATAGGGATATAGGAAGATGCAATCTCATCTGCAGCATCATGTGCTTATCTCAAACATCAAATGGAGCAAATTCTGGGGCCTAAATCTCCCTCTCAAGATTATTACTTTAGTATGGAGGGCATTACAAGATAGACTTCCTACTGCATTAGGTTTGTGGTTGAGGAATTCTATTGATTCACCAATGTGTAAAAGATGTGGTTTGATGCAGGAGGATATCACACATCTTATGGTAGGTTGTGACAGAGCAAGAAGGGTGTGGAGAGCATCAAGACTGGGTTTTGACTTTCATACAAATAATGTCCCAGATTTCAGAATCTGGTTCTGGAATTGGTTTCAAACAGCTCCACATCAAGAGGATATTTTACTAAGCATCTGTCTTGTATGGAACATCTGGAAGGACAGGAACAATTTCATTTTTGAAGAAAGAGTTCAGGATCCACATCAGGTAGTAGCCATGGCAGTTGAGGACATGAGAGGAATAACTTCTTTGGCAGATATAGAGGATCTTCAGGTACCACAACAGCAGCAACAGTATGATCAGGTGATGCAGGAGGTCCAACAATGGCCACATCATCTGATTTACTGGGAGATTACATTTGATGGGGCATTTAAAAAGGAAACAGGTTCAGCTGCTGCTGCATGGACAAGTGTGCTTAAAAACATCCAGGAACCTTTTATCTTAAAGGATGAGCAAAAGTTTTTAGCTTTCTCCCCGCTACATGCGGAGCTTTATGCAGCATGGAAAGCATTGTCACAGATTCCTCCAATACGCACTCAGGGATTGCACATCAAATCAGATTCACTGCTATTAGTAAGGCTTCTCAGAAATGATGAGGAAGTGGCACCATGGGAGGTTCAGAATCTGGTGCAAGATATCAGACTGCTTTTAAAACATTTTGTTTCAGTAAGTGTTGTAAAGGTTGCTAGATCTGTAGTTGCAGAAGAGCACCTCCGTGCTACTTCTCTGAATAATTCCCTTTCTGTATCGTTTTCTTGTTCATGAATATATAAATATATATCTTTTATCAAAAAAAAAAAAACATCCAATTACTATCTACATATTATTTATGTGACGAAATTAAATGATATTACAAACAAAAAAAAATCATAAAAGAAAAAGAAGTTTGAAACATCAAGAAACAGTACTAATAGTACTATACAACCAATTCAAAAACCCTACAAATCTTGATTGACATGTACATTTTAGGATCAGAACAATCCATAATATTTTGTAACTTGAAATTTTAGCCGGTTGGATTCGTTAGTGATTGATTCGCCAAAAATTACCTCCGCCGCTGGTTGGAGGCTTGGAGCCTAACCATTGTCAGTGGAACTCACGATGATAATTGTTTCACTTTCTCTCTTCTCTCTGAATGCTCCCAAATTCTCACACCCCTTTCCCCCTTTTCCCACACATTAGCACCACAACGACTCTAAATCCTACCGTTACAACACTATTCCACCGCTAACAGATAGGAACAACGGCCAATTCCACGGCGCCTATGGCTGCGCCACCGCCTACACGCGGTGGTGCCGCCGCCGGTGGCAAGAGTTTCATCCAAGCTTTAACAAATCGAACCCCCCCCCCCCAACTCACAGCAACTCTTTCAGCCAACCCTGAAATCTCCCCAATTACACAGCATAAAGGAGAAATTGCATCTATCGTTACCCGACCGCAAGCAGAAACCTTGCCCTCTCACTACAAAAACGCCCTATTTGGCAAGTTTTCTAGGGGTAAACCCCCATGGAGTGACTGCACAATGCTATTCAATCAGAGGGTTTCAAAGGTAAATACCAAATTGGGGCTATCGATTTTAGGCATATTCTGATTCGTTTTGAAGATCCGCAAGACTATCAATGGTGCTAGATGAAAGGCTACTGGAATCTTGCTGGGGCTCAGATGAAAGTCCTTAAATGGACCATTGATTTCTCACCAAATACAGAATTATCAATTGTTCCTGTCTGGGTCGCCATTCACAAGGTACCTTTTTTCTTCTTCAATTCTACAATGATACAATCCATGGGCAATCAAATTGGTACCTTTATAAAGATGGATGTAGCTACTGCAGGCCTTACCAGACCCAATGTGGTAAAAATTTGTGTTGAAATAGATCTTAAAAATAAGCTTAAATCAACTATTAAGCTTGGTATAGAAGGTGAAAGTATAATGAGATATCAAGTTGAGTATGAGGACTTGCCCCTATATTGCAATAATTGTTGTAGGCTAAGTCACCCAGATGAATATTGCACCTTCTTACACCTAGAGCTCAGACAAAAACTTAAACCTAGCTCTACCCCTAAGCCAAACATTCCTCCTAAGGTCACACTCTCTGAAGATGTGAAGAAAAATGATCTTTTCATAGACATTGAGGATGATGAGCCTGGTGATTCACAGAAAGAGCATACACTGATTCCAGCTATAGTGCCACCTACCCTTCCCCTGATTGTGAATATGGAGGCAGGGCCTTCTGGTATTACAGCAAGTGAGAAGCAAGTCACACTTATGGCTCAAAACCAGGAAGTTTGGACCAAAACAAAGAAAAGACATCAGTATCCTACCTCTCATTCCTTCCCTACCCCTCTCAGCCCCTCTCCAAATCACACCACTACCTATATTCCTCCTACTAGCCCCACAGCCAAGAGCCAATGCTCCCCTGATCATGACCTAATCAGACATATGTCCACTCCAGCCAAAAACCTCACCTATGCAAAAGATGATCTGGTTTTAGGCACAAGTTAGCCAACTAACCTTTTTCATCCGCTTTCACCTAACAAAACTTTATGTACCCTATGACCATAGCAGGAACATATTTGCTATCCTTGGAAGCATGAACCAAAATGAAGAGGAGGATGATCCTAATCCAAATCAGGAAGCAGAATCCTCAGAAAATGACAATCTGTCATCAGACTAGGTACCTTCTGAACCAAAGAATCTGAATGATGGAGCTGACAGTAATGATAATCCTATTTTGGAAAAATCAAAATTGTCAAACTTTTTCACTCAGATTAACAAAAAATTTACACCAAAAAAAAGTGCCAAAATACCTTCACCCAACATAGTTTTGATTAGATAAAAAAGCACCAAAAATATTTCTTAATGTCACACACCATCAAAGTAAACAGTCTAGTTTGGAATATAAGAGGGATGAGTCTCACTGACATGCTTAGAACTCATAGAATAGAACTATTATGTTTGATAGGACCCTTGCACAAAAAGCACAAGATTGAAAAATACAGAAGGATTCTGAATTTTTCAAACTGTTTATGTGCTGACAGTGGTAAAATTTGGTTATTCTGGAATAGCCAGACGCAGATCACACTCATCACTGATCATTTACAATTTCTTTCTGTCAATATTTTCAGTCCAAACATGAATACTTCAATGGAAGGAGTATTCATATATGGACTGAGAACATTTCCTGGCAGGGATTCTTTATGGAATGACATCAAAACAGTTCAAACTGAGCAACTCTTTCTTAATTTGAGATTTTAATACAATAAAATCTCCACATGAGTATAGAGGTCCAGCAAGGCCAAGTCTAAGGAGTATGGCTCAATTCAATGAGTTCATTTCCACAATGGCTTTATCTGAAATAAATACAGTTGGTAACTTGTTCACTTGGTCCAATAACTGGCTCAAGGGACCAACTACTCAGAAACTGGATATGGGTTTAGCCACCCAATCCCGGAAGTCTCAGTTTCCAACATCACACATACACATTTTAAATAGAGATACCTCTAACCATTCACCAATGCTTTTCATTATAGGTAGCTCCACACCATCCACCCCTAGTTCATTTAGGTTCATAAATGCATGGTTCAGTAGAGATGAATTCTTGGACATCATTTACAATGACTGGAATCTCCCCCTGAATAAATCTGGTATGATTGGCTTTTTCATGAAACTGGAGAGGCTGAAGTTTACCATAAAAGCATTGAACAAATCATCATTTGGCAATATTGAGAATAATGTTACTCAAGCTGCTGAAAACCTCAGATTGCAGGAAGTTATCTTTGATACTAACAATTCAACTCATGAATTGATTAAACTCGAAGAACTTAAAGCAATACACTTAAGAGCCCAAAAGAAATTTTGGAAACAGAAATCTAGAGTTACCTGGCTCAAAGAGGGAGATGATAACACTAATTTTTTTCACAACACAGTGAAAGAAAAGAAAACTGGCCTTAGTATTATTAAGATAAAAAATTCTCAAGGGATATGGCTAGAGAATATGACTTAAATAGAATCAGAAGCAGTTTCATACTACTCTGATTTACTTTCGGAACCTCCAAATCTTTTGAATGGAGAATTTTATAGTAATTTTCTAAGCCAAATCCCAAAATAATTACTGAAGCTGACAATTTTGATTTGATCAGACCAGTGAACATAGAAGAGTTTAAAGCAACCTTTTTAAATCTCAATAAAAATGGTAGCCATGGCCCTGATGGTTACTCTGCAAAAGTTTTTACAAAAGCTTGTGATATTATTAAATTTGATATGCTATCTGCAGTTCAAGATTTTATGAGCCAAAATGATATTCCAGTTGGTATTTCTACTACCTGGATAACTTTAATTCCCAAGAAAGATGTTTTATTTAATGGAAACCTACGGCTATGGTGAGGAAATATGCGTTGTAAAGTGAGAGATATATTAGATGGTATATTCACGATCTTAACATTCAACACCGCCATCATCAAATTAATCCATTATAAAATCTAATGTGAAACCCTCGGTCCAGAAAGAATGCTTGTTGACAGGTTCAGGCTTCAATTTGCGTGCATCATTCCACAAAAAATCACTTTTCGAGCCAGAACGAATCACAAACTGAAGGAGTGTAAGCCAAAACTGTAGGCCTCTCTGAAGGAGAGTGTAGGGTTTAGTTTCTGGAGGAGTCCATTCATCTGGAACATTTAGAAACTTATCAATCTCTTCAGAGATATAATAACTGATTGCATAAGACCGTTTCAGATCTCCTGTCCTCAAAAATCTGATTCCAGGCATCAATGATGAATTGCAACTCAGGTCATCACCTTGCTGGAAGTCCAATCTACACCGGAAATCACCTTGCTGGAAGTCCAATCTACACCGGAAATCAAGAACCATACATTGGCGCCGTCTGTGGGGAGCGCTGATCTATCTCGCTCACACAGCTTGATTCACTGATTGAAATTCGATGGAGCAGACCCCAGTTGCAGAGGGGACTATCCTTGATGTCACGCTGCCGGCAAACCCACCCGTGCGGCACACCAACCAAGAGCCCATGACTCCGGAGATGTTTCAGGTCATGATGGCTCCGTTCTTAGCATCCCAGGAGAAGGTGATGTCAAAACTGAAGTCCTTGCAAGAGAAGGAAGAAGCCAGACAGCTCGGTCAGAAGATCGCACCGAAAAAGTTGAATTTCGATGGCGAGGAGCAAGAACTGGCGTCACACCTCCCGGCAAAGAAACAGACCCAGAAGAAAGGTAGCAACAACGATGCAGCCAGATCGAATGGGCGCGGATCCTGCCAGCACGGAGGGAGAGGCCATGATCCAGATATCAACGACTGGAAATCAGGGTATGTTTACTCCAACGCCGGAGAAGTTCACCTGGTGGACAAGAGGCGTGGGGAGTATGAAGATCACCTTCCGGAGATCGAGAAAGGGTCACCGTGGGTGAAGAAGATCCGGCTTGCTGTGGCCGATCCCAAAACCAAAATTCCCCAAAACCTGGGCACGTACAGCGGTGCTGTCGATCCTGAGGACCACATGCACACGTTCATCACAAACATGTCGACGTACGCCATCCCGCAGGCGATCTGGTGCAAGGCGTTTTCTACCACCCTAATCGAGTTACGGGAGATATGGGAAAAGTGAATCAATAAAATAATAAAAATATTTACTATTAGTAAATATAGTAAATAATTAGTAAAAATAATAAATACTAAAAAAAATAGTAAGAGATGTTATTTTTCTGACTTTTTATTTCATCAAATTTAAAATATCTGCAAAATGGTTTGTCTTAATTGGTACCTTTAAATTTGTATTATTTATTATTCAAGTCTATATTTATTTCTATTTATAGAATCAGAATCAGATGTGTTATATAAATTGAATTCACTTGAGCAGCACGTTTGTGGTTCAAAGCTCTGCCAGATGGCATCATCGCCAGCTTCAAGATGTTGGAGGAGAAGTTCTTGCGCAGGTTCATGTAGAGGAAGCGGTTCACGAAGGAGTGCACCGACATCATGTCGATCCGTCAGAAGAGAGGAGAAAGCTTGTTTGAGTATTGGGAGCGAGCCTCGAGTCTGGCCAACCAGGTGAAGAACCTCACTGAGAAGCTGATGATTGATTCTTTTGTGAAGGGGTTGATTCACAAGGAGATGAAGCAGGAGTGCTATCTCCGCAAGGTGAAAACCCTGGAGGAATTGATGGAACGTATTGAAAGTTTTCACGTGTGGACGAGATGAACTTGGAAGGGGATGATGGCGGTTATGTTGCACGTAGCAAGAACAAGAAGAACACCGGTTCTAACACGCAACCGTCAAAGAAGGGTGGAGGTGAGAAGTTCAACAAGTTGAAGGATACCTCCTTCACCCCGTTGACACAATCACCACGTGAGATCCTCAGTCTGGTAGCTGGCAAGAACCTGCTGAATGCTCCAAGCAGGATGAAGAAGCCAGCCAACATGAGGAATAAGGCATACTACTGTGAGTATCACAATGACCACGGACATGACACCAACGATTGCTACCACTTGCGTGCTGCAATTGAGAAGTGTGTGAGATCCGGTCAACTCGCCCACCTTGCCAAGGAGACCAGAGCCCACAACAAGGCGACCTGGTCGACCGAAGAATCCGGACGGACGGATTTTCGAAGAGATACAAGTGGAAGAGCTCGGACTCCAGAACCCTCTCGTCCCAGCTTCAAAGGAAAGGAGGTAGCGCGAGTAGGGAGGTATTCAAAGGATGAGGATGAGCACTACGAGAAGCGACATCGTACAGACCGAGAAGACACCCCGGACGATAGTAGAAGGAAGTCAGTCATTACCAACATTTACACCATCATAGGTGGAAGTGCAGGTGGCAAGACGGAATCCCAGAGGAAGGCTCGGTGTAGGAAGGTACCAGAACCAACACCAAAGGAGAGGAAGTTGGTGGAAGATGAAGTCATCACGTTCAGCTCAAAGGACCCAATCCTAGATCGTCCTGCTGGAGGAGATGCGGTGGTAATCCAAATCCAGATTGCAGACAAGCTCATTCACAGGGTGTATGTGGATGGGGGCAGCTCAGCCGAGGTGATGTACTGGCACTGTTTCATGCACTTGGACGAGGACATGAAGAAGAAGCTGAAGTTGACTGCCACCCCTCTCGTGGACTTTGCAGACAGGGAGGTGTGGCCGGAAGGTACGATTTACATTCCCATAACTGTTGGTGAACACCCATATAGCAAAACCATCGAGGTGGAGTTCATTGTGGTGAAAGCCAACAGTCCCTACAACATGATACTTGTGCGTCCTGCACTAACGCTCATGAAGGGGATAGTGTCGCACCTGTTACTCAAGTTTCCAACCAAGGCGGGCATCGCTACGGTTAAAGGAGTCCAACAGAAAGCAAGGGAGTGTCACGCATTGCTCTTAGCAACAAGAAGAGGAATGTGGATGGCACGGGTGAAGAAGCAGGTCCAGGTTACCGCCGACGTGCTGTGGCCATGGTGACAACCGCAGCACTTCGCGAGAAAGAAGACCCGGTAGGTGAGACTGCACCTGTCGAACTGGGGCGCAAGGGGAACCAGGTCGTACAGGTTGGAGTATCTCTACCGGAAGATGTGAAAGAGAGATTAGTCGCAGTGCTAAAGTATTATGCAGACGTGTTCGCATGGGAGTCCAGCGACATGACAGGGGTGTCGGAGGAGACTGGGTGCCACACCCTTAAGATCTCACCGGACTACAAGCCTGTCGTCCAGAAGAAGCGAGCACTCTGCAAGGATAGGAACGAGGCAGTCAACAAGGAAGTGGATGAGTTGATCAAGTCGGGTATCCTGGTCGAGGTGAAGTATCCCACCTGGCTAGCGAACCCCGTCTTGGTAAAGAAACCAAACAGATCATGGAGGATGTGCATTGACTACACCAGTCTCAATAAGGCCTGTCCTAAAGATTGTTACCCGCTGCCAATGATTGATCAAAAGGTGGATGCATTGGCAGGGTACAAGGTGAAATGTTTCCTTGACGCGTATAAAGGTTATCACCAAATCCCCATGAAGAAGGAGGATGTGGAGAAGACAGCTTTTATTACGGAGAGAGGAGCATTTGGGTACCGGATGATGCCGTTCGGACTCAGGAATGCTGGAGCAACATACCAACGTGTTGTCGACAAAATCTTCAAGGAGCAGATAGGGCGCAACTTGGAGGTCTACGTCGACGACATGGTGATCAAGAGCAAGGACTTCAACACGCTGACCGAAGATGTGAAGGAAACCCTGGAACGCTTTCGAAGCACAGGTCTAAAACTCAACCCTCTCAAGTGCCAGTTTGGGGTTCAAGAAGGCCGATTCTTGGGCCACATGGTTTTAAAAGAAGGGGTTCGAGCAAATCCAGACAAGGTCAAGGTAGTGCTGGACATGAAACCACCAAGGACAGTGAAGGAAGTGCAAAGTCTGAATGACAAGTTGGCGGCGCGGAACCGTTTCCTGTCAAGAGCGGCTGAACGTGCACTCCCTTTCTTCAAGGCATTGAAGAACAGTGTCAACAAGAAGGGAGATGTCAGCTGGGGACCTGAACAAGATGAAGCTTTCAACGATTTGAAGAAGCACCTGCATAGCTTGCCCTTGTTGACTTCACCTCAACAGGGTGAAATCCTATACCTGTACGTGTCGGCTGG
Organism: Sherardia arvensis; assembly: GCA_948330725.1. Taxonomy (NCBI): domain Eukaryota; kingdom Viridiplantae; phylum Streptophyta; class Magnoliopsida; order Gentianales; family Rubiaceae; genus Sherardia; species Sherardia arvensis. Next base: position 16,427,201 of record OX415242.1, read on the forward strand.
CGTGGAAACCGTCAGTGCAGCCCTTGTACGAGAAGAAAACAAGGTACAGAAACCTATATACTTTGTAAGTAGAGCTTTGCAGGGAGCAGAAACAAGGTACACGGGAGAAGAGAAGCTGGCCCTGGCTGTAGTACATGCAACTCGACGGAAAGACACAACTTCAAGGCGCATCCCGTGGTGGTACTGACAAATCACCCCATGAAGGCCATTCTCACCAGACCAGAAGCTTCAGGCCGGTTGGCTAAATGGGCGGTAGAACTTGGCGAGCACTCCATCGAATACTCACCAAGAAAGACCGTCAAGGGTCAAGTTGTTGCTGATTTCCTAGCAGAAATGCCACCAGAAGTGAAGAAAACAACACCCTCACCTGAAACCAGTGCAGCTGGAGAAAATAGAAAACGTTCTCCAAGTGAGGGATTCGACATCGTCAACGTGCCAAGATAAAAAAACACCAGAGCTAACGCCTTGAGAAAGTTAGCGTCCTCTACACGGGAACACTTGAACAAGGCAGTGATGGTGGAAACCCTCACACACAGGTCAACTGACAACAAGACGGTCGGAGCTGTCGATGTTGTAAAAGGAACAAGCTGGATGAAACCAATGATGGATTTCCTTGCAAACAGAGTGGTCCCTGAATGCAGCAAGGAAGCCAGAAAGCTGAAACTCAACGCTCCTAACTATACCCTGAAAGATGGAGTTCTGTACAGACGGGGTTTCTTAGAACCCTGGTTGAAATGCCTCACCCAGTCATAAGCAATGCGAGTGGTTCGAGAGGTGCATGCAGGATGTTGTGGAAGCCACCAAGGTGACAAAGCACTCGCATTACGGATCACCAGAGCAGGTTACTATTGGCCTCGCATGAAGGAAGATATCAACCAGATGACCAAGAGCTGCAAGAAATGTCAAACACATGCAAATGTACCAAGGCTGCAGAGTAAGAAGCTGACGCCCATACAGTCTCCGTGGCCCTTTGCAATGTGGGGAATTGACATTGTCGGCCCCTTTCCAGCTGCAACAGGAAGACGCCGATTCCTAGTGGTAGCAGTCGACTATTTTACCAAGTAGGTTGAGGCCGAAGCTTTGGCAACCATAACAGGGCGGATGATGACAAGCTTTGTGTGGAAGAATGTGGTATGCCGCTTCGGAATCCCACAAGTATTGGTCAGTGATAATGGCACTCAGTTTGAAGGAGAAGTGTTCAAGGATTGGTGCAACAACTTAGGCATCAAGCAGAAGTTCACATCAGTAGCTCACCCACAAGTCAATGGGCTGGTGGAAGTCACAAATCGAACCATCGTGCAAGGACTCAAGAAGAAATTCGAGCAACGCAAGGGAGCATGGACAGAGGAGCTGCACAGCGTGTTGTGGTCTTACAGGGTGACCCCCAGAACTAGCACAGGAGAGTCTCCCTACAGATTGTGCTTTGGCACTGAAGTCATTATACCACCTGAGATACCTGTACCTACCATGCGAGTAGAAGATCCTCTTCCAACTGCAAAAAACGATAAAGGTTTGAGGCAAAACCTGGAGGAGTTAGAATACGAGCGGGAGAAAGCGTCGTTCAAAGAGGCAACCTACAAGTCCAGGATGGAACAAAGATACAACAACAAGTTGCGACCTCGCAGTCTGAAGGTTGGCGACCTGTCCTTGAGAAAGAACGAAGCATCAAGAGTGGAAGGACAATTCAAGTTGGATGCCAACTGGGAAGGTCCCTACCGTGTTGTTGCGGTACTGGGAAAAGGGGCGTATAAGCTGGAGCACTTGGATGGGAAACCAGTTCCAAGAACTTGGCATATGAACAACCTCCGCAAGTATTACATGTAAGGCGCAACATGGATCTCGTCTCCTCGCCTTACTTGTGATCTTCCCTTTGTTTTATTCTTTTTCTTTTTGATGCAGTGGAGGATCCCAACAGAGGTCAGGCAACTCATTAGAGTTTGAAAGATGGTCTTGAGGGAAGCCTAATGAAATGAAAAGGCCCCCAACAGAGGTCAGGCAGCTTGATGGAGCTTGCAAGATGATCTTGAGGGTGGCATTTGTACTTCCAGAACTTACAAGATGAATGCAATGAGAAGTGTTTTTAAGTATATCTCACCAAGACATGAACCAGTTATCTGGTAGATGTCTCTTTTCTCGTTTTCTTTCTTTATGCACTAACACAAACCAGTCAACTGGTAGAAGTCATCCTACTTATTTTTCTTTTATAAAAATGCAGCGACAACAAGAGAAAGTATTGCTCGAAAGTCTAAAAAGAGACAAGAAAATTGAGTTCGAAGACAAAGAACCCAAAATAAGTGCAAACAGTTTCAGAAAAGAAACTTGCATCTAAAAGGGCCTATGATGCATTAGCCATAAAAAGACAAGTTGAAAACTAAATTCAACTTGTCACATGGTACAAAGGGTTACATGATGGAGACGTTCATCATGCCAATAAACTGGCACCAAATAAAGCTTATTAAAAGCGAAAAAAAAACAAGCAAGTAACAAATGCTTATGCTGATTAAAAATATCCCAGAAATACGAAGTCAAATATTCAAAGGGAAATGAAAGATGGCACAAGCGCCATAAGAAAAGAGCATACAAGCTCATCAGCAAGTCCAGAAAAAGCAAAAGAAAAGTCAAACGCCTTCACCATTTTTCTTCTACTTGTTATCAGGGGCAGAGGGAGTTGGCTGGTCTGGCTGCCACTTCATCAGATCCTCCAAGACCAAGTCAGGACCAAGGGTGGAGAAGTTTTCCTGGAAGTCATACTGCTGGAAGGGAGCATGCACACGACCAAGTTGAACCTTCATCTCAGCATCATCTAGCACATTGGCCATGATGTGGTCAGCTTCAGTTAGGGCCTCATCCAGAAGGCGCCTGGCCACCGGGCTCTGATCCACACTCGCCCTAATCTTGCTGAAACCCTGATCCCGGAGCCAAACTCTTGTCTTGAGATGCTCCCCAATAACAGAATCACGCTGGTCCAGCTGATTACGCAGAGAAGCACTCACCCCACGCTCTAACTCCAAATCTGCACCCAAAGATTTGATCTTGGCCGCCAGATCCTGGTTGGCCGTCATTGCCATGTTCAGCTTCTCGTTCGTTTCTTTATTCTTATCAGCAAGCCGAACCACCTCCCCATTCAGACCCAGCTTGGTCTCGAGCAGTTTCTCCTTATCAGATTGAATTCGGGAAAGAGCCAGATCCTTCTCCCTGGCCAGCTCGCGAATCCTAGCAATGTTGGCATCAGCCTTGTCAAACATCTCTATCGCCTTGCCAAGGTCACCCCCAAGATCCCTCTCCCAGGCTTAAACAGCAACAGCAGCACACAGACCCTGGGTAGTAAGGAAAGGAAAAGTAAAAACAAGGACATAGAGAGAACAAAAACAAAGTAAAACTAAAGAAGCCAAGGGATACCTCCATAGCCGTAGCAGCCATCCTATCTCCTATGCTGCTCATTCCCGACAGGTTGATGAGTGGGTTGACGCGCCAAGATTGCATATGGCTATCAGGGATGGATTGCAGCAGGAGTTGACGGAGGGAAGCTGTAGGACAGACCTGTGTCTCAGGGGCAGGATCCAAAGTTTTCTCTCCCGACACATGCCCAAGTCCTCCCAGCAAAGAAACTATACATTACTCAAGATGAGGATCCTTAGCAGGGTGACGCAGCTCACCTTGATCCACCTCTGTCACGTCTTCCGACTTGGTTGCTTCCAGCATGTCCTACACCTTGGGCTCCTCCAGTACGTCCTCTACCCTACTACGAGCCTGCTTACCACCAGCATCTGATGAAGATGAGGGCCTTTTCTTGGAGTGAGATGGTATATCGCTAGTCAAATCAATCACTCCAACAGGCAACCCCTCTCCTGCTCCTCTGCCAAGGCCACGACTCAGACGAGACGGCCGGCGTCTAGGTCCCGTAGAGACAAGAAGTTCAACTTGAGTATAAGAAACTACATGACAAAAAGAAAAGAGCAAAATAAAAGACTGGTGGCCGTATATTAACATAAACAACACAAAGACAAGATGCTTACACACGATGAGAGGCTCCACCACTGTTTCGCAAGACATGGGCAGGAAAGACATCCCAGACCCCTGCAGGAGGGCATCATAACAGAGATAGTAAGCAGGAGTAGGATTCTTACTCAACAAGTCGACAGGAGCACGCAAAGGGATCATCTCCCCCTCATTAGGAGACTTCGTGCGGCTACGGACAGGGCCTGGCAGAAAGACGCCCGGATTCTCCCCAAAAATCAAGGATTTCTTCACAAAGGCGAACTTGCGAGTCCAATCAACTCGGTTCGGCAACTCGGTTATCACCTTGGAGCCCTCCCAATTCTTTAGAAAGAACCAACTCGGTTGCTCCCTGCATGGGTGGTAAAAGGCACGAAACAGTTGGTGGGTCGGCTCAACCTTGTGGACCCTGCACAAAACCTCAAAACCCACCAAGATGTAGACAGAGTTTGGGGTCAGGAGGGAAAAGTTCAAATCGTAAAACCCTAAGATCGACTGGAAAAAGGGGGGAAAGCGGAAATCGCAGGCCGCAATGGTCGAAACACTCCAAGTACAGCACGCAGAACCCATCTTTGACTTGATTAGCCGACACATCAGCCGCCAGCAAGACGAAACAGTCAACAAGATCCACCTCAACGGGATCTGCATCCTCAGGCAGAAGAGCATTGGCCTGCAAAGAAGCCACAGATTCACAATGACGGCGAAGAAGTGACAACTCCGTCTCAGTAGTAGTGCAGAAGAGGGTTTCAATAGCACTCTTCATCATGGGAGAGAAAGGGAGAAAAGAAGAAGATTTTGCAGAGAAAACAGAAGTGAGAAAAAAAAGATAAAAGCTGAAAAGGGCAGCTTAAATAGGTCGAAAAGAAGCGTGCTTTTTCACTATGAAAAGATGTGTCACATCAATGACGAATTGATGGGAAAACAGACTAATAAATGATGCCTTTTCTAGGGAAAAGACATGTCTTTTCTTCAAGACACGCCAAGCGACACAACCATTCAAGAAAAATGAACCGCCAAAAAGAAAGCAAAGGAAATCGCCATCAAGATGAAGCACATCTACATGTCTTACTACTCCAACATGTTCAGGAGCTTCATCACGAGTTCCACAAGGCCATAGCTGCTTACCACATCATACCGACGCCTACAAAGACGCAGCAAATAGTCCTGCGCCATGAGAACCATGGACAGTACTAGGGGGACTTGATAGGTCATGGGCCATAAAGCCCATACGAGGTCAAGTAGTTCACACAAGATGAGGACCCCCGCCTTGATTGACAGCTCACACAAAGTACGCACACGTGAGACCCCGTGCTCAACACGTGCAGAACACATGGAGGAACACAACAGAATCAATGGAGACGCTCACACCGGATGAGGCTCCCAACAGGTATAAAGGAAGGAGAGCTTCCTCTCTCTTTCCTCAAATTCTCTGAACCTGTCACTCAGATTTCCTCTCTCTAAAACACCTCAAATCTTACTTGGGCGTTGGAGCGGGCGACGGCCGAACGCCGCCCGCTTGAGCTCACTTTGCTCATTGTGCAGGTTTGAGAAGAAGGTCATCACCTTGCTGGAAGTTCAATCCACATCAGAAATCCAGAACCTTATCATCTTCCACCATTTCATCAAGACAACCGTCATAATTCGTCTGCGTCAAACCTAACATCAAACTCCGCATCGTTATGACTTGCACCTTCTCCATGCCAAACCCATTTAGTATATGTAGGATCAAAACCTCCAAATGTTCTCGCACTACCATTACATCCTCATAAATCATGTTGTTAAGGCAATCTTTGCAAGAACATCTTAGCCAGCCCATTTTCTTTTCTACACAATCCCTCCAACCAAAATCAATAAATTCTTTGATCAACTCCGTATAACCTTTTGACAAACGCTTATTCTCCAACATGATTTCACTACGATCCATGCTTACCACGATACTATCAACAACGTTTTTGCTACAATCACTCAAAAATTCTCCAAATTTATCACCCTAACAAACTCTACAAAACCATACAAACAAGCACGCACACATGTCAGAAACAAGTTTTCCCATTCCAAAACCAATCAATAACAATTCACAAGCACATACCTTTGCAATGATGGGCAAAATCAAGACCTGAAAATGTGAGCAAATCTGGAGAAAAAACAGAAGGAGAGTCCTTTTATCTTGTTCTTTTATTTTTCTTCCCGCAAAAATTCTGCTTTAATATGCCCAGGCACAACATGGTTACGAACTTGCTACCCCTTCGCCAGTACAGACGAAAGTTATCCGAAATCGTAACTAGAGCCGCCTGCAGACTTAGACACAGGTGAACTCGCTAGCCAAATTTCACCTGCCTGCGTTCACACCAGACGAACTCGCTAACAGACAAGTTCCCAACAAATATTGGCGAACATTCCAACCTCTGCCGGGTGCTGTAGGCGATATCGTTTCCTGGATCGCCCTTGAGCGAAGTTGGATCCGATTTCGCATGTAGTTCACATTTTTAAGGCACTTTCCAAAACGCCGTCTTTTGAATTTGAAACGCCTTGTTTATTTTTTTGCACTAGGCGAACGAACGGTTACGAACTCGTAACCATACTACTCGGCGGTTCCGAGCAAATTTGGCCCAAACGCCTTGAATGTGGTGCCTAGAAGGCTATGCGTGTGCACTAGTGTCAGTCTTGAACCCAATGTCTATTAGGGTAGGTTTTAGATAAGATTTCTCGCTTTCTCTTTGTACCCATTTTTAGAATAAAATGCTTGTTTTTTTAACTCTATTTTTTCTGTCTAAAGTGTCTTATTTTTAGAATAAAATACTTATTTTTTAATTGTGTAATTGTGGTTCTATAAAATGCTTCTATTTTTTTCAGTTTAAATTGTCTTATTTTTAGAATAAATTGCGTTTTTTAAACTCTATTTTTTTCAGTCTAAAATGTCTTATTTTTAGAATAAAATACTTTTTTTATATAAATTCCTTTTTCAGTGTAAAGTATCTTATTTTTAGAATAAAGTGCTTGATTTTTAACTGTGTAATTGTACTTCTATAAAATGGTTTTATTTTTTTGAGTCTAAATTGTATTATTTTTAGAATAAATTACTTGTTTTTTAAACTCTATTTTCAATTTATAGTGTCTTATTTTTATAATAAAATGCTTGTTTTTTAAATTCTATTTTTTCAGTGTAAAGTGTCTGATTTTTAGAATTAATTGCTTATTTTTTAACTATGTAATTGTGCTTCTATAAAATGGTTCTATTTTTTCCAGTAAATTGTCTTATTTTTAGAATAAAATACTTATTTTTTAAATTCTATTTTTCTTTCAAAAGTGTCTTGTTTTTAGAATAAAATGCTTGTTTTATAAACTCTATTTTTTCAGTCTAAATTGTCTTATTTTTAGGATAAAATGCTTGTTTTTTAACTATGTAATTGTGCTTCTATAAAATGCTTATATTTTTTAAGTCTAAATTGTCTTTTTTTAGAATAAATTTCTTATTTTTCAAACTCTATTTTTTTCAGTCTAAAATGTCTTATTTTTAGAATAAAATACGTGTTTTTTTAATTCTATTTTTGCAGTGTAAAGTATATTAAATTTAGAATAAAATCCTTGTTTTTTAACTGTGTAATTGTGCTTCTATAAAATGGTTCTGTTTTTTCCAGTCTATATTGTCTTATTTTTAAAATAAATTGCTTGTTTTTTAAACTCTACTTTTTCAGTTTAAAGTGTCTCATTTTTAGAATAAAATACTTGTTTTTTTGAACTGTGTGATTATGTTTGGTTTCAATCTAAAGTATCTATTTTTTAGAATAAAATGCTTGTTTTTTAGCTTGTGACTATGTTTGCTAACGTCTATTTTTAGACTAAAATGCTTGTGTTTTAGACTGAGCGATCAGTGCGCGCGTGAACAGTGCGCGTGAGTGTATCAAAATTGCAAATAAGGACCTCCTTCCTTCCATATTCTAATATAGTCATTCGTTACTATATAGTGAACGTCACTCAGGAGACCAACTCAATTATAAATGGTATTGAACAACTGTTATACATGGTTAATATATTGAAGAAAATTAATCCCCGTCCAAGGGTAGTTCTAGTTCACATATGAAAATTTTAAAACTGCATACGAAAAATATAAACTTCAAGTTACACAAGACAAGATTAACTTTTGAGTCAACTAAAAGTACAGATTAATTGTTGTAAATTCACAAATTACTATGAGACTTATATACATTGATGTAACAGCTTTCGCTCTCACCCCCCTTTTTCTCTTTCGCCCAAAAACCGCGCAGAAACCAGACCGCCGCCGGGGAGGCTCCGGTCGGCGTCTCTCGCCGGCCGGAGGTGACCTCCCCCATCAGACCTTAGACTAGATCTACCCGCCCACTCCCACCCCCAAACAACCCGACCCATACTCCCCTCCGCCAAACTACAGTGTTTCTCTCCATCCCCAGGCCGGCCGGCGACCAGATCCGGCGCCGATCTGGAGCGTCCAAGACGCCGCCGTGCTTGGGTAAGCCCAATCAACAGATCCGGATTAACGCTGCCGTGGAACACCAAACAGGAGCTGACGGAGGCTCGTCGGAAAAGCTAGGAGGAGACGCTGATCGGAGCTCACCGGAGTAACGGGATGGGGTCAGCCGCGCCGCCACGTGCTGCCTGACCCGTCACGCGCCACCGGCAGAGATCAAAGCGCGTAGGCGACGCGCATCTCTGACGGGCGCGTTCTCACACGCCCTGCTCACGCGCTGCCAAGCGCAGCAGCGGCGTCCGCGCGTGCGGCCCACGCGCCGCCGCGCCGGAGGCCTCCCTGGATTCTGCCATTCGTCGACTGAGATGGATTTGCTTCTATTTTCCTTTTTTTTAGGTAGCTTTAGGAATTTGTTTTTTAGTTTTCAAGGGATTAACTAAAAATTGGGTTGCTTTTGGTATGGTTTGGTCGAGTCTGTTAGTTTGCCAATTCTTGGTTTTTTCCGATGAGTCCTATTGCTCGGTTACACCCTTGTTGGCTTCCGGTCTGATTTAGTTGGACAGGAGAAATCCGAGTCAAGGTAGTTTGATTACTTACCTGATGGCGACTCTTTCTGAATCAGATCTGTAGATCGTACAAGCTGGATTTTATTTCAGTTTTTGTGCGTTTGGATTGACTTTCACATGCCCTGAATTTGTGAAATTGTCTGGAAATTCTCTTACTTGAGTGGGTAATAAGTTAGCATTGTGACATGGATTTCTCTTACTTGGGGAGGTTATGAGTTATTACCGGGACTGGCTTTCTGTTGCTTGAGGGGTTTTAGTTAGTACTGGATGAAATTGCAGGTTTAGGGAGCAGGTCCAATATTGATGATCGATTTGTGCTTGGCTGGTCAGACTCGGATTAGCCGAGAATGTTATTGGTCATACAACCACTATGCTTATATATATATATCCCTTTTTTCTCTATTTTAGTTCAGGACTACATAGGCCACTACTGGTTTTTTTTTTTTTTGTGTTTTGCTTCTAGTTTATGACAGGAATAAGCATTCGGGTATCATGTTGCTTCCGGTTTTAGGACTGGAATAGCCTACGGGCATCATATTGTACTAGCCTACGGGTATTTCAAATTGAATTATGGGTTGAGGAGCCTTCAATATTCCTCGTTTTAACTTTTTTTTTTTTTTTTTAAAAAAAAAAATATATATATATATATATACATTGATGTACGAAGATAAAATGATGTACGATTTATATAAAATTAATCATTTAATTTACAATTTAATTCACAAATCATATAATTCTACCTCATAATTTACGAATACGAGGGTTTTATCTGATGTGTAGTAAAATAAAATTAAAAATTAGCTGAATAAATAATTATATTAATTTAAAATTTTTAGTTCAATTTCGTTCAAGTAATTTAGCCTATTATTATGTAGATTTTCACCATTTTTGGTAAATAATTGAGGGTTGAAAATGAAATCAATATCAATTCATTCACTTGTTTATTAGTCAAATAGATACAATTCAATAAGCCGTGCATCGCGCGGCATGAACAACCTAGTTTATAAAAACTCAATAAACTAATAATGGATGTTTGAAACGGAATTCAGAACCAGCAAAGGAAGACATGATGTACACACAAAAAATGTTGCAACTCACATTGAACATCAAGGGCATGATAAAAAATAAAATAAAAAACCATCAAGGGCAGTTTAAATGGTTCCCAACACAACTGTAAATTTAATGGAATGATTGGTATCTGATTACCATCAGATTACCTTAGTCTCTAATGGCGTCTATAGTGTTCTATACATAACAAATGACATTGGCTTTTCAACATTTGCCAAAACCTGCTAAATTACTGGTTTATCTCGATCACCATTATTGCATTGGCTCATCCAACATCTCAATAACTGGAGCATACTGAAGAAAAGAAGCATTTATTTAGCAGAGATATTAAATAGTAATCAAAGATGAAGAATTGATACCAGTATTCTGTAAGATTACATAGTTATTCATCTTACACACCTCATCATCTTCTTCAAAGAAGGCTCCATCAACAACACTATCTTCCTGGAACTTCCACCCCAGTGTATCCTCGAGCAGCTGTTTCAGCTCTCTTGTCTAGTAGTACATTAAAAAGAAAATTTTGTATTATAATACTCTTTAGTTTCACGTGGAACATATTTTCAGCAAAGATGTAAGGAGAAAATAGCAGAGAACGGTTAAAAGGCAAGAGTCACATACCCAAGTTAAAAGGTCCCCATCTACCATTGGGGAGTCTAGCACCAGGGAAAAGAACTCCTATATTGGGTAGTTTAATAAGTTATGAGTGTGCCTATACGCAAAAGGCAACAACACAGTCCACTATATAATAAATACAATCATAGAACATACTGTGAAAATACAAGTCGTTGATTAATCGCATAACACACAGATTTGACCAACCACCTAAATTCCTGTAAGATTTATATTCTACCACCTTTCAATGAATGCTTCGGCCTTAAATTTTACACATCACTTAATTGTTATGTAAGTCATGAATAAGTTGCGTCACTGATAGACATGAAGAATTCAGAACATAAACTACTCTAGCTAATTGTAAACTTTAAAAATTAACCCCAACTTTGTTTCCCTAAAAACAGGAAGAAAGATATTCTGCCAAGAAGCATGTATGCAAATGACAGTGTACCTTGCATAGGTGGTGTAGAAAGCTATCTGCAGAGAACCAGGATTCATCCAACAAGGGCAAAGAACCTTCCCGTGTTCCGGAACTATTCTGCTGGTCCTTTTGAAATCCAAGTTGCAACTGATGATATACAGCTCTGATAACCTGGGGGTACACCGCATCTAAGTGTGAGCATTAAACTTACAAAACAACATCATTACAAATTTGTAACATGGCAACCAGAATGGTTATCATTTTTCGAATCAGAGACTACAAATAGTCATTGAACTCAATTATGGAACTCAATGAATTTCAGATTGTCATAATTGTTGTAAGCAAAAGCAACTGGAAACACAAACCATCACCAGCAAAAGAGATTACCTTGATAAAAAGTCGACTCCTAGTGTGCAGGGGCTGCAAAAACGAGACAAACATCAATGCGAAAACTTTAGCAAATGAAGGTATACAGTCGAACAGCTTAAAATGTATTGAACTAGAGAAACCATGGGCCATAGCTACGAAGCAACTAAAAAATGGAACTTCATAAACAAAAGAGTTTGTGGTTAATTGTCTTTTAACAAATTGGTCCCAGGAATGTAAACATTATTTTCAGGGCATCTATTTTGTTAACCCCCACCCACCATTGCCATGAAGCGCGTAGTTCACTTATATAGTGATAAAAATAGATAAAACGCTATAAACAGATGAACTAGAAGAACTTTTAGGAAGGTCATTAATTCAAAGACTTACAGCTTCAGTACAGCCAAATAAGAGGCTAACTAAAGCCTTCCATTGTAGAAAAGCTTGGAGAGATTGCACCATCTGCATGTTTTTAAATTGATTTGTCAATCTATTGATTTGAGCTATATCTGAGACGTCACAACACAAGGGTAACAAGAGTATCTCATCCTACCAAAAATGCTATAAATGCAAACTGCAGCTCTGCCAGAAGCAAATCTTCTATGCCACCATATTCAGTACTCAACAAGCTCTCCAGTACATGAGTCTGGTCATACAACAATAAACCTATCTCAAGTCAGTAAGATTATAGAATCTCCAAGACAAATAGAAATATGTATGCCTGTAAGAAGTACCTTGTCAATATTCAAATTAGTAAGTTCATGCGCACTCATGCCCTTGTGCTTGATTACTCGCGGAATTTCTGTGTAATAACACCCTTTTTTGCGAGAGTTATCACCTATATTTGAAAACTTACTTGACTTGAGCTGATCATCTAAAGCTTTCTCCCTTGCTGATTTGTGACCGCCTCCAAAAATGTCAACCTCAGATGCAACTGTGATTTCTCCTCCCCCAATAGGTTCTGCAAATTGAGAGGGACATTTATTCCTATATACAATTCATTGAGTTTAAAATATATTATCACACATCTGCGTCATTTTCTTTTTATTAGGAAGCTGAAGAAGATTTTAACTAAAGCTTGCATGATATTCGAAAGGTCTTTTAGCATACATTTCTATCAACTGCCACGAATGTTGTCTCCCCAAAGGCCATTATTTTATTACTTCACTCAATAGAAAATTTAAAGAAAGGGAATCATCAGTTACTACATACCAATGCGATCAAGAGTGTCCTTTGTTATATAGTTAGACAGTCTCTTCCAATCACCATAAGAGGTGAGGTCATATGGCCCCAGATTTCCATCGAACTCCATCTTTTTCACTGCCTCGGCATACCTCTCTTCCTGTACAAAGCGCAGTCAGTTGTCACATTGAGTAATTGATAATTAGTCTACACAGTCATCTACACAAGCAAGTGTACAGTCACTGAAACAGAGTACAATAATTACCGAAGTAAAAGGTAAAATCTGACCTCTTCCTCTGACAGCTTACTGAACCGCTCCTCACTTTGGTCCCATTTCCGAACAATCACCTGTTAATTGACAATGGATAACTACGAGCCCTTTCCGCTTTCTTAAATAATAAAGGAAAAGGTAAGAGGGTGAAACCTGAGAGGGCTGGACGTCTGCAAAAAATCCAATAACTGGCGAAAAATGAACACCTTCTCTGAAAATGCAACCAAAAAGAAACAAATGAAATCCTTAGCTCATATTGGGAAAAATTCATGCAATGAACAAGTAACATACTTGTTAGATGAGCTGAAGTAGACCAAGTGAACGCCAGGAGGAATCATTTTGATTCCCTTGAAATTAGGCCCCGAAGAAAACATCTGCACGGCAAAAGCAGAAAACACAATCAACTTATAGCCTCACCGGAAAATCCCCTTATTCATTAAGCTATAAGAAGTTAGGGCGGGAGGGTACCTGAGTGTCGATGCCGATGAGAGTCAACTGTGGTACGTCGAGGAGGAGTAGCGTGCCGCCGTGCTTCACCAGCTCCAACGCCGTTTCATTGTCCATTCCACTCTGCGTCTCAGTTTTCTTTCTGAATTTCAGTTTGATGGTAATTATCATAGGATAAAGGGTAAAAAACTTATATGACTCTCAGTTTTGGTAATAGTGCATTTATAACCCTCAATTCTTATTTAGTGCGATTATGACCTTCGATTATGCACACCTTTGCACATATGACTATGAATATATTTAATGATTAAATTTTGGTTAACAAATCATATAAAATGTCACAAATACCCTTTAATTTCAACTTAAAATAAAATTCAAATTAATCACTACTGCTGACGGACCAACTTACTTGGAGATGGGTGCTTGGTGCTGACCAACTCCCCGAACTCGCCTCGCCAGTCACCAGTGCGTACCCTATAAATCTCGAAGCGTGGCTACGTGGCCCGTCGGCCGATGACTGAAAAATTGAGTGCCGCCGACGGGTCATGTATGCATGATATCGATTTCAGCAACGTTGAGTAGGTACCAAACAAATCCATGAAAAATGAAAGAAAATATTTGGAATAATAAGATGTTTTTAAATCTTTTCAAAACGAGGTTATTTTTGTTACACTTTCAGATTTTTAAATTTATTTTTAAATAAGGTCATTTTTGTCTTTTTACGAATTTTCAGTCAATAATTATGGGAAAATCATTTTAATTAAGATACAGGGTTATAATCACACTAAACCAAAACTAAGGGTTATATGTGCACTATTACCAGAATTGGGAGTTATATAAGCAATTTTCCCTAGGATAAATATAGGGTTTTTTTTTTTTTTTGAAAAGATAAATATAGAGTTATTCTATTCTATTTACACCTATCTATTTATAATAGAGAAATTCTTCTGAAAGTCCAACTTTCCTGACTTTCCATAAGAGTCTTTATACGTTTTAACTTATACATTGTACCTTTTAATTTGAACTATAAAATTTGTTATTTGAATTTTATTAATGTTTTAGTGTAAATTCATGAATTTTTGCATTAAAACATGTTTTACTATATGTTCACTTTGATACTATCAATGTTTTAACACAAAATAGTATCACTTGACCTTAAATATATAGTGGTAGTTCCATAACACTTAGGAAAGTCGGACTTTCTAGAGACTTTGCATTTGTAATATGCACCTACCTGGCCCTCTTTTGCTGAAATTGAGGCGTATTACTCACCCTATTGAATGTAAAGTTAAAAAGGGAGCTTCGCCTTGCATGATTGCAGATCATAATCAAGGTTTAATAGCTGAGTCCAACAGTTTCTCCATTCACATTCTCTAAAATAGATAAACAAACCTCATATTCCCCATATTTTTTCACCTCAAACCCAAACAGTTTCTCCATTTTTCATTCCCTAAAATTTATTACTAACATTTAATACTACATATTAATCCAATTTTCTTCTATTTTTAAAGTCATATATTTAATAAGTCCAAATAATAATAAACAAACAAATAATGAACTTATAGTAAAAGTTACAATAACATTTCATATTTGACATTATTTACTCCATAATATAAAATTATAAAAATATATTTTATAAAAGTAACACATTATGAATTACAATAGTATTATTTTTGTAACGTGTTATGAATAATTTAGACTCATCTCTTTTTAATTATTTATTACAAGTTATTTTTCTTCAACCATTAAAAATAAAACATTTGCCAAAAAAAAATTTTAGTTTAGATGTTATGACTTATAAACAAACGTCAAAATAAATATATTTATGAACTTAAAATTTAGTAAATTTATATTGAAAACTAGATTATATTTGATCATTAAATATCAATAGATATATACATGTAAAAATAATCATATGAGATCTTATTACAATCGTTTTTATACATATTTTTAAAATATGTATTTTTTATAAAATGTTATTGTAATTATTTTAAGATATTATCATTTAAAATTATTGAAGAGAAACAATTAATGAATTAATTAAATAATCAAAAACTTTCTAATCTAAGAACCATTAAATGTTGGTTCTCCAAAAAGTTTTTCTCATTCTCCAAATTTGGAGAACCAAATCTTCTCTCTCTTCAATTTTCATTATGGAGAATGAGATGGAGAATCTGTTGGAGTTCAAAAAAGGCCCAAATTCTCCATATTTGAGAAAATTTGCTATTGTAGCAAAACTGTTGGACTTGCTCTAATCACACGTGGATCAGTTGCAATGAATATGTTTTCATCCTTGCAAGCAGAATCTATATCAGTGTTGAAAGGTATAGAAGAAGTTTTGGAATTGGGAGTTGATATGATTCGCATTCACTCAGACAATGCTGGTCTAGTGGAAGCAGTAAGAGGGAGAGCAAAGTCTGATCTTGAGGTGGCTAGGATCATTGAGGATATTAGGAGTTTATTGTCAAATTTTCGTTTTAGTGTAATACATAAGGTTTCTAGGGATGAGGTCAAGCTAGCGGATGAGCCGGTTATATGTACTTTATTGAATTATATTGAATAAATGGTTTGTTTTGTGATAAAAAAATAATAATTGTAAAGTATATATTTATTACTTTGTTTTACTTGTAGACATAATAAATAGTAATATTGTATAATTAATATAATATGATATCTTGTTATTTTTGTACAATTTTTTTAATATTAAACCACTCATGGAGTGGGGGAAAATTTTATAAGGTTTCCCAAACCTAAAAAAGGCCTTAAATGGCCAAAATTTGAGTAATTTTACAAGGACAAAAGTCCCAAAAGCACTATTGTGCTTTCAAAAGAATAGAGAGGCACCTCTATACAAAAGAATAAGCCTAGATTTCCAATCCCAATCAAAACCTAGTAGAGAATTGTAAAAACAAAACTCTGGGCGGCACCAAAAGGGTATGAAAATAGACAAAAGGCAGCAACCTATTTCTAAAATTTGAGCGGCATAGTGAAGGGCTGAGAGACAGCTACAAGAGCAGCAACAGAACATAACTTCCAATTGCATTGATGGTAGATTAGCAGATTCCAGTGTAAGAGAAGAAATCATACTCTTATTGTTGGCATATCCAGTTGGTCAAGGAGCAGCAGAGCTCTGATGTCAGGTGGCAACAAATCCCAGGAATAAGTTGCAGATTTCCTCAAAGACATACCTAGTTTGGTCAGGGAGTCTGGCACTAAGTTTCCTTGTCTGAGAGTATGTTGAAGTGGAGACTTGATGAGGAGATGAGCCTGATCACAGAGAGAATATAGTTTCCAGTGGGCTGTGATATGATTTTTGATCATGGAGATACCTACCAGAGAGTCAGACTCAATACAGAAAGTATCATGCCCATAGAAACAGCCAAAGTGATATCCAGCCACAATAGCCTTAATTTCTACTTCCAGAGAGGATGTAGCAGATGAGAAGGAGTGACCTGCAGCTATAAAATTACCAGAAGAATCTCTTAAAATGAAGCCAAAAGCACAATCTGAGCCAGAGAAAGCTGCATCGACATTTAGTTTAAATCTCATCTCAGGCCTACTCCATTTAACTATTCTCAGCCTAGGCCTGGGAGGCCTCTGAGTATGAGGGATGTGTGCAGCAGCAGCCAGTTGAAGATCATGTTCCTGAGAAATGAAAACAGTGTTTGCAGCCAATGACATGTACAAAATATTTTTGATTTCAAAGAGGATAAGTGATGAAGAAGGCCTAGTTTCCTCAAATAAATATCTGTTTTTTTCTTTCCATAAACACCACACTATTATACAACATAACATTCTAATCAGCTTAGCATGAAAGCTTGATAGGCCTGTATATGTTATATAATAGGACAGTCTGTCCCAGATTTCTCTAAAAGCTATATCTTTGATGCCAATAGAGGACATCATTTCAGACCATATATGAATTGACAAGGAGCAGTGGTTGAAAAAATGGTCTATTGAATCTGAGGCCTGACAGAAGGGGCATTTTGACACTATCTGAAAACCATAATGTATGAGGACCTCATCAAAAGGTAGAAGGGAATTAAATAGTCTCCACACAAAGAAGGTAATTTTTTTGGGGATCCTAATATTCCACAGTTTAATAAGGGATGGAGAAGATGACATGTGGTCATGAATAGTCTGATAGGCAGACTTGAAGGTAAAATGGCCTGTTTTTGTGGGCTTCCAGATTAACCTATCTTCCCTATGTTCAAAAAGTACAGCATTTTGGAGAAAAGAGAGTAAAGGTTCAGGAAGAGCCCCTTGCAGTTCTGGAAGGTATTGATATTTTGAGAGCACAAACTGGGATACAGTACAGGTAATGGGGATGGAAGTAAGCTCTGGTGGGAAGATGTCAAGTAAAGGGCCATGTTTAGTCCAATTGGCAGACCAAAAATTACATAGGCCTTTCCCATGGATGACAAAAGAGTTATGCTCCCCTATATGGTTTACTTGGCAGATTCTAAGCCAAGTTTGTGAGTTTCTGGAAGTGGGAGGGAGGGATTGTATGAAGTAAGTCCACATGGCAGAGCCATGTTGAAACTTCCACCAGAGTTTGATTGAGCAGGTTTGAACAATATGTGGAATTGATCTAAAACTAAGGCCATGCTGTGCCACTGGGAAGCACAATTTGGACCATTTTCTCCAAGTTTTTTTTTCTCTAACTGCATTGGATCCCCATAAGAAAATTGAGAACAATCTTTCTATGGATTCCATAATGTGTAGTGTAGGAGCCATCACTGTGAAAACATGTTGTGGAATAGCATATAACACAGATTGAATAAGGGTGATTTTACCACCAGTACCCAACCATTTATGTCTCCAAATGCTCAGTTTTTTGCTGATCTGTTGCAGCAAGGGATTGAAATAGCAGTTAAGAATTTTTCCTTGGAAAATTTGGCAGCCCAAATATTTAAAAGGAAAAATGCCCTCTTTCATCCCCCAAAATTGTTTGATCTGGTTTCTCTTAGCCAGTGTAGCATGTTTACTTAGGAAGAAGTCACTTTTGTCATAGTTAATTCTTTGACCAGTGACTACTTTAAAAGTTGCTAAAAAAGCTTTGAGATTGATCAGAGTACTCTTGTTTACTGATATGAACAACACGCTGTCATCAGCATAAGAGAGGTGGGAGACTGGTATTGAGCTTCTTGGTAAATTAAAATTAGCCAGTTTCCCATTAGAAAAAATGTAGGCTAGACTCCTTGAAAAATATTCAGTGAATATGTTAAACAAAAAGGGGGAAAGAGGATCCCCTTGTTTAATACCCCTTGTGGAGTTGAAAAAACCCAATGGCTTGCCATTTATCAGAACATAAAACCAAGCCTGGGATAGGATTTTCATAATCACTGTGACCAAATGTTCATGGAACCCAAATTTGATCAGAATCTTTTTAAGGAAAGGCCAGTGAATCCTATCAAAAGCTTTCCTTAAGTCTAATTTGATGATACGATTAGGCTCTCTAGCTTTTCTATTAAGGTGCCTAACTAGCTCTTTTAGGCAGAGAACATTATCAGAAATGTCTCTACCTTTCATAAAAGCAGTTTGGTTGGGAGAGATAATATCATTCATGAGTGGACTTAACCTGAACATGATCACTTTTGAACATATTTTGTTGATTACATTGGATAGGCTGATTGGCCTGTAATCATCAAAAAAGATGGGAGTGTCTTTTTTTGGAATTATAGTGATCCAGGTTGCAGCTATCCCCCTGGGGATATCTGATCCACTCATGAAATCATTTACTGCCTCCATTAAATCAAGAGAAATAGTTTCCCATGATTTAATGTAAAAACAAGCACTGTAGCCATCATGCCCTGGAGTGCTAGACTTGTTTAGGGAAAAAAACTACTTTTTTTAGTTCCTCAATGGATACTGGTTGCAACAGCTCAGTATTTTGAGTTGATGTTATCAATTTTGGAACTTGTGAAAGGAAATGTGAAGCATATTGATCATCAGAGTCCCTGTGCTCACTAGTCAGAAGAGAGGAGTAATAGTTTATGGCTTCCAATTCTATTTCATCCATCTCCTCCAACAAGATCCCTGCACTACTCCTTATCTTGGAAATTCTCAGCGTTGATCTTTTTTCCTTCAAAGAGTTATGAAAATTTTTGGAGTTGATATCTCACTCTTTGAACCATTTCAGCTGATTTTTATATTTCCAAAAATGCTTTTGTTCCTTTATAGCTTTTTTAGGTCATCCCTTTTGAGTTTTAATGAGATTAGTTCATGATCACATTGATTGTGATCATAAATAATTTCTTGAACTCTAACAGCTTCTTCAGCAACTTCTACATTCCTATGTACATTTCCAAAAACCTCCATATTCCAGATTTTCAACTACCTTTTTAATCTCTGGAGCTTAAGAAAAAACTTAAGCATCCCAGTTTCTGCTAGAGGGATGTCCCAATTGGACTTAATGAAATTCTGAAATTCAGTTCTCTTGTACCAAGTTGCAATGAATCTGAAAGATTTTGGGACAGTTTTGACATGTGTGTCTATCCTAAGAAATAAGGGTGAGTGGTCAGAATTCTCCCTATTGAGGACCAGAACTGATAAATTAGGGAAGTGTGAAAACCAAGATTGGTTACACAATCCTCTATCCAGCCTTTCTAAAGTAGGCTTCAGCCTCTTGTTGGTCCAGGTGAAATCATTTCCCACTATGTGAATGTGAACTAATGCCATTTTATCAATTAGTTTATGAAAATCCCTCATACTAGCCAAAGTAGGAGTAGAGGGACCACTGTAATCAGAAATTGACAACATGGCATTAAAGTCACCAATATAGAATGTATCAGAAGCTGGCAAGGCAATGAGATCTTTCCACATTGCCTTTCTGCCTTTTCTGGATCTAGAGCCATACACAAAGACTCCAGTCATGGAGATATTTATGTTAGGTTTTGTAATTAGCACATGCAGAAATTGGGGGTTATCTTTTAAGAGTGTAATGTTTAAAGAATCTTTCCAGAAAAGCCAAACTTTCCCTGAGTCAGAAAACATGCAGTTTGAAAAGTGAATCAGTTGCATATAGTGGTTGCATTTGAAATTAGGATGCAAAGGTTCAATTAAGCATAATAACTCAATGTTGTTGTCAAAAACCAGTACGGATAATCTATCAAGGGCTGTTTCCATACCTTGAATGTTCCAAACTAAACCGTTAATCTTATGGTTGTGATCAATCATTAAAAACTGTCTTTGGAAGGTTTTTGAAAGGACTTTAAGAAAGAGAGTGTTCTGTTAAACGGAGTAAAGAAAGTCTTCAGTTTAGCTTTTTGAGTTGATCCTATCTTGGGTAATTTAGAGCTACTGACCTGATGATCTACATTGTTGGTTCCAGAGTCTTAATCTGAAATGTACAGATCTTCCTCTTCATTGGTTGCTTCTTGTAAGGGAGCAAAGCTATTCCTGTTTCTCTCCTGAGACAAAAAGAGTAAGCTATTAGCTCTGAAATGGGGTTGAGAGATGTCCTGTAGGCCTGATGGTACAGCAGTATCATCTTTAGCATATGATCTTCTCAGCCTTGGTTTAGCAGTGACTAGAGTGAAGGGATTTTCAGATGGGATTGGTGGTTGTTTGGTAGCCAGTATTGCCCTTCTCATTGCTGGTTTGGAAGAGGTGGAGGAGGAAGGCTGTGAGAGGGAGGGGTTTGGAATTTTAGGGGTGCTAGAGGAGGATATGGCAGTGGGGGGGGGAGTATGGGGTTATTGAGTTGGAGGTGGAGTGGGTGGGAGCATGACTGGCTGGTGTGGGATCTGTGGAAGGATCAGCTTGGCAGTTATTCAGCGCAACATTGTATAGAGAGGGACTTGTAGCTGCATTAGTAGTGCCAGTGAAGATTTGTGTAAGGGAAGGATGGGGGACAGTTGTGAGAGCCATAGAAGCAGGGGTGGCCTTGTTCTTTTTCTTTTTAGCTTTTTTCTTCTTCTTGACCACCCTGTGTAGTTTCCTGACTCCAAAGGTAATGACTTGAGGTTCAGATGGCTGTTTGTCTTTCTGAGCAGGAGAAGTATTAGTGGTGTTTATCAGTGTGTTCAGGGAGCCAGTTTTGGTCTCAGGTAGGGTAGTCTTAACTGGGACTGGGATTGAGGTATCTGTGACCAGTGGCATTTTGGCCAAAGCAGGGAGCTTAGGAGGATTTACTGGCTGTGAGGCATATCTCCTTTGGTTGAGATCGGGGTGGAGGTCTCTACATATAGCTTCATCATGCCCCACTTTCCTGCAATGGGCACAATATTTGGGTAGGTTCTCATACTCTAGCTTGGTCTTAGCACAGTTTTCAGTTGAACCCAACCTAAGCTCTACAGGGATAGGTTACTGTAGATCAAGTTCTACACATAGTTTGATAGCAGAGGGATGGGTAATGAGCTGTGTAGCAGAGTCAACTTTGATAAATGTACCAATGCGATTTCCTATCTGCTCTAGCACTGATTCATTATAATAGTACACAGGGGGTTTGTATAATGTTACCCACACCGGAACGATCGAGGATTCAGACTCTGTGGAGAACTCCGGTGTCCACCTGAGAACCCGCATCGGAAAACGTTCAATGATCCAGTTGTTTCATCCAGAATCTCTGGAAGTCCTCCTTATTTGAGAAGCGGATGAGGATGTGCCTGTGGCCGATTGCTCCTAGCTGATAGCTGCCGGTGAAGTCAGCCGCTTTGAAAACACCTTCAATCGCCGGCATGGTCGGGCAGCCTTTGCTAAACTTCCCAATGAGGGCATTGCGGTACGGGCGACTGAGTATTTCGATTTGCTCCGGCGTAAAGATACATGCTAGCTCTCCCTCATACTCCGACGTGGCCTGAATTTCCAGGTTGTTCGATAAGGCTGCAGAGAGGGGAGGGAATTTGGATTTTAGGTCGGAGAGAAAGGTTTTTTGCCCGTCGTGCGGCGGTGGCTCTGCCATTAAGGCGGAGCGGTGGTGGCAATTTAGCCGTTCACGGTGGACTGAGTGTGCTAGTTACCATTACAACGGATAGAAGTGATCGGAATTTGCGAAAAGGGGGAAATCTATGTAGAGAGAAGGGGGGGAGAATCCCTAGAGTGAGAAAATGAGTGCGTGTGCCAAAAAAAAAAGTTATTTTTGTACATTAAAAAAAAGTAACAGTAATAAAAGATACATATTTTTAGAAATATTTTAATTAGAATAGAATAAATAATAATATCTAAATTACCCTTCAATTATTACAAATTTTATTTTTATCGAAATAAAATATAATCAAAAACATTTATTTTCACTCCAATGTAACATGATCACGATTACAATCGGAGAGAAGATGTACGTTGGAGTTGGTTGGGTGATATTAACTAATTTTTGTAAATTTTTTATCAATTTATTAATTTAAAATATATTTTATTAACTTTCTATGTTAACGAGATTTAAAATGTAGTATCAACCAAAATTTTATAAAAACTATCAAATAATACAGATTTACCTGATATAGATAGTATAAATATTAATAATATAATAGGCCACACTTTGATGTACACGCAATAAATATGTTAGGTGCAAATAGCATGTCATTCTAGCTTTTGGAGTGTCTATTGCTCCACATGACACATTTTGAATGGAGGTTCAATATGATGTAATCAATACCAATTTTATTGTAAGTCATTTTAAAATTTTTCTCTCCAATACTAAAGTAAATTAGAGTGAATGAATGAGAGAGATGAAGTAAATTAGACGGATGCTGATAGGACTCCCTTCCAAGGGAGTCTCCCTTCTATACGTGTTCGATATCTATTGGTCCTTAATTAAGTTATTTTACTTTTTTTTGGCAGATGGCCCAACAGGACCCGTGTGGGGCTGATTATTTTTATCCGTGTTCTTTACAACACAATTAGTTCTTCTGATTAATGGAACGAAATCCATATCTCCGTTCACAAAATAAACATCTCTCCGTCTAACAAAAACTATAGCGAACACCGATGAATGGGGTTTGCCAATCGATTTATGTAAACACCGATTATAGAAATCCTGGAGCTCAACCTTCACAGCATAAACAGAGGAAAAACTGAAGATTCTCCGGCTGTCGACTCCAGTTCGCCTGAGACCGCTTCACGCCGCCATGAGCGATCTCGAAACCGGCGGCGGCTCCTCCGCCTTGCTCACCGATGGCAGCTGATCGAGAGAAATTCCGAGACTTATATCCAGCGCTTTGAATTGAATCCTCGTCGAGTAAGTATTTTTCCTCGTCCGAAAACATGCTTCCCGGAGGGAAGAAGAAGGCTGAGCTAGCAGCGCCGGGTGGAGCGAGGTGGTCTGCGCGTTGCCACGGTAGTGCGCCGCCTCCACCACCTCCTCCGGAGCCTGCTCCAATTCACACATCAGGCATTGCTTCGCTGCCGCTGCCGCCGTCGGCATAGTTTTCTCCCTCACAGGTTATATGATTAATCCTCTTGAATCCTCAACTTTTATTTGGAATACTAGTTTGATAAATAGAGGTCCCTCTCTATGGAAGAAAGAACCAGAAGCATCTGAGTCAAAGAAGTAATTTGCTCTTGAAAATCTTCCCCGATGGCACTACGCACCGCAATCGCCAAGAAAATCCTCACCGGTGGGAGCTCGGTTGGGCTCAGGCAGCAGCTCCGAGGACTGCAGACCTTCTCGTTGCCGGATCTCCCCTACGATTATGGCGCTCTCGAACCCGCCATCAACGGCGAAATGACGCAGCTCCACCACCAGAAGCAACACCAGACTTACGTCACCAATTACAACAAAGCCCTAGAGCAGCTCGACGAAGCAATCAACAAGGGCGACGCTGCCGTTAAATTGCAGAGCGCCATCAAGTTCAACAGCGGCGGTACGCCCCTTTCACCGTTCTGCTCTGTACTTTTTTAACATTCAAGCTATCCATTTGGCCAATTCAGTGCTTAATTGAGTCCGGAAAAAAAGAAAAAAAAGTCCCTCTCTACTGATGCGGACCCAGCTGTAAGCCCACAAGATATGTAGCCCATGGGGAGGGAGACTCCCTCGAAGGGAATCATAGACTTCGCGAAATTAGACATGTGTGGTTCATTTACAGGCCTTCTATACGCAGTCCGTATTTTGCTTATTTGCAGTCCGTATTTTTTTTAAATAATCATATATACAATGATTCTGATATATAACTGAATTGTAAGTGTATGCAATAGAAGTAGTATATATGATGCATATGTCTGATATACATAATTATTGAACATATCATATACATCGAAAGCGTATTTTTATTTTGGACTGCAAAATAAGCAAAACACGGACTGCGTATAGCATGCCCCTTCATTTATTGGGTGGATGGATGAGAGAGAGAGAGAGAGAGAGAGTTGCAAGTTGTAAATTGGACCCTCTATTGCAAGTCAAGTTGAGACTTCAAAAAAAAAGGAAAGCCACGTCATATTGGAAAACGTCTTCAACTAAGAGCATCTCCAATACAAGTTTCAATTTTGAGCGTCAATTGATCTACATGACACATATTGAATGTAGTTTCAATATAATGTAATCAATACCAATTTTATTGATGGTCATTTTAAATGGGTGTTGCTATTTACACCACCCTAAAGGTGCAAATAACCTAGGGATAATAAAAAGTGTGTGGGCCATGAAGGTGTAGTAAAGAAAATGCTATTTGCACCTATTTTTTAGTCAATCTTTAATATTTAATTGTTAAACTTTTAAGTTATACAATAATTTGTTTTACATGTATATTTAAAAATTAATAATTAAATATTAAATAGGAAGATTTTTACTTAATTTTGATTTATGACACAATCAAACACGCTTATAATTATTATCAAAAATAATACTATATCACTAGACAACTAAAAATTATTTGAATGTATAATAAAAAAATCACCAAAATTAATTATTGAAATTCAACAAATTCATCATAAAATATACAAGTTACTATCTTTGAAACCGTTTAGATATCTAATAAAATAATAATAAATATTTTAAGAATAGTTATTTAGTAAAATTTTAAATTTATTAAATCCAGTGTCTAATTTTTATTTGTGTATTTTATCCTAAGTAGATTTAATATTTTAATTTAAAAAATTTAAAGAGTAAAAATTTATTGTGAATGGTATCAATAATGTTAAATTATAATTTTAATCTTAATCGGCAAACAGGTGAAATTATATAATAAAAGGAGTTATTTTATATTTATAAAATGTTTACTTTAATATTTAATTAAGTGCATTTTTGAATTTTATTTTTAATCAAATGTATTTAATTTATAAATGAAAATGTTAAGAAGTAAAATAAAAAGGTTCAAGTTGCTTATTGTTAAAAATAAGAATAATCTAATTAACACTTAATGCACATTGATTTTAGTAAATGTGGGGTAGGGTGGTGCAAATATCAATTGGGGTGGTGTAAATAGAATTACTCTTTTAAATTTTTCCTCTCCAATTTTATTTATTTTTAGTTTGAGCCACAATCAAGAGTCAATTAAAAGCTCAATATGGCAACTTGCAACTCTCTCTCTCATCCATCCACCCAATAAATGAACCTCACATGTCTAATTTACTTCATCTCTCTCATTCATTCACTCTAATTTACTTTAGTACTGGAGAGAAAAATTTTGGTCGAAAAAAAAAAGTATTGGAGAGGAAAATTTTAAAATGACCATCAATAAAATTGGTATTGATTACATCATATTGAAACTTCATTCAATATGTGCCATGTGGAGCAATTGACGCCCAAAAGTGAGATTTGCATTGGAGATACTCTTACACCACTTGATTTACCCATTTTTTTATTATTCCGAAATTATTTTCACCACCAAGTGGGTGTAAATAGCAACACCCTAAATATATTATTTTACCCTTTTTTAATGGAAGAAGAAATATAGTAAATGAAATTAATTGACTTCTTTTCCAACATAATCAAGTCAGCCGCGGTAAGCTGCCCAATTCTAGGCGAGGTCGGAATGATGAAACGGAAAAAGTGGTCGGAGGTGGAGGAGCAGACCCTCCTCGACAAATACTCGGACCTGGCGAACTCCGGCGCCTTGTCCAAATTGAAGACCCGGGAGAAAAAGTTCAAGCCAATCGCGGAGCACGTTAACTCGGTGCACCACCACCAGGACTCGCTCAACTTCCCCTTCAAGTGGTCCTGGCGCGACGTCTCCATCAAGGTCCAGAACATGCGCCACCAGTACCTCGGCGTCAAGCAGAAGATCCGCGTCTCCGACTCCGATTTCGATTGGGCCGATGGCCAGAACCACTGGGAGAATTTCCTCAAGTACAAGCAGGTTTTTGGAGACGTTGAGCTTGAATCGAAGCCCGATTCGAGCAAATTCGAGGACGATGATGCGCTGGGCTTCGGATTTGGGATTGACAGCGATGGGGATGGGGATGGGGATGAGGAGGATGATCATGATGAGAAAAAGAGGCGCCGGTTCAAGATGGTGACTGCTCAGGTGCTGGACTTGAAGGAATGTGCTTTGAGGAGAGAGGAGGAGAGGAGGGAGAGGGATTGCAGCAGGGATGAAAATGAAAGGGAGCAGAGGAGGAGGATGATTAGGAGGGATTCAGAGAGCGATTTTGATTTGGGGGTGAGGGAGATGGAGCTCGAGGAGAAGTACATCATGTGGAGCACAAGGGAGATGGAGAGGAGACTGAGGTTGGAGAGGGAGATTAGTGAGGAGAGGAGGAGGAGGATAAAGATGGAAGAAATGTGGGAGATGGATAAAATCGAGTGGAGGGAGAAGATGGTTGGGATGCAGATTGAGCATGAGAAGCAGATGATTCAGATGCACGCCGAGTCTTGCCAGAATCAGTTGCAGGTTTTGGGAGTTATTGCTAGGCTCATGTGCCAGTATTTTGGAGCACCAAGTGATGGTTTGGGAACCTTGCCTCCTCAGGTTTTGCACAACTTGCATCACCCTGATGAGTTGGGCAGCGGTGTGAAGCCTGATGCTGGTTCGCCCTCTGCATTTCTGTAAACTGGTTTGTATGACTGCCTTTGTTTGCTATTTCTTTTTTGTACATGATAAGTACATTCCTTGATATTGATCGTAGTAGTATAGTGCCGGGGTTTATAGTCATACATTGGTGAAAGCAGGCCTGTCTTTGATCCATGATGTTGTGAGATCATGCAGAGAATAAGCATTTAGTGTAGTAGTGCAATTTTTTTGAGGACTTTGCCCACATTAACAATACACTTATAGATGTTTACTGTCTTAAAAACAGAACGTGTGTATCTTAATTTCAAATTTGGATCAGGTTCATTCATATGCAGGTACAAATGGTTCAGCTTCTGTGGTCTGATCTGCGTCTAAAGACCATGCCTGCTTTACAATTTCTTATCATAGAGTCAATGGTATAGGTGATGTGTGGCCAGATATTCTTTCAGTTGATCACTAGTGGCTTATGAACCATTTGGCAATAAAAGCTGTAGATACAGAATTTGTCGCACGTTATATTTGGATTCTGATGTTGAGTATATTGTTGTGAGCCTTGCTTTGGCGGGGTCTTGTCAGTTATACACTGGTGAAAGCATGCTAGTCTTTGATATCCATGATGCTGTAAGATCATGCGAAGAATAAGCATTTACTGCTGTGTTGGAATTTATTGAGAACTTTACCCACATTAATTATACACTTGCTGTGGTATAGATGTTTACGGGATCGGATACTCTACGCAACATCTCCTACGCAAATCGTAGGCAAAATTATAAAACGGCGTATTTTTTATCATTTTTAATTTAGCGGAATATCAATTACCAAACCAAAGATCACATGCATGTCATTAATATGAATCTGAGTGAGTGTTTAGAATTACCTTGTAGAACAGAATAAATCTGTGCGGAGCAAAGGACTTTCTTCAACCGTGTTCTTCCTTCTGGTGCAATCCACTCCGGAGACAAGAACCTCAAGTGTGATTCCTCTATAAGTATCCACACAGCACGATACACCGTTGTCAGCTTAGAACGGATCAGCAAGCAGGACCGGCGACCGCCTTCCTTCTTCCGATTTACGATGAGGTTGTTTTATGAGAATTTCAGAGTTTATTTATTCTGCTTGTTCAACACATGAACTCTACAATAAATTATATATTCTGTTTAACCCAGTACCATCTATTTATACTGGTTAAACTGAATTAGTTTCCAACCTGAATTAGTCCATGTAATCCCAATCCTGTTGGATTAGATAATCCCAATCCAGTTGGATTAGATAATCTCTATCCTACTGGATTAGATAATCTCTATCCTACTGGATAAGATAATCCTAATCCGATTGGATTCCATGACTTATCTCATATAATTATAATTAGACTCTAAGTCTAATTGATAATTAGTTTTTCCCAATTTCATGCCTTGTGTGTGACCCTACAGGTTCAGTCATAATAAGCTGCTACTAGCTGATAGAAGCGGTTTCCAGCTAAACATTCTAATCACTTAAATGACTGAATTAATTATCTCCGTAATTAACGTAACCTCCAACTATATTAGGAAAGTGCACATTGATTAAAGGACATAATTCCAACAATCTCCCACTTGTCCTTTTAGACAAGTGTGCACTCATATTCCCTTGTCACTTAATGTCTCCATTCGAACATAAGGGGGGTGTTTGGGAATTAGCTGTTAGCTGTTAGCTGATTGCATTAGCTGGTTTGACTAGCTGATTGTATTAGATGATTTGACTGGCTGATTTGACTAGCTGATTGTATAAATGTGTTTGGTAAAATAAGCTGATAGATATAGCTGTTTATGGACAAAAAGACATTTATGGACATGAATATACTTTACTACTTGTTCACTTATTAAATGTACATAAATTATCAATTGCTATTTTTTTATTACAAATGAAACATAAGAATTATAATAAATTATTATATAATCCACATATTCATGAAATTCTTTTAAAACTATACATTATAAGTTTGTTTTAGAGACTTTTTCAAACCTTTTTCTTGTTTCATGTTGATTGATGTAAGGAAAAAAATATTTCCGAGTAATTTTGATGAAATGTTATTGATATTACAGTGGAAAAATGAGAAAAATCAACCAATGACATTATAATAAAATCTAATGAACATAAACATCCATAATATAATCATAATAATGCAACCCAAAATATTAATTGAACAATTAGAATGATGCATAATTATTCTGAACACTTGAATTTTTCTACAAAAACCAAATTCAACAATATGTATTCTATCTTTTTGTATAATTAGTATAGAGGAGAAAGGGCAAAAAAGTATTTAATTGATCATTTGAGTAGAAAAGGCTACTTTTTTTAGCCTTTTGAAAATTAGCCTATTGAGTACAATAGCCACTTTTTCAAACTCATTCACCAAACACTTAAAAGTGCTGTTTGACGGTCAAATCAGCACTTTTTAGTCAAATCAGCACTTTTTAGCCCAAAAGGCACTTTGCCAAACACCCCCAAGGTAAGATAACATGTTATCCTTATCAAGTTCAAATGTATTTCTCGAATTCCAGAGTGAACTGTTAAAGACAGATGATTAATCTCTAATCCATCTGAGCATGGCCATGCGTTTTACAGTCTCAACTCTCCGAGAGGCCTCTCCGAGAGGCCTATAAGACAACAATCTCATGTTAATGAGAGGACAATCCCAATCTTATACATTCAAGTTTTCTCTACTTGATTCATGGCAATTCAATAGCTGTCTTTATAACCCCCTTTTAAGGCAAGGCGTTTGACAGAAATTAAAATGTCCAATTCACAAATAAGTAAACAATAAATTACTCAGGTTTGAAATGCATGAATGAGGTTAAATTACAGTATGCTATGCGTTAAATTACATCTCACTGTTAAATGAGGTTCACCAAGTAACTTTCAACAATTTTGTTTTTACTTATGACAAAAAAAAATTCTCTACATGAATTACCTTGTAAATTTTTTTTCTACTGTAATTTGTTTTTAAAAATAAGTTGTGCAACATACGATTGCAATTCAATTTTTTTTATAACAATTGAATTCGATATTTTGTTTTGAAGTTTTTATAGGATTTTCAGTTCGAACAAAATGTTTCATAAATAAATTCATGAAACAGAGGTCGAGTAGAATTTACTTATTTTAATATGAGAATGTTTTTATTATTTAAAACATAAACATGTAGATTAATTTTATAGTAGAACTTAATTTTTTTATTACATTAAAATATTTTATGAAAATAAAATTGTTTTTAATAGACATACAGTTTAATCTTATTTATTTACAAAGATACAAACACTATATTTAAAATAAATGTGCTTGATTATTATTAATTACAATGACAAGTTTTTAGAATATAATCTGAATTAAATTAAAATTTATAATGTAATTGATCAAAAATACACAGTGCTAAAATAATATGATTTTTTTACGTAAAATATTTAACTACATACTATACTGTCATCGCGTAACGTAGAGGACAAAAACTATGTCGTTTATGAGTTTGCGCACAGTTTGCGTAGGAGATGTTGCGTAGAGGATCCGATCCCGATGTTTACTGCCTAGAAAAATAGCAATTCAAATTTGTATCAACTTTATGAGCTTGTAGGTAAATGGTTGAGCTTATATTTCTATTAATGTTCTGTGGTCTGATCTATGTGTGTATATTTATGTTCATTTCATGTTAACTGATCTTGTGGTGTAGCCTAATATCAGGCCCGGCCCGAGCATGAGGCAAGTGGAGCCCGTGCTTCGGGCCCCCAATATATGGGCTAAAATAGGGCCCCGTTTTTTTAAAAAATGGGTTAAAATAAGGCCCATATTTTTTTAAAAAATCTCAAATGTAGTGTTTATTTTAAAATTTTTTGTTCTTTAAACCCCTATATTTTTAGAAATGGGCAAAAATAAGGACCCAATTTTTTTAAAAAAATCCATTATTTTAACTAATTTTAATTAATTTTTTCCGAACCCTCTATTAGGACCCTTTTAAAAAAATTAATCGGTTCAAACCCCCGAATAGGTAGGGCCGGCCCTGCTTAATATGGCTATATGTAGATCAACATTGTCTATAGAATAACTGTTTTGGTTATGGCATGTGAACCATTTGGCAATAAACGCTTTAGGTATAGAATTCAGACTTGGTAATTTTTAGATTCTAATGTTGAGTATCGTTGTGCAAATAGCTTGTTCTTCATCCTTACTTTGGCACTGTCTTTTCAGTTCCAATTTAGTACCCAGTTATCATTCACTGACATTCCAAATGTATTAGTATTAGTATAGTGTGACTATTTTCTTACTTTCAAAATTTTGAACTTGTTTGCACATTTTTTAATTTGTTTGTAGATAAATTTTATATAGTTTAAAAAATTGCCATATTTCTTGCTTTGATCGAAACAACATTGTGTTTCACCTTTTCTGGAAAAAAGGCAAACCAACATTTTCCTTATCATAAACCGTGCATACAGATTTTGAATAGAACAACATTTTTTTTAATATCAAATTTTTTCAAAGCAAAAAGTATTCACATTCAAAAAAACTGTACACTAATCCAAAAAAAAACCAATACTTTTATTAATTTCGTAACATTTAAGAAAAAGTAAAAAAATATGACACGTTACATTATTTAATATATTATTTTGAATTTATTATGCTAACTAATCTGAGTATTTAAATTTATTAAATTTAGTTATTATTCATCCAAAACGTTACATAATTGCTTGCATCAATTTATTCAATATTCCATACGTGTCACAACCAATATATTCAATATTCCATCTAATCTAATTAATTTGGTCATGTTTCATTCCACCTAAAACGTTACATAACCATATTAGGCCACATATAACCAAGTGGTCTAGCCCACTTGGCCAAAGGCATCTTGTTAAGAGCCTTGGCTGGAGAGAGGTTCAGGGTTCGATTCCCCCCTCCAACAAGCCCCCCTGTGGCTTCTCCCAGTCTCCAAAAAGTCTCCAATAGCGTGCTCAACTCAAAGCAGTTCGGAGTTACCGGAGCTACATCAACTGGCGCATGAAGTGCGAAGCGGCGAAGTGCATCAGACGTTGTAAGTGGGATCTTCACCCCACTCAAAGCGTTGGCGAGGACCTCAGGCCACTCGACGTACGGATCAGTAGAATAGGCTAGATTAGGTTTAGTTAGGATCCATGTATGTACTCGATTAGGCTGTTGTAATGTACTCAAAAAAAATATTAGGCCACATATGCTACTTATAAAAATACAAAATCACCACATTAGCTTTAGTTTACCATATTTATGAGAATTGTATGTCGAACCATATACTCAAGGTTCATGATGCAGTACTGATTCTTTCTGAAATTACAAGTGCCAAGTATGTGTTAAAAAGCAAATATTAAGTACTAAGTGTTAAGATAATTTTTTTTTGAGCAAATCAGCAAACTTGCAGCAAATGAAGTAGAATCTTGTAACCTTGTATACTGAAGTCCAAGCCTCATTGCAAGATTGCTTGTATATCACCAGCCTTGATCAAGGGAACTGCCCATTCAACCACATTCCCTTCTCCATACTGCATATCAATTGCTTTTCGCCCGCTTAGAATCTCCAACAGAAGAACACCAAAGCTATAAACATCAGATTTTGTTGTGAGATAGTGAAGCCTATAATACTCAGGATCGAGATAGCCAAGAGTTCCTGCTGGAAGCTCAGCCAGTGAAGAGCTTCTGTTAGCTGGTCCTAGCAAGGAGAGACCAAAATCAGAAATTCTAGCATTGTGTTCTTCATCTATGAGTATGTTTGAGGACTTTATATCTCCATGAATAACCATGCAAATATTCAATCCCTCTAGCAGCTTGGACTGCAATTGTAACACTGTAGCAATCCATTTCCCTGGAATAGCTTGCATGATCAATTTTATAATTATAGTGAACATTCAAAAACAGTTTTTCCAAAATCACATATCAATTCAACACATTCAAGTAGACATGCCTTGTATCAAAGATCTGCAAAGGAATTGGAAAAGAAAATTTTAAATTAGTTGCAAAAATTATCAAGGGGGCGTTAATCATGATAATCGTTTGAGCATCATATCATACTACCTTCTATGTGTCTGTTGGTGGTTTGTTGAGAGCTTCATGATGAATAAGATTACAGTCAACCTCCCTCAAACACAAACTGTGTCATACCTTGCCCATGTCTGGACCATTAGTTTTATCATCTAAACCATCTTCCTCATTGCTTGAGGAAATGGCAGAATTTTCAAGTTGATCTTCTCTAACTTTTTAGCGATATACATTTTAGCCACATCTTTGTTATCATCCAGCAGATGTTCAAGCTCATCCCTTACCTACAATCAAATATAATTCATCGAATTAAACGCAGACCAATCAATTACAAAAGGCAATACTTAGATTGTGAAGAGGCTTGGGGTTCTGACCATGCAGTTTCAAGCAAAAATAAGCTAGTCATAATACAGTCATAAGTAAGGCACCAAAGCAAAATTTTTGCGTGTGAAAGGAGTGTTTATGGCCAAGATAAATTGACACCACATGTGCACAGGGAATATTTTTTCACAAATGCAGCGAAAAACTCCTCAAATTCAGAATATGCAAAGGAAACTTGCATCAAATAAGCTAAAAATTAATTGACAAAGCTCAAAAAAATGCGGAAAGACACCCACCAAAG
The DNA here is from genome assembly GCA_948330725.1 of Sherardia arvensis. Lineage (NCBI taxonomy): Eukaryota > Viridiplantae > Streptophyta > Magnoliopsida > Gentianales > Rubiaceae > Sherardia > Sherardia arvensis. The sequence continues at coordinate 16,461,114 of OX415242.1, forward strand.
CAGCCAGTACAGAAAAACAAAAGAATTACTGCTGATACCCGATGATTTTCTCCGCCCCAATGCCTTGTTCCTCTCCTTCCAAAACACACAACACAATATTCAGACAGCCAATAAAGCACACCTAGTAAAAACATGTGAATTTGGCACAATTCCTCGAGCTCGCATTCCCTCAAAAGTGTTGCGAGCCTGATGCTTATCCCCTCGCCTCGCATAGTACTTGATCATCAACCCACATTCTCTCCGAGAAGGCTACAAATCAAACCATTAATGTCTTAACATTCTTGATCAAAATTCAAAAACCTATACATTTACATTAAAAAGCTACCTTCTTGATCTTTTCAAAAGCTGTGAAAACAGCCTGCTGCCACCAGTTCTCTGGCTGCGAATCGATAACCCTCTTCAAATCCGAGCGTGAACACTCCCTCTCCTGATGCCAACTGGATTTATGCTGCCGTTTGCCATCATCTTTACCGTCAACTCACCTCAGGCGATCTCCTTCAGTCTACGCCGTCATCCAGCTTGACAGTAAGAACCATGCCGTGAAACTCCATTCCTTCAAACTCTACAACAAGCATATACATATAGAACCCTAAAAATCCATAGAAGCCTTGAATTTCATCACAAGTTCTTTAGGATGCTATTTAACAAAAGCTGATATCATTGTCATACATCAGCAGGGCTTCAACTACACTGTCGGGAGAGAATCCCATTTCGAGCAACATGGAATAACCCGAGGCAAATTCCCTAACCTGACGCAGATCAAGAAACCATTTTCATTAAGTTCATCTTTCACAAAGATATATAGATTAAAGCAGAAAATGCTATCTTTTTGGAAAGCCAAAAACTTTTTCTCTCTCCAGGAAGTCAACTCCCCCATCCCCCTTTCGCCCAAAACAGATCCACCGACGGAGGGGTGGCCTGAGCTGGTTCCGGTGCTTCTCGCCACCACTCGGCCACCCCCTCCACCCCATACCTTTTTTCTAGCCTCTAGCCGCCCTATACCTTATCCCCTCACCTGAATCCGGTTTTTCTCGCCTGAAAAACTACGACTTTATGTGGCCGCCGATGCACTGCAAGCGGCTGGATCCAAAGAGGGATCGGAACCGCAGCCCGACAACAGTGGAAAGAATGTCCGCTCGCTGCTGGACTCACCGGAGGAGATCCGAGCTCGTGCCGTCATGCAGGTCAACCACAAATCGCCGGAAAAGCTAAGGTTTTTATCAGATCCGATTGATCCAGAGATGTTTTGGCAAGCACGTGTGACTACGCGCTGTCTCACGCGCCGATGGTCCGTCGCGGCGTGAACTACTTGGTGTCTCTTCGCGCTAACGCGCTTCGCCGACCACACGCACCGCCATCTCGACGTAGCTACTCGAGCAAGTGGAAGCACGCTCCACTGTCGCGAGCCGCCTCCAAGGAAGGGATTTGGTAGATTCAGAGATCTGGGTTCTCTTCTTTTTTCGTATTTTATGTCAGATGAAATATGTGCTTCACTGAGTCTTTTTGCGTAATTATCTGGACTAATTTATCGAGTACTCTATGTCTATCTGCTGTTTTCCTTGTAAACGGATTAGCCGCGCTATGGAAAATCCCCTCGGCTTCTAGTCTCTTTTCTATGCTCAGTGTAGGAGAAATCCAAGTCATAGTAGCTTTGACAGCTTACTTCTGGCGACTCTGTTAATGAATTTAGACTGGTAGACTTGGTTGATTCTGACTTTTGTTGGGGTTCGTGCAAGTTATGGATGTTTTACCTGCCAGATAGTTTAGATGCTTTTGGGCATTAGACTTTAGGATGTTCAGATGTATTTCATCGCACTTTTTAGTTTTAGGAACATCGTGTATCCGTGCTCTAGATACAGTTTTGGTTTTCAACTTATTCTGTAATCTCACAAATTGCCTCCCTTTGAGGAGATTATGAAGGTTTGAGGAGTCTAATAAATATCCTCCCACCTATGGTGGTTTATAATTAAAAAAAAAAGAAAAGAAAATGCTATATTTTTAAACCTCATGTCCTCTCTTCCAAACATAAAGCACAGAATTTAATACAAGTACAAGGAGCCAAATACAAAAACAGTGAGCGAGAACATATATACCTTGGTTGGGCTGTCTCCATAATTTGCTACTGCTACAGTCGCAGTGTCTCTATTGATACCCGATGCAATATACTTGTTATTACGGGGTCTGATGTGGTTCCCTGCATTGCCTAAGACATCAGATTCACTATCAACTATAATTGACAGAAATTTACATAAACTCCAATGAATGATTTAACTCAGACAAGATGCATACCGAAGGTGGAGGTTCTGCTTCTTTCCTCCAACTACATCAAAATCACAGATAATTAAGCAAATTCTCATCATATAAACTATAAAATCCTGAAAGTAGGAAGAACATACATCAGAAGTTTAATACATAAATCATCACAAAAAACTTCTCTTGCTAATTTTTTATCTCTGTTTCAAGCATTTTATCAAACAGGTTGTATGCAACTATACAATAACAATACATAAGATTCCAAAATCTGAACTTCATGGTAGAAGAAAATCCACTCTTTGGGAAAACCATTTCAATATAAAAGATCAACACTCTTAGAGAATTTATTTATAAAACCTGTTTTGATGCCACCCCATCCATGAACTGTTCCTGGAGCTATTCCCGGATACCGTCGAAAACTGTTTCTGAAAGCTCTTGGAGACCAAAAGCATCGCGTATCAAGCTTCTGAGTTAGCCCTGTCAAGAGAGAGAGCTAATCCATATGATCGCAGACCCTTCTGCTTTGCTTAATTTAAATCGGAAACTGAAACTGATGAACCGGAAAAAGATTAATGGCATTGATAATTGCTAAAGAAAAAGAAGGGCCTCCAGATCCCGCGGATTTAAACCATGTGGGTCGGGTTTGGATCCAATTTTTTTAAACCCATCGGATATGGATCGGGTTTGGATCTAGGTTTTAATAAATGGGTATGGATACAAATATATGGTGTTAAGATTCATACCCGGATCCATATCCATATCCAGATCCATTAACCTATTATAAGATATAATTAATAATGTATTATTACTATATAATAAATATAATGTTTAATTTTTAATCCTAATTCATCATCTGCTTCTCTCTAATAATAATAATTATTATTATTCCAAATTCCTGATACCGATAATTATGTTCTACCATAGAAAATATCGTTTTTTGTTGCACCTACTACGTTTTTTTAAATGAAACCATCAAAAGATGGGGGATATTTTTATTGGCTTCCCAAACTAAATCAAAAACCACCAATGGTGGCATAAGGTTCATATACAAACCAGTTACAGTAGCCCAATGTAGGCCATAAGCATAAACAATGCTTCAAAAAAGAGGTAGATTGCTAACTAGACCTAGCTAATGAAATGAATATCTTTCCCAATCAAACTTCCCAAAAACAGCAAGGAACCTACAAGCGAATCGCAAGCGAAACACTAAGCGGTCACCTACTAAATGGAAGAATGAAAGGAAAAGAAGTTAAAAAAGCTTAAAGGAGCTAAGTCACAGTGTGTAGATTCCATGCTCAGATATCTGAGATCATTGAGGAGCAGTAGGAATTCTAAGTGATGGGATATCCCATGCATCCAGATTGAGGAGACCTTTTAGATCCATAGGGAGAGCTAACCAGTCATAGGTTGTATCATTTTGATGCTGAGTGGTGAGCTTGGCAAGGTAATATGCTGGCTTGTTACCTTCTCTGAGAACATGTTTGATGGAGTTGGATCCAAGTAGAGAGTTAATACCGTGAGAGAGGGAGAAAAGCTTCCAATGTGCAGAATCTGGATCTGTTATCATTTGTACTGCAATCTTGCAGTCTGACTCCACGCATAAAAAATTGGATCCCAGAGAGAGTCCATAGTGTATACCAGCCTCAATGGCTAGCATTTCTGCTTGAAGAGAGGAAATGGCATTTGAGTAAAATCCTTTTGCACGTTTATCTTAGTAAATAAGAGAACATTGATCAACCTTAAAGCATTTCTAGCTACTTTTGAAGAAGTCACTGGACAGAGAATTAATTATGAAAAGAGTGACTTCTTCTTAAGTAAGCATGCTTCTATTGCTAAAAGTAACCAGATCATAGACATTTTGGGTATGAAGCAAGGGTCTTTTCCTTTTAAATATCTGGGATGCCAGATTTTTGAGGGGAAACTACTCAACTGCTATTTTAACCCATTGCTAGAACAAATTAGCAAAAAACTAAGTTATTGGAGACATAAATGGTTATCTACTGGTGGTAAGATAACCTTGATTCAATCAGTATTATATGCTATTCCCCAGCATATCATTATAGTTATGTCTCCAACAGTACAGATTAAAACCATTGAGAAAATGTTCTCAGTATTTCTCTGGGGATCTAATGCTGTCAAGGCAAAGAAAACCTGGAGAAAGTGGTCAAAACTGTGTTTCCCTGTTGAATAGAATGGCCTGGGATTCAGGTCCATCCCATATATGGTTCAAGCTTGCTCTATTAAATTATGGTGGAAGTTTCAACATGGTAAAACATTATGGACTCGTTTCTTACAGTCCCTTCCACCCTCATCAAGGTCCTCACAGACCTGGTTGAGAATTTGTCAAGTAAACAATATAGGGGAAAAGTATTCTTTAGTCATCCATGGGAATGGTTATTGTAATTTCTGGACAGCAAACTGGGCTGGTTTTGGTCCTATTACTAATATGTACCCACCTGACTTGACAGATATACCACACACATGCACTGTGGCCCAATTTATTGAAAATAAAGTGCAATTCTTGCCCCAACTGTCTAGGGCTCTTCCTCCCCCTAGTTAGCAAACTGGAACTGGCAAGCCTTTATCCCCACATAGTGAACAGGTATCTCATCAATGCCGATGCTTCTTATCTGGGTTCTGAGTGTGGCTTAGGCTATATTCTCAGAGACTAATCTGCCAATTTCATTGCAGCTGGCATCTCCTACTCATCAGCAGCCTCTCCACTGGAGGCTAAGATTAAAGCCATTATTGATGGTTACGGATTTGGTTGCTTCTATGGCCAACATAACTTTTGCATTGAATCTGATTCATTGACAGGTATCTCAATGATCAAGAATCATGTCACAGCTCATTGGAAGTTGTTTCATCTGTGTGATCAGGCCCAACTGTTAATACAAGCTCCACTACAACACTCTCAGACAAGCAAATTTGGTTGCTGATTCACTGGCTATACAAAGTCTTGGGTGAGACCGTCTCACCATAAACTTATGGTAAGACCAATGAGTTCTCATATGTTTATGGTGATAATTTGCGTCTCTGTAATCTTTGTTGGTTGTTCTAACACAATTAATTCACCGATAATATTTGAATAAACTAAAAAAATTAGCAAATTGATGAATGTGCAACAAAATTAAACTAATTACCGAAACACTTGAACTAACTATATAGACTTACAACATTTAAATGATTTTTTTGTTAAAATAGTTAATTGAAAGTATCATATTAAGAGTCTAATAAAACAAACACATAAACTTAACTTATAAAAAAGGTGAAATAAAAAGTAGTCCTACCAAAAGCTTATGGTGAGACCGTCCTAGCCAAGACTTTCTTGGCTGGCTAAACTGGCCATCACCAAGAAGGAAGATCAAATGTTTACATGGTAAATGTTGCCATCTGATATTAGGGCTCTTGTTCTCCTGGACCTGGTGGACATGCCTTCAGTCAGATGTTGACTAGCTACTCTACTTGCACCCTACTGCACACTGCTCTCAACTGTTGCTATCTCCTCAGCTTAGCTCATTTTATGTCAAATATATATGTACAGTTGGCTCTGTTGCACTGCTTCATCTTGAGGTCGCTTTGTGTTTTGCCTAGCAATTCACTAATAGACTTTGGGTTGGATTAGTCCCCCTTTTGTATAGAGCCCTATCTTTTGAAAGCACTAGAGTGCTTTTTTGGGACTTTTGTCTCTCAGTTGTAAAATACTATTATTGGCCACTTAAGGTTTAGGGTCTGGGATGCCCGAATACAATTTCCCCCACTCAATGAGTGGTTTTATCATAAAAAAACAAAAAAATTGACACTTTTTTAAAAGGGTCAAAATTATCAATATACATATTAGGTTTGGTTGCGTCGTGCATCGCACGACGTTCTTAATCACGTACTTTTATTATGATTTAATAATGATACGTAAACTATTTTAACTTTAACTAAATTATATGGTGATGAAATGAGTCTTAAAATATTATGACTTGTGCCATAGTGTCAGTTGCCCGAAAGTTGAAAGAATGTATTGAAATTCTGAAACATTTATCCCCAAATCAGATTCTTCTATCCGACCATATCTTTTTGTGGGCAAAGAAAGGTGGATGTTTCTTGTAATGTAAGACTTGTCTAAGACGAGACGTCTATCTGGTCGAGAACATGATATGACCCGTATAAATATATTATAATAAAAACAAAAACTTGAGATAATGAAAATTACAAAATAAACTATAAAAACTTTATTGTATCCTTGACCGGCGAATAAGAAACTGGGTTAATTGAGGTTATATTAATTAACGATATGTGACGTATCTAATAAAATATATTTTTATAAAGATTAAGAAAATTGTATGATGATATAGTGATAGAGAATAGAAGACCGTGAGATACCAAAATTAAATGAAATTAAATGGACTATAATTACAAATTTGCCAAATCAATTGAAAATCAGAGAAATTAAGGAAACATTTACGAAAAATAGGTCTTAAATAACAAGAATGAAACATGTAGTCTTAAATTAAAATCATAAAATATCTTAAATAAAAGATATGGTATGATTGGGAAAAATATTCTAAATAAATACAATTATAACTTAAATTACAAAAATAACCCTCTATGAAATACACAATTAAATACACTATGAAACATTATATTCTTAGACCCTGTTTGCTGGAGCTTATTTCTTGTAGAACTGAACTGAAATGAACTGAATTTTTTAAATAAAAATACTGAACTGAAAAATATAAAAATACTGAACTGAACAGAAAAAATACAAAAATACTGAACTGAACTGAAAAAATATATGTTGAATTTTTTTGAATAAATACAAATATAATGAACTTAGCTGAACTGGAAAAAATTATATATATTTATTAGAAGTAAATTGAAAAAAATATTAAATATAGTATGAGCTGCTAAATATATATAACTACGTAAACCATTAGGGAAGCTAATTACCTCCCTATAATTTTTTATACCTTAATGTCAAATTAAAATTATTTTAAAATATAAGTAGACAATTAGAGAAGAAACTTTTTGTAGCCAATAGATAGGTGGTATTAATAGCATCAAAACTATTAATTTTTATTTTTATTTTGATTCAATATCATATATAAATTAACGCAGGCCCTATTTGCAGAGTCACATTCCCTATCCGCAGAGCCCAAATCCAATAAAAATACAAAATTGCCCTCAATAAATAATTGTACATTTTCTTTAATTTTGACCCACTTGTTCCACTTAATTTGATTTGGGAGAAGAAACCGAGAGTCCCCAAGACGAAGCCTTTCATGGCCGCCCTCTCGGCCTCCTCCGGCCCAGCGCTGATAAAGCATCTCGCCTCCTGCAACGCCGCCGTGCGGGGCCAAACCCTTAGGCTGATTGAAGCTTGGCTGCAGGAAACCAAGGCCGCCATGGCCGAGGAAGACATGCTGAAGCTATGGAAGGGGCTGGTCTATTGCCTCTGGCACTCCGATAAGGCGGGGCCGAAGGTGCTCTCATTGATCGCCTCTGTTCTTTTCTTGTTTCTGCCGATCCTGTTCTTTCGTTGCAGTATTTTAGTGTTTGTTTGGTTACTCTCCGGCGCGAGGGGCCGGGGATTGACCGGTTGAGGATGGATAAGTTTCTGCTGTTTGTTAGGAGGTTTGTGAATTCGCTTTTCGGGTTGATGAGGAAGTATGGGTGGAGGTTGTGGGGAGGTTTGTTGGAGTGTTGGAGGAGAAGTGTCTCCTGGCTAGTGATGGTTTGCAGGGGAATGGGTCATCCTGGCTAGTGATGGGTCATCAGCCTAAGGGTTTGGCCCCGCACGGCGGCGTTGTAGGAGGCGAGATGCTTTATCAGCGCCGGGCCGGAGGAGGCCGAGAGGGCGGCCATGAAAGACTTCGTCTTGTGGACTCTGGGTTTCTTCTCCCAAATGAAATTAAGTGGAACAAGTGGGTCAAAATTAAAGAAAATGTACTATTATTTATAAAGGACAATTTTGTATTTTTGTTGGATTTGGGCTCTGCAAATAGGGAATGTGGCTCTGCAAATAGGGCTCCTTATAAATTAATTGCTGCCGTAAATATATCTATGGAATATAACATATACAAAAATTCAATTCAATTGAACGAACTAAAATTACATAATTAACCAAATCGATTAGAAATCAGGAAATAATTATGAAAACGGGTCTAATTGAATAAGAACGATACCTGTAGAATCAAACAAAATAATAAAATAGCATAATTAAAGATAGTAAAAGAATAAAATTATGGTATGATTGGGAGAACAATTCCAAACAAATACAATTAAAACTAAACTTACTAAATATTGGTCTTGGAAGTGACGGTCACTATATAGTGACGGGGTTTATATGCAAAGAAGTTTGGGACGGGGTTTTTTTCTGCAATTTATGCAAATTGCATTCACGCACGGGGGTTTTTCCTGCAATTTATGCAAATTGCATTCAGCATGCTTGAATTTCACACTTGATTGCTTATTTTTTAGACCAAACATGTTGTTTTTTAGAACACGCTTGCATTTCACACTTAACAGGTTGTTTTTTAGAGAATGCTTGCATTTCACAGTTAAAAGAAAAAAATTATGGTATGATTGGGAGAACAATTCCAAACAAATACAATTAAAACTAAAATTATTAAACCATCCACTAAATTAATCATAATGAAATATACTAGGAAACATTATATTCTTATCAAGGTGCAAGTAAGGGAAAAAGTTTAAGGCAATAGGACTGAATGCAACTATATTCCATCAAAAAATAATCACAACTGAATTAAACTAAAACGAAGTAAAATTTAATATATATTTTTCTTCAATGTATTTTAACCGTGTATAACCGTTCAATACCATTTATAATTTTACATGAATATGCTGATTAGTAGATATACCAAATTTAATTTAATTGAATGGGTCAAAATTACATAATTAACCAATTCTATTGAAATCAATTAAAAATCATGAAATAATGACGAAAACATGTCTAAATGAATCTGAATCATACATATAGAATCAAACAAAATAGTAAATTAAAATAACTAAAAATAATAAAATGATAAAATTATGGTATGATTGGGAGAAAAATTCCAAATAAAAACAATTAAAACTAAAATTACAAAATTACTCACTAATTAAATTCTAATTAAATCCTATTTAAATACACTAAGATAAATTTTATACTTTTTTTTTTTAAAAAATAAAATAAAATTGGGTAATAACTCAATTGAGCCCCCAATAAAATCCCTCCCATTCCCCCCTCCCTGAGAGTTGAACCCAGGACCTCTGGGTAAATCTGCCAGTGTCTTACCACTAGAGCCATTCTCATCTCCCCAGAAAAATTTTATACTCATTAGGGTGTGAGTAAGGGACGAATATCTATTAATATCTGGGTAACTATCTATGTTATTACATGTAATTTTATTCAATATATTTTAATCATGTAAATAACAGCCATTCAATACCATTTATAATTTTCCATGAATATGCTGAATTGTAAATTTACCAAATTTAATTTAATTGAATGAACCAAAATTACATAATTAACCAATTCAATTGAAATCTATTGAAAATCAGGAAATAATGACGAAAACAGACTTAACTGAATCTTAATGATACACATAGAATCAAATAAATAGTAAATTAACATAACTAAAAATAGTCGAATAAGAAAATTATAGTATGACTGGGAGAAAAATTCCAAATAAAAACAATTAAAATTAAAATTACAAAATTACCCACAAATTAAATTCTAATTAAGGCCCTGTCCAGTTGAGCTGCTTGGAGCTGCTTGCTAGCTGCTGAAACTGCTTGGAGCTGCTTGGGGCTGCTCGGAGCTGCTTGGAGCTACTTGGGCTGCTCGGAGCTGCTTGACTTATTTTATCATTTATGGATGAATATTTGTATGTGGTTTAAATGTAATTAGACAAGTTCAAATAAATAATATTTCATTAACAATAATTAAAATAACCTCTTTAGGGCAAGTCCAAGAGAGCCTCTATAATAGGGATTTTAAGCAATTATAGGGATTTTTGAATCCAAGAACTTCCCTAAACACATCTCTATTATAGAGATTGGAGGAGAGAGAATGCTTCATTCCCTAGATTTGTAGAGAGAGAGAGAGAGTTATTTTGTAGAAAGAGAAAGAGAGAAAGAAGGGACAAGCCACTTTGTTCTTCCACTATTTTTATCAAACATAATTTTAAAATTAGAATATCTGAAAATGTATGTAACAAAAAATAAATATATTTACACAGTATTAAAGTATGCATTACAACGATCATAACGAGATCATACTTGATGATATTTAAATTCATGTATTAAAAAATGTAAGATACTCTAAAATAGGGAAACTCTTGGATTTCATAGAATTGATAGAAAACATTATAGAGAATAAAAGTTCAATTCTCTATTATAGAGGAGAGGATAGGGAAGCTGTTGGACTCGCCCTTAGTACCTAAATTTCAAGACATTTTATTTCTTTTCAAAAAAATTCAAGTCGGATGAAGTAAGCTGCTTGAGCTACTTGGAGCTGCTTGAGCTGCTTGCTGCTTGGAGCTGCTTGCAAGAAATTGAACTTGACAGGGCTAAATGGCTAATTAATCATAATTAAATACTCTAAAAATCAAGAATTTTTATTATTCTAATATATTATTAGGGTGTGATGATGATAATTATCACTTCAATATTTAAAAAATACGGAACAATATATTAGTCATAAAAAAGAAAATTGTAGCTACAAAATGTGACCGTTTGTGACCGTTGGTAACCGCCTTATACTCCGTACCCTGTTTTACTTTTTTTAATGCTAACCATCTTCTGCCGCGCCTTCGAACGCCTTCGAGAAATCCCTCTCTAAAAAAGCTTCGAATTTCTGAGAAGTTTTGATTTCAATACCGGCACCGGTTATGCAGCAACAAAACAGAGGTTTGTTTCTCTTTTGGGCTTTGACTCCAAAGATTGGGGGTTTTTGTGGATGATTATCTGTTCTAGAATGTGGTTTTTCTTCATCATTTACTTTGTTTTATGTGTTTTTCGAATGTGGGTGTTTGGAAAGTGGGCTTAATTGAATCATAATGAAATCGTTGATCTTGCTTTTCCCTTTCTTCAAAGCGTTCACAATTTCCTTGAAAGGATTCCGAGGTGCCTGTTTTTATTGGTTGGGTTGTTTTGGTTTTGCATAGAGATGAATGAACATTGAACAAAGATCATCTTTGTTTTGGGATAATGTTATTATTATACTGGTGAATGTTTAAGTTCTTGCTTCTATTTAGTTTGATAAACTGCAACTGAATTAGCCCCTCAATTG